>OW386555.1:19146089-19787028 GCA_936435175.1 Glyphotaelius pellucidus | reverse complement strand
CCCAAGATGCACCCCCCAAGATGCACCCCCCAAGTTGCACCCCCCAAGTTGCACCCCCCAAGTTGAAACCCACAAGTTGCACCTCCAAGTTGCACCCCCCAAGTTGCACCCCCCAAGTTGCACCCCCCAAGTTGCACCCCCCAAGTAGCAACCCCCATGTTGCAACCCCCAAGTTGCTCCCCCCAAGTTGCACCCCCCAAGTTGCACCCCCCCAAGTTGCACCCCCCAAGTTGCACCCCCCAAGTTGCACCCCCAAGTTGCACCCCCCAAGTTGCACCCCCCAAGTTGCACCCCTCAAGTTGCACCTCTCAAGTTGCACCCCTCAAGTTGCACCCCTCAAGTTGCACCCCCAAGTTGCACCCCTCAAGTTGCACCCCTCAAGTTGCACCCCTCAAGTTGCACCCCTCAAGTTGCACCCCTCAAGTTGCACCCCTCTGGGTGGTAACTGGTTGTTGGTTTGTATCTCTCAGGTTGGTTGGTTGTATCTCTCAGGTTCGGTGCAAGGGGGCCCCGAGCCTTTAGCCCGGAGCAAGATGGCCAGGGCTCAGGTATCAGCATCTAATCAGGCTCGGTGCAAGGGGGCCCCGGGCCTTCAGCCCGGAGCAAGATGGCCAGGGCTCGGGTATCAGCGTCAGATCAAGCTCGGTGCAAGGGGGCCCCGGGCCTTCAACCCGGAGCAAGATGGCCAGGGCTCAGGTATCAGTGTCAGATCAGGCTCGGTGCAAGGGGGCCCCGGGCATTCAGCCCGGAGCAAGATGGCCAGAGCTCAGGTATCAGCATCAAATCAGGTTCGGTGCAAGGGGGCCCCGGGCAGCCCGGAGCAAGATTGCCAGGGCTCAGGTATCAGCGTCAGATCAGGCTCGGTGCAAGGGGACCCCGGGCCTTCAGCCCGGAGCAAGATGGCCAGGGCTCAGGTATCAGTGTCAGATCAGGCTCGGTGCAAGGGGGCCCCGGGCATTCAGCCCGGAGCAAGATGGCCAGGGCTCAGGTATCAGCATCAAATCAGGCTCGGTGCAAGGGGGCCCCAGGCCTTCAGCCCGGAGCAAGATGGCCAGGGACGTCAAGGTCTTGGTAATAATCAGCAAGTTCAGAGGTGCCCGAGAATGGCCGGGGCTCCTTCCAATGTAAGGGGCCCTCGGGCCTTCAGCCCGGAGCAAGATGACCAGGGGTAGTGCAGCGTTTTCAAGGTCTTGTTCCATCGGGTGCTTGAAGTTTTAGAGTTCCAACTGGTGATGGCGAGACTGGCGTCTTAAATCGTCCAAAATTGTTCAGGTAAGCGCGTCGCAGGGATGTTTCTCCAATCGCTGATAGTGATGACTGAGTATCGTTGTCTTCTTTGCAATCTTTTTACATTGGCAGCCTAGTTCATTGCACAACATTTCACAAATCAGATCTGGTCACCAAACACGGCTAAAGCCATTTCAAACAACGTTTCAATTCTGAATGGTGGTCTTACACCAAGGCGATACCGAGAGTATCTTCCACTCTGGAACGTGCTGCAAATATACTAAAAATTATTCTTAATTAATTAATTGTGAAATAATAAAAATTAATCAAATAAAATTTATTTGCGCACTTAGGGTTCAAACCCGCGACCTCCAGATTGTGAGTCGAGAGTCTTACCTCGGGACCACGGAGGCCAGAGGTGGTTTGATGGAAGGTAGCAATGGCTGAATTGGTAAAAGCGTATGTCCCGGTTAGACGAGAAGTTCTGGGTTCGAGTCTCAGTTGCGACCATTATCTTATTCTATTTTTCTGGGTCTGATTCTTTTCATATTTTCGTTTGGATAATTAGAGTTATCTTCTTCTTCAATGATACTATTTAAGTACTTGCGGGCCCCGTACAGTAAGTACGCCCAACTTATATCTATAAAACCATATCACAAGACAAGTATTAGCGGCACACAACTATGTGCCTTATATCGCCATAAATATATGTAATAGGCATAAAAATCGCTTGATAGATGAAGTCTAAAAGCAGTCGTTTTCAAGCGCCAAAATAGTTTTTTTTAATTTTTTTTGCAATAATTTTACAATAAACTAGAGAAACTGTCACAAATAATCTTCACCACATTTAAAAAATTATATTTTTATAAATATGCTTAGTATTAAAAATATTTTATAAAATTCATCGGCCTACCCCTGCGGAAAATAGATTGATTTGAGTTATATGTTTGAACTTATAAATATTAATTTATTTGAAGAGCTTATTTATAAATTATTTCCAACCGACTTCCTAGAAGTTTAATCTGTGTATTTAATATCAATGGCAAAATCAATAAAACACAATTTAATAAATCAGCTGTCAGCATTGGAAATTGTTTTTCAAGCAATTATTTGCTAGGGTGAAGGGTTGGGGCGGTACCCTTAAAAGGAAATAGAAACCTAAATTAGATTTATTTTGTCAGTACCTCTGACCAGCTGCCGCCTTAATATTCAACCTTTCCTCACCCTTCACCTAAATCTATAAACCTACCCTCACCGCTTTTACTTAAATACTTTCTCGAATTTCTAATGGTTGGATAGCTGAAAAATTATGTGCATAAAAAAAATTAGATTTTATAATTTTTTTTCCGGAACACGTTCAAATAATTTTTCCATGATGTTGTTTGATGAAAAGTGGAATTGAAGAACTTTTAATATGTGTTAATAATAGTTCGGAGTGAGACTATGGCCTTCCCAATTAGGGTATATTGTGATGCTGAAGGGAAAGGATTATTGGGAGGAGATGAAGGTTGGGAAGTGCCTACTGGCAATTCAGATTCAAGCGTCGCGTTGATACCATTCCGAACGCTAGTCTTGTGAATTTTAATGCTGCATGTAAAAAGGAGAAAAAAAACATGTGCATTTCACACACGGTAGAAGTGAATCCTTCAGAAAACTAAATTTCGATAGAATGAGACGAACGAAGGGTATCAGGAGTGGGACAATTGTAGGGTTTTTGTTTTCTTTGCCTGTTCGTTTTGGAGTGGGTTGAAGATTGGATTTTATTTTTCAAAAATAAAAACGTTTATTTTTATGGATTTTATAGGATTCGAACCCAGCTGATGGTTAGTTAGTTAATTAGTGAAGGATGATTTTCTCCGTATTTTTGTCATTCCAGTGCACCTTTTCCTCTACATTTGGTTATCATATTAATATTTACGGTTTCTTCTTCAGAGACGCTAGATGTTGTTTTCTTTTGCGTGTTCATTTTGTTGTGGTTTGAAGATTGGACATTGATTTCACAAAATAAATATATTTTTTTTTTGGAATTCGTAGGATTCGAACCCCCGTTCGATTGATGTCTGTCTTTATGGCTGCTGAGACTTGTCAGGCACCTTGCCAACTACGCTATGGAAAGCACGCACCGAGGTGCGAATTTACGGCGTTATATTAGAACTGAGTATTTGTGCAGAACTCAGTTGTGACGCACTTCCGTTTCACCCGAATTTCAAGTCACTAACGCCGCTAAAGAAGTTTCACTTCAAAAAGCACGTGCCAAACCGCAAATTACGGGAAAGAAACGAAGCAACACAAACGGTGCAAAACGCCGCTTGCGGTTACTTCGTTTCTTTCCCATACTTTGTTGTTTGGTACGTGCTTTTGCCTGAGAGGTAGGTACATGTAATAGTGCCTAGTAACAGCGGTTATTCGTTCGGAAATATGTTCAATTATCGTTTAGGGGTCGTCCATTAATCACGTGAGGCTCGAAAGGGGGGGGGGGAGGTTCACGAAGGGAAAAAATCACGAAATATCACAAGGAGGGGGGAGGGAGAATATAATGAGATATCACGTGTATTTATTTTTCGTTGAACGCAAGATTTCTAAACCAAACAGCGGCGCATGGCCTTTACTCACCGTTGCCAGGCAACGATTTCACCATGCGTTCCGACAACCACTCGGCTCACCAGTCACCCGTAAGTCTGATTTTGACGCCGAATACATGCGTAAATCGTTGCCGCGTATGTTTTGCCTTAAAACAATGGAATAATGTCTTAACTAGGAGATCTGTATAACCTTAATGACTGTCTGGACATTTTTATCACGATGCTTAATTTTCCAATATTTAATCAGATTATACCTGTATTTAAATATAATATTCTGAAAATTTCAATATGCTTTGTACTAAAAAAATACACGTGATTTTGGGTATGGGGGTAGTCTAAAATCACATATCACCAGGGGGGGGGGGGTTCAAAAGTTGCTAAAAACATCACGTGATTAATGGACGACCCCTTAAAAGATCGATAAAAGAGGGTAAATTCACAATAAATGTAATTTATTTTCAATAGAACAATAGAAAAGCTGACCGAGCGCGGAGAAATATTATTAATAACAGTACAATACAAACGCTTCGTAAAACACACAGAAATAAGAAATTTGTCTCAACTTATTTGGGCAGCAATGAAAATGAAGTTCCTTGTAAATCTCTCCGAAATTTCGATGCTCCACATGGCAATCCTTCACTGATAATAATAATGTTTTAATGTGAATTAATAACAGGATCACAATAGAGCAGAATAGTACACGCAGCCTCCTTTCAAGCTCCTTCTGACCGAGTCCAGATAGTAATCTGTGCGAGTCTCTGGAACCCGCATCCTTCAGACTATCCGGTCCAACAGACCCATTAGGCAATATACATTAGACATTAGGCTATCTCAGAGATAATGGTGTGTTGAGAATGTACAAACGACTGATGATTAAGTTTATAAATTAAACAAGTACCGAATGTAACATTGGAACAAGATATTTCTGACAATTTTTTTTACGTTCGCTTCTCATAGGACGCCCCGAGGAAGATATTTTTCCTTAGGGTTTATGTAATCTTAGGGGATTGTTTGTTTGTTCCAAATAGTTCAAATCAGATATCATGCGAAACCAGTCTGTACAACTACGACAATATAAAACTTAGATTTGTCTACTGCGAAAGACAATGATATATTATTTGATGTGACAAACGAAAAAACAATTATTTGGATATATACTTACATCTTTACACCATTGATATTTTGTTCCCTTTAATATGAATGGTAGTATATAGGATTAGAAAAGAAGTTTCAAGATTCTTCAACAGATGTCAATATGTAGTTTTAGGTAACGTAACAGATGTCAGTTATGTAGTACCTTAGAAGAGTATCATCTATCTTCGCTCGTGTCTAGTAATATTGAAATAGCCGATGGCTTGCGATGGACCGCTGGTCTGCGACTGTGATTGGGCGCTCAGCTTCAGAATAACTTAGAGCCTCATATTGCATGGACGTTTGGTCCAGTTCAACACTCATTGTAAACCTTACGATAACGTAAATAAAGCAACTTGTTATCTCGACAAACCTCGATTTTTATTGGAGTTTTCTTAAACATTTTTTGGTTTTTAAAGAAAAAAAAATTAAATCGAAGAAGCCCTGTTGTTAAGGTACCTATTTAATGACACAAATTTGATTATATGGTGTTTTACAAAATGGATTTGCTTTACTTTAATTTGACATAAAATTCAATTTAACAGTAGGTTGATAGGAAGAATCACTAACGGTGAATTTAGTTACACTACTTTTAGATCTGGATGAGTAAAATATATTCAGATCTAAAATTAGAGACATGACCTAAAGCCCAGGCAACGCTGGGTACTTAGCCTAGTATTAAATAAATGTAACAATTTCTAAGCTGTGCTTTATATTTTATTACAATATCGTTATTCTTCATTATGTTAACACAAAATTGCAAAGGTAAACCTAATAATAATATACCTACATGTAATTCTAATTTTGAGATCATATTCCAATGAATTTTTTTTTTCACTTTTATGTCTTTTTTATTTTTTATAAAAATGTAGGTTACACAGCTTTACATTAACACCATGAGTTGTATGTTCAGAATTGCCATTTGAGCTACAGTGGCACCCTCCTATGTTTTCTACTCTTATTTGACATACAATACAAACTTTGCACCGTAATTGAAAACTTTAATTCAAACAACTTAAACAATTGAAACTGCATTCACCCACAGAAATGATAAACTTAAGTTTCCCCGAAAAGTCGTAGATTCTGAATGCAATTGTTCAGAATTTCTGCAATTCAAAAATATTCACAATGCTTTCCATCTAACTCAGCCACAGCGGCTATTATTTCATTCAACCAAAGTTTTTAAAATTATATTTTAAGGTTCAATATTAAATACATAAATGAATTGTCTTGGAAACGATAATATTTCAGCGCAATCTAGGTATTATATTGCTTTGTATTGTTAAAGAATAAAAGAATTTCTTTCTGTAATTTTTATCTTAGATTAGCTTGTTCCCAATGCCATATTCAAAGAAATAAAGAAATAAACCCCCTCCCGCGTTCCATATATTCAGTCCCAGTACATTCAGTTTTCAATCCCACATACATATTACAATTTTTTAAATTCTAATTTTAATTATTTATATATTACAAATATTATTTTTTGTACATTATAAGAACAATCAATCAAATTTGGTACCTAACATATTTAAAATATCTATAATTCTTTATTCGATTCAAATTATTTTGTAAGTACTTCCAATTAATTCATTAATTTAAAGAGTTTTAATAATGGAATTTTGACTTAACTGAATTTGCAAAATATCATTCTCAAATTTTTGACAGTTTCGTAAGAATTTTTGTGATGATTAAAAAACTTTTCAGATAAACTCTTGTGTGATTGTAATAATCCAGAAACCTTCGCGGGGGTTTAAAGAAGGTATTTTGAAAGTTTCAAACATTTGCTAAGCTTAATATAGCAATACATAGACATCTCACTAATCCTCAAACATATTTTGATTTTTATATAAGTAAATAGGTAATAAATTCGAAGAAGAGCTTTTTCTAATTAACTCCACACAGGAGACCCTGAGGAAAAGAAATGACTCAGGCCCGTGCCATCTTTGGGGGTGCTGTGTGTGGAGGGTCTTTTTATGGAAAGGAAGGAAAGGAAGTTCTAGGAAGGAAAAGGTATGGGTGTGGCGGAATCTTGGATCAATGTCAGGTCAGGAGTGACGGATGTATGAATCCACCGTCCCACCGCAGTGCAACGCGATCAGTCGAGAGTCCAGCTGGATAGGTCAAAAAAGTGTTCCTCAATTCGTCTCTCCCGATCCGGCCCGCCTTTGCGGTTAGTTGGCAGACGAAACCGCCACCAAGACCTAGACAAACTTCACCCCATGAACCCGGGCTTCCCTTCTATGTCACTAAATGAATCACTAGGGGTGACACAGGTCACCCTAAGTGGGTCAGGAGGTTTTGGTTAATCAGAAACTGGTTGCCGAGGCACGGGTACTGATACCGGCCTCCCATATTGAAATACAAGATAATAAAAACTAAAAAAAGATATGGCATTGAAGCGCGCTGACTGTCAGTGATCAAATATGAGTATCATCCTTACTTTACCAATATATTTTACGTAGTTCAAATTAAAAATCACACAATTTGTCCAGAGAAATGTCACCAATCTCAATGACATTTTTCTTTTTTCAATCCTACTTCAGGCCGGTAGGTACCGTAATATTAATAGTAACCACGATCATGCGAACTCTGGTGGAATAAAAAGGTGATAATTAACATGCCGCCATCTTGAAACGGATACGGAACGTAACAAACAAATTTACAGACTGATGAAATGCCAATGGTGTAGTTAAAATAGGTCTTGGCTAAGCTTTACTACCCGGTTTCACTCGAAAATGGTCAAATATTTAACCTTCTACTCGCAATGGCATTTTGACTATTAAATGCTACATTTAAACTCATGATATAAAATAGATACTGCTTAAGCTAAGAGTATAAAAGCCTTTGCATGCAATGTTTTATGGCGTGTAAAAACATATATCCTCAATTCTAAAAACGATTTCTTCAAACTGAACATAGTTTAAAACAAAGGACCATGTCAAAAGAAGAGTAGGAACCTATTTATATATGAGTCGATTAATGGAAGCAAATGAAATAAGTAGTGTGTTCAAAGCCACCGTTTTGTGGCGGTCCTGTCTCACAGACGACCCCTGCGGAAATAGACTGACGTTATTAGGTTATTTAATGTTAGTAGTATGAGGAATTCACAAGTCAAAAAGCTTTATATTGTTAGTGTGCGTAAAACCATCACCACGAATGTAGGTAAAACGCATAAAAATCGCTCGGCAAACGGTGTCTAGAATAGGCTGATTTTCACGCAAAAGTGGTTTTAATTTATTATGTGAATAATTTTACAAGAAACGAAATTAAACAGAAGAAACTGACGTAGTTAATCATGGCGAATTTTTTTGTTTTTAAAGTGTTTCTAATAAAACATGTTCATGTATTTCATGAAAAAAAATATTTTTTAGTAGTTAACGCTTATATATTTTATAAAGTAATTAACAAATTAATTTTAGTTTTATTCAAGCGAAACTATAGGACAAGCCTTAGTTTAACTATAACATACTTTATAAGGTTCATAATTAATACCGGTTTATTGTAAAGATGAATCAAAAATAGTAATTTCAAATTAAGCTTCGCTAAAGCAACATCACACAACGTTTTTTCATCCCCCAGCTTTCACAGTGTGTTGAGTACTGGGGGTCCAAACAGCGCTTCAGAAAATGTTCCTACTTGAACCCTAACAGAGATCAGGCGCGGATGTAACCCTTGAGTGGTGATTAATGGATATTATATACCCTGGCGGTCCGAATTTTTTTTTTTTTTTTAAACAAACAACGATGAGAAAAATGTACACGCGGTATTTCTGGATAACAGATGATTTTTGGTTTGGTTTTTGACAAGATTTTCGACGATCATGAGTGGGTTCTCCGTGATAGCCCCTGGAAAGTAAAGAGTAATATTATATTTTTATTTCCCCTTTAACCCTTAACCACCTACCCCCGGTCTCTCAGACACCAGCGATATAATTTTTGTGAATAACTCAGCGTGCGTAAATTTCGTGCGTCCGTAGACATACTTCACGCCAGACCCACCGCAGTGCTCCGCCTGCGCTTATCGTTATTACACGCGCTCGTGTTTGCTTTTGGTAAGTAAAAAACTTCGTCATCGGTCTGAGAGACCGGGGAACGGTACTAAAGTTTTAGTTGCAACTTTATAAAAGTATGGAAGTTTGCGGCTTTATGAGTAAGATTATCGAATTAATTAAAATTAGTAATTTCTTAATTTTGGTCCATTTGATCATGAAATGTTCAAAATCTCTCTCATATTAATAAGTTTTTCATGAACATATAATATATGATATCGTCGTTCACGATGTAATATCGCGTAACTCATTTTACATTGGTTTTGTGGAGTAAAAAATAGCAGTACAGTTTATTAAATATTGCACATCTTTGAAAAAAAGAAAAACTGATTTTTAGGGACCAGTTATTTTAAAAAGTCAAATTTTTCAATAAAAACATGCGGTTAGGAATTTAAATGTAACACATAAAAAGTCCGAGAAACAATGAGAAGAGCGTAGTTCTCGTGCAAGAAATATATAATATTCTATTCAACTTTCTTCCAATTAACAAAATGAAATAATAATAACATAAAAAAACATTGTAACAATTTTATTCCTATTACTAAAAACCTTTTGTATAAACAATTACCGATAATCCTATGTAAGTTATTAATCCTAGGTAACAAATTATTTTTTACTAAACGCAACGCGCATGCTTAGTTTTAAAAGAAATTCGAAAAAAAAATATTTTTGGAGATACGCGGTGTTATAATGTGAGCGACTCTGTCTTCTTAAACTGTCAAAATTATAAAACAATAATTAAACAAATAATTACTTTTAATTATTTCAAGTTTGTTGATACCCAAGGTAGGTCGATGGGAAGCGCCAAAAATTCGGGAAATTTACCATTACGACTGACATACCAGGAGAGAGATACCCACAACAAATTTTTGACTTAAATGATTGGTATTTGAATTTTAGTCGTTTGAGGGTTAAATGATTTACAAGCAAGCCATGTCTTCAAAGATCTAGAGAAGACAATGCAAACAGACCTACATTATCTGTAGGATTTGGGGGGAATGTTTTGCATGGAATTGCTAAGACCCCAGTCTTAAGATTATAAATTACTTGTTTTGTCTGTGATTTCAGATCTTGAATGTAAATCTGTTATATGTAACTGATGTTTTTATAACACTGATTGTTATATGTTACACTAATCATTCTTAAGTCAGTGGTTGTATTTAGACATTCTATTCCTATCGACAGCAAATTGGTTAAGAATTATTTCACATCTTTATAGATTTCCGCCTTACTTGTTCGTTTCTTACAAACTGGTTCAGCGTTGGTATAATTTGGCTGGCCTTAAGTTCAGTTTAATTATGATTTTGCTATTATAAGAGTTTTGTCTACGCTATGTAAATGCATTACATATTTTTGGATGATTTTTGTAGAAAGGCGGAATTTGTAACATTTTTATGGAAAGTATGAAATTGAACGGAGTTGTGATGGATTGTTTTGACAATGTTGAAAGTTTTGTGGATTAGAAGTGTTCTTCAGAAAAGTAAATTATCTTAAAATAGTGTTAAATTTTATTAAGTATAGCAAAGTAATCGAAAGTTATGAAAGTGTAGGATTTTTAACGCCCATGAGAAAATATTCATTATTTCTTCTTAAGCCGCTCCTCGTTTCTGAGGATCGTGACCCCTGGTGGTCACGATCACAGAGGAAAGGATACGCGCACAGAGATATGAGATGGTTTTAGAGGTTACCCGTTCAGGAGTAAAAACACGGACGTTTGTACTGGATATTTTTGTAATCGCTTTAATAATTCGGATGAATTCCAATTTACAGTGATTTGATTCTAGTTCTGAGCTTTTGGGCCCTAAAATGTGGAATGAATTGCAAAAAATGAAATCGAAGATATTATAATAACAAGAAAGTGAAAGCTGTCATAAAGACCACAGATAAATGATAACTTAGATGAAGTTCTATAGAGAAATCAGACAAAAGGTGACATAGACGTTGAATTTAGGGTAAAGGAGTCTATAGATGGAAGTTAGGAAAAAATTAATTAAATTTGAAATGCTAAGTAATAAATGAAGTTAAATATTAGGACAACACAACACTCAAAAACTCTTACTCCAATTTCCATGGTGGACAAGGCTCTTCCACTCCTATCGGTACTGCGCAGCGAGGAGAGTTGAGGACGCCAGGGTTACTTGTCACTCCAGCGCACTGATGACCTTCTTCTGCTTTTTCTGCCTTCCACTTTGTCATTGACTAAGCTTCTCCAAGTAGGGGTTTTCAAATTGGTGAGCAACATGTCAAAATAATCTTAAAACACTGTAGGCAGATAGTTGAAAGCCGTTGCGGTTGCCTAGCTCATCCAGAATGGACAAATTTGTGCTTCTGGCTATCCATGGAGTCCTGAGCATTTTATTTACTAAAACGACGCAATACAAATTTTCCAATAATAAATAAATAAAATAATTAAAATAAAAATATTTAACGAGCTGAAAACATTTGCATTTACCTAGAAATTCAGAAAACACTTTTAATCGAAAGGACGACATTATCGGAACAATTTAATTTTCTCACATTGAATGGGATTATCGGCTAATTGAAATAATTATATTCCAAATCTGGAACACTTTCCACTTTCGTTCTGAAAAAGATATTGCAGAGTTTGGATTCAATTGTTTCGAAAGATATCAGAAAAGTTTTGATTGAGTCATTTTAGAATATAAATGATGTCAGGTAAGTATTCCCTTACTATAAATTCCAAAAGTTTGTCATTTTTCGCTTATTTTTCAGTCATGTTAGAACTACGTCAATAAAACATTTTTTTACAGACTTTCTGCTGTGAAACTAATGAAGCAATTGACAATGTGATCTGAAAATACTTTTGTTTTCCTAGAAATTCCAGAATGACTGTGCAATTTTCCAGGCATTAGAGCTCACCATTTATCTGCTTATTTATTATTTATTATTGTTATTTATTTATTATTTATCTTACCAGAGTTTTATCTGCTTCAAAAGGCAGATGTGTGCTTCAATCAATTACAATAATAAATAAATAAGCAACGTGTTAGATCTACTCGAGTTTAAATGATCCATTCAGCTGATTGATGAATCGAACCTATCGATTCAAACTAAACAATAATATTTTACTGCAATAATCCCGAAGGGTAGTCAATTTTTCTTTTCCGTATCATATTTTTGGCTGAAAAACTGAATCTTGATCATACCTTCTTTTAAGATTTCATTTTGTTCTAAATCTTTTTAGATGGATTTGTCTTTTGATTTTAAGAATAATAATTGTTAAAGCTGCTTTTGAAGGGATTGACGAAATAATGGAATACCGTGTGACATTGAGGATTACATTCGTATAAAAAAACCTAAGCCATGTTTGCTGATCAGATCTGAATAGACAGATGCTTCATAACCTCCTTTTCTACCATCTCCTTCCTTTCACCACTTTCAATTTGGGAGGCGGGTGTGGGTAGATTTATTGAATGACCAACACCCGTGGTCATAGGTCACACCAAATGGTTCGCCACGTTTGGTGACTTAACAGGGGGCGAAAATTGTTAGAAATTTAATAAATTTTGCGCTTTTGATGATTCATGCGATTAGATTTTTTTTATGTAAACGCCACGCAAGAGTCCCAACTGCCTGAAGCCAACGGAATTATGGCAACCCCAAATGGGGTTCATTGTGAAGCTGAGACTGATTGTGGGGAGGGGAGAAAGATGGGGAAGAGGAATGTGAGGAAGTATCTGACAATGAATAAATATTTTTTAACATGAATACCGCGCAAGAGTCCCAACTGCTCCCAAACGTCTGAAACCAGTGAGTCCATGGCATCCCCTATTGGGGTATCTTGTGAGGCTGAAGGTAGTGCGTAGAGAGAGGAGATGGGGAAGGAATAGGTTGGGAAGTACTTGCCTAATAAAATTCAAGCAACGCTTCAATACCAAATGGTGGTACCAGGACGACACTTGGGATATCTTCCACTCTGGAACATGCTGCAAATATGCCTTATATTAAAACACAAATCAATCAAATAAAATTTATTTGCGCACGCCTAGATTTGAAACCTCATCCGCAAGTCGAGAGCCTTCGGACCTCGACCACGGAGGCCGTCAGATATCTGGTCAGTAAACACGACTACAGCACTACATTTCAAGCATCTTTTTGATCCTATTGTCTTTCACCAAGCGGTACTAAAAATATCTGACACTAGCACTAGAAATTTGATAACGCTAGAGATTTCTCTTTTGTATTAAAGAATTTCCTCGGTACCTAGAGAAAAAATCTATAATATCCTAATAAAGAAAAGAATAAAGGTGTTATGACAAAAGCGAAATAATTTATCAATAATTCTCTTATATTTTACAGGATCGTGAGCGATATATTTTATTCGGCCGCGCCGTGAGGTCGTAAGCTGGGGGATTATTCACTTTGCTACCCCCACTTCTTCAACTCCTACCCCAACCCCTCAAACCTACCTCATTCCTTGCCGGGTCCACCAGTCAAACCTTTTACTACCCTCCTTTCCCACCCAATCCACCCCCTTTTCATCCCCTATCCGCTGCCACTCTGCGACCGTCCATTAAAATTTGTTGCGAGCGACTAGCAACTAGAAACACTAATTGACGCCATGGTTTGTTGTTTATTTATTTATTGTTCGTATCTCTCGTGACAGCTGCGAAGGATTTAAAGTAAAAGGTTTATTCATGGATTTGTACACTTTTTATTTATTTATTATTTTTTCTAACTTTTACATTAGAATATTGGAGGGGACCCCACCACTTTCCCAATGGCTGTGTGAGGAAACTGATTGTTTAACCTCCTTAGCCGCACACGCCAGGACTCTAATTTTTTTGTAAAAAGGAAGCTACATTTATTTTTAAACAAATCTAGACCCTCCAATGTCCCTGCATGCATGATTGTTAGTAAGAAGGAAAATGCATACTTACATTTGCAGTAATTAACAATATAAAGACACATCATAGGTGTGTTCGCCTGTTGGTTCAGCATCTAGTTAGAGTGAAATAATAAAGAAAAATAAAATATTTACAGGTGTAAGTATGATTAAAAACAAAGAAAAATATATAAAAGAAAGATATCGGGGGCAGTTTGTCCCACTATCGCGGGGCAGTCCCGGCGAAAATGAGCTTAGAATAGTAACAAAATGTAATCATAAAGGTAAATACAGTGTAAGTGTTTTGTACGATGAGTACACGAATAATATTATTAAGAGGGGCGTATGCGCGGAACGTTTCAGCCCGTTTCATACGCCTATAAAAACTGCTTTAAAATTCAAAATCTTTTGCTTACGAACCCCTTACCGGTAATAATTTTATTTTATAATGTGCAAAATAAAATTCTTTAGAAAATGATCGTAAAACATTTAAATATTTGTGCTTGAACTAAAATACAATAAAACACGCTTTTCGGTGATGTTTTTTTAGTGAATAAATCAAAACATGCAGCTGGTGTTAAACCTTATTGCCATCTCCACAAGGATTGTCATCGTTAGCGGTCTGATCGCGAATTTTACAAGTGGTGCACCCTCTTCCAAAATTGTATATGTTTCTATGCCTTTTGGTAAAAAAATCGTAAATTCGCGCTACAAAATGATACAAATTACCTTACAAATAACGAAATTAAAATTACCATGGAGGAAAATAACTTTAAAAACGGTAACCGGACAATCCCGAATGAAACCGACTCAGAACCATCTCAGAAAAGTCATTAAGAGTGAAATTTTTTTTTTTTACATTAGTTCCACACAGGGGCAATGTCATCTTTGGGGATGCTGTGTGTAGGGTCTTTTTAGGAAAGGAAGGAAAATGAGAGGAAATTCTGAGAAGGAAAAGGGTATTAGGGATGGGTAGCAATCTGGGGGTCAGTGTGTCCAGGAGTAACAGACGCATGAATCCATCCCTCCCATTGCGGTGCAAAGCGGTATTCCGAGAGAGTCAAAGGGATTTCCTCAACCACTCTCTCCCGATCCGGCCTGCCATGCAGCTGGTGGGAGAGTACGCATCCGCCACCAAGACCTGGACAAACCTCACCCCTTGAGCCCGGATACCCCTGCTAAGTCACCGAAAGTAGCGAACCACTTAGGTGACCATGGCAGAGGTGTTGGTTATCCAATAAATGGTTCGCGGGGCGGCGGTACCCATACCCACCTCCAGAATTGTATGACTTTTTAAAGAGGTGCTGAGTTGACTTTATTCTCAATTTGCATGAAACCTTAAAACAACATTAAAAATGGCGGGATTTGAACCCGCTATCTATGAAGATCTTACCATTTTGCCACGGAGCTTATTTAGCTATGTTTGCGTGAATAATGAATCCGTGAGAGAGAAAGACACTGGAATGTCTGTGGGTGAACCCAGGTGAAGCCAAAAAATGCAAGGAATTAGCCTTGTTTTGTACGACCTTCTTTAATTCTTTAATATAATACCTCGATCATGTATGGTCAACCTTTTTATGGTATGCTGCCAAATATTTATGCCGACAAAAGACCAAATATTGAAGTTTTTTTCTTCTTTTAAAATTTCCTTCCCTTTTTATATTTATTTGAATGAAATAATACTGCCATTAAAAAAACATTCGTTTAATTATTGTACCTAGTTAAGGTGAATGTGGAATAATTTCAAACAATGTGTGATTAAAAATATACACAAATAAGCACCGCATACGGTGCTGTCACAGATGTTATGCGTATTTAATTTATTTAAACAGAGTGCGGCAGCCTAACTTCCTTTTTAAAAAAACTTAGTAAAAGATATTGTGTGAATGAGAAAATTTTTAATTTTTTATAAGAAAAACTCTCTTTTTATAACTTTTGAAGGTTATTCCCATCATCGTAATATATCATTGAAGAAGAAGATAACATTTATAATCTAAATGAAAATATGAAAGAAAACAAGACACAGAAAAATAGAAAAAGACAATGGTCGCAAGATAATATTGTTGATTCTAAATATTTGAAATATGAAATTGACAAATATGACGGTTTGACAGAAGGTGGCAATAGCGAAATTGGATAACGCGCACGTCCCGGTTAGACGAGAGGTCTGGGTTTGAATCCCAGTTGCAACCATTGTCTTTTTCTATTTTTCTGTGTCTTGTTTTCTTTCATATTTTCATTTAGATTATAAATGTTATCTTCTTCTTCAATGATATATTACAGAAAATATATATATATATTTTTTTAAATGTAGGCACATATCTGAAGTTTTGTTTTAGGGGACAGGGGCCAACTGGGCTAAATTAAAGCGATTCCAAAAGCGCGCTGGGTTGCGATCACAGTACGTCCGTTCGGAAAGTAGGCCTCAACGGCAAATGCACACTCCTCACTGTTCCAACGCATATTAGCGACTAAACTGTGTCGGGACAAAACTTCATAGTTCCGCCTCTCGAACGAGATCACTAGCGCTCCGCTACGACATCAACCGACTGAATTATTTGCTAATACAGACTTTTACAAACATACGATAAATGATAATTATCTCTATCTGATAGTAAATTAGTCAAACAGCAATCAAGAAGTAGTTATCAACAAAAAACCAAAGAGAGGATTTTTTTTGGCTCCACGCAGTAGGTCATGAGGAATATAAATCCCCTCAAGGCCTATGTCAGCTAAAGAAATGCTGTGTGGGTGGTCTTTTTATGGAACGGAAGGAGAGGAAGTACTGGGAAGGAAAAAAGGTATGAGTAGTGGGTTAGATCTGGGCGGTCAGTGTGACGTATTAATCTATCCCTTCCACAGCGGTGCAAAGCGATGTTCCGGGAAGACGCCTAAATGTCTTCTTCAACCAGTCTCTCCCGATCCAGCCTGCCACGCATTTATTGTGCAGAGACATTCGTCAAGATCCGGACAAACTTTACCTATTTTATTTTGAACCCGGGCACCTCTGCTAAGTCACCAAACGTATTGAACCACTTGGGGTGACCAATGGAAGAGGTGTTGGTTATCTAATAAATGGTTCTCGGGGCGGCGTTACCCATGTCCGCCTTCCAAATTCTCCTCCTGGGTGTAGCTAATTTAAAAAAAAATTGCACTGCTTGAACAGAGGTAAAATATCCATTGACATTCAGAAAAGTTCAGTTTTTTTTTAAATTTAATTAAAAAAAGCACGTGGCCACCTAACTACTAGCTAAGCTGATAAATAAATTTGGGAGGTGGGTATGGATACCGCCGCCCTGGGAACCATTTGTTGGATAACCAACATCTCTGCCATAGGTCACCCCAACGCTACGTTTGGTGACTTAGCAAGGGTACCCGGGTTCAAAGGTTCATGAGGTTTGTCCGGGTCTTGGCGGCAGACGCGTCTGCCCACCAGCTGCATGGCAGGCCGGATCGTAAGAGAATGGTTGAAGGAGTCCCTTTGACTTTTCCAGCACTCTTTCGGAACATCGCCTTGCACCGCACTGGAAGGGATGGATTCGTCCATCACTCGTGGACTACCTGATCCACAAGTTCTTACTTACCCCTAATACCCTTTTCCTTCCCAGAACTTCCTCTCCTTCGTTTCCTAAAAAAACCCTCTATAAAGCAGATGACATAGGCCATGAGGGGAATGATTTTCCTCAGGGCCTCTTGTGTGGGGCTAATTAAAAAGAAAATAATAAATATTGTTCATAAAATCACTGGCCCTTGTTTTGAAGATAAGACAATAAAATTTAAAGCTTTTTATTGAAAAATTAAGACGAAGAGGAAAAATTTGGAGTGTCAGCGACCCACATCAATGCCAACCAAAGGAAACGCAAAATACCACATTACCAAGGGTTGCCCATGGCTGATTTAGATGAGCCCTCTGTTTGGGGTTCGGGAAAAATGTTGCCACAAATTTGGTCGACATTCTTTGTGCGGTTTATTAAATTAATTTTCTTCTTAAGAATTCAGTTAGAACTAAATTAATTTGAAAAATGCTATTATCATTACCGCTAGATTTTTGATTTATATTTTTTTATTAAATTTAAAGATAAGCTTTCAAAATCACTGGACACGCTAACTACGAATATTTTAGAAAAAAATCTTTTGATTCACCCTAAAATTACTGTAATGTACAACTTTTTGCAAGCATTTGGGACGATGGAAAATACTGTATTCAAAACTTCAATTACGTAAAATGATAATTTGCTTTTGTCATATGGTATTGCGGCTATTTATTGGGTAATTAAGTGTTATCAAAAGGTTTTTTTTTTTCAAAAAAAATGTCCAGTAATTTCGAAAGTTTACCAATTTAAGTATTTCAAAAACAGTTCGTTCGATAGTTCCTTTTTTGGTCGCCTGCACAAAGGATAAGTGCCTTCTGTTGAGTGTTGTGTTGTCCTCTGTCTAATGTTTAAACTCATTTATTACACAACATTTCACTTTCATTCATTTTGACGTTTCAGTCAACGTATATGTCACCTTTCTTCTGAATTTCTCTACAAAACTTTGTCTTTGTTCTCATTTATCTGTGGTCGTTCTGTCAGTTTCTTATTCATGTTATTAAACAGCTTCGATTTCATTTTTTGCAATTCATTCTCCACTTAAGAGCCCTAAAGCTTAGAACTAGAATCAGATCTCTGAAAATTGCTATTCATCTGAATAATTAAGGCAAATACAACAATATTCAGTAACAAACAGAACTGTTTTTAAACACTAAAGAGGGATAACCTCAAACCATTTCAATCTCTCTGTACACAGATCGCTAGGCTTGGGAAACGAAGAAGTCAACAGCTGCTCAATTTAGAACTGACGAAAGACTGTCTGAAGACCAGATCAAGGGATCTCCCACCTTCCGAATTTGTTGATAACACCTACATGTTAAGCAATATTTTCCTAAAAAATACTTTTACACAAAGCTTTACGACAACGTTGCTCTTTCTTTTCAACTTTCTCTAAATGGAAAAGGTTCAAGTCAAACATTAAAATCTGACTGAAAGAAGTTTTACAAAATAAATTGAAAAGAACATTGAAAGCTTTACAAAAGACACCAAATATTTGACAACATTCAAAATAAGTTATTCTAGACTCATCGGCACGGAACCCCACTTCCTTCAACAAATCCCAGAACGAAACTTGACAAAAAATAAGAAAAATAACCATTCTTTACTGAGCAAAAGAGTGCATATTCAGGACTAGAATGATTTTTTTTTATTATCAGGATATCCTTAAACTTTTTAG
Source organism: Glyphotaelius pellucidus (assembly GCA_936435175.1). Taxonomy (NCBI): domain Eukaryota; kingdom Metazoa; phylum Arthropoda; class Insecta; order Trichoptera; family Limnephilidae; genus Glyphotaelius; species Glyphotaelius pellucidus. The sequence goes on along the minus strand of OW386555.1, from coordinate 19,767,926 downwards.
TGAATTGGGGAAGTGAAAAATTATGAGATATTATAATTGCTGGATTTGTGAAGCTAAAATTATTTTTTCAATACTCCGTAGCCCGCAGTTGAAATGACTTTGGGAGTAACTGTGCTGCTTAATAAGATATTGCGGCCCGGTATACCAGTCAATTCATATCCTCGCTATGTATGACATTCCTCGCTCAAATTTAAGCGGGCTACATGGGCAGCTAAAGCCTTGATAAGCCGGAAAATAGTTTAGTTTAATCACGAGTTAAACTTGACAAATTGCATCTCACCGAAATTTAAGTACATTGCACAATTTTATTGTATGCACTATTAATTTCGTCGTTTAGTGAGAAATCTTGATGTTATAAATTGATAATCAATCTAAAATTGTCTGGTAAGGGATTTGAAGTTTCAAAGTCATGATAGTATGTTTTCAATGATTAGTTAGTCATAATTTAATGAATTATTTTAATTTAATTCCAGCAAAACAAATACCATTTATTAGGATATAGCTCCATGCCGATTCGAATGGGGAACTTTATAAAAACTCAACAAAAAAATTATACCCTCCTCAAAATAAATTCCGTCGTTTTTTAAAGATCACTATCATAATATCGCGATCTCCCGATGCATTGATTTGTCTCGATGACGATGACAGCAGAGAGCATACATAGATGTACTGTACAACTTTTTTTTTTTTTAATTGTACAACAGATAAATAATCCATTTTACCGTACAATTTTCTCATTTTGACAACACCTAAGAAGATAATCATTATACAAAATATCTTAAGGCTATCTAAAGAAGAGTTGTATACATCTAGTGTTTTTGATATTTCGTTCAACAGTACCATTCCTCTTGTTATGCTATGCTGTGCTAGAACATATGTTCTGCCGTATGGTATTTTGAACAAGTCGTGTCGACGACTACGACTGAAGTTTTCAGGCACGTATAAACCGTAGCATTCCAAGAGGAATGGGCTGTCAATATAGTTATGGATTATGTTAAAACTAAGAATTGCAAGATTTGCATAACGTCTAGTTTCCAAACTAAATCTATTTGTTGCCTCAAGTAACTCCATATGGTGCATGAACCTCGGATAAGTTCCGTGCATTCGCATATAGACGTACCTAAGGAATTTTTTCTGGATTTGTTCCAGCATATTAATATATTTAGTCTGGTGCGGAGTCCACACACCACTAGCATACTCCAGCTTACTTCTTATGACGCCATCGAACATGGCTATCATTGCATCTGGGTCATCAAATTGCTTACATATTCTGATGACAAAACCCAGGAGTTTGTAGCATGCTGGAGTGAGCCGTGATATGTGATCTGAAAATGTCAGTTTGGGATCAAAGACGATACCAAGATCTTTAAAGCTATTGACTCGACATAACGTTTTCCCTTTAATGGTGTACTCAAAAACTACGGGCTTCTGGGAGCGGGTATATGTCATTGTTACACATTTTTTAATATTGAATTCTAATTTGTTTTTATCTGACCATTCTGCTATAGCATCAAGGTCAGATTGCATTTTTAAGCAGTCCTAGTGACAGATTATTTCCATCAAAAGTTTGAGGTCATCCGCAAATAGAAGACATTTGCAATATTTTATACATACCCGAATGTCATTTATAAGTATAAGGAACAACAGAGGACCAAGGTTTGACCCTTGGGGAATACCTGATAATGCCGGGAATTGTTTGGACTCATGTCCATTTATTATTACATATTGTCTTCTAGATTTTAAATAGGACGCGAAGAATATAAGTGTTTGTTGATCGAAACCAATTTTGTACATTTTAAGTAGTAAAATGTCATGATCAACTCAATCCAAAGCCTTGGCAAAATCCGTATACACTACATCTGTTTGATGTCTCGAATCCAATCCAACGGCCACCAATCGCAAAAATGTTAACAAATTTGAAACCGTGGATTTTCTCGGCATGAAACTGTTTTGGTTTTCTCCTAGAAATGGCACAATTTGGTGATGTAATTTCTTATAAATAATCATTTCAAATATTTTTGGTATAGTTGACAATATAGCTACAGGTCTGTAATTCTTGATATCAGCCTTGTCTCCAGCTTTGAAAATTGGACTTACACGCGTGAGTTTCCAAAAATTGGGGAAACAACCAGTAGTTATGCTAAGATTAAATATATAGCTCAGCGGATGACAAATAGTTTACTCGTAAACTTACTCGTATGTAGACAGTAGATTGGTTTTCAAAGAAAAAGAAACAAACGAACTCAGGCGGATCTACTGCAAAACCACGCTGCCGTATATAAAAATGTTAAAAGCTGGGTAAAAATAATTTAGAAGTGAGTAACTTTTTTCTATAATTTATACTATCTGTTTCTGAATTACTTAAATATTTCATGTTTTTCTGTACATTTAGATTAAAAAAGGAAATATGTATGCGCTTCGCTTCGCTTTTGTGGGATTTTTTTGTTTGTTACGCTTTTGTATTTTATGTTATTTTTTTTGTACCTATTCCCACGTATCAACAGAATTTTGCCAAAAAAAGAATAACTCTATTGAAATCATAGACAATAGATAATTACATCTCTAGGCTTTTGATTACGAATTATGTTCCAAGCCGCGCTAAGCTCGACATTCCGACCAATCCGAGCTTAAAACCAGCTGATATTCCAAGCCTTTGTGAGGCAAACAAATTATCTGATTTATTATAATACTAGCTTTTCCTCGCGGCTTCGCTCGCATGGTATTACGGGAAATTACTGTAGCGCTTGCACTTATCAATTATCCTCCTCCCCCCCAACCCCACCCCCTCCCGCATTCCATACATTCATTCCCTTACATTCAGTTTTCAAACATCTCGTTTGCCACCTAAGTTTCATAATGCTATAGCTCAAAGAAAAAAGAATTATCCAACTTTGTTCATTCGTTCGGAATTTATGCGCTTACAAACATTTCGGATGTTTATTTTTATTTAAATATTTGAAAGTTTGTAAATATAATAAAAAAATTACACTATTTATTTTTCATGCTTTGTAATCGTTACAAATTATATTTTAATGTAGGAACTCTCATCTGACATTTATTCCAAAACAGAAGCTTGTCCAAAAAAAACAAAACATATTCTAATATTTGAATTTTCTGGAGCTGGAGCAGGGGGCTGAATACCTACCAGCTTAGAGCCTACAAATATATCAACATCGTTTCCACGGAAACGATTTTTTTTCTGACGGTAGCAAAAATTCGCTTTTGTTAGCGACAGAAAACGTATAACAAAAACAATATATTAACATTTATAATTTCATAACGCCAGAGCTTACCATCATATACAGCCTATAGTCTTCGCATATAATTTAGCTTTCTATTAGTGAAAGAATTTTTAAAGTCTTTTTATTGGTTAATGCGTGAAAGCGTAGCAAACAAACTCGAGCAGTTTCGCATTTATAATGAGTATGGATCAAAAAAAGATCAATAAAAAATTGGGTTTAGGCTTATTATTTGAACGCATGATAGTTCTTTCATAAGTACCTACTTGCGTTGCATTCCGTCCTCTCCGTGTAATGTACTATAAATACACACATATCGCACATCCCGTAGAAAAGGGTCGTAAGTCAAAAAGAAAAAGAAAACAATTAAAGAGTAATGAAATATAAAAAATAATGAAACGAAAAAAGACAATAGCGATATCTCGCTGAGATTGAATGACCTAACATAAATACGGGGTTCGTGGGGCACAAATAATTACAATCACTTTATTTTCAGAGATAAAAATAAAAATGTATATTTAACAGAAAATTTTGACTTAATTCTGACCCCTTTCGACGGGATGTGCGATATATGATTTCAACAAAATAAATTCAAAAAATAACCAAAATATGACCTTTCAAAGTTCACCTCGGAGTATTACGAATTTATTCTGCCAAAATATTATTAAAAGTTTTAAAGACGGTTTGACAGCTTGAAATACGGCTTCTGTTAGATAAATCAGACTTCAGAAATAAACCAAATATCAAAACAAAAAAATATTTATTTTAACGTAGGTGCTATTATTTCCGCCAGATTGCACGTGAGACCTGCCAACTTTTAGCCTCTCGGAACGTGATTTCTCGCTAATTATTTTGGGAGCTGCCTCGATTCCTAGACCCCCGTTAACATAATCCAATTAGCAGAAATGTTGTTTTTTCGCAGGCTGTGTTTTCGGATTATTACAGTGTAAAAGCAACCCCTGTTCTGTATCTGGAATTCAGAAGTAAAATGGCCACATGAAACTTATTTCTGGAACACGGAATCATTTAGGTATGCGTAAAGAACTTAAAAATGTTTTTGTTTTGGGCAGCCAGGATGATAGCGTGAATAACTTCCACTACGGGAGGCGTGTATTGGTGCCCCAGAAAGGGGGGATGAACGGGTTCATGGGTTGAGGTTTGTGTTGGTCTTGGCGGCGGATGCTTTTGCCTACTTAATGCGTGACCGGCCGGATAGAAAGAGACTGGTTGAGGGAGACCTTTCAAACCATCGCCTTGCACCGCAGTTGGAGTAATGGATTCATATGTTTGTCACTCTTGAACATTCTTGAACACCCCAGATTCCTACCTACCTCTCGTACCGTTTTCCTTCCCAGAACATCCTCTCGTTTCTTTCCGTTACAAGACCTTCCACCCAGCATCCCCAAAGATAATATGTGCCCTGAGGGTTTTTTTTCTCAAAGCCTCCTGTGTGGAGAAAGTTTAAAAAAATAGAGTGTGTAATTCACACGCGGTAGAAGTGAAACTAGAAAGTTGCTAGATGTCGCTTATTTTCTTTTGCCTGCTTATTTTAAAGTGGTTTGAAGATTGGATATTTATTTACAAAATTAAAAATATATTTTTTTTTTTGGATTTCGTAGGATTCGAACTCCGTTGCCGCCCGGATTTGTCCGCCGCCATAGCCGTTGCACTACGAGAGGGTCGAGCCGAGGTGCGAATTTAGCGCATTATAACCGACAACCCGTCATATAATAAATTTAAGTAACGTATTTCCGTTTCATCCGAAATTCTAATCACTAACGACGCTAAATAAGTTTCAATTAAAAAAAAACTATCCAGATGGGTGTAAATAACATTGTACCTAACGTTAAAATCCGTTTTCTTCTTCTCGTGCCCTGTCCGTTCAATGGAGCTATCTTGTTGGCTACGCGGACTTTGTTTAATGCGGCTCGGAACAGCTCTTCAGTAGACTGGCCAAACCACTGTCTTTCAGTCTCTCTCCTTCTTCCAGGGCCCCGTCTTCCAGCAATCTTTCCCTGCATTGTGAGATGCAAGATCTCGTACTTCTCTAGATGTCTCATGGCATGTCCTATATATTGAAGTGTTCGGATTTTCATTGTTTTAATAACTTATTTTTCTTTAATCATCCGAACCATAATATCTACATTCGTAACTTTGTCCATCCAGAGTATTCTTCTGTAGATCCACACTTCGAATGCCTCAAGTCGCCTTATCAGTTCTTCAGTATGCGTCCATGCTTCTGTTTCATAAAATAATACCGAAAACACGTAGCATCTGACCATTTGCATTCGTAATCCAAGGTTGAGATCATGACTGCAGAACATCTTTTTCATGCGGATGAAGGTTGCAAGAGCTTGTTCAATGCGGCATTTGATTTTAACCAATTCGAATTCGTGATATAAATAATCAACTTTACTCAGGTAAATTTCTCATTTTAAATGAACTATAAAGCTGCGAATATGTTGTCTGCAGCAGCAAAAACTCTTGATTTGTGGTATTTTGCATTAAGATATTTGCACAGAATTTTTTTCTAAAATATATAAGTCAATATTTGTTAAACTTATTAAACCGGGTACCGAGTTGTACTCAAACGAACAAGCTTTAGATCCTTTAGTAATTCTTGCTAGCTTATCGATTCAATCATTTCATCCAATTTGATGTATCAGATTAGAGAGATCGTCCATGACCGGACTTAATTAAAATAATCAATCACTTTGTCTTAATAATACTTTTTGCTAACAATTCTAAGTTTTATTTGATCAATTTAATGCTAAAATCCAGGATAGATTCTGGATTAATTAAAAGTAATACTTTCTTAATATCATCAACTAAAACACCGTAATTAATTGTAATTGATTGCCCATTCCTATAAGAATTCTATAGCTTATTAACTAATAAGACTAAAATAATTATCTTGACCTGATAGCGCAAACGCGCAGAACAAATCATCAATTTTCTGTACAACGTACTGGTACTACAGGAATAGTACCAATGATTGAAAATTCAGACTTATTTTTATTCTTAATTTTTTTTTAAAGTAGCGTAACGTGATCACAGTGTTTTATAAATAAACAAGCAAAACGTCACCATAAAGAAACAAGGTTCTTGTGTTCGATGGAGGAATTTCACTCAAATAATAAAAGTTTAGTTTTAGTTTAGTTTACTTTTTTTGAGTTAAGTTTTTATAATACAGCAGAGAATTACGAAGCGGTTATGTAAAAAATATAATAGTAATCAATGTTAGTACTTAGATAAAAAAAAAATAAGCAACATATGAAATAACAATAAAATAGTGTTACAGTAGTTTGATGTAAACAATTTGGACCACAGTAACCATTTATTGGATGACCCTGCCAGGTTACCCCAAATAGTTGGCTACGTTTGGGGTGCAAGGGTTCATTGAATTAGGGTTATCTTGGACTTGGCGGCCGATGCGTTTGCTTACCTACTGCTTGGCGGGCCGGAAAGGGAGAGATTGGTTGAGAGAGCCCTTTTGATCTCTCCAGCTAGACTCTCGACCCATCGCCTCGCACTGCAGTGGGATTAATGGATTCATAAGTCCGTCACTTCTGAACACACAGATCCTAGATTCCTACCACCTTTTTTCCTTCCCAGAACTTCCTCTCCTTCCTTTCCCTAAAAATACCCTCCACAGCATCCTTAAATATGACATAGGCCCCGGGGTAATTGTTTTGCTCTGGGCCTCCTATATGGAGTATGGAGGATGTATAAAAAATAATAGTTCAATGTTGAAATTTATGAAAATTTTCTAAAATTTTATTTATTTTTATTTTTTATTTTTATTTTTTATTCTTCATTTTAATCACCCGCTAAACTGCCAGGGCAGTTTATCAGCAGGTCAATTTGACAATATTAATAAAACACTAAAGCACAAAATATTATAACGTAACGCTGTCCGAAATGATGGCTAAAGAAGGAGGTAGCGCAACATTTCACGACACCTAAAAAAAGGCAGTGACTATAGGATGAAACTATTAGTATAAAACTGAGTCGTTAACTTTGTTCACCCATAATTCTGCAAATCGTATCACTTTCGTCGATAGTCAGTGAAGTTTGGTCATAGTCCATCGACTATCGGGGAGCGTCGGTGATACTATTATCTTTTTTTTTTTTTTAAAGAAAGACAAACATTTCCGGGTTACGAATAACCCAAAAATGTTTGAAAATCTCCTACTACCACCACAGAAAGCCGACAATGTTGCTTGTGTTGTGATGGAGGACTTAGCCAGCCGAGGAATCGAACACGGGACGCCCGGGTGGAACCCAAACGCGATGCCCACTCAACCACTGACCAGACATCTATACAAATAACAGAAATAAATCTTTCTTATAGTGATAAATTGTGCACTCAGTGATATGCCTACATTATTTATCTCTACATAATGAAATGACGTTACCTTCGTTAAGAGGTATAAAAAGTACACCCCGTTAATGATTTTATGTCGTCCCGTAGTATCGATTTGCATTGCAGCGAATGCAATGCTCGCAATTCCCAATAGATTTTACATTTTCCAGCAATCAGAGTTACAAAAGTAGTGCAAAGATGTGTATCAACTATATGCGCTAGTGGAGTTTTATGTATTCATGCACAAATGCAAATGAAGAGCGTCCCAGATAACAGGATTAATGCCGGCTTTCTCCAATCAAGGCCTGGCAAACTACGGATTATTCACGTCAATTTAATTTATATTTTTTACTCTTTAATAGATGCCCAATGCCTAAAACTCAATGCCTAAAACTGTTTGGACCGTGGCAGAAACTGGCTAATACAATATTAAATGAATCAGGAGCCACTAACATTAAACAATCGATAGATTCTACGGATCTGAAAGAATGTATTGGAATAGCCATTGGATAAAATGCCAGATGACAGGAAATCGAAAATTATGACCAAGAGGAGAAAAGATTGGGGAAGCATTGGAAGACCTACGAACTAGAGAAGATACGCTTAGGACTAGTGTTGGTAAAGAAATATCATGGAGGAGGCCAAATCCGACACTAGTATTCGATGTTACAGAATAATAGATATTATAGAAGTAGATATGTAGTTTTCAATTCTTGTCAAAGAACTTTTTCTTGTAAGGTTGTCTTAAGAATATTGTATACTCTGAAAAATATACAACCGCATGGCAATTGCGTCTGCGATTCCTTTTTCAGCGTACCTGGAGGAAGGTTAAATGTAGCTTAGATTTTTACCATGCAACAGGAGGAACTCATATTGAAATTGTATAAGTAAACAGAATTTAAGATTTTCTGCGGTTTTGGTGAATAAATAAACAATATAAAGTGAATGCCCACTCACTACTAGAAGGGTTCAAACTCGACCAGACGGAAGCAAAATTCACGATGAATCGCATATTACCTAAAATTCAAGAATGCCATCTACGATGCTTTCGATAAGCGCTAAACATTTAGAGCAACTTCAAATACGTAGAGGCAGGAAAACCATATATTTGTAGTGTGAAAATAATATGAATTATTTATAATTAACTAGCTGGTTCCAATGCGTTGCAATGCCGTATTCAAAGAAATAAATTGTTTCTTCCTGGATGTCCTTTCGCCTTTCCCCTCCCGCGCCCCCTTCCGCCCTTCCACCTTCCCCGCCTTCCCTCGCCCCTCTCCCGCTCCACTGTCCCGCCAACCTCTCTCCCGCGTTCCATATATTTAGTACCAGTACATTCAGTTTTCAAACAGCTCGCGTGCCATCTATTACAATTTTTTAAATTCAAATTTTCATTTTTCACATATTACAAATATTCATTTTTGCATATTATATAAGAACAATCAACCAATTTTTTTCAAATATCTTTAATTCTTGATTCAATTAAAATTATTATGTAAGTACTTCAAATTAATTCATTAATTTATAGGGTTTTGAAAATTGAATTCTGAATTAACAATCATTGTTTTGCAAAATGTCATTATCAAATTTTTAACAGTTTCGCAAAAATTTTTGTGATGATTGAAAAACTTTTCAGATGTATTGTCATGACAATACATGTTGTTGAAATAATCCAAAAACCTTCGCGGTGGTTTGAAGAAGGTATTTTGAAAGTTTCAAACTGTGCTTAATATAGCAATACACAATACACTGATCCCCAAACACATTTAGATTGATATATGTAGATTGGAGACAAAAAAATTAAAGAAGTAAGAAACACTAATAGCTTGAATGAAATTATATGATCGTGTACCTTTGGTTTACTTTAACGTAAAAATAGAACATTCTGTGTTTGCGATATTCAGCCAATAGTCGTATTCTCAAGTAGGTACTGCGCCACGAGAGAGTTTTGCACAGATAAAACTTTTATACGCTTACATTCAAGTGATACAATATTATCAACTCGCTTCGACAGGGGAAAAATAATACAGTCTTTTACTCGTTGAAAGTTACGTGATGTATCTATCGTTGGCACTATTATGAGGGGTGCAAATCTAAGCAAAGATAGCAACACTTAGAAATCTCAATGTTTTTGGAATCATGCTGATCTACATAAAAAAAATTATTTTATTCAAAGGAGGTGATGAAATTGCATGTTGTTGAATTGTTCGGTCACCGTTGTGAGGCTGAAGGAATTGGGAAGGAAAAGTAGATGGGAAAGAGGAAGGCGGGAAGTACCTGGTTATTCAGATCTGGTCACAAAAAAAGTTTCTATCACTCTGGATCATTTCGTAATACCATAAACCTAGGATTTTTTATGTAGTGAAACAACACAAATTAAATAAATAAAATTTATTTCATGCTCTGGTTTTGATCCCACGACATCCGGATCGTAGTCGAGACAACTCGACCATTGCAAAGAAACGAATAAAAAAATTAATTTAAACACTATTATTAGTAAGTATGAATTTAAAAAAATATATATATTAAAATGTTTTACTGTCTGTATCCTACGGCGCCTTCCGTGGTCGAGGGACAAGGGTTCAAATCCCGGCGTGCGCAAGAAAATTTTATTTGAATAATTTGTGTTTTCCTAATATAATAAATAAAAAATATTATAAGATACTAGCTGAAGCCCCGGCGATGCCCGGGCCCGAGTTTTCGAAATAAAATGTTGACCGTGACTTTCCTCTTGTTATGAAAGTAACATGCGCAAAATTTCATCAACCTCGGCATAAAACTGTAGATTTGCATACAAATCAAATCCACTGCTAGCTTGCCAGCCCGCTCGTCCACTGCATACAGATATTCTCTTTTATATATTATATATTTCAACCAGTTTACACAAAATCTTGACAAATTATACACTTAAACCTTCCTCATGAATCACTCTATCTATTGGTAAAAACCGCATGAAAATCCGTACAGCAGTTTTTGAGTTTATTGCGAACAGACGGACGCAGCGGAGGCTTTGTTTCAAAATATTTAGAGACACTTGCGGTACGTTCAAGAGAGGAAAATACTCTCAGTATCGCCTTGTTGTAAGACCATCATTCAGAATTGACAAGTTGCTTTTATTTATTTATAACATTTACAATTATTACAATAATATAATTGCCGTTGATATATTACATAGATATTACATTATAACACTTCAATTAGAAATGTTCACAGCATGAGTAATCAATGTTTAGTTGTTATTAGGCGGAAAAGCTTGTAGTAATAACAGAAATAATGATAATCAAAATGAAATATAAAACACAGTTGTGTCAAATATAATACCCTGCAGAGAAAGAGAAAAAATAAAGAAAGAAAGAAAGAAAGGATATCACAATAAAGAAGCTACATAACTATTCTCTACAAAGTGTCACGGTAGGAGTTTAATAACTTGGCTTTATCCGTGATTTGTGACTGGATCGGACTACCCAAGTACTTCCCCATCTTCGTCTTCTCCATCTCCTTCCCTTCCCCGCTTACCTTCATTCTCATAACATACCTCAATTGGTGATGCCATGGTCTCACTGAGTCCAGGCGTTTGGAAGCAGTTGGGACTCAACATAAAAATAAAAATAAATCCAGACCATTTACAAAAATATACCTTTACAATAAGCATTCTCTCAAAGAATCTGAACAAATTGAGTTGTTCAAATTTCAAATAATACCATCATCTTCCTATAGAACCAACACAACATCACATTCTTGAATTCTTCGAAAAAACTAATATCGTTCATATTGGTTCTGTGGTCCGTGTACAAGGCATGTAATCCATGTTCTAGCCGAGCTACATTGTCTCTGGCTTTGTAATAACACGAAAAAGATTTTTTTGACAAATCCCTTTCCTACATTTTTACTTATTCCACTGAACTAACTGTACCTTACTGCTGGGGGAACTCGATAGGGGAACTCAATAATAATATATATAAAGACGAGGGGAACAAGGAACGAGACCACTCTATGTGGAAATTAAAATAAATTGGGTACGCGGTCGTAATGAATTCACAATATTATGCCAAGATAATGAGGAAGGGAAGACATGTTTATTTGCTTGAACAAGCTAAGAAAGTGTAAACTAATTATTATTGGGGTTTAAATATTCAAGTACGTGCTCGTTTGCTTAGGAGGATCTTGTGGTAAACAGATTTTTCAATTTATAAAGCTCTTTTGTAAAGAAACAAACTGTTTAATGCCTCAAACAGACTTAATCCCTAGGAAGTTTTGTAGTCAAGTCACTTTAAATGATCAGATTCACGTTTGATTTAGAAATGTTCCTGGGTGACATTAATTTTCGAACAGATTCGCTGCTTTTGATCGTATCTCAAAATGAATTACAGTTTTGGAAAGCAGATGAAAGACTCCTTCATATTTTAATATTCCTGTAACGACTCTACGTCCTCTCCATCGTTAGGTTTATACAACTTTCTGGACTAGTTTTCTCCAGTACCATAAAGTAAACTTTGGTTCCTGGAATGTGACACCAATATGTTCACAGTGACTGTTTATTGACGTAGCATAATTTATAATTATAGTTTACCCCTCAGGCTAATTTGTTCGGTCTCCCTTACTTTCATACTAAAAAATATGATCTAAACGATCTTAGAAAGAAAAAAAACAACACGCTTTATATTCAAATCTAAACTTTAACCGCAAAATAATTAAAATGTACAAAATTATTAAATCAAAGTTTCTGACCGGAATTTGAAAAAAAAAAAAATACAATTATGGAACGCCAAAAAATAGATTATAAATAATTTGCCTAAAAAATATGTGTGTTGTCAGTAATTATAGTTAGATAAAACGTAAGGTGAGCCATTATTAAAACTTTCTTTGCTTTCATTTTTTTAATATTTAAAAAATAAAAGGTTTATTTTGAATTACGAAATTTGAAAATAAAAATCATGACCTTTCAAAAACAGTTTTTAGTTTTCCGATGCGTACAAAAACACTTCGTTTATTTGGATTTAATTGCAAAGACGAATTATTTTACAACCGACAAAATGGGCTCGAGACCTGAGTGGACTAACGTCCTTTTGAATGCTGAGCTCTAGACTCTATGGCAGTGGTTCTCAACGTGGGAGATAACGCCCCCTTTTGGGCATTTGAGACCTTCAGGGTGGCGGTAGAAGACCCAGAGAAAATTGGGGGGCGTTGAGATGGCCCAGGGGGGCGTTGGCAGGTAAAAAATTTGGTCTAAAAAGAATAACAAAACACGCTAATCCGCACTAAGAAAGCAAATTAAACTTTAATATTGGTTAATATTTGTTATTGTGTGTATTGTACATTTTTATCACGACACGTGTGCGAAAATTTACGTATTTCGATAGTTCAGGAGGTGGATGAAAATTGAAATGAGGTATTCTATTACATTCAGATCTACATTAAATTGTAAAATATGATTTTTTTTATTTTTTGATTGGAATTAAAAAAGTTAAACTTCTTAAACTTAAAAGTGAAGTTGATGAAAGAATTGTTTTTTAAAATTATTAAATTTTAACAAGTTTTTATTAAATAACGAGATTTTTGCAATCCTGAAAAAATTGACAATATTATCTGTGCTTGCGCTAATTTGCTTAGTGTCGTCGGTGCATTCGGGAGTCAGCGAGTGAGCATAGGTACATGCGTAGAAATAGGATAAGAGTCATATCCTATCTTACGATTACGTAATATTACAGTGTATAATATTACACGTTTAAATATAATCGTGGAAATAGCCGTTTCAGATTCGCGACAGATAGCATGTAAAAAAAAAATTACTTTCGGGAGTAAGTTTTTAAGCTCTTTAAAAATTATTTAATCTCCATTCATTAGACGAGTTAAAAAAAAAATATACGAAATTTCAGTGATAGAAAAAAATCGCAAAGCGTGCTTCTAAAATTAATTAAAAACGTGTGGATCTGTTATTTAACACGTTAGACCAGAGGTTCCTAAACTTTTTTTTCTCGTTGACCACTTTCAAAATTTTACTGGTTTCGGTGGACCCCTTGCTGCAGCATTTCTACCATATTCCCAAAACTCGACACGTGTTTTACTGAATATAACGCTGTGGTCTGTCACAACGGGGGGGGGGGGGGGGGGGGGGGGGTAATATGATGGGGGATGGAGATGGGGGACGGGAACGGATATGGGCACGGGATGGGTCTCAAAATGACCATTTTTCACCGAAATACTATTGTACTATCTGCCTACGTATGTATATATGAATAAATAATCGTGCATTCCTGCAGGAATTCATGTTTTAAACGATCTAAACTAAAAAATGTTACAGTAAATAAGTAAATATCACCCAAATCTGACAGGAGACCACGTCCGTTATCTCGATAACGATTCCACAAAAGATAGAGAATTAGCCTGCAGATAAATTTTCGCGAACCCCCACTTAAACTTATGGACCCCCATTTTTTTATCACGTCTATGTGGACCCCCGTCGAGTCTCCCGTGGACCCCTGGGGTTCACCTGTACCACTTTGGGAATCACTGCGTTAGACGCTTAATAAAATTTGTGTCTCTTTATATTATACCTAAAAATGTCGAAAATTTCGTGGAGAGATTTTTGTTCCATTTTAAATAATACATGTGTTATTTAATATTTTTTTACAACAGTCGATTACGCACATTATTGATAATAATCGATTTTTTTAATATCAACGCGCTTTCTCTAACATTCGCATTTTCATATCTCCCTTTCAAATCGTCTTCAGTAATCTTCTTTTTTATTTTGAATGCTTTAAATATAATAACCCCTGATCCTTATTCCCATCTCCCATCAGCCCAGACTGCTTTTAGATAGATCTGTATTGATCCAACTTAGCCTAAGCGGGTCGGGACGAGAGCCACTCGGCGTTTACAAGGGTGCTGTATAACTTATAAACTTATAACTTATTTCAGACAAGCTGGTGTTTATAGCGGCTCCTATCAGCTAGCGCTGGCAGCTTACTCGAACTATCTTCCACCTACCAGTCTGATGGTTATCAAGTTTCCAGTTGAAGAGAGGTTTAGCAACAATACACACAAACCTAAGTCGCAAAGTGGCCATTTTTACGATGGTTATCACATGTAAGAAAATAGAACTACAAAATTTAGAAACGCTCGTTAGAAAAAATCTACAGAGTAGAGAATTGTAATTAAAACATAACCTAAATCTCCTAAAGCTTAAAACCTTTATCTCATTTTTTGTCGAATTTCAAATGTTAGAACTGTCAAAAGTAATGTTGTAACGTACCCCAATTGGGAATGTCTTAGTCTTAATTGCTCCAGACGGTTGAGATGAATTTGGGAGACTTGTGCGGTATTAACATTTTAAAAAAACATCGCAGCCAGGAGCACTCCTGTCCCTATGCGACCGGTGCACCGTTAGGACTTGGAACACATGCTCTGATGAGGGTAGTGTTTAACAGGCCGGTATCGGACGGTATGGCAACCTAGAGTAATGTGGGATAGATAGATTATGTATACGAAGGCATTATTTTTTTCTTTTTTGCATAATTTCTTCGTTTCGCTTGCTAATTCTAGCTCAATTTTGTTTCTTCTAGTTGCTCTTTCTTGCTCCTCTTCCCTTTTAACTGCTTCTAGGTTATTCTTGTTCATTTTGTCTTCTTCTTGATTCTTCTTGCTTCTTCTAGCTCCTTTTTGCTTTCTTTAAAGTATCTCTGTAGTCTTCTCCAGGGATATCATGGCTTATTAGTAGTAGGCCAGTATCTTCAGTACTATTCTGTACAGATTCAAAGACTTAAAGTTCTTTGAGATTACAGTGACTGTTTATAGTTATTAGGTACTTTTTTTATTTTTTTTATTAGTATCTATAGCAAAATTTGTAGATAATGTATTTATAAATTGTATTATATTAAGGTATTATAAAGTTTTTTTTTTCACAGTCCTCCTCACTAGGGTTTCCTGTTCTGAGGCGGCCTGTAGTTTCCACATTTGTATTTAGTATCCAGTTGTCTTTACATGGTCTTCAGTATGTTTGATAGTTCATTTTCACTTTGTTCTCTCAACCATATTTTTACTTTTGTTTTAAATTTATTTATTTCTGTTATTTTTTTTTGTTTGAGTTGGTAGAGCGTTGTATAGTTTTGTGGCATTGAATTTCATATTTCTTTGTCCAAAAGATGTTTTCAAACTGGCTGTAGCTAGAATATTTTGGTTTATTGCCCTGGTTGTGTATCTATGTCGGACAGTGGAGTATTCTGATATGTTTTTTTTAATTTTAAATAAAATATTTTTTGTATAAAGTTTTTGTATGTTGTAGACTTGAATGCTTTGAAACAATTCTTCTGTCGGAGTTCTAACCAGTAATTTCAAAATTGTCTTTAGTACTCTTTTTTGGGCTATATTGAGCTGGTCCATGTGAGTGCTCAAGGCAGATCCCCATCCAGTTATCCCGTACTCTATTTGTGATTGACATAAAGCGTAGTACACTTTCTTAATGTCCTTTATGTTGAGGATGTTACGGATGGCTCTAAAGAAGTAAATGTACCTGGTGAGTTTTTTTGTGATTACTTCAATTTGTCCGTTCCATCAAATTTATTTACAAATATAGTTTTAAGGACACACGTCCTTATAACTGGAAAGTTAGTTTATGTCTTATGTCTGGCGGGCTGCCGCGATATAATGACTTAGCAGAACGGCCTTCGCGTTATTTCGGCACACCTCGTAAACCGATACCACGAGACCCGAGTTGTCCATAGACAATTAAACTAACCACACCTAATATATCTTATGATGTATTACACTTTCTCCTGCATCTTCTATTTTTATTTATTAATTCAATTTGATATTTTAAGATGTGCAACATATAAATATTAAAACACATACAAAGTATAAAATATAATATATTCTTAGTCCTCCTCACTGGGAGATCACGTGCTGAGGGGAACTATGCAGGTTTTGTGTGGAGGATTTTCAGCGATTTATATAATTCAACTTCAACATTTAGGTAGGGTTTTATTAGTAACTTCGATGGCGACGTTTTTTGTAATATTAGTCGGTTCTTTTTAATAAAACAATATTTTCTGGACTTAATGAAGTTATTAATAACTGACTAACACGTTTGATTCCAGGTGGGAGATATTTGCATACTTCAATTCACTCTTTCGAATGTGTCGTCTATATAATACCATTGAATGTGACCATATAGATATCTAAGCAAACAATCTCACATATTTCAAAAAACAAATGATCAAACTCCTACCATGACACTTCGTGGAGAACAGTTATGTAGCTGCTTTATTGTTCCCCTTACTTTCTTTATTTTTTCTCTTTCTCTGCAGGTTACGTATTATATTTATTTATTTATTTAAAATTTACGGCACAAAGTGCCATTTACAAGCATGTGTATATTTAATTACAGTCATAGTACATTATACAGGCATTAAAAATAAACAATAATATCAAAAAATCATTATGTAGTGACCTCGTTAACGTATAATTGGCTGAAATGTTCGATCAGTACAACCTTATATTTCAGTATGGAAATATTAAAAATATCAGCCACATTGGCATAAAAATTTCCAATGGTGTGTAATCTATTTACAACTGAATTGGAGCCTGATACCGACATATAGTTGTCACAATAAAACAAACTAGGGAACCTTGATCTTATTGTAGGTATATGAAAGTTAATCAACTTTAATATATCAGGGCTATCCAACTGATAGTTAACGATTTTATACAAAAATATCAGATCAAAAATTTTTCTTCTGTCACTTAATTTCAACAATTTTAATGAGTGCAACAAAAAATCATAATTTATTGATTCTAAGGGAATTCCAAGTCTAAAATTAATACACCTCAAAAATTTGTGTTGGACTCTTTCAATGGTATTGATGTGATTGTTGAAGACAGGTGACCAAATTGTTGAATTATATTCAAGAATGCTTCTAACAAGAGATGTGAACAAAATTTTTAATGTGTAAATATTTTTAAAATCCTTGGAAATCCTTAATATAAAACCTAACATTTTCATAGCCCTGTTAGCTATAGAAGTTACATGAGATGCAAAGCAGCATATTGACACTACTATGTTTTATATTTAGTTTTGCAGCATATTTGACACTACTATGTTTTATATTTAGTTTTGCAGCATATTTGACACTACTATGTTTTATATTTAGTTTTGATTATCATTATTTCTGTTATCACTACAATCATTTCCGTCTAGTAACAACTGAACATTGGTTACTCATGCTGTGAAAATTTCTTATTGGAGTGTTAATATCTATGTACAACCCAACGGCAATTCTATTATTGTAATAATTGTTAACACTCTATAAATTTTTGGTAATTGGGAACTCTGTACATATGAGGGGAATTGAGAATTTTTTTCTAACGTTGGTTCCACATGTGGGCAAACGAGAAATATCGGTTTGTCGTGTCGATCTTGGCGTTATATGCATTTTTGTTTAATTGGTAAACTTAACCAACTTCAAGTCATTATTCAGAATTTTAAATAATAAAATTTGATCAAAAATTAAACGTCGTATGTAAAGGAAGTTGAAGTTGTGAAAATGTAATGGTTTGGTGTTATTTGAAAATAAAATAAAATATTCTACTACAAGGTATTTCAAAATACTGACACTCCGCAACCATCACAGTTTTACACTCTACCTTCGGAGGACTTATGTTAAGGTTTAGGGCGTAAACCTGCAATAAACCCTCTAGTTAAGCGTATTTACAGAGACGAAATTGAATATTCGGGGGCGCTTTTAACGGTAGCTTAGCTGCGGGATAGCTATCTGCTAGCTACCTGTCGGGAGGATTCTTTGTGATTATATTTCGGAAAGCTCAGTGCTTTATTTAGGCCCTAGGGTTTAATTAAGCAATATTCACGCTTGAATCTTAATTGGCTTAATTGAATGTGCGTAATTAACGAACGTAGTGTACCCATCATTCGAAGTGACGTAGCATTTTTGACATTACATCTTCAACGTAGGTAAAATACGCGCCAAACTAAAATGCCGATCTGATCTTGATACGATCCGTTCTCGCGCAAGCAGGTACAGTCACTTTATTGACATTGCAATGACTGTAAGCGAAAAAGGAAGATGCGTCAAACATACAATTTTATGACATATTTTTCTTAAGCACTTTAGAAGTTTCTTTAAAAAATATGTAATTTTTGAAGATAATAATCTGTACATTTGTCATGCCGAAACGGTAATTATATGAAATTCCCTTGACAGAAAAAAATCGCAAAGGATTCTCCAACAATTATTTTAAACATTTTTTGCGGTTATTTTACAAATTATTTGTACCAAAAAGTTCACAATTTTTCTTTAAACGCCATTTCAGGCGCGGTTTACCCGCCCAAAAAGATAAAGATGGAGAGATATGTAAATACGAATGTTAGAGAGAGCGCGCTAATATTAAAAATAATACTATTTAAGCGATAATTGTGAAAATGTTTAATAAATCACGACTCGTTTAAAGTGGACCAAAAATCTCATGGGGATTGTCCAAAATAACATTTAAAGAAACACAGTAAATTTTTCATACATATAACTTGTAAAAAAAACTGAGAAAGGTGTTTATAATAATTTTCGGAGCTTACCTTGCGATTTTTTTCCATCGATGGAATTTTTTTATAATTACCGTTTCGGCGATGGGAATGTATTGATATTATCTTCAAGAGTAACACAAATATTTCTAAGAGCTTTAAAACTTACAGCATTTAAGGAAAATATGTAATAAATCGGTAGAAATGCAGAAAGCCGGGCCTTAAGACATTTCCCACAAGGTTTTTGCTCTACTTTAGACGAGTCGTGTTTCATTAAACATTTTAACAATTTTCATTTAATTTATTTTTGTTTTTAACACAAGAACATTCGTTTTTACACATCTCCCGTTCTTCTCCTTTTTGAGCCCGTACTACCGGACCTTAATTTCGCCTATTGGGACGACTTACGTATAAACTTCAGGTCGGCATTAATGTTTGGCGCTTGCTACAACTTTATTATTATTTTTAAAATACATGGGAAATTTAGCAAATTTTAGAGGAATTTAGTAAAACTTCCATCCTGATGTTGATTTTAGCTAGTTTCGTATTAATGAAAAACATAAAATAAATTTTTATTATGATCATCATACTTTCAGCAGTAGACGACCACTGATTAAAATCCTTTATTTCTTCAAACTAATTTTAAATATAATTATTACTTGTAGGTTCTGCGTTTCCGGATAGGGTAGTAATCGGTTGTAATATTGGAGGAAAGAAGGAAGAAGAGATGGCCTTAGAGCCGCTGGACTCAACACATTTTATTGTTAATTTTTTTAATAATAAATGTCAATTCTTTAGAGAAAAATATTCAGCAATTTTATGCGATAATGGGCTTTGACGAAAGTTACTTTAGAGTTCACAATCGCATAGCATCGGCTTGTCAAATGGAACATTGTCACTCCAAAGGGTCGATTCGCCATGCTGATTTGCATGACACATCATTCATTGTTTCTTTTAATTCCGCTCATCATAATTACATCTGTACATATATATATATACATATTTAAAAATCAAAATGTGTTTGGGATTAGTGAGATGTCTATGTGTTGTAATATTGAGCATAGGAAATGTTTGAAACTTTCAAAATACCTTCTTTAAACCCCCACGAATGTTTCTGGATTATTACAACCACATGACAATAAATCTGAAAAGTTTTTAAACCATCACAAAAATTCTTGCGAAACTGTCAAAAATTTAAGAGTAGCATTTTGCCAAACAATGATTGTTGGCTCAAAATTCAAATTTCAAAACTTTTTAAATTAATGAATCATTTAGAAGTACCTACATAATAATTTTAATGAAATCAAGAATTATAGATATTAAATAGGTACCAAATTTGGTCGATTGTTCTTATAATATTTGATTATTCTGATTATATTATATTATATTATATTATATATCTGATTAAATTAAAATTTGTAATATACGACCTATTCAATTTCAATTAAAAAAAATGTTTATTCAATTAATTGTATAATAATTGTATATTCAATTAATAAAAGGTGGCATGCTGTTTGAAAACTGAATGTACTGGGACTGAATACGTGGAACGCAGAAGGAGGGTTGGCGGGACGATGGAGCGGGAGAGGGGAGAGGTTGGGGAAGGTGGAAGGGGACGCGAGAGGGGAACGGGAAAGCAAATATGGCATTGCAACGCACGCCGGAAACCATCTAGTAAGTAAATAAAATAAACATCAAAACACGTTATTATTATGTGAATGGGATATTTGATTATTTCCTTTGTTGTACTTCACAATCAGTTTTATTCAAATTAAAAATTATTTAAATGTTTTAATTAACACCATCTATTGCTGATTTAACACTTTGCAAGTTTACCGTTATGAATGGGCCCGTGAATTTGAAATTCCTTCCCTGCACCGCAGGCTTCCGTCCCCGAAGTTAGTGACACAAGTTTCGCAGACAGTAATCGTGTGACCACCTCCACTCCTCTCTTTCCTCTGTGGTTGAAATCAGTTTTACATGGAGGTGTCATAGAAAAGACCATGAAAACTATCAGAAGGAAAAAATCTTTCCAAGTTCATCAACAGACACTTACCTCACCAGACAACGTTAAAAAAAAAAGTATTTTTTTTAATTTCATTTTTTAAATGATGGAGTTGTTAAGAAAGCTTTCACCTGATGTTAAGGGCCAAGGAGGAAACCAAGTAAATTTCGCAAAGTTTTGTATTTGACGTAATATTTAGTGGGTTTATTTTGTGTTATTGTATATTATATTTACCGAAACACATTTATTAAACAATAAACTAAGCATTAAAACATCATTACTTGCATTTATTTGATAAATTGATAGGTTTTTTGATCTTTTACCGATCTACCACGCTCGGAGTTTGACAAAAATGAAAGCCCGATACCGTAGATAAATTTAATACAAATTATTCCGAGTGGCTAGGCGTATTTCGGATATCTCTTACGTCAAGAACGAGAAAGCCCTAAGCGATTCTGATCTTGTCCTTCATACAGTTTCTTTACACATAAGGGTTAAAATGGCATTTAAAAATAAAAATAATTGAAATTTTTTGCGTGCGCGCCGGCGTACACCCGGCCATTTAGAGAAATTCGTAAAATTGACGGAGATACAGTATTTGATATGAAACCGTTTGAAACAGTTTGTATGTTGAATTATCCTTCAGCAAAACTTTGGGTTTTTCTTGAAACTACATATTTCAACCTGGTTGACAGCGTATTAAAAAATTGTACATCTAACTGTCCCAGAGGTGCCAATATCTTTTTCTGATTTCTCTGTTTACAGATTTTCGCTAATATTGTCTTCATTTTATTAAATATAAAATATTATATTTAGGTGAGGTGCCCTTTGATGTGTCAAAACCATCTGGAAGTTTTAAGAGCCGTTTTTGCTGGCCGCTTAGAGGTTGGTGCAAAGTTATTGAAATATAAAGGGATATGCTACGATGTCCGCCCGACTGTCGCTGGTACCTAATGGGAGAATAGTTTGAATACGGAATTTATTTGATTTTTCGAAGGTGTGCAGTAGTATTGGTTAACAATATAATTTGAATACGGAAAGAATTCGTTAACTTATTTGATTTTTTGAACGTGTGCAATAGTTTTGGTTAAAAATATTGGCGACACCAGGAAGCACAGTCCCATACAGCAAAAACTGCCGATAGCCCATCTCCTCATATTTCAATATCTTTGGGTTGGTGCCATTTTTTATGTGATTAGGAAACTTTAAAATTGAAGTAAATAATTAAAAACATTATTTTTATGTCCTATTCTTGTACAGATATTACAATGCAAGGCATCCCGAAAATGACAACGAATTAAAAAAAGAAACTAAAACAAAGAAATTATTACTATTTAAATAACTTTGTTAAAATATGTCGCGTTTTTATTCCACTCTTTGGGTTCCAGATTTCCTTTCCAAATTTCGTAACTTAAACGAACACGCGTTTAAATAAATAAATTGAATTTGCTCTTTTCCAGCGAAGGGTAGAAATATCCACGGACATAGTTTATTATTATAAAGCGTCAGAATGGTCAAAGTTTTGTCATAAAAGTAAAGCAAATGGTGCGTAAAGAGAGGAAAGGAGAAAAGGTAAGTGAAACTGAGAAATCGATAGGACCAAACACGAGAAAAGAAACTTCTCAAAATCATTGGGAAAATATGAACTGAGGTAAAAGGTAAAAGGTTCACGTATCACAGACGCGGTTAAATCTTATATCTGTGTATAACTTAACCTAACTTAATCTAACTTCACCTTACCTAACCTTTAAAAAAAAAACACCTAACCTAACCTACGTAGGTTATCTAACACGTAGGTAGGACATGTTAGTCCTAGCCTTAACTGTCCAACAAAATTTGGATCATTTCTTTTGAGCCATTTCCATGAGAAAATCACCTCGCTTAAAACTTATCGAAAGCCTCGATGACATAGAGCGAGTTTACTAACAGATAGTGAATTTCCCAGGTAGTAGCTTGTGTCGGTGTCATCGTATTACTCTAGCAATTTGTGGACAATCTACGAAAAAAGTTGAAAGGTGGTCAACTTTACTCGATACTCGCTAGTGTTTGCCCACCAACAGCTGATTTTGTCTGTCAGAATTAGTTCGGGCGGCAGCCGTTATTCTCGCTACTGGTTAGCGCTGCGAATTCAAGTTTTCTACAAAATGTCGTCAGAGTTGCATGGCGCGAGAGTCGTTATTTAAGCTGCTACTGTTGTTACTGAGCGACAGTTTTGTGTGTCATCGTGATAATCTCACTCGCCGATTCACCCGCTTTTAAACTTACCGGCTAGTAGCTTGTAAACTAGCTTAATGTAATTGAGGGTTAACCTAACCTCACTCTAGGATTACCTAATCTTAACCTAAACTTACATTACCTAACCTAATCCAACCATTATCAACGTTGGAGCCCTGAGGAATCTTAGGCAAAAGCGAAATCGGTAGGAAACAATTTTTTTCTGTGATATAAATGGAAGATATTCTCAGTGTCGCCTTGGTGCAAGACCACCATTCAGAATAGAAACGTTACTTAAAATGGCTCTAGCCGTGTTTGGTGATAAATCCGAAGAGCCAGGTACTTCTCCACCTTCCTCTTCACGACTTCTAGACGGTTGGAACTAATAGAAGTAAAAGAAATAACATATTTCATTTAATCCGAAAATCTTTTTCTATAGAATTTTATTAATTGTAAATTTAACGGCTGATGAAAAGAAACATTATTAGTACACCACTGAGCAAAAAATACCAAGTAGTATGTGATTTAAAAAAAAAAAACTGAGGTCACCGTAGGCCAATATATACAACATAGGCCTCAAGACGAGGCCAATGAAATTGATTCAAGAAAGAATTTCGAAATTTCAAAAAGGTTCAAGAATTCCACATGAAGTAAGGTAAATTTATGCCTAATTCGAAGACTCAGACACGCCCATAACGCACTTCGATCAACTTGTTTTATTCAGTGATTTATACAAAAGAAAAATGTCTCATAATTATATTATCTTAAATAAAGTATTCATTAAGATTTATGGCAAACTCTGCATTGTATGTTTTTAGGTTTTCACGGCCAAAAAGTATTTTTGTTATTGTTTTTGGGGTGTTTCGCTACCTCCTTCCGTGTTTCGCTACCTCCTTCTTTGGCCAACGTTTCGAAACACGGCATAACACCCCAAAAACAATAACAAAAAAAAAACTCTGCAAACGAAACACGGCATAACACCCCAAAAACAATAACAAAAAAAAAAAAACTCTGCATTTTTTATTCCTCAACCACTGGAGCGACCACGAGCAATGCCTCGATTGCTTGAGATAACCAGAATATAAATTTTTAAATTTTTCGCTAACATTAAAAAAATCATACCTTCGAATTTTAACATGTAGATATATACACTTATTAAAATGCTATATAGCCAATGAACATTTTATTTATAGAAGGAAAAAGGTGTTGCGAATGGATTCCTCATAGAAGTTTTAGTTTAATATATAATTTTGTACTTATAAAAACAAGGATAAGCAAGAGAAAAAATAAAATCATAAAATACAAATTTAGTATCGAATGCTTATGTTTGACAAAATATATAAGTTTTGTTATTTAAATCGCTTCAAAAATCGAGAGTCAAGACAATCTTCAGGCGTGATTACGAAACATTTAAATAAACGTTTGCTTATGTTTAACAATATTCGAATGTTTATGTTTAACAATAAATGAATGTTTGGTTATTTAGGTCGCTCGCAAAAATCGAGAATCAAAACATACTACAAGCTTGAAAACAAAATATAAAAATTAACGTGAATGACGTATCCCACAACTTTAGGAGCGGGCAAAAAAAACTCAAAAGATGTAACTCGAAAAGGATGCAGCAAATGATTAAGAACAATTTGAATATATGTCTTAAGTTAGTGTATAAAAAAGCTACATGAGAAAATGGTTGATACCCAAATGGTATATATAAAAAAACATCGTAAAATTTATAACCGCGCGAATCTTGCGTGCTTGTTACTTTGAAACTCCATGAGAGGTACTTATTCGAGTCAACATAGAATATTTTCGATTTCTGTGTGTTGTCTGTGGTAAACTTGATAATGAGAGGTGCGTGTTTACGGAAAAGGGACTTAATTTTAACCGTAAACAGCTGATTAGAAATTCTGCGTGAAAAAATTATTTTGAAAATTTATTTTTAACATCATACTGAAATAGTCTACGTTGTTTGGATTTATGACATCGATGGTCATGGTTTTAAAATAAAAATGCTGGCCATAAAAATGTTTTACATAATTACAATAAATGCTTTACGAATGGTTGTAAAATGTGGTACAATTTTGGACCGCTATCAATCGCAGAAAAATAAGAGTGGTCCATTTTTCGACCATAATCGCTCCAGTGGCCGTAATTTAATTGGTAAATCTAAACTCACAATTTGGTAAATATTGATAAAGCCTTATTTATTACTAAATGAAATGGTTGAGCCGAGTATTAATTTATAAAATACTAAAATATCTTACAAAACATAGATATATTTCAGTGCAAATAAACTGAAAGCGTATCTTTCATGGAATATATCTTTCTTATCGGTGTATTTGATCCGTGTATCCGCCTCCAATAATGATATTATGTAATATCATGGGGTAATTACTACAACTAGGTGACTCTGAAAATAGCTTTGTTGGGAAAAGAATTATAAGATTGCTATCAATCTGATAAATCGGTTGTTGTTTATTTATATTGATAGTATTGTTAAATCGTGGATTGATGTATTGGGAACCGTAATAATACTTATGTTTTTGATACAAATGTTTAATCATTTTTTTTATGTTTTTATTTAAAAAAATGGAAAGACTCACAAATTTTAGTGCTACAACTAGCTAAGTCTAGTTGCCTAATTGAAATATGGAAAAACACTTGTGTAGAAAAACCCAATAGAGAATTCCAGCCCAATTTTTTAATTTTTTTTATCAATAATGACCTTCTAACTTAAATAATTGCATCTTTATTTTTATTTTTATAGTTAGTTTTAATAGTTAAAATAAATGTCAAAGTTTTAATTTTTCAAGATCCCCCGAAAACCACCGAATCTAGTGTGACGTCATCATGACTAACCGAAGTATGAATCTTGTAGGGAACTGGAATCAGCTGTTTGACTCCCGCCATTTTGAATTTCAGCATTGGAGCGTTTTCATAGACATTACTGGGCAATACGATCGTTTTTGTACAGTTAAAGTTTTTGAATATTTTAAATAATATAGATAAACTAATAGAGATACTTTATTTTTGATACTGAATTATTAAGGCCTAAATAATGTTTCAATAAAAACAAAAATTGTTATATGTCCAATTCTCTATAAACCAATAACACGGAATGCCGAACGGCTTGCGTCTTCATTTCTATTGATTTCTATACAACTTTGACCCAGGTGACGCGGCGCGGTGACGTCACGCCTCCAAAATTCACCAATAGGGTGTTTTAATGACACGTTTTAAAATGGACTTTTAAATATTTTTTTAAAAACTCTACGTTAAATATAATATAATAAAACTTATATATTCAGAATCAGCGTATGTTGGTCTATATGAACATATTTTTTTAAAGCCATAATATTTTTCACTGGAGTTCCTTATTATAGAAATAAACGTTACTAGTTTTTTAAGATACCTAATAACTTGATGATTCCAATGCATTATGACTTTACTGTTTGTAGCAATCATAGACGAGGAAATAGAGTTATGCTTTTAGTGGGTAACTTAAAAACCCTGAATTCGGAGTTACCTAGTTCTAGTGATTACCCCACGATATATTACACGGGCAGCAGACTGGTTTATATAGACCTAGTATTGTTTTATGATTCTGAAAACGTTGCCTTTTGGCGTTTATAGTTCTCTTTTCGAAGATTTATGGGTCGAAAAAATGATACAGGGTGATTCTGAAACAACTGGAAATAAATAAATAATTTTTAAATTAAATAAGAATGAAACACTAATGACGCGTTGTTTTACAAAATTTAAACAATGCATCAAAGCTAATTTACAAGTTCTGTTTTTATTCCAGTTATGTAATGGTGTAAAAACAGAACTTGAATAGAATTTGTACATGGGTGACATACAAAGTGTACCAGCACGTAAACTTCTAGCCAGCGATTTCTGAGCATATTTGGAGTGAAAAACATTTTGTCATTTTGCTGACTGATGTTTCTTTGTTCAAATTTAAAAAAAAATTCTTTCACACTTCACCACGTGATTTGCGCTCTTTCTCCACTGTTACCGTGCTGCCAGAAAGAGACAGAGTGCGCATCGCGTGACCCGTTCTGGATGAACCCAACTACTCATTTTTTTAGCTTAGCTTACACAAAGGAAAAAAATATATTCCTCAGGGCCTACGTCATCTTAGGGGATGCTGTGTGGGGGTCTTTTTAAGGAAAGGAAGATGGGAAGTTCTGGGTTCTGGGAAAAAAAAGGGTATGAAGGGTGGATAGGAATCTGGTCAGTGTGTGCAGGAGTGACGGACTGATGAATCCATCCCTCCAACTGCGGCGAACCCGGGCATGCTAAGTCGCTGTAGCGAACCACTTTAGGGCACTGTAGTTAACAGTTGGTTAATTGCGTGATGGATTTTTTTTTAATTGAAAAAAGTGTGACAGCAAAATGACATCTTCATTTTTTACTCCAGATATGCTCAGGAATCGCAGATTTAAATCCTTACTGGTTAAATTAGGTTAGATAAGTTTAGTGTAGCTAACTCATTCCTTGTAACGATAACAGATTTACAAGAGTATTTCTCACAACAGTGTCTAAATTCTTCATGAAAAACCGAATATATTAAAAAAATGACGATTATTTTGATGACAAAACGCATTCATGTGTTAAATACCTGTGTCACGGCCGATGCCACGACACGAGAATATGTGAACTGTAAATCCTTTTGTTGATGAATAAAGACCATGGATTGTGTTTTGAAATTTGATCGTAGGAAAATAGGCTATGAGAGGAAGTCTCTTACCATTGACGGCTTCTTATGGCGGTTCAGGATCGATCCTGGCTTCCCAATATATCGGCATAACACCAAGTTTTAAGCAACGACACTTTGATTTCATAAAAAATGAAATTTTGCTATTATTTGCGATATTTCGAACGAGCGAGTTGTGACCCATGTCACTATCAAATTCCAACTACTCAAGTGGGTAATGTAAACTTGGGTGGCAATATTGTTCAATTTTTCCACCTGTAGGTAGGAAAATCTTCTTCTTTTCCTGGTAGAGACTTTGAGGAAAGGAGGAAGAGAAAGGAATACATGATTGAAGGACTTGGGGAATATGGATTAAGTTTTTTTTTTTTTTTAAAACTGTTTCAGAACCAAACAACCTGAAAGAACATGTCATGTAGTTATTTTTTTAATAACGTCGTTTTTAAAATTATGTACTTATATGGTAATACAAAAAAAAGTAAATGACTTACTACTTATGGTTTCTTATGCTTCATCATCAGTAACTCCTTATTGTCAAACTGCCGTCGAAACTCTTGTTGGCACTTTACACGTTTATTATTTGATGTATTTTATTTTTTATCGCCTCACAGCTGAAATTAATTATCAATTTAATCTATTATTAAGGACACAATGCATTTTCAATGAACGAATTTTCACGGAATGTTTTTTAAGGTAAATAATATTTTTTATACCCTAAGATTTGAAGCGGGAGTAAGTCGGCAGGTACCCGCTATACTTGGATCGCACGACTGCTAGTAGAGCGTTCTTCCACTGAGCTATAGAACACTATAAAGTTTAAAAAAATATATCTGGGCTGGTGGCGCTGGAGCTCCATAATACTCGATAAACCTATTTAATTATATGCAAAGGAGGGCGTTCCAATCTTCTTCCTTTTACAAAAACGTCTCTTTCTTAATCTAGTTCATTACCAAGAGCTTTTGTGATGCTATTGTCATGTTTCAATCATTTTACGTTGTTTGAAAAACCTTAATGGAAATAATATTTCTTTACCGTTGAAATATCACCCACCAAAATTTGACAGCTGAATGAGAAATGTCGGAAAACCTCCGTTGAAATAATGAAGTTCAGTTTGATTTTCAACGCACCGTCATTCGACGTTATGGTTAAAAATACGTTATGGTTGAAAAGTTCAACAAAGTAAACATGTTTTTTCTTTTAATACCCGGTGTCACCCGAGATTTTTATCCTCATTTTGAGAAATGTGATTTTCCTTTTTTAATTACATCTTTATGAATTTTGATCACGTTTTCGTGTACAAAACGTCTCCGTGGTAGAGGGGCAAGGTTCTCAGAAGACCAGCAGTCTGGAGGAGGCAGGTTTAAATCCCGGTGTGCATAAATAAATTTTATTGGATCAATCTTTAAGAATTTCGCGTCACGATGTTTGTTCGAGATAAACTCCGAAACTACTTCACCGATTTTGATGAAATTTGGCTTACCGTGTGTAATTTGATCCAACTTAAAAGATTGGTTAGTTTTTAACTCGATTTATTATTGCGAATTAAATGTTTATTATAGAATAGAACAATGCTTCGTAATTATTTGTAAGTTCCGTATGTTTCTAACAGATGGCGGTGTGAGTTAATTAATAATGAGCCTAAGCAACGCGTGGCCGGGTCAGTTAGTTTAAAATAAAATTTTGCATATTTGCGACACGTTCCAGAGTGGAAGATAGTCTCGGTATCGGCCTGGTATCAGTACCACAATTCAAAATTTAAACGTTGCTTGAAATGGCTTTAGCCTTGTTATGTAATCTGAATAATCAGTTACTCACTCTCCTTTCCCTCCCCACTACCTTAACAACGATCTTTCCCAATTGAGGATGACATAGTCACACTGGCTCCAGACGGGAGCAGTTGGGACTCTTGTGAGGTAAGTATTCACATTAAAAAAAATAATGTAATTCAAAACTTGGAAGTGAAAATTAACCCACTTCCCGACATCCGATTGAGTTTAAACTCGGCAGATTTACTAGTTGTCGATAACAAAGCATTCTTCAAAAACTGGTGGCACTCACATACACACTCGGGCAGACAAGCATTTTACTGAAATTGGATCACATTATATTTAAAAATATACAGCAGTCAATGTACGAAATAAATGTCGGTACAATCCAATTAGGATTTGGCTTAAGTATTACCGGTGTTCATTCATTTTAGTCATTTCCTGGGAAAGAAGATTCAATATTAAGTAAAATGAAAAAAATAAATTAAAAGTTCACCTCAGTTAAGAGCTTTTTCCTGGGGAGGAAGGTTCAATCCGCAATAAACCGAAAATAACATTTAATTTTCTTTTGAAATCGGCAACGATACTGCAAATTTGAAATTAGTTATATTAAAGTTTAAAAAAAAAAACTTTGTTTCTTAGGGTACATTTTAAGCAATTAAAAGTCCTTTAAATCCTGATAGAAGTTGAAGTAGAAAATGTAGACAAAAATGCAACGCAAATTTCATGATGCCAGAACTCACGGTTCGAGAGTTTTTACCGTTTCATTTAATAGTTTTGCTGAACAGAAGTCCTGCTTTTGGTAAGATTATGATATATGTTTTTTTAGGTTAGATTAGGTTAGGTTAGGTGTGTTAGCAAGTTAGGTTGGTTAGTTTTTGTAAACAATTTGATTTCAAGTATTCTTATTAAATATCTTTATTTTTAAAAACATTACATTAAGAAAAAAATTATGTTGGTAATGAGGTAAAAAGCAAATATTTTATTCACTAATTAACCAAAAAAATTACACGCGGATTGAATGATTTTTAGAATAAAGGTTTTTTTAGCACAGTTGTTTATGGGAAATTTTTTTATTTTTATTATAATTCATATTTAAAATAGAATTTGCTAAATAATTGTAAACTTATAAACGAATATCTCTAATTGAATGGTTTTCTGACAGGAAAAAGCAGAGAGAAAATCGTGTAAAACTCGAAATTTATTTGCACTAAATTGTTTTCATTAGTTTTTAATGTAAAACAATGTTAAGTGGTTTAAATTAAACAATTAATACTAACAATGTTTACACGGCGCGAAAAACCCCGCGGTGTGACGTCACTACACCCCCGCTGCAAAACTCAAACTGAACAGACGAAAATACTGCTGTTTCCTTCTCTCTCTGGCACGTGCCACTGCGCATGCTCCGTCCCTCTTACACACTGCCGCGTCGTGTGCGCATTGCGTCCGTGCGAAGACAGCCGCAAAGAAAATACGGAACCACCTCACAAAAAGTAACAAATCATTTCCGTACAAACGAACAAAATCTTCTTTTACACACATACTATTAATTCGATCCTTTGAATAAATGCCAATTTAGTCCTGAGATTCTGATAAAAATTAGTAAGATTATCTGCAATAAAGTGTTCGCATTTTAAACGATTGTGTTCTTTGTATGGTGTATTTGGTTTGATTTTTTGGGTAGGTGTCTTCGTTTTGGCAGCGTATATTTGTATACTTTGTATCAAGCGCTATACACAGGTTATGTTGATTTTTCCCAACCCTAGCGCCCTCTGCGGTAGCAGACGTCAAGTAATGCTCATGACGAATGGTTAAGTGTGACGATTTTCTTTATACACATAAATTATTAATTATAAATAAAATTTATATTTTTTTAATATTGTGGATACATATACGAATTTAAATATTTAATTTAGCTAATTCAATACCGCCTATCACGAGGACCAGATAAAAAAAGAAACTGTTAATGAGAGAGTATAAAAATACAATTTAAAAAATAATTTTTCATCGGTAATCCAAGATCTGTTTCCAACAAGATTTAAGGATAATTGCAACGGCTCTATTGGCTCCACGGCATAAAGCAATGGTAGAATATAAGCGGCCACCAAAAGTGTTTATCGTAATAAGTTTAGGAAAAGAAAGCGAAAAGGCTTAGGGTCTGAACTTGGATTGCTGGACGGTGTGGACAAACACAACATCCTTACATATCTCTCCATCTTTTTAAGCAGGTTCATCGCGCTTTAAGTAAGTCATTATTTCGTAGAGAAAACCGCATACCGTTATGATCATAACCTCCAACCATCCCCAGGAGTATTCAGAGGTTTGAACAAATATTTTTTTCTCCATTTGTAATGTAAAGATATATATATATAAGACAATTTGTCTATTGTTGACTTAAAAAAAAAACTAATTACAATATCGTAAGGTTACAAACATTACCTGTAAACAAAGAAACGACATTTAAAGTTTATTTGTCGATCTTTTTATATGAAACAAATTAAATTATTTTCTAATATTTCAATTGCTCAAATTTCAGTCACATAGCGAGTAAACAATAATGTTGTAACCAAGACAACACATCAATGACATTTGAAAAGCGTTCATAATTGAAACAAAGGGATACTAGGCATTTCTAGGTAGGTATTCCTTTACAGATATTTCACAAATAGATTTGTAAAGACAGGAAAATAAATATTTTTAAAAGGCTTTATAAAAAAATATAGGCGAGGTTGTCACAGGTCAATGAACAGGGGAGGTTTCGTATAGGGTTTCCCATAGGACAGTAATTTATTTACAAATATTATAATTGTTAGCTTATTGACGTGATCTCTCGCTGTTCCAACTATGTTACGGTCTTCACTATGCGACTAGCGTTTCTCAATTCATTGGCCCAAAGGGAACAAATGAAGAGATATTTGGGGAAATCTGTTTATAATTGGGACATTCATTGACCGGGTAGGGGGATCTAGTCCGCAATTTCTAATAAAACTGGCAACGGCACTGGTCACTGGTCAGTCTCTAAATATTCAATTGTTATTATCATTTAATTAAATACATTTATATTGGAGGCATGTTAAATAGACCATCAAAATATGGGTAGGGAGATCATGAATTCGGTTGGTTCAAAAAATATTTATTTTTTAAAAATGTTTTCCTTAATTTTTTAGAGACTTTCTTGTAACTTCTTGTAGGTAAGGACCCTCATCATTATATTTGCCGAGTTTGAACTATCAAATAGATATTTGTATTTTTACAAAAGCAACACGGATAGATCTAAAAGTTTTGCCAAAAATCTATTTTTCAAATTAGTGACCGGACAACTCAGAATGAAATCAACTCAGAATCTCTTATGAAAAGTCATTAAACGATGAAAAAATATTTTAAAAAAATATTAACCACTCCGGTCTATCGCCTTTGTGCAAGTTTTTTTTTAACGACAGTCAGATTTATAAATATTTTGGGCTATTTCGGATTCGCAATTAAAGCTCATTAAATTAAATATTTCTGAACGTAGCCGAACACTAAAAGCTGTTTTTGAAAGGTGATGAAATAAGCTTCCAAATTGTATTATTACAAATAAATATTAACTTTTGTAAATATTAAAATTTAGGAAGCAAACAATAAAAAAATGTAAAAATGACTCAGGTGATGTTTTTATGTGAAAACGGTACTAAAATCACATATTTTGTAAAAAAATCTCTTATTTTATCGTACGTTTACAGTCGTATAATAAACAATTTCGTTATTTTTTTTCCATTCCATACAAAAATATTTAATAAGAAATTAACACTGTCTAACGGCGCGTACGCAATTTGTTGAAAACTGTTTCTACAAAATAAGTATTTTTACCTATATTTTTTTTTTTTTTATTAAGAGAAGTTTATACAATGAACAAAAAAATTGTGTTAATTCATCCGCCATGCTAGGGATGTCCCTGTGTTATGGCGGATGAAGTTTACGGATTGTGTAGGTACAGTGTACAGTTATTAACTTATGCAATTCATTTAAGTAGTTTAAGTAACAAATTAAGTTGGTAATTTAAGTAACACATTCAATTAATTTAAGTTACAAGTTGTATTAATTTTATTACAATTCAATTAAAATAGCAAATTTTACACATCATCGTTACTGAATGTAAGGATCCATTTTGATAATTTTTTTTTAAAGATATGGGGTTGGGTTTCGGATTTTAGGTTCTCGGGGAGAAGGTTAAACATTTTAGGAGCTAGGTACATGAAATGTCTTTGAGCTGATGTGGTGCGTAGTGTAGGAACATTGTAGTGTCGTTTGGTTATTGTTCTGGTGGTGTAACTGTGATGTAAGAGAGTTTTTTTCTTGTATTTGAACATGAAATGTGTTAGTGTAAATTTTAGATGAAGTTGCCGTATGTTTAAGACATTATATTCTGTGAACAGTCTATTGGATGAATATCTTGTTGGTCGCTTGTTGATAGCACGTAAAATCGTTTTTTGGGCTTTTTGCAGAGGATCAATAAAATTAAGAGCACAGCCGCCCCAAATTATGATGCCATATGCTAACTGGGATTGGCAGAGAGCATAGTAAACCGTTTTTAGTGTTATAGGAGTAAGTATATATTTACGGACAACGTTGAATAGTCTCCCCCACACGTAGAGTTGGGAGCGGAACGTGCCCCGCGCCACTTAGGCCGCCGCGCAGAAAAGTCTCACAGTGAACTGCGCTGTAACCCGTTATCTTGCTTTCGGTCTTTACTTTTCTGCGCGGCGGCCTGAAGTGGCGCGGGGCACGTCCCGCTCCGAACTCTGCGTGTAAAGGGTACTATTATAGATGTGTAGCGTGTTTTATTATAAATATTCTCGCTTTTGTTTTAGGGACAATAAAACAAAAACGGAGTTATACCGATTTCTGTAGGAACACACGCGTTAGCTTGAAAACAAGCTTATTGTACTTGACTGCTATTGTTATATTGTCGTGTAAACAAGCTTAGGGGTTGGAGTGGTTAAATACTTTTGACTTTTAAAATGACTTTTCAAAGCGGTGTTGACTTAACCTGTTTCAGAGTTGGCATGGAACCTTTAAATTTCTCGGCGCCCGCGTTTCCTCTTAATGTAAAGTGTTGCAAGGTATTAATTATATTGTACGCTCGTTAAACTATAATGTTAAACACGTTATCGATATACTCCATACCTATATATTATTATTATTAAATTAAAATAAGTTTTACGTTAATATAAAAAAAAAGTTTCAAAAGGCTGAAAAAAAATTCGATTCGGGTTGGCAATTAATTATACGTTACGAAGCGAAAATGTTTTCATGCAGCCAAAACTCTCGGACGATGAGCTTAAGTGTTCACGGAAGCAATTATATTCACAGCAACTTCATTTTTATACATATCCATAGTAGTGTATTATTTCGATAATGCGCATTTTCATTTCGCGACTTTATCCCCGACTAAATATCCTCTGACAAAATATCCCCGACAAAATATTCCTGACAAAATATTCCTGACAAAATATACCCAGACAAAATATTCCTGACAAAATATACTCAGACAAAATATTCCTGACAAAATATACTCAGACAAAATATACTCAGACAAAATATTCCTGACAAAATATACTCAGACAAAATATTCCTGACAAAATATCCTCTGACAAAATATTCCTGACAAAATATGCTCTGACAAAATATCCTATGGACAAAACATCCCCCAACAAAATAACTACTAAAACTTAACTTAACCTAACCCAACCTACCAAAAAATGGGACAAAAATAATACAGATATCCTGTAAAGACAAAATTTAATGTTATAAAATAGTAAAATGGGACAAAGATATTACGAATAAAAATATATTTTTCGTCTCATTTTTTGTTAGATTAAGTTAGGTTGTGTTTTAGTAAATGTTTTGTCCGTAGGATATTTTGCCGGAGAATATTTTGTTGCGGGATGTAAAGTCGGGGAACCAATTATTTAAATATCCGTTGAAAGACCGTCATTCTAAATCGAAACGTTGCTTTAAAAGGCTTTAGCCGTATTTGGTGATCAAATCTGGATAGCCGAAAACTTTCCGACCTTACCCCATTTCAACTCCTTACCACTAAATTCAGTTTCACAAAATAATACACCAAATGGAGCATATATTCCTGACGATGAAGATAAAAGTTGAACCGCATAATAAAATGAAATCTGAAACTGAACTGAATATATATAACCTAACAAGTAAAATCAATCATCGGTAAAAGGTGTCGGGGAAGGAATTCTGAGATCCCTTGTAAAAACATTGTGCAAGGGTTTGATAAAATGTCCTGATAAATACTAAGGAAGCCGTCGCACACAGCCATCGAGCGTGTAATGGAAAATTCTTTCTAAAGAATTCTGAACCCGTCAAACGCTTTGACAGACCTCCTCAAAATCCTTTTTTTAGCATTGAACAAATTAAAAATATCAAACATATAATATGTCGTCTTAACCCCTGGGATGCTTTGAAAATTTTTCTTCAAGTTGTATTAAAATATCTGTCAGATTCACTAAGAAAATAGCGAGTACCCGAAGTGCGTTGCATTGCCATCCAAATAAAAAAAAAATGGTTTAATTGTGCTTTTAGACACACAATATTTTTTGTTTTTTCGACTAGGGAGCAGACCACATGTCTGTGTTAAGTACACCTGTGTGAAATCTTAAAATGTAAAAATTTACCGCCTGCTATTTATCGCTACAATTTCTCATTTGAAATCCCTCTCTCTGCCCCTCATTC
Source organism: Glyphotaelius pellucidus (assembly GCA_936435175.1). Lineage (NCBI taxonomy): Eukaryota > Metazoa > Arthropoda > Insecta > Trichoptera > Limnephilidae > Glyphotaelius > Glyphotaelius pellucidus. Next base: position 19,731,357 of record OW386555.1, on the reverse strand, counting down.
CGTCACTTCTCCCCTGCACGTCGGAAGCACATTTAAAATCTCGCACGACGCACAGTTGGTAATTTGAGGTATCTAGCGTAACTTTATTATAAAACCCAAGGTTCTTTCTGGATTTAATTTTGTTTTAATTGGGTACCTAAATGTCTAAAATTTTTAGAATTAAAAAAAAAAAACATTTTAGCTGCTTCCGACGAATGTCATCATCGCAAATACTGACTACCTCGAAACGCGAACGAGTAATTTTATGTCTGTCGAGTTTGATCTCTCCGCGGATGGAGGTGTGCGCGGCTTCGTGATAATTCAAATTATAACTACTGTATTTTTCTGAATCCTTATGATGGAATTTAAGATATCAGGTGATTATCATTGTGTGTTAGTGTGATAAAAAATATTGAAGTAACGATTTTTCAAAACGTATTTTTCTTTAAGTTCGAGACTCATCGAGACTTTTAAAAATGTATTCGAATGCATCGGGTAAAATTTTATGTATTTTGTGTTAAATGGATATTAATGTGTCAATTTAACTTTAGTTTTGTGATGTATTAAGGGTTTACTTTAACAACTTTAAATTTTTTCAGCACCAAGGCGATTTTTGATAAACAGATCGATGTATACAAATTTCATAACGCCAAGCTTACCATTATATATAGAAACATTCTTATGCTAAAATGCAATGTTCTGTAAAAAAATTGAGTCAATCTATCGATTACTTTCCGAGATTTGCGAACGCAAACATACGGAACCTATTTTTTTTAGATATATAGATTGCTGTAAGTATTAAAACGACTATACCAGGTTGAATCGCGCAATATATATTTTTTAACAATTTTTTCATATAAGGATAATTTGCATTATCCCAAAAACATACTAAAATAATAAAGTTACGCTAGATACTCAAAATTACAATTTTTTTAATTCAAATTACATAACGTCAGAGTTTAACTCACCAAAGTTTCATCGTAAATAGATGAACGTATAGAAACGCACACGGGACAAACAAGGAAACATTTTTTATATACATAAACATATTCCTAGTTTACATATATTTTTAAATAATTTTGCTGTTTTGCTGTAAACATGTCCCCAAATGATTATTAAAGCGGATGAAAAATTCTTTTACATTTTAAAATTACAAATGGACTTAAGCAATTAAATCATTAACAATTACTTTATCAAATATATGAATGATTATTTTAGTAAATACAAAGGAGTTCTTTTCGATAATATTATGATGCTATTGCTAACAGCTTGAGTCTTTTTATTACTTCAAAAAAGATATTGAACCTTACAATTTGTTACAATAATTTTTAATTTTAGTTTTATCCCCAACATTTATTAAATAGCTATAAGTTATACACTATTATTATATTTTATTAAATGCCTGCTATCAACTGTTTCACACATTTTAACGAGTAAACAACATAATTATAAATGCTGTACCAACACGTTAAGTTTACCGCAATAAATAAGGTACCTACCCATTAACCCTCCTGTGCCAAGAAATCTTCCGTGGATTTTTTGTAGCTCGCCGCACTCGCCTCGATCTTATTCTATTTTAAACCCTAACAAATCGTATCCAGGGTCGGCCCTTAGCCAAACGGCGCCTGGCGCTGTTAAAAACTTCAAGGGCGCTACATTAGATTTTAGGTATTACCTGCGCCTTGGTTCCTCGGCTCCTTGGCAAGTTGGCACCCGGAGCGGACCGCTCCAATTGCGCCAGCATGGGGCTGACCCTCCTCCTAGCATACCTACTAACATATATTTTATTCGCTTGGCTAGGAAACGATGTTTCTTGTTTCTATTACAGCTTGTCGTTTTGTCACTTGCTAATATGCCTATTTTATCTGCGAAAAAGCGCGGCGCAAAATTCAATGTACAATGACATAATTACTATTTTTAAATGTCTTAATACTGTATTTATTTGCAGGAAAACCCCATATGGCTGATTTTTTATTGTAAATAATGCTTGTTTAGCATTATAATATAAAATATATAGAATATTATATTAAGTCTTCATTGTATAAACAGGGTGTGGCAGCATAACTTCCTTTTTTAAAATGCGCGCCATTCAGTCTGTTGATGTCGTAGCTGAGCACTAGTGATCTCGTTTGAGAGGCGGAACTATAAAAATTTGTCCCGACCCAGTATAGTCACCATCGTAGGTTGGAACCATAGATTTATATATAACTGGATGGATGACTCAAGCAAAAGCAAATTGGCCGGTCTCCCGGATTCGACGGTCGCCATCTTTAAAGAGGGCAAAAGATACGAGTACCCAGGGAACTTCTAAGGGGGAACTCGCAAATCCCAAGTTTTTTGTTACTAAAAAATGTTATTAAGCATTTCCTTTCTGTTTTCAGTTGTGTTGCATAATGAATTGTTATAAAGTCAAACTTATAAAGGCTAATTGTTGTATATTTCGCACAACTAAATCGCAATAGGTTTAAAAAAAGAATCCTTGGAACAACTTTATTTATGGAAGATTCTAAGTAAAGTTCAATAATAAAACTTCATTCAGGGCATCACAAGTCATGCAGTTCTACATTGTTTGATAACTATTGTGATAATCTTACATTGTCTTGATCAATAACAATGTAGGTAACATAATATGTTGAAACAAAAAAAAACTACAGGATTTAATAGGTGTATCATTTTTATTTCTTACAAAATTACAATATTTATTATCAGAACACACAAGCAGTAAATGTACTCAAAAGCAAGAAAAAAAACAGTCATACATAATACAGGGTAGAAATAAAAAAGATTAAACATTTACATAACTTATAAACAGACAATTTTACGTCTAGTTTTTTAATCTACGGGAAGGGATGTTGAACAAGGATGAGTTGTAATAGAGCAGGTGTGTCAGTAATACTGTTGATAACTTTGGATACCTAAATTAGGCACCAGAGTATTTTCTACGTTTTTCTAAAGAAATGTTTTAATATTATTTATGTTATAAAATGAAAAGATATCCCACTTCCTTTGCTGTACCGATTCGTACAATTGAGGTGTGTAGATGCAAATGCAGCAAACTCCCACTTTAGTGTTTTTGAGAAAAAGGCAAAAAACTTGTAAATATTAAATGGAATTTGGTGAGAAGCTGAAAAAATTACAAACAATAGTATTTTGATATCAGAGATTATTGGCATCCTCGGATTTTGTTTAATGCAAGTATATAAAAAGATAAAAAAAAACTTTTTAATATGGAGATTGTTGCCTTTGCTATCAAGTGTTGGATGTTGCTGCTTTTGCTTTAACAGCATTGGAGATTGCTCTGTTTGCTACTAAACTTTTCAAAAAACCGCCATCTTTGTTTTATTGTTGTTTTATGTATAATTATTATACGAAGAGCACGATAAAACCATTTTGTTAATATTAATGTAACGTCGAACAGAGTAAACTTCAAACCAGACGGCTGCTGATTTAGATATGGCCTGCTGGCCGCTTCTTTTGCCCGATTCAAAGATGGCGGACGTCGATTTCCGGTGGACCGCTCAAAATTCGCTTCGGCAAAGGGAGTCATCTATCCAGTTATATTTGGTTGGAACTGGGAGTAGCGTGCGTTTGCCGATCACAGAACATCCGTTCGAAAAGTAAACCTCAACGGCAAACGCACGCTCCTCATTTCCAATCCATGATGGCGACTAAACTGAGTCGAGACAAAACTTTATAGTTCCGCCTCTCGAACGAGATCACCAGTGCTCTTGAATGGCGCGCATTATAAAGAAGGAAGTTATGCTGCCGCACCCTGTATAATTAAAAAAAATATATGTAGCTATCCTGGGGAAAAAACATTGCAAATTTAACAACAGTAAACCTGTTTTATGCCTCACGGTTTGCACGAGTCAAATTTTTTATTAATTCTATAGATAATTAACGTACTTTAACGACTTTTCATTTTATAGTATATCATTACAAAGCATTCCCCTTTGCAAGACATTTCACAAAATCATACATAACAATGGACTGGAAAGCCGTTTTTGTGTTAGTGTGCATTACACTCGTTGGCGTTAATTGTTTTGAAAGTGAGTAAGATTCTATTAATTACTATCCGGTTTAATATTCTAGGTATGTACCAAAGATATTGAAATACAAGAGATAAGCTATGATGGCCGGCCGACCGTCGGCGGACTACTACCTAATAATAATAATAATAATAACGAAATATTTGTATGGCGCAGTTTTGTGATATTTCACCTTAAGTGCGCTTAGCTATTAAAACCTGACCTAACCTAATGGGCATAGTTTAAATACGGAGAGAATTCGTTCATTTAGTTGATTTTTTTAAGGTGTTCAGTAGAATTGTTTTTTTTTTTTTGTATGAATACCGCACAAAAGTCCCAACTGCTCCCGTCTGAAGCCAGTGAGACTATGGGATCCCCGATTGGGGTTTAATGTGAGGCTGAAGGTAGTGGGGAAAGGAAGGTGATGGGTAGAGAAAGGTGGGGAAGTACCTAGCTATTCAGATCTGGTCACCAACTACGGTTAAAGCCATTTCAAGCAACGTTTTAATTCTGAATGGTGGTCTTACACCAGGGCGATACTGAAAGTATTTACCACTCTGGAACGTGCCACAAATATACTATTTATTATTTTAATTGAATTAATTGTGGAATAACACAAATAAATCAAATAAAATTTATTCGCTACGCCGGGATTCGATCCCGCGACCTTCGGATTGCGAGTCAAGGGCCTTACCGCTCGACTACGCCGGTTGTCAATAATTATTTAACAATATAGTTGGAATACGTAAAGAATTCGTTCATTTGGTTGATTTTTTGAAAAAAATCTTTTGGGTCCCAGCCAGTAAAAACTGCGGATAGCACATCTCTTATATTTCTATATCTTTGGTAAATGCCTTCCATTCCCTTCTTAAAATTTCGCGATTATTTTCGTGTATTGAAGGTGCTTAGATTGTTTCGCTTGCGAATCGTGACATTGCGATACAAAATGTGTCCTGAGAGATGAAATTCTTGCATGTTGAGCGACTCTCCTTTTAAATAAAAACGCTAAGATGTTAGATGTTAGTCACTTTTCGATTCATACAAAAAGGACTGATTGAATTAATTCCCCAGAATATTAAAAAATTACATAGAATATCTGAATTTTTCTTAGTATTTTGACTTGATGCGGTCAAAATGTCAGAATTTTTGCTTTTGCTCTTTTCTCTAAAAATGTTTTTTCTCCCCAAGATCTAGGGAATTTTTCCTAGACATCAATCACATCACTGGATGCTTGAAATATGGCAATGGTCACATAGTTTCATAATATCATTGGGTGAGGCGCAGGGCGAATCAAATTTCATCTACATCTTAAGAATATTTTTAGAAATATTAAAAGTTGCTTTGCCAAAATGTTTAAAAAATCTTCATCAATATATTTTTTAACATCTTGGAATACATATAAAAAGGGTGATTTTGGCGGGCGGGAGGGAGCATGATTTGATTTTTCGTTTGTTTGTTCGTTGTTTTATACAAATGTTTGGTTTTATTCCTTGATTGACGAAATTTTGCAAACCTAGGATGGGTTGTTTAAAATTTTTTTAACATTTCATCAAATATGTTAAGTAAATTTCCACATTCTTTGAAATTTCTATTCAAGTTCTGTGATTATTTCAATTTTATGAAGCAGCAACTGGCCTTTAAATTGTAACTTTTTTTTTAAACAACCCATCCTTTCTTCAAAAATAGGGAAAGGTACATGCGCTTTTCATTCCGCGGCAATACATCCCCAACAAAATATCCTCCGACAAAACATCCCCGACAAAATATTCTACGGACTAAAAATTCCGCGTAAAGCCTAGGCAATGCCGGGGATTCCAGCTAGTTTTTATACATTTTATATACTTACATTATATAGGCACCTACCAAAGATATTGAAATATAAGAGGTATGTGCAGTTACACCCAGTTTTTACTGGGTGGAACTGTGTTTCCTGGCGTCGCCGATATTGTTAACCGATACTACTGCACTCCTTAAAAAAATCAACTAAACTAACGAATTCTTTCCGTATTCAAACTACGCCAATCAGACGGTAATCCGCCGACATCATGGCATACCTCTTGTATTTCAATATCTTTGGTACCTACCTACCCAATTTGGATGTTCTTGGTAACGTATTTCCCGTCTTATCTTAAAAATAAGTAGCCATACAATATAAAATTGTTTTCAGGTTACCTCGTGGGAGCAGCGACCGCCTCACCGGACGACATTTATAGTAAGTAAAGAAAATTATAATTTACATTGAGACAATGCCAAAAATATTGAAAAAATAAGGACCGAACAAGACAAAAAGTAAAAACTTAATACCGAATTCAGAAGACCTCTCAGGGTACCTAGCATGGTCGATCGATATAACCCTGTATACGATAAGGTTTCATGCCAACTGAGAAAAAAGTCAACTCAACACCTCCTTGAAAAGTTAAGAAAAAAATAATTTTAAATTAGCCGATAACCCTAACCTAACGTAACTGGTTGCGCAAATCAATTGGTTCGCAGGCGGGTGCGGTACGAATCTAAAACAACAATTACTGAAAAACTACTCAAAGAAAAGGAAGGGATAGGTATTGCCAAAACTTACCGAGTTCACTAGACATTTGCCGCTGGTTCTGTGGTCCTTTAACAATTCTCCCTTTGTCTTTATAATAGTTCACTTATAATAGTAAACACGGTTACTTCTGCAGCCGCGGCGGTGATCCAATAAGTTCCCAAATTGAACTTATGGCGTTACTTTCAATTAAGGAAGAATGCACAAATTTTCTCCGAAAACTCGAATTGGGTGCGTTTTCAACAAGTCAATAAAAAACAAGTGAATGCGGAAATCGAACGTTTTATTTCGTTTTGTCTTGGCGTGGGATGGGTAGGTACTTGGTGGAAAGGTAGGTACTTGGGTAAAGGAACTGGGCAGAGAAATAAGCAGTGTTCCAGTACTAAATCAAACAAAAAGAACATTTATTGGCTCAAACATAACCTATTTAACCATTTTTTTATAAATATTTTTTTATCACTCTAAATCTTATCTGAGATGGTTCTGAGTTGGTTTCATTCCGAGTTGTCCGGTCACCATACGATAATACCCAAATCCGTCATCTATATATGGTCAGTTAGCAATATTTTCGATCACGGTCAACAATTGGTAAGAGAAATTCCGACGCGACGATTGACAAATTTTAGCCCGGATTTAATAGTATCAGATTTTCGGTTAGCTGTCAATATAAGCATTTATTTGAATTATGTCGTTCGTTAATCAATATTACTGACTTATTTAATGATCATATTGAACTAACGAAGATTTTTGTATTGAAAGAAGTCATAAACGCGATCTATACACTTTATAATTCAACCAAGACGAGACCAAACTATTCCGCTCGAATTTTGAAAAACTAAAGTGGCTGAAAGATGACCAGAGAAATGATTAACTTATTAACTCTCGTCTAGTGTCAAAAGGTAAATGTGGACTAAATGGTATTTCAATTCAATATTGCCAAATTATTAATATTTTACGTATTTGTCTGGCGTTTGACGTTTCTGAATGTGAATTTATGGACAGATCAGCCAATTTTGCCAGCGTATATCGAGTTCTAATTTATTCCCCACCGATATAGGTTCGGCTATCAACAGTGAAACTGTGTTAGGGATATTACACGAAATTTTTGCTCTATTTTAAACGAGTCTGGTTCTATTAAGCATTTTCATGATTTTCGCTTCAATTTTATCATTGAAAATATTAGCGCGCTCTGTCCAACATTCATAATTTCATATCTCTCCATCTTCTTCTTTTTGCGCCGGGAAGTGTGGCCTTAAGAGCTTTACCGCTGGACTACGCCTGCCGTCAACATGTGAACAAGATATCATACTCAGATCATTTTGTCAAAAATCGGTAGCGGGTTTTGAAATTGTAGGACTCATACGTCTATACAGAAGAAACGAGTTAAAAAATTAATTGCAAAAAGTAATTAGTGCATTGTAAGCAGTACTTAAATGTTCCGAAAAGTTGTATTGATACGAAAGTGCAAACAGTACAAAAAATACAAAAATGTAATTGAAAATTGCTTCGAGAATTGCGTAAATTAGTGATAAGATTTTCGTAAATTCAATTTGTTGGATAATTAATCATTAATAGTATCTTTTTCGCCATTTCAGGAGACCTCTGTTACCACTGGAAGACCAAAATATGGCCCATTTGGGTTAGACCAGATTACAGGAGATTCTTGAGAAAATGCGGAAGGTCGTTCTTCTACAAAAATGGGGAGCCCCTATCGAGCGAGGTCATCGCTGACAAGTGCCAAATGCATTCAAACACAGCGCCCAGCTCGGACAAAATAAGCGACCACTGTAAATTAATTTAATCTATTATTTTGTCTCTTTGTCCCTCTCCTCGCGGTCCTTCACTGCTTGGATAGACGCGATCACGGACTTAAAAAGATAACAAAAATTTTATTAAGACAATATTAGCGAAACCCAATCGAAAATCTGAAAACAGAAAAAGATACAGTCACATCTAGGACACGCACCTGGGACCTACGCCTTGCCGGGGCCCAGCTCAACCATCTGACTGGCTGAAATAGGATTCTTTCACGCGAGGTCGCCAACACAGGCTTTGTTCTTCCCAGGTGCAGAACTAACTTACCAATGGTGATGCCCCTTGGAAGATTCACTAGATTAATTAACTGCCTTGCAGGAAATGTGGTTATTTTCCACATATCCTACATCGATTTTAAGCGTGAAATAACACTTATGTTCAAAATGTATTATTTTAACTGTAAATGTAATTATTATGTATCTTTTCTTACCGCTTTTGTAATGTAAATAAATAAATAAATTTCAGTTGGTAGAGTTGCGCCCCGGCAATGCGAAGGTCCTGGGTTCAAGTCCTAAAAGAGACGTATTTTTTTGTATTTTTTCTGTTTTCACATTTATTTTATTTATTTATTTCTATTCTTGAAAATAAACTTAACAAATTATTACATTGGTTTACGTAAATAATAAGCTTAGTAATAAGAAAAAAAATGTTAACGATCCGTAACTGTAGGTAAATAGATTAATAGCAGTATTTTGTGAACACCTCACTAGGCAAACCTGTGCTGAGGTGTTCCCATGTTTGGGATTGAGTGCTATTCTGTCGACATAAGTAGAAACACCGCATCATCCTTGACATTGTCAAGAAGAGCACTGTGGGTCGACCCATGGCGGCAGTATCTTATACATAAATTAAACAGTAGTTGCAGTTATGATCCATATACAGTTTTCTAGATATGTGTAAGATACATAAATAATTGTTTCTTGTTGGTAGGTTTTAGATTTTCGATTGGGTTTCGCTAATATTTTCTTTTTTTAATAAAAAATTGCAATTTGAGGCTTTATTCATCAAGTTAAAAATTAAAATAAAGGCTACAAGTTTCTCCGGGTTCGAGTACTGATTTTGGCGAGCAGTGTCCAAACACAGAATAAAGAAGAAAGCTAGAAGGGCTTTCCATCCAACGTTAAACGGAAAAAGTGTTCCATGTAGTCCAAGAGCCCAGCTCTCTGTCTCTCTTCCCCGACATCGTAGATCTCCATCCCATTTGAATATCATAAAAACCGTGACGATTCACGCTTACGGTGCCGTGACGGCAAAAAAGGCAATAAGCTTCTTAGATGATTTCCTGGTATAGTGTGACTCCACTACAGGAAAGGCTCGGATGTGTTCGTGTACCGAAACTTTGAATTCAGGGAGAATTTTATTAGATCTTGTGAGATGTATCCCATGCTGATCAAGCATTACTGCACCTCTTTCGTCAATTTTTCCACATGTAGTACCTATCGTTCTATCAGAGATCCCCAATGTTTGCAAAAACATTATTTGGCAAACACGTTGTTTATTACTCTGATTTATGTTTAAATAATATTCTTGGAAAATTCCATGCCTGGAGTTGTTACGGTTTGTAGCCGCAATTTGTTTCGGCACTAATTCCATGTGTTGACAAATAAAATTCCACTGCATGGCATGACTTCGTAATTTCCAGAATGCTACGAATATTTTTTTTTGCAATTTTTCGTGCAAAGTATTCTTGCATTTAAAGCGGCAGTTTAATTTGCAATCTGATTCCATTTTACAATACCAAATATATCTCGAACAAAAACATTTATATTAATTTGAAGCATTCGAAAATGAAATCATTTTTATGAAATACGTATAGTGCTCAGAGTATCCATATTAGCAGTTGTTTTAGTAGCACGATAGAATAATCCTGTTTCCTCATTAAAAAGCAACATGAAATCAGGGGAGGTTGATCTACAAACACTCAATTCTATAGGTCATGAATTACAACATTCATCAGCCTTCCAACCATCATCAGTTCACTCCACTAAAATCTTGCTGATCTCCATTGGGACCCAATAAGTCATCAGAAGTAGACTCTGTATTACTATATTACAATATGAACAAACAATATGTAAAAAATAAGAATTCATCAGCCGATTTTCGGGAACTAGAATTTTGTATTAATAAGTCAGGTATGCCCCGTACGTCATACATATCTCTGGTAATGTTATAATATCATGAAAATAAGCTTATGGGTCCGAATACTTGAAAATTTTTTAAGTTATGTCTGAGATATGTTTACACTTACCACATTGTAATCTGATCACGTATTAATACGTGTTTAGCAAATTAATGCTAGAGAGCGGAACACGTATTTATACGTTTTTGATAGATTGTTAGTGGAGCGCGGGTCACGTTAAAATGCGGGTTCCAATATACTTGAGTTTTCGCTATATAGCCTCTGTAGGGTTGTAGCCATGCAGGTAAAAACCTTTTGAGAACAATAGATGGGGTGTACGGTAGGTACCGAGGTAGTGTAAATATTAATTTTTTCATAACTTTCCTGCTTTATGTGAAATTCTGCACTAGTTTAACGATAAAGAATACATTTATAAATATAATAAAATAAAATGAAATAAAATAAATAATTTGCAAAAAGAATTATTGAAATCAAACAAATATTTTTGAAGTTATCGCAATTTTTCTAGAGGTCTACGTTAGCGCAAAATTACGCAAAAAATCACCCGTTACCAGCACGATACGCGGCCGAAAACTGCCCGATCACAATGTGTTACCAGACTGCATTGTGGACAATAATGCTTTACCATTAGCTATTATTTTGGTGGTCCTACTGGAAATTCTCATGTTTAACACTTTCACGGTACAATTTTCTTTATATTTTCAATTTTATCACTACAATATGCAAACCGCAATGACTGAACATCAACTGTCAAACGCAATTCAAATGATAATATCGATATTTCTCCATGGAAAAAAGAAGTAAGTCTGACTTACGACGAGAGAAAAATAAAAATTCCGATGAAAAGCGCAGTAACTCAACTTACTTCTTTAGTACGTGGAAAACTAATGACATCGTGACTTACAACTATTTTTAAATGGTTTTTTCTCTCGGTGTATAACAGTTAGAGTAACAAAAGTCTTCTTGGCATGTAGATAAAAATTTACGAAACCCGAAAATATAACTAACTCAAAAACACCAAATTTTGAGTTACTGCAGTCTTAATTGGAGCCGTCGATATGTACGTTCACCGTTTGTCTCATTTTCGAATGTTGTTATTGAGTGTGTAAAAAAGAGTTGCAGCATTATAAGTTTAAGAACAAAAGCAAAACCATCAGTGCCATCATGACATTGACGTTTTCGAATTTTTGGAATTCACTCACAATTCAATATTATCCTTGTAACTTTGTTTCTGACTATATTCCATACTTTCAAAATTATCGTTACGGCAAGTAGTATTGTAGGGTCAACGGAGACGTCACGTTGTGTGAGAGAGATGCAAAAAAATTAAGACGTTTTTTCCTTTGGAGGAAACAGATCTACGTACATTATGTATCTCATCTTTTAAAAGAGCTGCAGCGTTATTGTGTTAAGGAACGAATTATGTTTATTGCCTTTTAAATGCCGTCACGGTATCGTAACCGTGAGTAGTCATGGTAATTATAAAGCCGTCAATTGGGCAAATATTTGGATCACGAAATACGCTCACGTCACGCTTCTTGTGTTATTCTTTATTGTATGCGTTCATAAAATATCACAAAATTCTGTAGCACAAAGTTGAAAAGACGGCTAATTTATAGATGCCAAGCTCTTCTGGAATTAACGCGCTAGTGCATCAGGTTGTCTATGAAATTCGGAGTATTAAATAGTTCCCAATCTATAATGGACTATCCGATTCTTTTACTAATCTTCTAGGCTAGTAAAAGAATCGGAGAGATGTCCTGGAAATGTTTTGAAGGACACTGAACTTTTTCGTGGACAGCCAGGCACTAATTTATCCGTTCCGGAAGAGCTGGGTATTCTAAACCGGTCATCAGCTTACAATGCATTCTTAGAAAGTTTATCGTCTAACTGATAACTCTAATCTGGAAAAGCTCGCAGTTACTGGTAGAGTGAAAGGTAGGAGAAAGAGAGGAAGATCACCGATGTGGCTGACTGATCGACCATCACAGACACCCGGATAGTTGGTGTCCACATGTCTTCAGGTGCAGGATCGTGAAAATTTTAGAACACGGATCATAGTTGGGATCAAGATTCTGAGCACTGAGGCAACCACTCATGGCGAAGTACATATACGTAGTAAATTATTAGAAGAGCAAAACGATACTGATATTTTATGTTTTATTTTTTAACGTTTTATTTTTTAGGGGAAATGTGTCACTTCGCTGCCACCGGCAATTGGCACGGTGTCCCGCCCTCAGAGCAGAAACAACTTAACTTCTTCTACATCGGCGACATTCGGAAAAACTCGAATGTCATTTGGAAAAAATGCGCCCCGTGTTTCAATGGAGGTACATTTTCTGAAGATAGTGTCCATTATCCGGAAGAGAACCTGTCACGTACCTTGAAAACGAAACCGACTAAGAAGAGTGCGGAAAAGTCTCCACGCAATTTGAAGTCTAAACCGAATAAGAGAATAGTAGAAAAATCACCGCGTAATTTGAAATCGAAACCGAAAAAGGGAAAAATAGAACGCACGACTCAAAAACATAAAGCTGAAAATGTTAGAGCCACAAAAGAACCGACGATTATTAGGCCGAATAATACCCGAAAAATTCTTAAAAAAGGTTCAAAGAAAACTACCACTCAAATTCTCATAACCACTCCTTCGTCGACTTCGACCACAGCATTAGAATGCACGCATAGCCCTACAAACACACCTACAACTCCGACTTCTACTACAATTCTAGCACGCACTCATAGCCCTACAATAACACTTTCAACTCCGACTTCTAATACAATTCTAGAATGCAGTCATAGCCCTACAAACACACCTACAACTCCGACTTCTACTACAATTCTAGCATGCACTCATAGCCCTACAATAACACTTACAACTCCGACTTCTAATACAATTCTAGAATGCAGTCATAGCCCTACAAACACACCTACAACTCCGACTTCTACTACAATTCTAGCATGCACTCATAGCCCTACAATAACACTTACAACTCCGACTTCTAATACAATTCTAGAATGCAGTCATAGCCCTACAAACACACCTACAACTTCGACTTCTACTACAATTCTAGCATGCAGTCATGGTCCTACAAATACACCTACAACTCCGACTACCACGCCTTCAATTCTATGCAGTCATACCGGCGGTTTTACCACTACTACTACCCTTATACCCCCGACTTCTACTACAATTCTAGAATGCACTCATAGCCCTACAAATACACCTACAACTTCGACTTCTATTACATATATTGATGATCCCCCACTTTCGTCAACAACTCCTCAAACAACCACAACAACACACCAAATCACTTCTGTGACGACAGCTGCAGAAACAACAACAACTACGGCCAATCCAACATCATTTTCATACTTTTATATGGATGATCCTCCATCATTGTCAACAACTCTTCAAACAACTTCTTCAACATATCAAACAATTTCAGAAACAACACCTGCAGTAACAACTACAACAACAAAAGAAAATCTACCATAATTTTCATGTTCTTATATGGTTTTTAACAAAGGTGGATCCTCCTCAAACAAATTGTACAGCACATCAAACAACTTCTGGGACAGAAACACCAACAACGAAAATATGATATCCAACATTATTTTCTTTTTATTTTACGTATAATCGTCCACCTTCACCAACAACTCCTCAAATAACTTCAACAACACCTCAACAATTTCTGGGACATCGCCTGCAGAAATAACAATAACATGGGAAAATGCGAAATGCTCCGGTGATGGAAAAAATTATTGACATTTAAATCATTTGAAAGGACCAAATAGACTGTCATTATGTAATCAAGCTTACAAATCATTGCGCAGAAAAGAAGCACGTTCATATGTTACAAAAGGGTATAATCAAACGAAATGGAACCAAAAATGATTGAAATATTGTATCAAAATACGTAATAGAATCAAAATAATATGTATCCTTATTGTGTCTTTATGTTTAGAGCACTAAAATCACTTCAACGGACAGCTCTGGTGTTATGAAAACAATGCAGTGACTTGAATGTTTAGGTCAAAGCAACTTATTAAACGTTGAAATATAAAAATTAACAATCAGACACAAAGAAAGACTAATTGTTCGTTACGTATTTTCATTCATGTAATTCAAGAAAAGTTTGAAACTGGTAGATTGAGGTGTACCGGGAGCACCAAACTTCTTGGTATAGAAGCTAAAAACACTGATGCAGCAAATATCTTTATTTATTATTTATTAACGCCATTTTGTGCTTTTACATTAAAATTTTACAATTAATTACTTAAATATAACATGATAAATAATATAGTTGTACCAATAAAAAACAAATACAATGTATAAAATCTGGAATGTAAGTACATGGATTCAATTATTTGTTTGTGTTAAAAACAATAAAAATGATATGATGTGATGAATTCGTAAGGTATCGAATATTAAAAGAGAAGATTTTTATTAAAATAAAAAAAATTTTTGGAAGGTAGAATCGAAGTTAGTTGCCTTTTGAAACTTGAAAAATTTTCAACATCTAATAAATCTATATGATCGCAATTTTTATTAGCAAGGCGACGGCAATAAAATACGGAATTATTTTTTGGGGAAACTCAGTAAACGCCAAAGATGTTTTTATCATCCAAAAAAGATGTTTAAGAAAAATGACAAACTCTGCTAATCGGGATTCATGTAGACCTATATTTAAAAATTTGAAAATTCTTACAGTCACCGACATATACATAATGGAGTTATGCATGTTAGTGCGATCATCTCCAGAAAAGTTTCCACAAAAAAACTCTACACATAAATACGCTACAAGGTTTACAGAAAATTTATTAATACCAAAAGCAAACAAAACAATTTTCCAAAAAGGACCCTTTTACATGGCCATTAAAGTATATAACAACCTTCCACATGATATTAAACAAATACCAGATACACTCAGATTTAAGTCATCACTAAAAACATTCCTTCTGAACAGGTCTCATTACACATTAAGTGAATACCTCACATAGGTACAACTGTTTTTATATTTATGTTTATATAATAAATTAAAACAAACCCAATTTGTATTACACCACTTTTATATTTATATTTCATTTGTGTTCATTTCTGTATAACATGTTAGGTTAACTGGAAGAAATAGGATGTAGGTACCTATAAGTTATACCTTTTGTACTAAATGAAAATTTTGTACAATAAATGATTTTGATTTTGATTTTGATTTTGATGATTCTAGCAATATATGGATTAATTAATATTGAGGATAAGTTTAAAAGTATCTACAAGTTTGCCTGGCAGGTATATTAATGCAAAATAGTTTCAACAATTCAGGGCTATCAATTAAAGATATAATAATTTAAAATTAATTTCTAAAAATTCGCAAATTCACTTTGTGGCATCATTATTGACGGCCGGCGTAGTCCAGCGGTAAGGCGTTTGACTAGCATTCCGAAGGTCGCGGGATCGAATCCCGGCGTGGCAAATAAATTTTATTTGATTAATTTGTGTTATTTCACAATTTATTCATTTAAAATAATAAATAGTATATTTGCGGCACGTTCCAGAGTGGAAGATACTCTCAGTATCGTCCTGGTGTAAGACCACCGTTCAGAATTGAAACGTTGCTTGAAATGGCTTTAGCCGTGTTTGGTGACCAGATCTGAATAGCCAGATACTTCCCACCTTCCTCTTCCTCATCTCCTCCCTCTCTCCCCTACCTTCAGCCTCACAACATACCCCAATTGGGGATGCCAGAGTCTCACTGGCTCCAGACGGGAGCAGTTGGGACTCTTGTGCGGTATTAATGTAAAAAAAATAAATTTATTTAATTTAATGAAAACAAATAACTTTGTGTACACCACTATTTAATTAACAATATCAAATAGTGGTGTACACAACATATTAACATATTAAATAGTGCTGTACACAACATATGAAAATATGAAACACAATAAACAAATAACAAAAGTTATTTGTTTTCATTAAATTTAAAATTAAATTTATTAAAATAACACTAAATGAAGTTAACATTCTTCTATCGTTAGTTTAAGAAGTCTAGTATCGATGCGTAAGTTATTTTAATTTATAAATTCGATTGGAATTTTAATTTTAAAATTGATGTACCAAAGGAATTTTTTTTTTGACCTTTTCTATTGATTGAGAATGGCCTTGCATAGTAGTTGCACAATTACTCGCCAATTCAAATACTTTAGTAGTTACAATTGCTCACCAAGGATTCACACACCTTGCTACAAATACTTTTTGTAACATTTCCGTCGTCGCCTCCTAAAATAAAATATTCCAATATTTTTTTAAAAATAAATCGGGATGCCAACCAAGGAAGGAAGAAAAACCAAGCAACCCCTAAAACCAATTAACCGATAAGTTTCATTTCATAAATCAATAAATAATCACAGGATAACTACATAAACATATTGTCCAAAAACCCTTTCAGCAAACACCATTCTTAAACTCACTTAATCAATCCTTATCGTGTATGAGGGATTGTGAAAATGTACTTGCTATTGGTGACCTTAATATTAATATCATAAATACGATGCATCCCCAAGCAAATGAGTACATGAACTTGCTTACTCTACAAGGTTTTATTCCAGCTATTACGGCCCCCACTCGGGTATCAGAATTATGCGCCAGTTGCATTGACCATGTCTTTGCTAAATGTAAATTGAATACCAAATCTCTCGTATACCAATTCACGGTTACAGACCATTATGCTTCTATCACCTCCCTTTCACATGTTATTAAAAAATTACCTACATCTAAAATACCCACGAAGAAAATCTGCTATGACACGCTATTCAAACTGGTTTCCAAGGAAAACTGGTCAAATTTCTATGAATTCACCGATCCAAACATAGCGTGCGAATTTTTTATCGACACCATACATAACCATTTAAAAAGTTCCACATCCAACACTAACAAAGTAGTCGCAAAATTAAACTTAAGCCTTGGATAACAAATGGCATTCTACACAGTATTCACAAGCGTAATAAACTTCACAAATTTTGTAAAAACAATCCCAATAATCACGAATCTCTCCTATTTTACAAACGATACAGAAATGCTTGTAAAAAAATAATCTCTAGAGTTAGAGACGAATACTATAGAAAACAGATCAAGGAAGCTGCAAATGACAATAAACAAATCTGGAATATTGTCGAAGAGATTTGCTATACCAACAAAACTACCGCACCTATAAATAAAATAACCGTTGCAGACCAAACACTAGATACAACAAATCATCCAGAAAAAATCGCAAATCATTTCAATAAATCTTCTCCACGGTCGGATCAGACTTAGCAAATAATATTTTAAATAAAAACGGAATGTCAGAATTTAACCTTGCATGTAATATATCGATCGATAATCTTAGCTATGATCCATTTAATCTCACTCCTACCACAGAACAAGAAATCACTGACATTATTTCATCACTCAAAAACACACATTCAACTGGAATCGACAATATATCCACTAAATTGATCAAACACCTCAAACCAATCATCATTAAGCCCCTTAAACATATCATAAACCTAAGCTTTCAAACTGGCCTCTTCCCAAATTCTTTAAAACACTCAACAATTATTCCTATCTATAAATCAGGGGACAGATCATCAGTGAATAACTATAGACCAATATCCTTGCTGAGTCCGATATCAAAAATAATTGAAAAAACGGTAAAACGAAGGCTATACAAATTTCTTGAAGACAATGACATTTTGTCAGGAAATCAATATGGCTTCCGCAAAGGTCGTAGTGCCGCAGATGCAATTGCAACTTTTACAAAAGCAATCTCTGATAACCTCGATAAAGGCCGCAAGCCCCTTGCTGTTTTCTTGGATCTAGCCAAAGCCTTTGATACTGTCTCTCACCGCATACTTTTGAAGAAACTCCTTCAGGTAGGAATAAAAGGTACTCCCCTCAAATGGTTTGAGAACTATCTAACAAATAGGTCACAATCGTCTCTTGTAAATTCTGCTAAAGAATACAGAAGTACAAGTTTACCAATCACGTACGGTGTGCCTCAAGGCAGTGTATTAGGCCCACTTCTCTTTCTAATATATATTAACACTTTATGTAACTTGGAAATTAATGGAACTATAATATCCTTTGCCGATGATACGGTAATCATCTTTGAAGCTGAAAATTGGAACTCAACTATGGAAAAAGCAAATAAGGGCCTAAATAAAGTAAAACATTGGTTAGACGACAACCTTCTGACTCTTAATATTGACAAAACAAAATATTTACTTTTCTCCATACGTAAAGTCACTCCTCCTCAAAACTGTCCTAATCTTATCATTCACTCATGCTCACAGAACCATATTACCCCTACGCCTCCCCACAATAATTGCTCATGCACCAACCTAAAAAAATCCGACCAAATTAAATATCTGGGGATTGTTATAGATGACCAACTGCGTTGGGAGGACCATGTCAATTTCACAAAAAAGAGACTCCGCAAATTGTGCTATATATTTCTCTCTCTCAGATCAATCCTGAACATTCAAACAATGAGATGCATATATTTTGCACTATTCCAATCAATAGCCACATACGGTATCGTGGGATGGGGAGGCTGTGCAGCTTCAATTATATATCCCTTGATCTTAATTCAAAAGCTGCTACTAAGGATTATATTAAAATGTCACCCATCTCACCCATCAGAGCCACTTTTTAAAAAATTCGCAATCCTAGACATTAGATAATTATACGTTAAGACAATTCTCATACACATAAGGAAAAATGATTATACACTCAAAACTCAACAAAATATTTACATCCGCTATTCATCACACCAAAACTGCAAAATTCCTCCAACAAAAACAGATTTCGCCCAACGACAGTTCTCTTACATCGCGCCTAAAATGTTCAACTTACTGAGTATTGATATTAAGACATCGAAAACTGATGATCTTTATGCCATTAATATTATACAGAACTGGTTACTTACTCAGGGAAGGAAATATTATAAAGAATGCCTTACATCTTAAAAACTGTTCTTATTTTTTCATATTTCTCGAGTAAAAAATCTTATCTCTAAATTAATTTTCAACCAAAACTTTATATTACGCTGATGCTTTTTTTTCATATTTTTTGACATTGTTCGTCCATTTCATATGCTGCCTAGGAATACTTGCTTTTGTTTTTTGAGGTCTAAGACTATCATTGTTCATCTGTATAGATGATTTATTCTTATTTTTTACTAGCTGGTACCCGGCATGCGTTGCCATGCCATTTAATAAATAAATTGTTTTCTCCTGCGTGTTCTTTCCCATTCGTCCCGTTCCTCTTCCGCCTCCCCTTCCTCTCCCGCGTCCTCTTCCCCTCTCGCGTTCCCACTCCGCCTCTTCCACCTTCCCTCCCCCCACTCCACTACTCCTTTCCCCGTCCCGCGAACCCTCCTTCCAAGCTCACCTCCCCCCTCCCAGGTTCCCTCTCCCAGATTCCCCTCCCCCTCCCGGGTTTCCCTCCTCCCCCTCCCGCAAACCCCCTACCCGAGTCCCCCTCCCGCATTTCATACATTCTTTCCCGGTACATTCAGTTTTCAAACAGCTCGCATGCCACCTTTTGCATATTTCATAATGCCAGAGCTCACCAGTAGTAAAATCCAATTTGGTGCAGTCGTTCGGAAGTCATGCGCGTAAATACATTTCGGCGATTCATTTTTTAGAGATAAGTATTACATACAATGCCCAAATTAAAAAAATCTATATCAACATGGTTTTCACGGCAACGATTTGTTTTGCTTTTCTTCTGACGTTAGCAATAACTCGCCATTTTCGACAGAAAGCGTAAAATAAATATAATATATTAATATTTATAATTTCGTAACGCCAGAACTTACCAATATATATATAACCTATATTACTCGCATATAATGTAGCTTTCTATTGGTGAAAAAAATTCTAAGATCGGTTTATTAATTTATGCGTGAAAGCGTAACAAACAAACACACGCAGTTTCACATTCATAATATTAGTATAGATTTAGAATTTTAGGGTAGGTACTTTCTATTACATAATTCAATTTACCAAATTCTGACACAGGCATTTAAATACAATAGCGAGTTCCCGGCATATAATAAAGAAATGCACTTCACTGAAAATGAAATCCACTTAATAAAGAAAAAAATTCGCTCTACTAACCCTTTCCCGTTCGTCCCAGATGATGCCAGAACTCACTATACATGTATAGAAACCATCGCGGACTTAAACACATCAAATCCCCAAAGTTTTATCGCAATCGGATGAACGGTTAGCAATGTATGATAGCGATGCCAAAACTCACAATCGTACATAGAAACCATCGCGGGCATGCGCACATCAAAACCCCAAAGTTTCATCGCAATCGGATGAACGGTTTAGCAACGCAAAACATCTCACACACATAGACAGAAACAAACACATTTTCTATAGATCAGTAATTTTAATATCAAAAATGTCAGTTGAGCATTTTTAAATTTTTTTAAAGTTAACATTAAAAAATTTTGTATTTAAAAAATGTTTTCGTAATTTCTAATAATACCATTTATTTAAGCGTATTTCATCACCTTTCAAAACCAGTATTTAGTTTTTGGATACGTTTACAAATATTCCATTTATTTGAATTTTTATTGCAAAGTCGATATATATCGAAACATTTATACCTTTTGACAAAATACGCCAAATTTTTGAGGGGTTAAGCTTTGAGCTTTAAGCTTTGTGCTTTAAAATTTTTGAAGGGTTAAGCTTTGAGCTTCAACCTTAAGCTTTGAGCTTTAAGCTTTGAAGTTCAAACTTTGATATTTAAGTTTTGAGCTTTAAGTTTTGAGCTTTTAGCTTTGAGATTTAAGCCTTGAGCTTTAAGCTTCAAGCTTTGAGCTTTAAGCTTTGAATTTAAGTTTTGAGCTTTAAGCTTTGAGATGAAAGCCTTGAGCTTCAAGCTTTGAGCTTAAAACATTGAGCTTTAAGCTTTGAGCCATAAGCTTTGGGCACTATGCTTGAGCTTTAAGTTTAGAGCTTTAAGCTTTGAGATTAAAGCCTTGAGCTTTAAGTTTTGTGATTAAAGCCTTGCGCTTAAAGCTTTGAGCTTAAAGCCTTGAGCTTAAAGCTAGGAGCTTGAAACTTTGAAATTTTGGGATTGAGCTGTAAGTTTTGAGCTTTAAGCTTTGAGCTTCAAGCTTTGAGCTTTGAGCTTTTAGCTTTGAGCTTTTAGCTTTAAGCTTTGGGCTTTAAGTTTTGTGATTAAAGCCTTGAGTTTTGAGCTTTAAGTTTGGAGCTTTTAGCTTTAAGCTTTGAGCTTTAAGATTAAAGCGTTGAGTTTCAAGCTTTGAGCTTTGAGCTTTAAGCTTTGAGTTTTAAGCTTTTAGCTTTTAGCATTAAGCCTTGTGCTTTGCGCAAAGCTCAAAGCTTAAAGCTCAGAGATTAAAGCCGAAAGCGTAACGCTCAAACATTAAACTTAAAGTTTAAAGCTCAAGCTTTAGGCAAGGTTTTAAGTTTAAAGGCCAAAGTTTAAGCTTAATATCAAAGCTCTAAACTTAAGTTCAAAGCTTAAAACTCATAGCACAAAGCTTAAAAATAAAGCTCAAAGTTCAAAGCTTAAAGCTCAATACGTAAAGCTAAACATTTAATGCATAAAGTTCAAAGCTTTAAGCTCAAAAATCAAAGCTCAAAGCTTAAAGTTCAAAGCTTAAAGCCAAAACTCAAAAATCAATTGATTCTCCTTGAATGTCCTTTCCCGTGCGTCCCCGTTCACCTCCCGAGTCCCCTTCCCCTTTCGCGTTTCCCTTCTACCTTCCCCGCCTTCACATCCCTCGTTTTCCCACCCACGTTCCCCACCTCTCCCGTTCCCCTCCCCCCTGCCTTTCCTCCTTGCCGCTAAAATATATGAAATACGCACATTTTCATTAATTCAAATTTAATAACGCCAGAATTTGCCTTTATCCTTTGCGGGCGTGCGCACAACAAATCACCAAAGTTTCATCGCAATCGGATGAACGGTATGGCAGCGCATAAAATACGAACAAACAAATTTTGATTTTTATATATAAGATAGGAAAGATTTGATTGTTTGTTGGTGTCCTCCCGTACGGTCCGTTCCCCAGTGACGCTTACATCGTATAATACTTACATTTTTAAACTCGTGATATCTTTGAAATGGGATGTCCGAATTGAATAATTCAAAAAGTTATATAAAGGAATTGAAACAGTCTCGAATATAAAATAATTAATAATAATATTTTGATAAGAATTAATACCAAGATACAAATAAAGAGTCTTTTCTAGCGGCGGCATTTCAATAAAATTTTTAAAATAAAAGAACACTTATTGTGGCATAACTATAATAGTTAGACATATGCTGTCGCGACACTTTTTGTAGATAATAATGTGTTCTGCAAAGTCGTAGTACATTATTTTATTCTATCATCAATAGTTTTCGCAGCGCACGCAATGTAAAGAATATTTTAGGTAATTTTTTTACACCTTGGGTTACATTATTGGAGTTTTAGTAAGGATCCCTAATTTTTTTTTAAATATAATATAGCCTATGTTACCCGGGAATAGTGTAGCTTCCCAACAGTGAAAGAATTTTTCAAATCGGTTCAGTAGTTTCGGAGCCTATTCGATGCAAACAAACAAACAAACAAACAAACAAACAAACAATCAAATCCTTCCTCTTTATAATATTAGTATAGATTTCTATTATCCTTAAAATATTATTATTTGTTATTTTATTTTATTCTTATTTATACAAGATTCACCTAGTTTAACTCCTTTCCTGTATGTGATCATGTACTTAATACTAGTATGAATATTTTCCTTAATATGTATGCTATATGCTTGTACTTTCATCTACATATATATGGATGATTATTAATATTATATACTTATATCTTATGAATCTTGACTACCATAATACGGGCATTTGCCTAGCTTGGTAGTCGAAATACCATATAAAACAATCCTGTAATAAACAAAATGAATAAAGAAATTAAAAAAAAAAAAAAATAGCTGATCCAATTCAACCAGGATGAGAATTTGAAGTCGAATATTGTGGTGGGATTAAAGAAACTAATTCCGTCGCAGCGACCCCTGAAACAAAGCGACAAGAAAAAAATGAAAAAAGATTTTTTTTAAGTATTACTGAAAATGGTCCAAATTATTTTACCAAATCTAAACCAAGAAGTTACTGTGGAACTTAAATAAAAAATAAGAATGAAGTAGCAAATAATTATTATGAACAACTGAAAACAAAAGCTGTAGAACATGGCTTAAAATTAATAACAAAAACTTATTCTAGGGTATGAGGCAAAGCAATGGACTGACTGGTTCAACCCTACCACCACGTAACTCGGGCTGTCGGCATCTGATGAACACGAAATCCAAGATTTTTGTGGAGCTTTAGCGGTTTTTCTCGTCTCATGATCAATTACTGTAAACAAGAAAAATATATGAGTAGTGTGCCCAAAAATTGAATTTAAAAAATAATCATAACGATAAGTGACGCTTCTATGCTTTCACTCAATACTCACTTTGTTAGGAAGAACAATAATCACCAGACTATATAAATCACCGCAAGTAACAACACTGCACTGTATGTGAAGAATAAAATGTAAATCACATAGCTGTCTATTCTTTTTTATATCCAGACCTGCAGCTTTGTTCACTACCAATGAAAAATAATCTTAAAGAAAGTATTAAAACTTCTTCTTCTTCTTCTTATACCCCTTATCCTATTCGAGTCGGGTACCCATTGCATCGACAAGGCTCCTCCATACGTCCTTGTCTTGTGCTGATTGTTCGGCCTCCGTCCATGGCAGTCCCATCCTCTCCTCACACAGTTTCTGAAGTTGCCTTGCCCTCCGGAATACCCTCTGGAATCGCACTCAGTATTTTCCTCGGAATTCGGTCATCAGACATTCTTAGTACGTGTCCAAGCCATCTCAGTTGTGATTTTTCTATGAAAAGTAGCAGTGGTTCAATGTTCAGATCGTCTCGGATCGTCATGTTTCTTATGTGATCCCATTTTGTAACCCCTGCCTCTCCTATCAAGTACCTCATTTCGGCAGCTTGTACTCTAGAGCGTCTTTGATTAAATTTATTTCGATTAAAATTCTTTTTATTAATATATTAACTAGACGATGTAAAAGAAATCTTTAAAAAATACTTAATGTAAAATGGTCGTTTGTAATAAGTCATCAAAATGCTTTAGGAATTTAATTATTTTTTTAATATTTGATCATATTTGTATTGTAAATGTAAAAAGAAAATTTTTTTTCAATAAATATCATTAACACAAAAAATTGCAAAGTTACCTCTGAACTCTGAAAAAAAATTCTTCAATGGCCTATATTTTATAATATAAATCAAAACAGTTGCAAAAATCTGTAGTAAATATGCTACAACCTTTGAATAAAAATTTCATTGGGTGTCTTGGCCTCAAATCCAAAATTAAGTTTTGTGTGCAAAGGGCCTGGCAGCTTTTGGCTGTACCAACCCAACAACTGTGCGTTGTGGGTGAGCAAATGGACACGGAAACCTTCGTTCGGGTAAATCGCCACAACAGCGGTTTTCAACCTGTGATACGCGTATCCCTTGAGATACGCGAAGCAAAAATTGGGAGTACGCAATATCGTGGCCCGAATGTAGCTTTTAAGTCTCAGCTCTACCTATGCAAAATTGAGCCAAACTTTGTAAAACTTTCCACTGCAAAGCGTTTTATTTTTACTAGTGATATATCTACGTGTGGGGGGAACAATAACATGTCAAAATTGCTTACTTAAAAATGTAATTATTATTAAGATTTAAGCATCTTTCTTGGGTGTTTATATTTTTTAAATAATAGTGAACAATTTAAGAGATACACGACTTATGTGTTCAGGAGCATCATCTCATAATATGAGAAACTGTTTTTCCGCAAAAATTTTTGAGGTTAAAAAAATTCATCCTCTCAGTACACTTCAGTTTGAAGTTGTTTGGAGAACATGAACTTTTTTTCGTCGAAATAAACAGACGTGGAATAAAATTTGTTTATTTCGCTTTAAGAATCAATCATTGGTTAAAAATGCCCGAAGTCGTGTTACGCTTTGCATAAAATTGAAGTAATTGTATTTGTGTGACTTGGTTGTTAAATTCATGTACCTAATAGAGTATTAAAATTTACAAATGAGACACGTCATTACACGTGTACACAAGGTGTATAGAGGGTGTGGGTTGTAAAATAATTATCAAAGATTAAACGATTGAAAAGGTGGGGGACTACTGGATTACGCTACGGCAGGGACGTCTTCTGAACACGCAAACGGAAATAACGCTTCCCGGAATTCTTTCTGCTTTCTACATGTAGAAAGTAACAATTATCGGAATAAAAAAATTATTAGAACTCTCGTCTTGTCAATGATATAAATTGGTTTAGTTTCCCACTAACATTTTTGAAAATTCGTGTGTTATTATTTCCCCGAATGAAATTAAATATATATAAAAAAAAAAACATTCTTAATTTACGGTCTCAATCAATGCGAAACGTGCTGCAATAAAAAATGGTCAGTTTAAGTTCGTGTCTCATGTTTTATTATTTTTTATGTGTTTTATTACAAAGTGACTGAATTAAGACAAAACGCTTAATCGTGAAAAGCAATTACATTGTTTTAAAACTAGATATTTAGTCCCTTTTTCATATGGATGCACAAGTATCCGTTGCTCAAATATCCGATACTTAGGAGGAAGTTTTATGCAAATCTTAAATTTGGATTTAAGATCAAAATACTTAAACAAACTGAAAAATTATTTTTGTAATGAAAAGGTTTATCAAAAATCTAGAATGGATTTGAGCTACTTTGTTTATTTTTGCTTTAAATTATAAGATATAGGTCATTAAAGATTTTGGTGTTTCATGATTTTAGAGGCGATTTTGACAATTATTTTTGAGTAAACGAAAGGCATTAAAAAAATAATTTGACTCTATTTATTTTAAAAAGTATAATAAAAAATAAAATATAACATAAAACATTGTTAAAAATTAATTTTGTTGGTAATAATTTTAATATATAAACGACAAAATTTTGTTCCACCGTAAATGGGTAATTTGTATTTTAAATTTACACCCATCAAAATGATTTATTTTTTATTTTTTTATTTTATGTTTCTTTATATTTCTATGATAAATATGAATAAGGCAAATATTACAGATAGCACAAGCAACAGATTCAAAACAAATGGCTTGCTAGCCATGCCAATGCTAATTGTTAAAATTGTTAGGATCCTTTTAATAAATAACTCCTTTGCGATAAATTTCACTTATATTTTTTCAGAGTAACATGTTTTAAATGTATAAATAACGGTGATAATACTGAATACACCGGGCCAACAACTGGCAGTTGTTTACTAATTGAAACTTTGCGTAGAAACGAAGCAGTAATACTCAAATACTAGCCTTTTTATAGAATAAACAAAGGCACACATTTACAGATAATAAATATAAACAACTACAGTATCTGACGTTTGTAAGGGTGACGTGGTTAAAACAGTTTGCTACCTGATCTACCGACCCCAGTCACTAGCCAAGGTTCGCACCATTTGTTGAGGTATAAAAACCGTAGGTGTTTGCTCAAGCAACCCATAGATGCCGGTAGTATGTCAATTTTTAACACTAACAACCAAGGCCCAGCACCATTAATTGTATTTAGGTGTGAAATGGTACTATATATTATTGTCCAAAAATAAAATTAATGTAACCGAAACTGAAAAATTTAACAAGCTAATCAACTCCCTGAAATTGGATAATCCTTTACAACCTTAATGCATTAAAATTAAAATAAAAAAATATTAAAAAATTTAAAAAAATTGGTTATTGTTATTGTTTTTCGAAAACTATTTTTATAAAATTATTTAAGTTGAATAACATTAAAAGTTACTTTTAAACGTTGAATAACGTTTTTTTTGGTTATTGAATTACCTTCGTAGTTATTTAACCCATTACCTCCATGATTTTATTTTTATTTTTATAAACTTGAATCATTATTATAACCCGATAGTATAGACTTAAAGGAGTGCCCAAAATCAGTTTTAGAATTTTCCGCCCCCCCACCCTCTCACCAGAACTTCTAGAAAATTGATGCTCAAACGCAACGCTTGGAGGTAACCCCCCTAAGCAAAATGTACGTCAACTATGGGTAAAATGCAGTAAACTGTATGATTTATATTGATAATTTAAAATAAATAATTGCCATTGTTTATAATTCAATGAAAAAACAATTTATTAATGGAAAATACGCAAAATAACAAATAATTCAATATTAGAAAAAACATTCAAGAATGAGGAAAACTAACCAAATCTAACCAAATTATTCTCTAAGTGATACCGTTCGAAGCAGTCAAAATGAAGGGCGCGGTTGCAGGCCCGGCATCGATAGACCGTTGGATTTTTTTACACAGAGCACAACGAATACGAGTTTCTCCACGATATGGCAAATGAAATTCTTGCATTCGAGGCACATGATTCCCATCTTCTGCGTCATGGCCTTCCTTTACACGAGATTCTCCGAATTCGGCATTGACCTGATTTGGAAAAGACAATAAAAGAGTACGGGTAACCTCCACACGGAATGCCTTCTGGGAAGGTTTTCTCTGTCGCCTAGTCATCTGGTTTCCCATATCATGCTCGTACTTCCTCAAGAAGCATTGCAACTTCCATCCATTTACAAGAGCGCTGCTGAGGCAAGATACAAATAAAGGCCAGTACCACTTCTTTGACCGAATGTTGACCCGATAATTTTGAATACCATTATCATGGAGGTCTACTCCACCTATTCCTAAATTATAATTTCGTATTGGCGCCGGGCAATCGATTTTTTTTTTGTATGCTTCCTCCAAAACTTTGCCTTTTTTGTCTTTCTTCGATTTCTGCCAACGCTGCACTTGACTTACTGGCTCCATTCGATCATAGTTCGTGGCAACTGTTACTTCACGGTTGTCCTGCCAACGGCATACGAGGATTTGGTTTTCTACGTCTACCACCGCATTAAATTCACCTGTAATTATAAAAGCGGTGAGAGGTACACTTTGACTAGGTAAATGAACGCTATGCACAAGGGAAATAAATATAAAAGAAAATGTTACCTTTAGGCAATTGCTTTCCTGTCTTCAACTTTCCTGAAGCTTCAAGGTTAGGGAAGCGAACTGGTTTACATGTGCCAGTAGCGCACATTCTCTTATCCTTCAGGATACACATCAAATGGTGAGATGTGAAGAAATTGTCCATAAAAAGCTCATGGCGTGCGGGGAACTCTATATATTCCATCATAGACAGTACGACGGACGATCCCTGACCTAATTCGGGGTCGTATGTATCAGATGCTCCGGAATACGGCATTGCTTGAAACAGGTAGCCTTCGGAGGAAGCAAGACACCAAATCTTGTAGCCAAATTTGATTGGCTTATTCTGAATGTACATCTTGCAAGAATGTCGACCGAAATATGGCACCATTTGCTCGTCGATGGAAAGTTTTTGTGCAAAAACACCAAATTGAAGATATTTCACGTTCAGCATGTTGAACAATGGACGAACCTACAAGGAAAGATGGAACGATTAACTTTAGTCGAGAATAATAAATATAAAAAACTTTATGTTATGGCTACTATACCTTAGCCATTCTGTCGGTTTTATCTAGATTGTTGTTATCGCAAAAATGTATATAGCGCTTTATAAGCTCGAAACGTGGTCGTTTGATTCCCTTTTTGATGATGCTTACACCCAAGGTCGGGTCAGACGAATAATAATCTGTGGTAGATGGCAATGTATTGTAGCCGGTCAACACAAGAAAACCAAGAAAACGCTTCAATTCGTATATATCTAACTGGAATTCGGTATTGCTTTTAAATCGAGCGTATTTGATTGTACTCTCAAGAATAAACTGAAGCACTTCGTCATCAAAGAATAATGAAAACAATTGGAAAGCATTATAAGACTTCAACTTTTCGTACATATCTTTATGCACCACATTCAGCGGTTCAGGAACGCAACAGATATGGCTGGTGTTTCTTTTCAATGCCTTAGACCACTTTTGTTTATAGTGAGACTTCTTTTTGTACTGTAGTTTTGATTTTTTGGCTGATGGTGCATTTGAAATAGATATTCGCAAGGTGTTAAGACTCGTACCAGATGATGTCGAAGGCTGATTCCAGTCAAGGTCATTAGAGAAATCATCTGGTTCATGCTCGGCATGGCATGACTCATCAATTTTCTCAATTTCGATGTTGCGCTCGATAACGAATGTGCCGGCAATATCTCGAAAGTTATCCACCTCCGCATCTTCGTTAAATGCCATCAAATCATGGTCAATATGCTCTTCGTCCGTCTGTTCATCGACGTTCTCTGGAGGAATCACAACAACAGCGCGCACATTATTGTCATCACTTTCACAATCGCTAAAAGAGCGCTCCAACTCTGCTATCATTTCATCGTGATTTAATGGTTTCGTATTATAACGACGAATAAGAGTCGAAGAAGTAGGTATTTTCGACATGTTTAATCAAAATATACGAAAACCGCAGACAAACTATTAATTTTTATAAAAATCACTCACAAAAACACTAAAAAACCGTATTGTTTGAAGTAAAGTTAACCAAAAACGTATGTAAACACTGTGACAGCTAACCTCCAAACGTTGCGCGCAGGCATCAACTGATTTCAGTGACATCTAGCGGTCATCTTATACATAAAATACTATGTTGAAACAGTGTTGCCAACAATTTAACCTTTTGATAACAATATGTGATTCACACATTTTTTATTTTTTTCTGTTTTAATTTTTATTTCAAAATGGGTCTATTTTCAGGGTTTTAGTAAAAAAATTATTAAAAATATAATAATTAATCAAATTTATTAAATGATGTTAATTATTGAAAGCTAACATACCAATCTGTAAGTGCTGCATAAAAACTTGGTGGGATTTAGCTTTATTCACAGTGAAAAAAAATCATACTTTTCATCTATTTTTTTGATGACTATAGACATCGTCATGGAGGTAATGGGTTAAAAAGTTTTTGATTATTGCCTGCATATCGCTTTTTAAGGATAATATTTGGTATGTATAAAAATACTCACGTAACCACGAGCCACTGGAGCTCAACTTATGACGGAGTATAAAAAGAAAGAAGAAAAAAGTACTCGATGACGTGATTTTTTCGAAATTTTTTCAAAAAAAAAAAAAAAGTCTATTTCCATGACTGTGCGGCTCCTGCCAAGAGGCGAACCGGCAGACCAGCTTTTTTAGGGCTTTCTAAATGTCCATTATCACTACAAAGTAGTTTCATCCGTGTACTCGATGACGTAGGGTTTACCTCGCTCGTCTCCTAGTTTATAAGTTTCAAGCATTCAAAAACTTTTTTTTCAAAATCTTGAGAAGAATACCGCCAATCAGTGAATATTAAAAAGAATTGTTTTACAAATTGACGGGAATTCCTTCACAATGTTTTCGCGGAAAACTTTTTGGTTTTGGCATAATATTTAACGAAACAAAAGGTTTCTGTATATAGTATGTAGAGCTTTTATATGAATATCGCACAAGAGTCCCAACTGCTCCCGTTTGGAGCCAGTGAAACTATGGCATCTCCAATTTGGGTATGTTGTGAGGCTGAAGGTAGTGGGGAGGGGAAGGGGATGGGGAAGAGGAAGTTGGAAAGAACCACCTGGCTATTCAGATATAGTCACCAAACACGGCTAAAGCCTTTTCAAAACGTTTCAATTTTGAATGGTGGTCTTACACCAGGGCGATACTCAGAGTATCTCCCACTCTGGAACGTGCCGCAAATATACTATATTTTATTTTAAATTAATAAATTGTGAAATAACACAAATTAATCAAAAAAGTTTTATTTGCCACGCCGGGATTCGATCCCGTGACCTTCGGAATGCGAGTCAAGAGCCTTGGCCGCCGGCCAGCTCTGGCGTTATGGAATTATTTCCGAGGCTATTCATCCGACTGCAATGAATCTTTGGTGAGTTGTTGTTCGCACGCCCACGAAGATTTCCATACATACTGGTGAGCTCTGGCATTATGAAATTTGTATAAAAAAGTTGCAATAGGTGGCACGCGAGCTGTTTGAAAACTGAATGTTTGGAACGCCGGAGGGGGGGGGGGGAAAGAGGGAGACGAGGTCGCGGGACGGGTGGAAGCGGAAGAGGGTAGGGAGGCACGAAAAGTGGAAGGGGAACGCGGGAGGGAATGGGGAGGGGAGGCGGAAAGGGAACGGGACGATTGGGAAAGGACACGCGAGGAGATAAAGTACCTTTATTAAGTGGCATTGCAGCGCATGTCGGGTACTCGCTAGCAAATAACTAAAAAATAAAATAGAAATATATCCCTGCCTCCTTTCCCGTCAATGTACATTTTTCCTTCAAATAAGCTCTGGGACTTTTGATTAAAGTGAATCAATCGGGTAAAGAAGGAGAAAAAAATAGAATAATCGAATAGTAAGACACATTACAACTAATGTGACCATTAATAGCTGTAGATGATAAATTTAAAATCCATATACCCATTTTTAATTATCTAAGCAAGCGTACCTACCTAAATTGAATGTATACAAGTATTTTTTTTTTGTTTACATTGTAGAGGCCCTGAGGAAAAAACTCCCTCAGGGCCTATGTCATCTTTGGGACTGCAGGGTGGTGGGTATTTTTAAGGAAAGGAAGGAAAAGGAAGTTCTGGATTGAATGAGGGGTGGGTAGAAATCTGTGGGTCTATGTATCCTGGAGTGAAGGACACGTGAATCCACCCCTCCCACTGCAAGGCGATGAGTCGAGAGAGTCCGGCTGGAAAGGTCTAGGTCGGTTCTCCTTTAACCAATGTCTCCCGATCCGGCCCGCCGCCAGGTGAGCAAACGCATTAACCGCCAAGACCTAGACAAACCTCACCCCATGAACCCCGGCAACCAGCTAACGTAGAGAACCATTTGGGCGGAATGTTGGTTATCCAATAACTGGTTCTCGGGACGGCGCCGCGGCGGTACCCAAATTGTGATGAAGGTACTTACAATTTAAGTTAAATGCACCTATAGTCTGATTTCTTTATCTACCAAGCTACACTTTGTAGCGAAACCAAGTTGGCTTTTTGATGTTATTTATTGATTTATTTATTTCAACGCCCATAGGGCTTTTACATAAAGTGCAGTACATGTTTTTGGTAAAGTATAGGAAATAACATAATATAATATAAACATAATATAAATATAAGAAACAAAATAAAGATAACATAAGATATAAGAAACAAAATATAGATAACACCAAATATGACACAAAGCAGGTAAAGTAGAATATATGTTCACGTAAATTAATGTGAGATAGTTATTTTAATTATAAAGAGAAATAAGATAAGATTGTCAATTTTTATGTTTGTAATTAGCAATCTTTATTTTACATATTTGTTATATGTTTATCGAAACTTGGCTACAATAATATTTCGATAAAGGTGCTATATAGTGCATGATATTAATAGCTTTATTTTAATTGTTCAGTTTAAACTTTGACATCGATTGATGACGATAAACGTCTATAGAGGTATATTTATTACCGAGTATATGAAGTCTTTGCAAAGGAGAGTTGACAAAATAATTATTAGCAGAATTAGTAACAAAATAAAGCGCATTAGAGCGAGTATCGCGCGTGGGTATTCTCAAATTAATTTTACTGATTAAATCGAGGGCGTCCAGTCTGCCATTCGATATATTAAAAAGACAAACTAAATCGCTCACTACGCGTCTTGACGTTAAATCGCTTATATTAAGTAATTCCATTAAATATACATAATTTAGATCTTCGACAGGTATACCGAGTTTATAATTAATAAATCTTAAGAACTTATGCTGTACTCTTTCAATTTTTTGTTGGTGTGTTTTATATAATGGAGCCCAGATGGTTGAATTGTATTCTAAATTTGATCTCACCAGCCCAGTGTACAGCAATTTAAACGAATGTAGTGATTTAAATTACATGTTACATAGTTGTTATTTTATTTTATATTTAATTATATGTATCGTGATGATTTTTAATAAGAATAAAAAATTTAACACGTTTTTCAATACATTGCCTATTCACCTTCGTTAAACATAGTTTTATATCTGAAACATGCAATTGGTGCGGGGCAGTCATAAAAAATCTATAATTACAAACATGAAAATTTGCACGATCAAGATTATTGATTCTGAAGTATTGGAATAATATTTTCTATCCATCGATTTCCCGCGGAAACTTTTTGAAGTAACCCTGTCACAAATATCCGATGTACCAACTTTTGAAACAAGGGTATACTCATCGAATACTTCTGTATCTTTATTAAACCCTTATCATTGAAGAAGAACATATTTATAATAAACTTTCTGGTTCGCGGCATGCGTTGGAATGCCATATTTATTTATTTTTTTTTTTTTTTTTAACAATAATAATTACATTTATAATATAATTACCTAGGTATACATAAGAATTAATTTTATGGTTCTACTGCTCCATAAATTGAGCTCTAGGAGCTCGTGTTTATGGGAGGAGTATTTAAACGCATAAAAAAAAACATATTGTTCTGAAAAGTGTGAATACAATGATCAAAGACTTAAATGTCTTGAATGAAATAAATATACAAATACTTTTTGACGTAGATATAAAAATAAAAAAAAACAATAACAATAATACATTTTTTTAAATAGATGTTAATTAGTTAAGGGTACAATATATCATTATATTTTTTTTCTTTATTTCATCAGCGTGTATTCCGATATCTGGGTTTTTGTTGATTTCATTTATTATTTTTTCGGTATCATTTTGTTTCTCACATGAAAGTATTATTTTGTTTTGATATGTTTTTTTTAGTCCAGAAATTCCTATTCCTAGTTTGGAAACTTTTATTTTGTCTTTTAATATTTTTTCGATTTCATCTGCAGGTTTGTCTTTTTTTGATGAAATTAGTAGTGCAAAATTTGCTTTTGGTATTGGGTGTGATTTTTCCCTTACCACCATAGCATAGGTTTTTTCTTCATTTTTTTTTTCTTCATTTGACGCTTTTTTTATTAATGTTTCTAATTTGTCTATGTATTCTTCTTGATTTTGAATAACTTTATTTTGTAGACTAATTATTGTGTTTTGTAGTGATGTTATTTCAAACTTCCATAAGTCTTCGATATTGTTTAATATTGTTTCAATTTCGGTTTTAGCTTCTTTAGCAGCTTTTGTACTGCCAATTTTGTTAAGTTCCGTAAGTATTTTTTCGATATTTGTTTGAGTTCCATTTTGGAACATGGTCCCGAAGGTGT
Organism: Glyphotaelius pellucidus; assembly: GCA_936435175.1. NCBI lineage: Eukaryota > Metazoa > Arthropoda > Insecta > Trichoptera > Limnephilidae > Glyphotaelius > Glyphotaelius pellucidus. Next base: position 19,696,562 of record OW386555.1, on the reverse strand, counting down.
TAAATTTATGTTTGTAGGCAGTTTACTTTTGCAGTGTCAGTCTCGTTAAAATTCAAAGAAATACTTATTTTATTTATTTATTTTACTAGCTTTTCCCCGCGGCTTCGCTCGCATGGTATTACGGGAAATTACTGTAGCGCTTGCACTTATCAATTATCTCCCCCCCCCACCCCACCCCCATCCCCTCCCGCATTCCATATATTCATTCCCTTACATTCAGTTTTCAAACATCTAGCCTACCACCTAAATTTCATAATGCTATAGCTCAAAGAAAAAAAGAATTACTTATCCAATTTTGTTCATTCGTTCGGAATTTATGCTCTTACAAACATTTCGGATGTTTATTTTTATTTAAATATTTGGAAGTTCGTTAATATAATAAAAAAAATACTCTATTTATCATTCAGTCTTAATAATCGTTACGAATTATATTTTTAATATAGGAACTCTCATCTGACATTTATTCCAAGCTTGTCCAAAAAAAAAAAACGAATTCTAATATTTGAATTTTCTGCAGTAGTAGCTGACCAGTAGACTGAGTACTTACCAGCATAGAGCCCAACAATTTATCAACATTATTTCCATAGAAAAGATTTTTTTCTGACGTTAGCAAAAACTCGCTTTTGTTAGCGACAGAAAACGTATAACAAATATAATATATTAATATTTATAATTTCATAACGCCAGAGCTTACCATCATATACAACCTGTAGTCTGCGCACATAATTTAGCTTTATATTGGTGAAAGAATTATTAAAGTCTTTATATTGTGTTATGCGTGAAAAGGTCATAAACAAACTCGAGCAGTTTCACATTTATAATATTAGTATGGATTATGATTTACATTGCTTAACGCTAAACCGCTACGTAAAAATAAAAAAATAAAAATTAAATACTAAATTTAATAAACATTGGCACTTCGCGAGAACTTTTTGAGAACTAAACGAGAGTTACTACTACTACTACTACTTAGTCGATGAGGTCTTTAGTCTTATTTGAACCGCTTTGTTTCTTCAAGACCGAACAGAATAAATCGATCACCTCTTAGATTAATTAATTAAGTATATGCATCGCGTACACGATTTCTTTCAATTCTAAGAGCTTCGTTAGTTTACCACAAAGAATTTTTTTGCAAATAGACTTTAAAAATGATTTGTATATTGACAGCCGGTAATGGTCGGTATATCTTTTATTAATTGTTGACTGGGCCCGCAATCATTGATTACTGATAATAATCGATGACGTATTTAGTCAATATCATATTGATATTGAAATTGATATATCGATTAGTGCTAGCCTCCTGCTATTTATTAACCCCTCGAAACAGGTTTGTGGAATAATGTTGTAAGTTGAGCTCGCGAAAATATATCGAACTTTCTGAATTATTCAGGTTGTTGATAAATTGATTGGCTCAAATGAAATGTGTGACTTTATGTAAGATTAGCTGAGCATGTTTCCTTCTTTAAGCACTATTAAGTTTAATATATTACACCTGAAATAAAAACACATACTTCAGATTGCTTACACGTCGGTATCTCTGCTTTGTGTACATGTGAAAATGTTGAACTAGTCAAAGAATATGTTTATTTAGGTGTAATTATTGATTGCTTTTTCAAATGGTATTTGCAAATAAATAAAGTCTGTGAGCGACTCAGATCTGTTGTTAGCAGATTATATAAATTAAAATTTTATGTTCCAATTTGCACACTTCGAATAATTTTATTTATCATTAGCTGAATCTATTATAAGATACGGAATTACAGCTTGGGGACTTTCCTTTAAAACAAATGTAAATCGTGTTCAATCAGTTCAAAATTCATTAGTTAAATTATTAGCTCATAAAAGTTTATATGAACAAAGGCATAATGTCCCGTACTTTTACCAAAATCTCAAATTCTCTCAGTAAGAACAATTCTGTGGTATAAAATTATATTTCCGCATATGAATAGCCCCATATACAAAAATAAACTGGACCACACTTACAATACTCGTTTTACGTTAAATGAAGGACTAATTGTACCTAAGCATTTAAACAAATATGGACAAAGAACACTGGACTCTATGATACCTAATTGCTTAAATATGTTACCTGCCGAAATTAAAAAATGTACAAATGGTAAAACAAATATTTTGTTGAGAAATTGGCTTGCCGAAAGAAATAATTTGTATTAGACTAACACAAAAATTGTAAAATAAGTTTATATATATCTCCAAAGTAAAAGTACCCATCGACAAACTGCTAAAAAGTAGTTTATTGGGACTTTTCTTTTTTATGTATAATATTTTATGTCATATTGTATTACTTTGTATTTATAATAAATAAATTGAACCTTGAAAAAAAAAAAATAGAGAAAAAAAAATTATGAATGATGGTGTTGAATGAAATAATCGAACAGTATTAATAATACGGCAACGTCTGCGTGGTTAAATTTCTGAACCCATGTTGACGCTACGCCGTACGCGTCGCCGCAAATAACATTTGTGTACGTGGAATTTCGAACAAAGCTACCGTTGTAATTCGGTTTTCAATTCGAGAATTCGTCACAAGATGTCGCCACTTTCGTCAGCAGGTCGGATGGGAACGTGTCTTCCCTAGGTATAACTGCCATGAATTTGTTATTTGTTGTTTGTCTCGGTTACTTTGTACCGGTGACTATCACTTGATGACAGCGGATCCGAGGAACAGGCTATTTTGAAACCAGTTCTTATTGGATTTATAAAATGGTGAAACAAATGGTAACTGGGGGAAGCCAAACTTAAAGCCACCCGCGGGGCCTAGCAGCAAAAACCTGCAGAGCGGGTTTTAAACTGCTAGACCCTACGGAGCGGGTTATTAACTGCTAGTTTTATTAATATGAATACGTGATTTTGATAAAAAATACTTTCTTCGAATGAGTAACTATTGAGACATTTTTTAAATACGTATTTTGTAATTAAAATTTACAATCCACCCTATCATAAATTACAGTTTGAAATTAGTTTTTCGAAATATGAATTATGAATTCGAGGTTTTTCACGAATATTTGACTTTTGGCTGACAACTTTGTAACAAATACAAACATTAAAAATAAACATGTGTCATTAACGAAAATTGACACTTTTATTGCGCCACGTTTTGTATTACTTTGATCGTAAATTTTATTTTTTGAGGCTTTAAACTGCATTTGGGGAAGCAAATGCATCAATTTGAAAAAATATAAATAAACGGACTAATTCTTTATTAAATCATACATTTTTCACTGGTTGTGGACCGACAATCGACACTATCAAGATGAGAGTTCTGATAATTTTCATACCGATTATTGTTTCTTTCTTCATACAAAATGCAGAAAGCAATGAGGGTAAGTGGGAAAACATATTATTTACTTTTATCTTTAAACTGTGAATGTTTTTACAATGATTTTTTTTTGTTTTTATCAAAAATGTTTGAATTTTTTAACCCAAAGAAACTAAAAATAATTTCAACTTCCACTTCTTCGTATGGCAGGAGAGATTTTGTGGAGGTTGTTATGGTTATTCAGGAAGGCGACAGCTTTGCAGACGTTGCTTGAAATGGTTTCAACCTTGTTTGGTGATAAGATCTGAATAGCCAGAAACTTCCCAACTTTCCTCTTTTCCATCTCCTTTCCTTTCTCACCACCTTCAATCTCACAACGTAGCCCAATTGGGGATGCCATAGTTATATAGAAAAATCCTTATTTAACCTAAGGGCACACGGGGCACGTGTCTAGAGACCCCAGCCTGAGAGGGGGGCACATCTCACGCCCATAGGAAGAGCCACTGAGGGGAGAGCCATTTATATGGGAATAGTTCTCATCAGCAAGGGCTTATCTTATTATTATTGAAGCGACCTTGAGATGATTATGACATAAAAATTAATTGCAAAAATCATCCAATTATCGTTAAGGTTCGTGACTCATAAAATATCATCACTATAATATTGTTGTCATGCACGACTGTACTTAATGCCTATGAATGAAATAAATGTGACACGTTTAGTGCCAAAAACAGACATTACTGGAGATAAGTAGCCGGTTAAGTTCGTTTAAAGGTTTCCGCTTTAAACAAGGCTTCGCAAGTCTTTCTGTCATCCATGTTGTTAATGAGGTTTACATTTTTTTTTTAAATTTAATTGATATCTGAAACTCTTAAAAACTCGCAAAAGCTCGTTTCCATAAATAAAATTATTTGACTGTTTAATGCTCACGTATCTCAAAATTGGTGCAAACGGTCATTGAAATGCAACAAAAACAAAGTCGGAGACAGAATTGATCCCTGTGGGACACCAGCATTTGTTGGATGTGAGGAAAGGGTGAAACCGTCGGCACGTTGGCAACCATCTGAGACGTCTCCCTCGAAAAGCCTGCAATCCACGTACACAGGGATGCGGGAAATCTATAAGAAAGTAGTTTGTTGTCAAGTCCTCGGTGCCAAACGCCGCCGAGGCCTTGGAAATGTACGGTGTAACCATCTGTATTGGGTAATGTTCCAGGCACAACCCCCAAAATTGCGTCTCATACGTGAGAAAATCAGCGCACGAGCGGCTCCGCCGGAATCCGTGTTGTCGGTCGTTAATAATTTTATGATTTTCAAGGTATGTAAGCAGTTTATCGTTTATCACAAGATTCATTACCATAGACGGAACATCGCTATCGGACGGTTGTTGGCCGGGTCGTAGCTATTACCTATCTTTGAAATATGATGAATGACCTCTTTTTTCAACCAGAGGATATATGTCCTCACGTTAGGGACATTTTAAAAAGCTTTGTCGAAATTGGGGCTAATTTTGTAGCGCACCTATGCATTATCAGGGCAGATTTTCAACAGGCCCATTAGTTTTATTAAAATCGGTAAGACGTGGAGCAAATTCCGATGCCAAATCATTTGCATTTTCATCTAGAAACTAGTTGGAAATGAACTTTTAGTATTTTATGAGGGTTGTTGACTCTGGTCAATATTTAAAACGAGATGTATTGTAACATTTTGAATTTTACTGAGGTCGCTGACACTAGAATGGAATTTCAGGATATCAATATAACTTTGTTTTGAGATTTCACTAAGCGTAAGTTTATCATTATCCAAATCCAGTTTAAGATGTTTGAAAACATCCTTAAATAAATTTTGTAAGATATTTGGTTTTGGTAGACATACCTATGTAACTTGCTTGACTTAACTTAATAACTGGGTTCATGGGGTGAAGTTTCCTAGGTTTTGGCGACGGATGACCAGGTTACACCGAACTCCAGATTTCTACCGACCTATCATGCCTTTGTCCTTCCCGGAACTTCCAATCCTTCCTTTCCTTGAAAAGACCCTCTATACAACATCTCTAAAGATGACAAAGGCCCTCCTGTGTAGAGTTAATGTTAAGAAAAAACTATTAAAAAAATAGAACTAAAGTTATGGCTATACAATATGATGAATACATTTTGTTTTCTTGCAGTGCAAAATTGTTACTATGCCGTCAATGGATTTTGGAAGGACAATGAATCTCCTGCAGACGATAGCCAAAACAAGTTTTTCTACGTTGGCCATTCCTTGAGGGACTGGAGAGAAATATGGAGCAATTGCGAAAACGACTTCAAAGGAAAACCTTGCCGATGTGAAAGCGTTCACTATCCTCCATGTTATTCTCCTCCAGAAACACCTCCTCCAGAAACAACTCCTCCAGAAACACCTCCTCCAGAAACACCTCCTCCAGAAACACCTCCTCCTGAAACACCTCCTCCAGAAACACCTCCTCCAGAAACACCTCCTCCAGAAACTCCTCCTCCAGAAACACCTCCTCCAGAAACACCTCCTCCAGAAACACCACCTCCAGAAACACCACCTCCAGAAACACCTCCTCCGGTAACACCACCACCAGAAACACTTGCTCCAGAAACACTTCCTCCGGCAACACCACCTCCAGAAACACCACCACCAGAAACACCTCCTCCAGAAACACCTCCTCCAGAAACACCTCCTCCAGAAACACCTCCTCCAGAAACACCCCCTCCAGAAATACCTCCTCCTGAAGTACTTCCAGAAACACCTCCTCCAGAAACACCTCCTCCAGAAACACCACCACCAGAAACACCTCCTCCAGAAACACCTCCTACAGAAACACCTCCTCCAGAAACACCTTCAACAACCTTATCTCCAACCACAATAGCTTTGACAACATCTAAGGATCCCGTTTGCCCCACACGAAAAAATATGCACTGTTTTTGCCACTGTCGATGCCACGACAATCATATTCATTTACATTTTGACATTAAAAAGGATTCAGAAATTAATGATGAGTTGTTAAAATCTTTGAAGAAATTTGACTGCTAAATGGCTAAAAATAGCCGATATTTATTGGCGACATAATTTGGACGATTTCATTTCAGGCTCTAATCTTACTGTTTAAAAAAATGTGTATACTTGAATGTACCCTACCATTTAGAATACAAAATTAAAGTTTAAAAAAAACTTTGGTTGTTTTGATCTTCCCTCTATTACCAAATAATTTTATGATTGTTTAGTCCGGAATTGGACACAACTGGTTAGCCACGGAAGTCCCAAAATCAAGACGACTTTTACAAGAACTTCCTTACTCCCAAGAAATCGCTTCATAAGGAAACGAATGCTTTAATTTAATGCAATTCACAAAAAAATATTTGTGATAATTGACTTTACGATGGGATTTTGCCCTGAATAAGGATATTTGACAAACTTTTGAATTTAGCTATAACTTTGTGGTTATACATATAAAAATGAATATATCTTTGTTTCTGTCTATGTATGTATGTGAGATGTTGCTAAAGCATTCATCCGATTGCGATTAAACTTTTGCGATTTGATGTGCACATACCGCGCATGCCCGCGATGGTTTCTATTTGGTTTCCAAAAACAAGTTCTGGCATCCTTAAATTATGGATTGCTAATTGTTCATCTGATTGCCAGGAAACTTTGGAGATTTGATGTGTGCATGCCCGCAATGGTTTCTTCATATAATAGCGAGCTCTGGCGTCATGAAAATGCGTTACTTAAACGTTCATCCGATTGCGAGGAAACTTTGGTGAGTTGTTGTGAGCAAACCCGCGAAGGTTTCTATATATACTGGTGATCTCTGGCATCATGAAATGTGTATAAAAAAATGCAATCGGTGGCAAGCGAATGCTAAACCGTTCATCCAATTGGGATGAAACTTTGGAGATTTGATTTTACGAGTATAGATGTCTATAGATTATTAAAACTACATGTCAATGTTTACTGAAAAGTTTTTTAATAATTAAAAAAACCCTTGCAAAACTGTCAAAATTCAATTATTGATTATTAAATCAAAATTCTGTTCTCGAAACTATTAATATTTGGAACATTTTTGAAGTACTCGTCTAATTCTTTGAAGCGAATCAAGAATTATAGATGTTTTAAATAAGTACCTTAAGGTTAGGTACCAAATTTGATTGACCGATTTTCGAATAAACTCTTTAAGTAAATGAAATTAAACAAAATTACCAATAGTTTGTTTTCAGTGTTTTATGTGTACCTACGGTGGCCGATATATACATATATGTATGTACTGATCGAATTGATTTTTTTATGCAGAGATTTTTTTACAGGATTGGGAAATGATATAGGCTACTTTTCATCCCGGAAAAAACATTTCTTTTCCGTAGGAATATTCTTTATACAGTAATTTCCCCCTAATACGATGTGAACGAGGCCGCGGGTAAAAGCTAGTTATAAATAAATTAATGACTGGCCAATAACAAAACAATTATTTTCACATTTCAACGTTCAAACAAACGTTTTCCTTTATTATTAATGTGAAGAAAGCTGCTGACAGAATTGCTGACATCTTTTGTCTTGAATTTGTTTTGAATTCTTGAATTAGTATGCTGCAATACAAGCTCGTAGTGGAGTGGAGCTGGCAACACGGTATTGCTTCCAAGTACATAAGCACACATTTCACCACTAAAAATTACACAATTACACATCCGCCCTGATGAAGTACACTGTGACGTTTTCGAAACGTTGACTTAATCAGGAGGAAGCGCAACAACACCCCAAAAACAAATATCGAAAATTTGTATAATAATTTAAATGACCACAAAAGATTGACAGATAAAAATCGATTCCAACTCGCTAAAAAGTTTTTTTTCATACAGATCTCTGTCTTCTTCCCTCCAAAATCAACAATCAATTTTATCCCTTATGTTATAACTTCTGATTTTCGGGCGAACAACCTAAATTCAAAATGTTGAGGAACAATTTAAAAACATTACATCATCAAAATTTCCTGGGTTTTTCCAATCCGCTCTCAAAGATTGTGGCGCGTCGGTGTATATTCCTGAATTCAATTTAAATCTGTCTTACAAATTGCCTAAAGAAATTTCTGCATTTACTGCTGAATGCTTCGCTATTGAACAAGCTTTAATTCAAATTCAGTTTCTCATTATTCGTCGAGTTGTGCACCGACTCTCTAAGTGCAGTTTTGGAAATATCCTCAAATATCGTTCGATGTCCAGAAGACTATCTTATTTGTAATATTAAAAACATCCTCAATTCTCTAAACGAATCAAAATTTGAGATAATATTGGTTTGGGTCCCTGGTCATATAGGAGTTGAGGGTGACGAGAAAGCCGATTCTCTCGCTAAACTTGAAACAATTACTGGTTCTATTCCTTTAGATTTTAAAATTCCTATCTCTGACGACTTCACTGTTCTTGACCCACCTGCTTTGTTACAACTCTTCCAGTTTAACATCCCTACCCGTAGACTACAAAATAATGAATTGCTGTTCCTCAATCAACATTCTACTAGTTATGGATATCATTCTCCTTTATCCAGAATGTCGAGACTTGTTAACGCAAGTCAAAGCATTAAATTTTCTGGTGTTAGCCTAAATGACTTTCGGCAGTCGATACGAAATGTGTAATTTTAAAGTCTTTTAAATTCATCTTCAAGCTTTGACTTGTAGTTGTCTTCTATATGTTCTTTTTTATTATAATTTGTCAAGGTTGTTAATAATAATAATAAATTGGACAATTTGTAGAGCGCCGTTTTTGTGAAAAATCACCTCAAGGGCGGTTAATCTTCATTTATATGTACTTTCCTTTCATTGTCATCTCTTTTTTTGGTATTCGAGTTATTGTTATATTATTAATGGTCTGTAAATAAATAAATCCAACATGTCTTGTTCCTGGAAAGAAAATGGGTCGAATACGAAAACCCGAACTGGATCTTTCCATGCTGGAATTCAAAATCATATTCTAAGTAACCTTGGTTCCACGGCAAAAAAAAGTCCAAAATACTTATTTCCTGCATATTATTGGTCATTACTCTATTGCACCGCATTTGTTTAAAATTCGAGTCCTCGATAGTCCACTCTGCCAGTGCGGTGTGGAGGTGACTCTTGACCATGTCTTTTTCAATTGTAAAAATCATTCTTCCTTCAAAAGCATATATCGTTTGCTTATTAAAATCAACCACCATTCTCCCCTCAGTATTCCTTATTGGTGTCTATCAAACATTCTCGCGTTTTTTCAGTTATATTTAAGTTCGCAGACTTGAATGAATACAATATTTGATTTGTCCTATTCTCTTTTAGATTATCCTCAAAATTTTAACTACATTTCTTACCTTTTTTGGCAGAAAGCACTCTTTTAAGGGTGAATTACATATTTAAAAAAAAAAGTCTTTGCAGAGTGTTGTATTCGGTTTGAAACCCTTCTTGAAGAAGTTTACTCCCCTACTTGCTTCTCTAGTGACATATACGAGATATCAATGCATAAAATATGTGTGTGTAAATAATTTTATTAATGAATACGTAATTTTGATAAATAATATTTCTTTGGAAATACATATATTTAAATATGGATTTTTTTAGCATGATTCGAATTAGTAACTATTAAGACATTTTTTAATTTAAATTAAAAAAAAAAAACTTAACAATCCACCCTATCATAAATTACACTACGATATAATTTTTACTAAACATGTTAATTCGATGTTTTTCACGAAATATGACTTTTGGCTAACAACTTTGTAACAAAGAAAAACATTAAAAATAAACATGTGTCATTAACTAAAATCGACACTTTTATTGCGCCACGTTTTGTATTACTTTGATCGTAAATTTTATTTTTTGAGGCTTTAAACTGCATTTGGGGAAATAAATGCGCCAATATCAAAAAATATAAATTGACCGAAAAATTCTTTATTAAATCACTCATTTTTTACTGGCTGTTGACCGACAATGGACATTATCAAGATGAGAGGTCTGATAATTTTCATACCGATTATTTTTTCTTTCTTCATACAAAATGCAGAAAGCAATGAGGGTAAGTGGGAAAACATATTAATTATTTTTATCTTTGAACCTGATTTAATCTTTAATGTTTTTAAAATGATTTTTTTTTTGTTTTCATCAAAAATAATTCACTTTTAACCCAAAGAAACAACAAATAATTTCAATTTCCAATTCTTGGAGTAGCAGGGGAGATTGTAATGGTTCAACGAATCAACGGCTTTGGGAGCAGTAGAAGCAGAATTGAAACGTTGTTTGAAATGGATTTAACCATGTTTGGTGATCAGATCTGAATAGCCAGAAACTTCCCCAACTTTCTTATTCTCATCTCCTTTGCCTTCCCACTACCTTCAGTCTCACAACATAACCAGTTGGTAATTTTTCTTATTTGTATTTTATTTATAAACAGAAACGAACAGTACATTAGTTACAATGGTGAAAACAATTTACAATTATTAAGTACACTAGTGATGCCATAGTTTCAATTAGTAGAAGCATAATTGAAACGTTGCTTGAAATGGCTTTAATTGTGTTTTGTGATCAGATCTGAAAAATCTGGTCAATATGTAAAACAAGGTGATATTGTAACATTTTGAATTTAACTAAGGTTGCTGACACCAGAACGGAATTTTAGAATTTCAATATAAATTTGTTTAAGATTTCACAAAACGTAAGTTTATCATTATCAAAATACAGTCTAAGACATTTGGAACCAATCATTAAATACATTATGTGAGATTTTTGGTTTCGGTGGAGATACCTGTGTAACTTACTTGACTTAATTGAACATCTGAGTTTATGGGTGAGGTTTTTCTAGGTCTTGGCGGGGAATGACCAAGACACACTGAACCCCAGATTTCAACCCACCAATCATATATTTTTCCTTCCCGAAACTTCCTATCCTTCCTTTCCTCGAAAAGACCCTCCATACAGCACCTCCAAAGATGACAAAGTCCCTGAGGGAAATTGTTTTCCTCAGGGCCTCCTGTATAGAGTTAATGTAAAAAAAATAAAAATTAGTTTTAAGGTTATGGCTAACAAAATAATAATTTTAAAAGTATGTCAACATTAAAACATCTGTACTGCTCATTAGTGCGAAGCAGATTAGAATACAATTCCTCCATATGGTCACCATACTACAAAGTTCATTCTCAATCATTGGAAAAGGTACAAAACAAATTCCTTCGTTACATCAATTTTAAAATGAAAATTCCAATCGAATTTATAAATTATAATTATTTACGCGCTGAAACCAGACTTCTTAAATTATCAGTTAGAAGAATGTTAATTGATTTATTATTTTTATACAAAATTATAAAATCTTTGATTGACAGCCCTACTTCGTTGGAACTAATTTGAATTAACATACCTGCCAGACAAACTCGTAGTAATGATATTTTTAAATGCAACTATAAACTCAATACTAATTATTCTATTTAGTCACCAATTCCAAGAATCCATAACCTTGCGAATAAATACTGCAAATTTATAGATATATTTAGTGTTGACAGTTCTGAATGTTTCAAAAGTCAACTAATCTCGATTTTATCTGCTAATAATTAGCTTTTATTATTTTTTGTTCTTTTCATAAAATCTTTTCTCATCCAAACCTTACCAATACAATAAACACTTATTTTGTTATATTTTTTTCTGTTTTATTTGCAGTAATAAACATACATAATTGTTTGTTTATACCCTAATACTAACTAGTTCTTATACATTAACTTTTTTTTTTCAGGTCTCATTACTAATAATATGTATAAATATTTTAAGCTGAATTTTATTAGTTTTTTTGTAAGTACATCTCGTACTATTTAATTACTTTTAATTTATGTTGTAATATTCTATACCTAACGAGTTGATTGCATTCTTATTTATTCTGTTTTATTGATTATGTAACACAGGTAATTAATATTGTGAATATAAATTTCCCTCTAATCATGTAAAAGCCCACTAAGGCGTTAATAAATATAAATAAATAAATAAAAACATTTTGTTATCTTACAGTGCAAAATTGTTACTATGCCGTCAATGGATTTTGGAAGAACAATGAACCTCCTGCAGATGATAGCCAAAAGAAGTTTTTCTACGTTGGCCATTCATTGAAGGACTGGAGAGAAATATGGAGCAATTGCGAAAACGACTTCAAAGGAAAACCTTGCAGATGTGAAAGCGTTCACTATCCTCCATGTTTACCTAAGAGACGTAATTCTACTTCAGCAGATACACCAGCACCTGTGACTCCTCCTCCTGTAACTCCACCAACAGAAACTCCTCCACCAGATACTCCCCCACCAGCAACAAAACCACCAGAAACACCTCCTTCAGAAACACCTCCTCCAGAAACACCTCCTCCAGAAACACCTCCTCCGGTAACACCACCACCAGAAACACCTCCTCCTGAAACACCCTTTCCGGTAACAACACCACCTGAAACACTTGCTCCAGAAACACTTCCTCCGGCAACACCACCTCCAGAAACACCTCCTCCGGTAACACCACCACCTGAAACAGTTGCTCCAGAAACACCTCCTCCAGAAACACTTCTTCCAGAAACACCTCCTCCAGAAACACCTCCTCCGGTAACACCTCCTCCAGAAACACCTCCTCCAGAAACACCTCCTCCAGAAACACCTCCTCCGGTAACACCTCCTCCAGAAACACCTCCTCCAGAAACACCTCCTCCTGAAACACCTCCTCCGGTAACACCACCACCTAAAACACTTGCTCCAGAAACACTTCCTCCGGCAACACCACCTCCGGCAACACCTCCTGCGGTCACACCACCACCAGAAACACCTCCTCCAGAAACACCTCCCCCAGAAACACCTCCTCCGGTAACACCTCCTCCAGAAACACCTCCTCCAGAAACACCTCTTCCAGAAACACCTCCTCCGGTAACACCTCCTCCAGAAACACCTCCTCCAGAAATACCTCCTCCAGAAACACCTCCTCCGGTAACACCTCCTCCAGAAACACCTCCTCCAGAAACACCTCCTCCTGAAACACCTCCTCCGGTAACACCACCACCTAAAACACTTGCTCCAGAAACACTTCCTCCGGCAACACCACCTCCGGCAACACCTCCTCCGGTCACACCACCACCAGAAACACCTCCTCCAGAAACACCTCCCCCAGAAACACCTCCTCCGGTAACACCACCATCAGAAACACCTCCTCCAGAAACACCTCCTCCAGAAACACCTCCTCCTGAAACACCCCCTCCGGTAACACCACCACCTGAAACACTTGCTCCAGAAACACTTCCTCCGGTAACACCACCACCAGAAACACCTCCTCCAGAAACACCTCCCCCAGAAACACCTCCTCCAGAAACACCTCCCCCAGAAACACCTCCTCCGGTAACACCACCACCTGAAACACTTGCTCCAGAAACACTTCCTCCGTCAACACCACCTCCAGAAGCACCTTTTCCGGTCACACCACCACCAGAAACACCTCCTCCAGAAACACCTCCTCCGGTAACACCACCACCAGAAACACTTGCTCCAGAAACACTTCCTCCGGCAAAACCACCTCCAGAAGCACCTCTTCCGGTCACACCACCACCAGAAACACCTCCTCCAGAAACACCTCCTCCGGTAACACCACCACCAGATACACCTCCTCCTGAAACACCCCTTCCGGTAACAACACCACCTGAAACACTTGCTCCAGAAACACCTCCTCCGGTAACACCACCACCTGAAACAGTTGCTCCAGAAACACCTCCTCCAGAAACACTTCTTCCAGAAACACCTCCTCCAGAAACACCTCCTCCAGAAACACCTCCTCCAGAAACACCTCCTCCAGAAACACCTCCTCCGGTAACACCACCACCTGAAACACTTGCTCCAGAAACACTTCCTCCAGCAACACCACCTCCAGAAACACCACCACCAGAAACACCTCCTCCAGAAACACCTTCTCCAGAGACACCTCCTCCAGAAACACCTCCTCCAGAAACACCTCCTCCAGAAACACTCCTCCCAGAAACATCTTCAACAACCTTATCATCAACCACAATAGCTTTGACAACATCTCAAGATTCCGTTTGCCCAACACGTAAAAATATACAATGTCGATGCCAAATGAATAATATTCATTTACATTTTGACATTGATAAGGATTCAGAAATTAATGATGAGGTGTTGAAGTCTTTGAAGGAATTTAATCGGTTAAATGGCTAAAAATTGCCGATTAATTTTAGCGGCACAATTTAGACGATCTTATTTTAGGCTCTTAAATTACTATTTAAAAAATAATTATGAATATACTTGAATGTACCCTTCTATTTGGAATATAAAATTAAAGTTAAAATCAAACCTTGATTGTTTTGATCTTCCCTCTGTTACCAAATAATTTTATAATTGTTTATTCCGGCATTGGACACAACTGATTAGCCATAGAAGCCCCAAAAACAAAATTGGGCGGGGGGTTCGCGAGACGGGTGTAGTGGGAGAGAGGAATGGGAAGAGGGAGTGGAAACGAGTGAGGGAAGACGCGGGAGATGAAAGGGAGGCGGAAGAGGAACGTGACGAATGGGAAAGGACACGCAGGGATAAACAATTTCTTTATTAAGTGGCACAGCAATGCATGCCGGGAACTCTCTAGCAAAGTATGTAAGTGGTTCTAGCCAAGAAACATTGTCTCATTTATTTATATTTGAAGATGGGTTACATTTTTTTACATTTGCTCCACGCAGAAGGCCCTGATATAAATAATTCATGTCTGTGCTTATTCCATCTTTGGGCTGCTGTGTGGAGGGTGTTTTTAGGAAAGGAAGGAGAGGAAGTCCTGGAAAGGTAAAGGTTTGAGGAGTGGGTAGGAATCTGGGGTCAGTGTGAGAGACGTATGAATCCATTCCTCCCACTGCAGAACCAGGCCATGTTCCGGAAGAGTCATGTTGGAGATGTCAAAAGGTCTCTCTTCACCAGTCTCTCCTCAACTGCCACCAAGACCTGGACAAACTTCATACCGTGAACCTAGGCGCCCCCGTGCTAAGTGACTGAACGTTGCAAACTACTTGGGGTGACTTACGGCAGAGGTTATCCAATAAATTGTCCCCGAGTTGTTGCTTACTCGCAATGTTGCCATGACGTACAGGACAATTTTAATGAAAGGGGTGTGTAATATAGGGAAAATTTTGACTACAGGATTTAGCTCGCTACTTGAGTGGGCTAAGGTTTTAAAGGCGAAAAAAAGGCATATTTTAATGATTTTTTTTGTTGAAATATGAATAATGATAGTTTATTTATTTTATAAACACGTTATAGTATAATATCTGAAATATCTGTTTAAAAAAATTCAATCAAAAATGTCAATAAATAAGTCCGTGAGAGCGAATCTCCGGAGGCGCTTCGAAAAAAAGTTGTTATGCGGTGTACATCATAACTCGTTACCGAATCATTTGAAAAGAAAAGTCGAAATATGTTTAAAACTTGATTTGTTTTCTTAGGTCCACGGTAGGAAAAGTTTTATTTTTTATTTTTGGCAGCATTTTGAGATGAAAAACGCGATTGTCGCAACAAATTTTCGATGAATTTTTATTATAAAATGGAAAAAAATGGTAAAAAAGAAAATCTCCCTCTATTTACCTGTTGATTTGTCTAGAAATAGTGAACAAAATTTCAAGAGAATCGGCCAAGTAGATTTTGAGTTATGATTTTCACGAAATTCAAAACAGTTGTTTGCGAGAAAATCGATTTAAAGTTTTTTATACACGAAATATACTCAAACCGGACACTAAGGCGGTCGCTTGAAACGATGTCTCTTCGTTAGTTTTTTTCAGGCCAGTTTGATCTATATCACCGTCATGTGAACTAAAATAAATTATACATGGGTAAATAAAATAGATTTTTTCTTTACACATATTCAACGAAGATTCATTAAAAAAATTAGGAATTAAGAAATGAATTCAATACCCCCTTTGAAAAGTGATGAAAAAAATGCTAATAAAAAAATGGTTAAATTGGTTACGTTAGGTTAGGTTAGGTAAGGTTAGGTTAGATTTAGGGCTATTTTTCAACTTCTATATTTCACAGCTTTTAAGGACTTTTTAAAGAGGTGTTGAGTTAGCTTGATTCATAGTTGCAATGGAACCAAAAATAACATGGGTCATCAAAATAGTTTTTTTACAAATATTTATTTATTTATATACGCCTATTTAGGCTTTTACATATACATTTATATATAACAATATTTATAAAATTATACTTATAAATAGTGCAGGAAACAACTGTTTTAGACAATTGCACAAAAATAATTATAAAGTAAAAACATTATTGAATTAGATCCACACAGTATGTAGGTACCAAATATTTAAAAAATATATTTAAAATATAAAAATCCAAAATAGCTTTTTTCTTTATGCAGACAAAATACAAATAAATAGCTTCATCAAGGTATTCCCATACTTGATAAAAAAAACTTCAATAAAGTATGCTTATATTGAAATTGATGTACTAAATATATCAACAACATCGGAGTATTTGTTTCCTAGCTGTTGAATCCGTCGTATAGGAGTGTAATATTGCGGTTTTGAAGTAGAATTGTCACAATAATAAGGTAGGTACTGTCTTGTAACTGACCTGCCTGGAGTGTGAAAAGAGATTACATACAATAAATCAGGGGTAATATCAATAATAATAATAATCGACAAATATCAAATAAAATATGTTTGTCTGACTCCCTAATTTAAAAAAAAGGCATGAAATATGTATCAATTTGGGAGGCGGGAGTTGGTACCGCCGCCCCGAGATCTATTTATTGGATAACCAACAGCTCTGTCACAGGTCACCCCAAGTGGTTCTCTACGTTTGGTAACTTAGCAGGAGTGACCGGGATCATAGGATGAGGTTTGATCGAATCTGGCGGTGGATGCGTCTGCCCACCAGCTGCTTGGCAAGCCGGATAGGGAGAGACTTGTTGATGGAGACCTTCTGACCTCACCAGAAGGACTCTCAGTGGGAGGGGTGGATTCATACGACCGTCACTCCTGGAGATACTGACCCTAGATTCCTACCCACACCTCATACCTTTTCCTTCCCAGAACTTCATATTTTTCCTTTCCTCAAAAAACCCTCCACACAGCGTCAGCAGAGGGGAATTATTTTCCTTGGATTATCCTGTGAAGAAATAAAAAATCGAAAAAAATTAAAATCGACGTAGTGATTAGCTTTCATGCAGCGCATTCACGTTTCGCATTAATTTCTACCGTAAATTTAATAGGTTTTCATTTTTGATTGCCTTAACACTTTCAAATCCGACCGGGGGTATGCACCTACAGTAGCGAGAGTTTTACGCTGCTTCTAAGTTGTTTTTTACACCACACACTCGATAATTTAAGTAATTCTAGAATCAGTTAGCCATCTGCATTTGAAAAATGTATATCGCATTACTCTTTTTTAAGATGTTCAATAATTTTTGTGGATGAGTTTGTGTATTTGGGAAGTATGTTTACGAGAGATGGGAAGACTGATAGAGATATCGAAAGAAGGGTAAATGCCGGTAACTCCATTAATGGAGGTCTGAACGCCGTTGGCAGCAACAAAAAATTGTCAAAAGAAGCGAAGCTAGCCGTCCATAATGGAGTGCTGGTACCTACCCTGATGTATGGCAGTGAGGCATGGAACTGGCAGAGAAAGGATGAAAGTAGACTGAATGCTGTAGAAATGAGATCCCTGAGACGTATGTGTGGTAAAACCATGTATGATCGTGTGAGAAATGTGGAGATCCGCAAAGAATGCAAGGCTGATGTAAGCGTAATGAATAAGATTAAGAAAGGGACGCTCAGATGGTTTGGGCATGTAGAGCGAATGAATGAGGAAAGGAGTGTAAGGAGAATATATGACGCAAATGTGAATGGTAGACGAAGTCGGGGACGCCCGAGGAAGACATGGCACGACCAAGTGAATCAGATACTTGAGTCGGGCGATGTCAAGAGTCAGAATAACAGAAGAGCATGTATGAGACGATGTATGAATGTGAACGAAGCAAGGAGTGTGTGCCAAGATCGAGTTGTTTGGCGGTCCGTCCTCTCTGCCTACCCCTGCGGGGAAACGGCGTGATGGTTAGTTAGTTAGTTAGTTAGTTCAGACGAAATATTTTTTCCCTTCATTCGTCCCATTTCATCTCTGTTATATCCCTTAAGTTACCCCGTTCGTATCCTTAGAAATAGCTATGTCGTAATAATTGAATCACGCTCGGTTTCCTGCTACCGTTTTAACCATCTTGGATTACTTTATGATTGACTGCAGCTGAAAAATGGGTGGTACAATTGTAATAAATTGATAAATACAGTAAAATTATTTCTTTAATGTTTTTCATTTACTCACAAATAATTGCCCAAGTTGCCTCTGAAATCATGAAACACTAAAATATTTACTGGCTTATATCTAATAATTTAAAGCAATAATAAGTAGCTCACATCCATACTAGATATTAGATAAACATTTTGATTACAAAAATAGTTTTTCAGTTTGCTTGGATATTTTGATCTCATCCAAATTAAATATTTGTATGAAACTGGCCGAAATGGGAATTGCATACGTTCCTCTTAATTGTGACTTTATTTATCAAACGATGTAGATAGTTTTTAATTAAATGAAGACATTATGAGCGAAACTCAATTGAAAATCTGGAAACAGAAAAATCAGAAAAAGATATTGGCACCTCTGGGACTCGAACCCAGGACCTCCCTACTTTCCGGGTCGGGCGCTCTTATCCACTGAGCTAAGGTGTCGATATCCAATTCGGTCACTTTTAACTGTACCATACTTCGACTAAGAACCACCCATATTATCTTCATTTTTCTTAACGCATATTTTTATTGGCTGCCATCTTTATGAATGATTGCAAGATTCAACTCGAACTAAATGCAATCTAGATGGTGTCTGGATAAATTATTATCCATTTTATTTAATGTGCGACATCTATTGACTCTTCTGCAAGTCTGGGATGAATATTATTATTTATTATTTTAACTTTATGAGTAAAACCTCAAACTGTAATATTTAATTAAATGAAGACATTATGAGCGAAACTCAATCGAAAATCTGGAAACAGAAAAATCAGAAAAAGATATTGGCACCTCTGGGACTCGAACCCAGGACCTCCCTACTTTCCGGGTCGGGCGCTCTTATCCACTGAGCTAAGATGTAGATAGTGATTACTGAACTACAACGAATATACTTCCCTCTATTATTATCAAAACAAATTTCATAAAAATATCATTAACACCTCTATTAAGCAAAACAAACAAAACTGGGGGACTCGAGTTACCCCGTCTTCGGATTGTATGTGATTTTTTTCTTTTCGGTACGAAAAGGTTAACAAGACAAAAAATATATAAGCCGTTGATTGCAATGCCGTCACACACTTTTTAATTTTTCATTGACAGCGAATGGAAATTGACAAAATGAGGGTCCTGATAATTTTCATACCGCTTCTTTTTGGCTTCTTCATTCAGAATGCAGAAAGTACGAAGGGTAAGTTTTTTAAAATTATCTTTTTATTCTTTCTGGACCCTGTGACTCTTACTCCAATTTCCATGGTGGACATGGCTTCTCCACTTCTTGTGGTTCTGCGCTGCGAGGATAGCTGCGGATACCAACGTACCAGACTCCAGTGGTCACTACAGCACAATGGTGACCTTCCTCTACTTATTTTGCTTTCCACTTTTCATGTGATCATGATTTTTTCTAAGGTTGGGTTGTTTCAAAAAATTTGATGAGTTCATCAAATATTTGAAGTTAATGTTCACGTTCTGTGTAAGTTCTACTCGAGTTCTGTTATTTTATCATCATAGGCCAGCTGCTTCTTAAAACTGAAATCATCACAGAACTTGAATATAACTTACACAGAACGTGAAAATTAACGTCAAATATTTGACGAATTCGTCAAATTTTTTGAAACAACCCATCTTAAGTTAAATCCTTAGTTTGGCGAGCAATGTATTCGAAGTTATGATAAGTATATATTATATCAACATTAAGATTAGTTATAGGCAGATAATTGAAAGCCTTGTTCTTCCAGAATGGGCATATTTGTGGGTCTGGCTGTTTATGGAACCCTGGGCATTTTTTTCCAGCACCACATTTCGAGGGCGTCTATCCGTTTGATCTTTTGCTGGATCTAACGGATCTAAAAGTTTCCAGACGAGTCTCGCATTGGTGATATTCGTTAGGCCTCTGTCGCTCCAAATTATTTGCATTTTGTTCATAATATCTTTTGCCGTGCAAGTTTTTCTATTCATTTCTGTTTCACAACCTGCTTCGTCACTTGAAGACGAGTCTATAGACGTCACTTATAGACAAGTATTGCCTAAAGTTGCTTACCGTTTCCAAGTTTGTGAGAGTATTCGTTATTACAAAGGTTTTTGCTTCGTCGATCACTAATAGTTTTGTTTCGGCCTTGTTGATCAGTAGTCCTACTAGATCACGCGTTTTTTCCTTATTTTAGCAAGGAGGTTTTTCATTTCTTTTTCAGGATAGGCGTGGTATAATGGTAGTGTCATCTGCGTATTGGAAATTTGAGATCTTTTAGCCACCAACGGCCACCAATTTTTGCTCCACCTTTACATCCATCAAGAAGCATTGTGTATTTAGTTTAAAGAAGTTTGGTGAAAAGATGCGTCTTTGACGTATTCCTTCTTTCACTTAAAATGTGTCCGATTATTTGGTATCAGTATTGATACAAGCATGTATTTCTCTGTATATGTTTCTAATGATGTATTTGAGAGGCTTGGGAACTTCCATCTCCTTAAATACTTTCCACCGATGGATCCACTGTACACAGCCGAATGCTTTGCACGGGCAAAAAAAGCTGTTAAATGGAGTAGTTAATGAAGCATAGCATTGCCGGCAAGTTAAACTTGCAAGCTATCGGATATTGATTACTTGCTCTACTATATCTTCTACGCTTGAAAAACCCTGTTTGTTCACGAGGTATTTGCCGTTTTAAGTAACTCATTATCTTACTGGTATTTGAGATGAGGGACATTGTCTTCTAATTCTTTTACATTTTTTATTAATGTTACTTATTTACAATAGATTACCGTTAAACTACTAGAGAGTTGTTGTCAAAGGGATCTTATTAACAATCTACTTACATATTATTTTTTAATTTAAGTTTTGTAAATATTGTATACATTATTATTTTCAATCGTAGACATGAGTTATTTATGATAAATATATGTAATTTATAACTGATCCCAACCATCTGAAGCCAGTGAGACTACGGCAAACTTAATTGGGCTATGTTGTGAGTCTGAAGGCAGTAGGAAGGGGAAAGATATGGTATAGAGGAAAATAAGGAGTACTGGCTATTCAGATCTGGTCAATTCTGGCGATTTTGCACAAGGGCAGTATTGGATCCCGATTTGGAACATGTCACAAACACACACACATTTTTTTAACCTTTTCGTCCCGGAACGAAAAAAATCACACATGACCCGAAGGGGGGTCACTCGGGGACCCCAATTTGTTTTGCATATTAAAGGGTATTAATGACATATTTTTTTGTAATTTGTTATGATAATAATTAGAGGGAAGTATAATCATCGTATTTCAGTAGTCATTTTCAAAATCGTTCCATAAATAAAGTCATAATTAATATTCTAATGAATTTAGACCATAACGTGTATTTTTCCGTATAAAACAGAGAAGGCGGGCCGATAGCCAACGTTACACCTTGTTTCCGAATCTCGACTGGCGATTGGCGTTCACCGGAAACGACACAGACCGAATGATCTTTGACCGGCAAGCGAACATTATAGCATTGTAAAAAGAGCAAACGAGATGCGCAGTGTAAACGAACGCGAATTAGTCCTTTCCACTAACAACTTAGAAATTACTTGCTATCGCTTAGAATTATCCCGATACATTCAGCAGATAGGAACGGGGTACGCCCGAACAGAGGGGAAGGCGGGCGGGTGGCACAGATTATTCGCCGGAATTTGTTATAAACTATTTAATTTTAAGAAAAGTAGTAATGCGATATTAATTTTTTTAATGCAAATCGATAACCAAATAGTTTTTCTAAGATTACTCAAATTATTGAGTACGTGGTTTGAAAAACAACATAGATACAGCGTAAAACTCTCGTTAGTGTAGGTGCGTTCCCCCGGTCCGGTAAGGAAGTGTTAAAATTAATAAATTTTGAAATGCGCATGCGACGGATATGAACCCGCGACCACCGGATTGCTAGTCGAGAACCTTACAGGCCGTTAAAGCCAGTTTTGTAACGCGTTGTAAATGTATTGCTTATTATTTGACGTGGTTTATAGTTTTAACAATCAATTCTTTATTATCACGACTTTGACATTAGACATTTTAGTATCGACACCATAGATAATAATTAGTGATATGATGGACATCGTAATAGTGATGTGACTTCCCCCTTCTTAATTTAACAATAAAATAGATTTTAAATCTATTGACATTAAACAATCACCCACTATGATATCTGTCAGGTTGTTTCACAACACTATCTGGTAACGTATGATTTCAAAATATTAGATTGTGAATGATATGGACTAATAACTACGTGTTCTATATCCCTATCATACAAAAATGATTTAAATTCAATAGATTGAGAAGGTGGACCACCATCAGACACTTGCGCCCTTGAGGTGATTTTTCACAAAAACGGCGCTCTACAAATTGTCCAATTATTATTATTAATGAAATTGGTATATCATGACCAGAAATAATGATAGTGTTAAACACATCTTCCACATAATGGTGACTTCCGTAGTATGTTGTGACCACTTGACCTCGACGATGACGATGACGGTGACAGTGATCCATGTGACGATGTCGATGCAAAGATGACGGTGACAATGACGGTGAACCATGACGATTGGGAAATCAATACTGACTTGACTTTGAGCAACAATGACGATGTGCGATGATGATGACGATGAGGGTGATCTTGACGGTCTTGATGTACTTTTTTAATAACTTATGTGAAAGACATTTTCTGGATTTGCTTGTTGAATAAAAATTGTTTTGTTACATTATTATTGTTTTTGCGATTTCTATAGTTTTTTTCTAGCGACAGTTCTTGACACATCTTCTAGATCTTGACACATATGACTTTATTTTAAGACACGTTAGCTATAAAAATGTCCCTTAAAAGAGATTCTCTTAGATTCACGAACTTGCATTCCAGACTTACGTTTTACAAATCTAGCAGAAAATTATTTATGCTTACATTCATCTTGTTTTCTTGTGAAAAATGAATGCTTTAACATTTTAAAATTCTCGAATGGTGTGAAATAAGCATAAAATTTCTTCTTGATTTGTTCTAATGTTACATCTTCCATTTTAACGATAAAGGAGTTATACATTTCCGTACCTTTTGATCCAATTGAATGAAGTAAATTTGCAATCTTCGTTTTTTTGGAACTTTTTCATGTCCTGACACAGTCAAAAACATTTCGAAAAAATTCCACCACATTTTCCACTTTCCTTCACTGTTTAAATTGTCCATTCGTATGATTGGTGTAACTTTAAGTGACCAGATCAAGTACGGCTATGGTATTTGAAACCCTATACAAATTGCAATTGCACCCCATGGTTGAATTTGTAACGTGTTGTTTTTTTTCGTCACATGGATCTTCCTACCCCGGTTTCTCGCGTCGTTACTAGAATAACGATCTGCTGCAGACGTCTCTAGAGAGAGTTTTGACAGACTGAAGGAACAAGCGAGTTCCAGCTGACTTCAGTTGGATTCAAGAAGGCAAGAGAAGAGGGTGTGACTCACAACTCCCTAGGTAAACCACAATGGCTGAAAATTCCTCTAAACTTAATTAGTTCCTTAAGTATGGTTTACCATTAACTTCTTTGTATTAGATTACTGGTATGGGAAGCGGTGGCGGTGGCTCGGATCAGTGAACGATTCCAGTTTATTGAGTCTTTGTTGAATATGTAGCTAGTCGGCAGTGTAGACAGCAACAAAAAATTTGTTTGCGGGCCCAGTTAGCCAGTCAACCATCGGGCTAGGACAGAGGTTGAAATGTAGTTCTGCAGAAATTTTTCCCTAAAGAACCAGTGAGCGACCAGAAAGAACGTCTATCCTTGGGGCAGCTTATGACAATTGCGTGCCAAGTGTGCCAGGTTTATGACAATTCTTTGGTCGTCGTAGCTCTTAGCTCTATTTAGAATTCTTTTGCAATCCTTTACCCGTTCTCGGTATTCCGGAAGGTAATCCAAGCAGCAAATTTTTCGGATTTTCTGTTATCCTTTCTTTTCTTTTTATTTATTTACTAGCTTTTCCCCGCGGCTTCGCTCGCATGGTATTACGGGAAATTACTGTAACGGTTGAACTTATCAATTATCCCCCCTCCTCCCGACCCCACCCCCTCCCGCATTCCATACATTCATTACCTTACATTCAGTTTTCAAACATCTAGCCTGCCACCTAAATTTCACAAAGAAAAAAAGAATTATCCAATTTTGTTCATTCGTTCGGAATTTATGCGCTTACAAACATTTCGGATGTTTATTTTTAATTAAATATTTGGAAGTTTGTTAATATAATACAAAATTACACTATTTATTATTCAGTCTTTATAATCGTTACGAATTATATTTTTAATGTAGGATCTCATACTATCTGAAATTTATTCCAGCTTGTCCAAAAAAAAACAAAACATATTCTAATATTTGAATTTTCTGGGGCAGTAGCTGACCAGGGAGCTGAGTACCTACCAGTTAAGAGTTCACAAATATATCAACATCGTTTCCATGGGAATGATTTTTTTCTGACATATGCAATTAACTCGCTTTTGTTAGCGACAGAAAACGTATAACAAATATAATATACTAATATTTATAATTTCACAACGCCAGAGCTAACCATCATACACAACATATAGTCTGCGCATATAATTTAGCTTTCTATTGGTGAATGAATTTTTAAAGTCTTTTTATTGGTTAATGCTTGAAAAGGTCATAAACAAACTCGAGCAGTTTCGCATTTATAATATTATGATTAAATTGCTTATATTTTTTTTCATACCTTAAGTTCTTAGTTTTATGTTCAGAGTAGCTTTTTTATGCGCGGCTTCGCTCGGTTTTAGGGAGAAATAACTGTAGCGCTTGCACTTAATTATCCCGCCTCCCCCACCTTCCCTCCTCACTCCCTCCCCCCTCCTATATTCTACACAATTCATTCTCGGTACATTCAGTTTTCAAACAGCTCGCATGCCACCTAAATTTCATAATGCCAGAGCTCACCAATTGTAAAAAAAAGAATTATCCAATATGGTGCAGTCGTTCGGAAGTAATGCGCGTACCAACATTTCGAAAATTCATTTTTCTGTAGATAGATAGTTATTAACTACGGTGCCTGTTATAAGAATATATCAACATCGTTTCCACGGCAAAGATTTTTTTCTGACATTAATGGAAAACGTATAATAAATATAATGTATTAATAATTATATTTCCATAACGCCAGAGCTTACCATTATTCGCATATAATGTAGCTTTATTTTGGTGAAAGAATTTTTAAAATCGGTTAATTGGCTCATTGAAACAAACAAACACACGCAGTTTCGTATTTAAAATATTAATAAAGATAAAAAACTACCTGTGAATATTCATATTTGTTTTTGTCATCCGCTGATATTTATAATTACAATATTACATTAGAATTAGGACTGTATTTTCCTTACATAAAAAAATCAGAATGTGCGATTCACACACGGTAGGAGTGAGACTAGAAAGTCGACAGATGTCGCTTTTCTTTGAAGATTGGATATTAATTTCAGAAAAATAAAAATGCTTTGGAGATGCCATAGTCTCACTGGCTCCAGACGGGAGCAGATGGGACTCTTGTTCGGTATTCATATTAAAAAAAAATATATTCATATATTTCATACATATATTGATTAATTAACCACACATATATTTCAAAAATATGTTATACTGCCAAATACTTACTAAACGTAAGTGAAAGGTTTTTTAAATAATCAAAGTATCGCTAATCACATTTTTTTTATTTCTTTGCAGACCAAAATTGTTACTATGCTGCCAATGGACATTGGAAGAACAACAAACCTCCGGAAGATAATAGCCAAAATAAATTTTTCTACGTTGGACATTCCTTGGTCGATTGGAAAAAAATCTGGAAACAGTGTGAAACCTATTTTAGATTTAAACCTTGCAGATGCGAAAGCGTACACTACCCCCCGTGTTTACATACCACAAAAAAACCAAAGACTACTTCTCCGGTTACACCACCGCCACCCGTTACTTCTCCAGACATTCCTCCACAGGAAACACCTTCACCAGTGACACCTCTGCCAAAAACACCACCACCAAACACTCCCACACCAGTAACTCCACCGCCAGAGACTCCCCCACCAGTGACACCTCCGCCAGAAACTCCGCCACCAGAAACCCCACCACCAGAAACACCACCATCAGAAATCCCACCACCAGGAACTCCACCAGGAACAGCTTTTCCAGTAACACCACCTCCAGAAACTCCTCCACCGGAGACTCCACCACCAGGAACACCTTCTCCAGTTTCACCACCTCCAGAAACACCACCACCAGTAACACCACCACCAGAAACTCCTCCACCAGAAACCCCTCCACCAGAAACTCCCCCACCGGTAACACCACCTCCAGAAACACCACCTCCAGAAACTCCTCCACCAGAGACTCCACCACCAGGAACACCTTCTCCAGTAACACCACCTCCAGAAACTCCTCCACCAGAAACCCCTCCACCAGAGACTCCACCACCAGGAACACCTCCAGTAACACCACCTCCAGAAACACCACCACCAGTAACACCACCTCCCGAAACCCCTCCCCCAGAAACCCCACCACCAGAAACTCCCCCACCAGGAACACCTTCTCCAGTATCACCACCTCCAGAAACTCCTCCACCAGAGACTACACCACCAGGAACACCTTCTCCAGTAACACCACCTCCAGAAACTCCTCCACCAGAAACCCCTCCACCAGAGACTCCACCACCAGTAAGCCCACCACCAGAAACTCCTCCACCAGAAACCCCTCCACCAGAAACTCCCCCACCAGGAACACCTTCTCCAGTAACACCACCTCCAGAAACTCTTCCACCAGAAACCCCTCCACCAGTAACACCACCTCCAGAAACTCCTCCTCCAGAAACCCCTCCACCAGAAACTCCGCCACCAGACACCCCACCTCCAGAAACTCCTCCACCAGAGACTACACCACCAGGAACACCTTCTCCAGTAACACCATCTCCAGAAACACCACCACCAGAAACCCCTCCACCAGAGACTCCACCACCAGTAACACCACCACCAGAAACTCTTCCACCAGAAACCCTTCCACCAGAAACTCCCTCACCAGGAACACCTTCTCCAGTAACACCACCTCCAGAAACTCCTCTACCAGAAACCCCTCCACCAGTAACACCACCTCCAGAAACTCCTCCACCTGAAACCCCTCCACCAGAAACTCCCCCACCAGGAACACCTTCTCCAGTAACACCACCTCCAGAAACTCCTCCACCAGAAACCCCTCCACCAGAGACTCCACCACCAGGAACACCGTCTCCAGTAACACCTCCACCAGAAACACCACCACCAGAAACCCCACCACGAGAGACTCCACCACCAGTAACACCTTCTCCAGTAACACCACCTCCAGAAACTCCTCCTCCAGAAACCCCATCACCAGAAACTCCCCCACCAGGAACATCTTCTCCAGTAACACCACCTCCAGAAACTCCTCCACCAGAGACTCCACCACCAGGAACACCTTCTCCAGAAACACCACCTCCAGAAACACCACCACCAGAAACCCCTTCACCAGAGACTCCACCACCAGTAACACCATCACCAGAAACTCCTCCACCAGAAACCCCTCCACCAGAAACTCCCCCACCAGGAACACCTTCTCCAGTAACACCACCTCCAGAAACTCCACCACCAGTAACACCACCACCAGAAACTCCTCCACCAGAAACCCCTCCACCAGAAACTCTCACACCAGGAACACCTTCTCCAGTAACACCACCTCTAGAAACTCCTCCACCAGAAACCCCTCCACCAGAGACTCCACCACCATTAACACCACCATCAGAAACTCCTCCACCAGAAACCCCTCCACCAGAAACTCCCCCACCAGGAATACCTTCTCCAGTAACACCACCTCCAGAAACTCTTCCACCAGAAACCCCTCCACCAGAGACTCCACCACCAGGAACACCTTCTCCAGTAACACCACCACCTGAAACTCCACCACCAGAAACACCACCACCAGAAACCCCTCCACCAGAAACTCCGCCACCAGGATCACCTTCTCCAGTAACACCACCTACACAAACCACACCACCAGAAACTCCACCACCAGAAACTCCTCCACCAGAAACTCCCCCACCAGAAACCCCACAACCAGGAACACCACCACCAGAGACTCCCCCACCAGTGACATCTCCTCCAGAAACTCCTCCACCGGAAACGTCAACACCAGGAACACCATCACCTGAAACTCCTCCGCCAGAAACTCCGCCACCAGACACCCCACCTCCAGAAACTCCTCCACCAGATACTACACCACCAGGAACACCTTCTCCAGTAACACCATCTCCAGAAACACCACCACCAGAAACCCCTCCACCAGAGACTCCACCACCAGTAACACCACCACCAGAAACTCTTCCACCAGAAACCCTTCCACCAGAAACTCCCCCACCAGGAACACCTTCTCCAGTAACACCACCTCCAGAAACTCCTCCACCAGAAACCCCTCCACCAGTAACACCACCTCCAGAAACTCCTCCACCTGAAACCCCTCCACCAGAAACGCCCCCACCAGGAACACCTTCTCCAGTAACACCACCTCCAGAAACTCCTCCACCAGAAACCCCTCCACCAGAGACTCCACCACCAGGAACACCGTCTCCAGTAACACCACCTCCAGAAACACCACCACCAGAAACCCCTCCACCAGAGACTCCACCACCAGTAACACCTTCTCCAGTAACACCACCTCCAGAAACTCCTCTTCCAGAAACCCCACCACCAGAAACTCCCCCACCAGGAACATCTTCTCCAGTAACACCACCTCCAGAAACTCCTCCACCAGAGACTCCACCACCAGGAACACCCTCTCCAGAAACACCACCTCCAGAAACACCACCACCAGAAACCCCTCCACCAGAGACTCCACCACCAGTAACACCATCACCAGAAACTCCTCCACCAGAAACCCCTCCACCAGAAACTCCCCCACCAGGAACACCTTCTCCAGTAACACCACCTCCAGAAACTCCTCCACCAGAAACCCCTCCACCAGAGACTCCACCACCAGTAACACCACCTCCCGAAACTCCCCCACCAGGAACACCTTTTCCAGTAACACCACCTCCAGAAACACTACCACCAGGAACCCCACCTCCAGAGACTCCACCACCAGGAACACCGTCTCCAGTAACACCATCTCCAGAAACACCACCGCCAGAAACCCCTCCACCAGAGACTCCACCACCAGTAACACCTTCTCCAGTAACACCACCTCC
Source organism: Glyphotaelius pellucidus (assembly GCA_936435175.1). Classification (NCBI taxonomy): domain Eukaryota; kingdom Metazoa; phylum Arthropoda; class Insecta; order Trichoptera; family Limnephilidae; genus Glyphotaelius; species Glyphotaelius pellucidus. The sequence goes on along the minus strand of OW386555.1, from coordinate 19,666,750 downwards.
AGAAACTCCTCCTCCAGAAACCCCACCACCAGAAACTCCCCCACCAGGAACATCTTCTCCAGTAACACCACCTCCAGAAACACCACCACCAGAAACCCCTTCACCAGAGACTCCACCACCAGTTACACCTTCTCCAGTAACACCACCTCCAGAAACTCCTCCTCCAGAAACCCCACCACCAGAAACTCCCCCACCAGGAACATCTTCTCCAGTAACACCACCTCCAGAAACTCCTCCACCAGAGACTCCACCACCAGGAACACCTTCTCCAGAAACACCACCTCCAGAAACTCCTCCACCAGAAACCCCTCCACCAGAGACTCCACCACCAGTAACACCACCTCCCGAAACTCCCCCACCAGGAACACCTTCTCCAGTAACACCATCTCCAGAAACACTACCACCAGAAACCCCACCTCCAGAGACTCCACCACCAGGAACACCGTCTCCAGTAACACCACCTCCAGAAACACCACCACCAGAAACCCCTCCACCAGAGACTCCACCACCAGTAACACCTTCTCCAGTAACACCACCTCCAGAAACTCCTCCTCCAGAAACCCCACCACCAGAAACTCCCCCACCAGGAACATCTTCTCCAGTAACACCACCTCCAGAAACTCCTCCACCAGAGACTCCACCACCAGGAACACCTTCTCCAGAAACACCACCTCCAGAAACACCACCACCAGAAACCCCTCCACCAGAGACTCCACCACCAGTAACACCATCACCAGAAACTCCTCCACCAGAAACCCCTCCACCAGAAACTCCCCCACCAGGAATACCTTCTCCAGTTACACCACCTCCAGAAACTCCTCCACCAGAAACCCCTCCACCAGAGACTCCACCACCAGTAACACCACCTCCCGAAACTCCCCCACCAGGAACACCTTCTCCAGTAACACCACCTCCAGAAACACTACCACCAGAAACCCCACCTCCAGAGACTCCCCCACCAGGAACACCTTCTCCAGTAACACCACCTCCAGAAACACTACCACCAGAAACCCCACCTCCAGAGACTCCACCACCAGGAACACCTTCTCCAGTAACACCACCTCCAGAAACTCCTTCTCCAGAAACCCCACCTCCAGAGACTCCACCACCAGTAACACCACCTCCTGAAACTTCACCACCAGATACACCACCACCAGAAACTCCCCCACCAGGAACACTTTCTCCTGTTACTCCACCACCAGTAACACCACCACCTGAAACTCCTCCACCAAAAACTCCCCCACCAAAAACTCCTTCGCCCAAAACTCCTACACCAAAAACTCCTCCACCTGGAAAACCTTGTCCCGTAAATTACCACCATAAACACCACTACCCAATACCCCGCCACCCCGCACACCCCCACCTGAAATTTCACCACCACAAATACCACTACCAGAAACCACTTCACAAGAAACCCCCCCTCGAATGCCACCCACCCAAACACCTGTAATAACCATGTCTTCACCACAACAGCTTCGGCAACATCTTTAAATTCCTCTTGATCAAGAAGTAAAAAGGTACAAGGCCACTGTCAAAACCTGGAGAATAACGTTCACTTAAATTTCAACGTTGATAAGGATTCTAAAATTATAAATTAATTTCTTTGTCTTTGTCTTTGAAGAAATGATGTCAAAAATTTGTCGATTTTTACTAGCAACATAATTTAGACGATTTTAATTCCGTTTCCAAAATAACCATTTTTATACCCTATTATGTTTATATCGTAGTCTTCCTAAATACCTAACTTGAATTACAAATTCCACTTTAATAAAACGTGAATTTTCTTATCTTACCTTTTTGATTGTTTGATCTGACATTCCAAATTGTTCTTAAAACCCATACAAATAATTTGGAATGAGCTAACATGGAAATCCCGAAATTGAGATGAATACTATATTCTTTAAGGATTTCCTCATTCCTCCCCTATTAAATCGCTACGATAAAAGTGAATGCTGGCATTTTAAGTGCCAAGTGACAAATATGAAAAGGTTTGAAGATTCAATATTTGAAGCTTGGGTTTTTTTTACCTCACGGGTAAAGTTTTTTTCGAAAATTTTCCTAAAATAACTAAAATATTTCAAGAAAGCTGGATACACACGGCGGTGCCATTTAGATTAAGGGAAGAGTCTAGTCTATCCGAGTATTTTTAATGCATTTCTTTTTCAAATATAAAACTTATTTTCGTTCCCGAAACTTTAATTGTATGTAAAGGTACATTTGAACAAGTAATCAAATATGATTTGAATATCAACATATACAGATATAGCGGCCGGGGGATTAGATCAAATCGACTAGATTCCCGGAGTCATTGGAAATTATCTGAAACATGAAATTCAAAAAAATTTCATTATAGTTTAAGGGGTTAGGCCACCCTAGGATTTTCAAAAAATCGTTTTTATTTTTATTTTTTTTAATTGTTCTCTAAGACCTAAAAAATGATGTCCCAAAAGATTATGGTCGGAAAATATCTCTTAGTACTATTTTCGAATTTTAGTACATATTATTACTTAGTTTAGAACTTAGTACATATACTAATCGATAAACAGCGCATAAAGCATTTAGAGAGATCGCTGTCTGAACGGGTAAAAGACCCAATGATCGCTTTAATATCAAGCAGAAAAAAAAGCAAGAGCAGGACGATAATCTAGAAGCCAATTGTATGGTGCGGGCATCGCAGATTGAAGGTATTGCAAAATTATTACTACTACTCAAAACTTCTAACGCGTGTCCCAAAACAGCATTTTTTAAGTTTGCCCGAAACATAACTCAGACAATTTTCAACCGATTTACTTGAAAAATTGATATATCTTCAAAAATATATTGTCCATAGAAGTACGTAGGATTTTTTTTTAATATTGCAAAGTTCATTTGTTATTAACAATTACCTGATGATTTATTAGGCAAATTTTTAACTTTCCACTTTGGAAGTGCGCCATTTGGCCCAAAATTAATTTATTGAAAAACACCTACGTACTTTTATAGCAGTTACTATTTAAAACGAAAAATTTTATAATTCAAAAATTACAGGAGTTGTGTGTCCGGCCGTGAACCCTAAAAGAACGGAAACGTCATCGGAAAACGCTGTACAGCCGCCATTTGAAATTAATCGCTTCAAAAAAATTTTTTTGTACCGTCACTGATATGTAATATAAATTTTTTATATTGGAATCTCGATTTATTTTGTAGTATTTCTGGTAAAAAAAAATCCTATAATAGCCTATTTTTTCTGCCTCTAGGGTGGCCTAACACCTTAAATATAGAATGAGCATGAACTACAGTTTGCACAAAAAAGTTATTGATTGCAAAAATGGCATGAAATATAAAGAAAAAAAAATCGCCCTAATTTTGCGATAACTTTGATACATAATAACGTTTTTTCATACGTCAGGGTTCATCCGCAGATCAAATAAATTTTCTTTAATTTTTTTTTTGAATGAAGTGAATCGAAAGAAAATTTGGTGAGCTACGATTCCAGCCAATTAGAAAAATGTGGTTTTGAGAAAAACGCGTTTAAATATTTCCGTCTACCTGCTTAGCGCGCATCACTTACTGTATTACGGTCGAATTTGATGCTACAGCTTTGAGAATGCATTGAATACTCAAGAGTTCTCACAAAGTTCCCGTTCTCAAGATTTTTAGGTAACAAAAAAAACTTTTTTTTTATCAAATCAGCTGAACCAGGCTACTGCTTTAAGGGGGAAAATAGGTGGGAGGCATTAAATTTATTTTTCTTTCATAAATCGATAGTAAAACTATTCAAAAATATATTCTGAAAATTTAAAACCAAAATTCCACGCCGTTTAAATGTTGTAATCGTTTGAGTGAGTGTCCTTTGGTCGAACTACTACTATTTTACTGCCACTCTTATTTTCAAACGCTTTTTTCTCAAAACTCTTTTTTTCGAATTTGTATAATCTCTAGCTCCTACAGTTTTTAATCAACCGTTATCAAACTCAGCAAATAGTTTCTTTTTATAAATGCGCTCTATCTGCATCTCAATCCTAATTATCTTTGTTTTAACTATTTTTTTATTGTAAAAAAAACCTACAAAATAATGGTAAAAAATCACGTAAAATTTTCACATTCCTCAAAAAAATATAAATTTTCGATTTTTTATGAGGAGTGAGGTTCAAATAGAAGAAACACTTACTAAATTTTTTTTTTTTTTTAATTGATTTCAAGTGAAAATTGTGACCTCTAGGCGTTACACAAATTGTCCAGCCGGATGGCGACTTACAAAGCGCGGCAGCTCTTATCTTCGTTATTTTTTGAGGAAAATATTTGAAAATTTAAGAATGTACTTTTGAATAAATCTGTAAAATGACCCCAAAGTATAAATAAAATGTGTGAATTCCTTATGTGTTAAAAACAAGAAAATCACTAAAAATACTCCAGCCTACACCTATTTCCCCCTTAAGTAAATTGGATATGGTCCAAATTAGGGGAACACGAGACGGATCAGAACAGGAACGGATCGAGCTGGACCACGCCAGTTTAATCAGTGATAATATATGTCACCACCGAATAAACAACTTGAACTTTTATACTAAAATCGTATATAAGCTTACAAAAGAGGTTTTTCACTAACATGTTATGAAGGTTTATTTAAAAAATTTGGCCGCACATTAAAAAATAACAGATGAAAATAAAATAGTTTTTCTAACGAATATTTAACAAAGATTTATTTCAATTACATTATTATTCTGAAATCACATCAATTTAAGTACAATTTTCCTCGTGCTCTTGCCCGCATATAAGCCAAACTAAAAGTATTAAATATCTTGGGATCGAAATTGACGACATACTTCATTGGAATATATACATTGATGAAACCTCAAAAAGAGCTAAAAAAAACACAACTACTTCTTCAAAAAACTATTAATAGAGAGTATATTTTTCTTTTGCCACTCTCGCTTGGAAAACGGAATAATAGGATGGGGCTCATCAGTACCAAATCATGTAAAACAATTAAAGATAACCCAGAATTGCATCATAAAAACCACATCAAGATAAGGACATCAACAACAGAATTTTTAAATAGTTTGATGTTCCAAGCGTACAAAAAATCTTTGCCAAAAATATTCTGGTTCATAACGATACAGATAAAGCAATCACTCACACAATCACAAAACCAGAGCCAAACAAATAGATATAGACAATAATTAGACGTACAATAATTAGATGTACATAGACATACTTAACATATCTAAGTGTAATTCTACCTTCGGACAAAGAAGCTTTAAATTTTTAACATTGAAATTTTATAACAAACTCCTTCACAGTATCAAAAAAATAGCTACATTAAGGTCATCAAATATCGGCTTAAAGAACCGTGTGAAAAAATAACTTACTAATTTTTAAAAAATCGTCTTAGAAGTTTCTGAAAAAATTTTACCCAAACCATGAAGTAGTACCAAAGAGATCACTGAAAACTTACCCGAAAAAGGATAGGGTCTCCTAGGGAAGAGGTCTACGAAAATAAACTGTACCTACTTTATATTTATGTATGTCATATTATATTAAAATGATGTACAGGGTGCGACAAAACAGAGAGTGCAGTTTTGAAGGGCTATTTAAAATAAACGGCGCAACGTAAAGAAATGGGGTTTATTATATTTTATTTGGTAAATAAGTTGTTTTATGCATCAAATTCTGGAGATGACATCAGAAAGATAATGGCCCCCAGCAGAGATACATTGATGAAGGCGATTTCTGAAGTTTTCGGCTGCATTTTGGCACATCTTGATGGGCATAGCAGCGATTTCCTCCAGAATTCAATCCTTGAGTTCCTCCAAGGTGTGAGACCGATAATTAAAAACTTTTTCCTTCAGATAGCCACACAGGAAGAAGTCGCAAACGCTTAAATCAGGTGAGCGCGTGGCCCATCCCACGTCACCCCTCAGAGAGACGAGGCGCGCAGAGAACATCTGTCGCAGTTTTGTCATTGAAACTCGAGCAGTATGGACCGTAGCACAGTCTTGAAACACACAATCACATCAACATCACAGTGTTGAAACCAGACGACTCCCAGGTGTGTTTTCTCCGCTAGTTCTTCCAATTGAGGTTCAAAAGAATTTTCCGACATGGAAACATAACGTTGAGCGTTGGCAGTTCGTCCATTCTCCTCAAAAAAATACAGTCCAATCACCCCAAATTCGGAAATCGCACACCACGCGATCACTTTTGGGGAGTAAAGAGGTCTCTCGTGAAGTTGCTTAGGGTTATTTTCAGCCCAGCCCCACTCAGGGCCTCCTGTGTGGAGTAAATATAAAAAAAAAAGTGTCGTGTAGCACAATTTTCTGTACATTCGCGTGCACAAATAAATTTAGTTGACTTATTTTACGATTAATTTATTTAAAATGATTTAAAGTATATTTACGGAACGTACGAGAGGGGAAAATTCTCTCAGTATCCCCTGGTATAAAACCACCATTCAGAATTGAAACCTTGCTTGAAATGGTTTTAGCCGTGTTTGGTTGCCAGATCGGAATAGCTATCCTCCTCTTCCCCATCTCCTTCCCCTCTCTACTACCTTCAGCCTCAACCAATTGCCATAGTCTTAGCGGACTTCCATTAAAAAAGGCTTCTGAACGGTTTATTACCAATACCACTGACATTTCGGCTAAAATTCAGATCTTCGTTATGAGGTCAGTGATTCTGTGAGTTCCATCAAGGATTTAAATATTTCAGGTTTTTGGAGGCAACTTAGACTTAATTTGTAAGTAAACGATCAACATAAAAAAATTATAATTTAAGTCTAATTTTATATACAAAAAATCAAAATATGCTTGCTTGTGGCTAGTTTTACTAATTGTCTATGAATTGCTGTAGGAAATATTTGAAACTGTCAAAATACCTTCTTTCCATCCTCGCGAAGGTTTCTGGATTATTGCAACCACATGACAATACATTGAAAAGTTTTTAATTGAATTTGTTTTATTGTTTTTAATATTAATTGTAATTAAGAAATTAGTAACAGGAAGATTTTAACATCAAATAAATCTTAAAGCAAAAACCGCATTTTCGAAAATCTATCTTATTAACTTGACACCATAATTAAAAGGAACGGAAAAATAAAATCGTAAATTAATTAAAAAACGGCATCGTAATTTACTTTTCATGCAGCACGTTTTGCATTAATTTCAACCATAAATTTAATTAGTTTTCATGTTTTTGATGCCTTCAACTTCACTTGAGAAAAAAATAAGCTGTTGATAGCATTTTCCGTCACACACTTTTTCATTGGCAGTGAATGGAAATTGACAAAATGCGATTCATAATAATTTTTACATCGATTATTTTTGGTTTTTTTGTTCAGAATGCAGAAAATATTTCGGGTAAGTGTTTTCTAATATATGCACATAAATCTTTAAAATTTACAAAAAATGTCGCCGTCAAAATTTTTCTGAAAATTCTCATATTCAATTGATAGAATAAGAAGATCTTTATATTCAGTCGAAAAAAAATAATAATAAGCAGCTCTTTTGTTTTACATGAATCAATTTTAATTGCTGAATTCTTCACCCCATCAATTGCAATTTTGGAAATAATCCAAATTTATGAAGATTCGATTTCAGGTGGCATTGCTTCGATTTCAGGTGAAATCGAAGCAATGCCATCTACTGGATGGTTACCCAACCTAGATATTGTATCGGTTACCCAACCTAGTGTTGTATCGATAAATTAACCCACACCGCCATCTGTTATCATCGTGACGCGAGATTTGAAACTCCGAAACTACTTAACCGATTTTGATGAAATTTGTCTTTCTTTGTGTAATTTGATCCAACTTAAAAGAGAGGATAGTTTTTATCTCGATTATTGACCTCAATATTTATTACTGCGAATTAAATTATCGTTAAATATTTGTTGTAGGACAATGCTTTGTAATTATTTGTAAATTATATAAATTTCTAACAGATGGCGGTGTGAGTTAATTTATCAACATAACCCTAGGTTATCTAGGTTAGGTAACCATCCAGTAGATGGAGTTGTGTTTCGTTAGCCACGGAACGCGTGGCCGGGTCAGCTAGTTTTATGTAGGAATAACCTATACTTTCTTTTTTTCTGTTTTTTTGGAAGATTATTCTTTAAACCACAAAGGTTTTTATTTACAACTTTAACTTATTCACTAATTAAATTTCAACCGCGACAATTATCAGAAGGATTTATGACATACAGAATACTCTAATACAGAAACCGCAATGGCGCGTCTAGTAAGATTATTGGAGCTTCTCGAAATTCTGGTGTGGCCAGTGTACGGAAAATAATGATACCACTACAAAAATAGTCAACTCGCTACATACTGAGTCTCCACAAAGTAATAAATTACCTCTTCCCACCACTATAATATGTATTTTCGTACCTATATGCTTTTTTCTGTATTCCCATATGTCTTAATTTTCGGCGTGTCTTGATGAAGGAATTTTTGGTTCTGAAACATGTTGATATTTTTAATTGAAAGAGTGGTCTTAAAAAAGATAATTATCATTGAAGAAGGAGACAACACTGATAAAACCAAACGAAAAACAAAACAAAACGAGACAAACAAAAAGAAATAGGTAACAGTCGCAACTGGGAATCGAACCTTGGATCTCCGGGACAACTGCATTTTCGGTGTTTTGCAATGTTAAGTTTAGATCTTCAAATGAATGTTAGAATTCATAATATTTTTTATTCGAAATTGGCAACTCGAATGATGGTTAGTAAATTAAATACATAAGATGATTTTTATGAGAACGTTTCATATTACACGTTTTTATCCAATTTTTTAAAGTCTGTGAATGAAGCGAAATTCAAAAATGTCATGCACTTTATTTCGGAATGGATTTTATGAACCATTGATGTAAATATAAATGATCTTTTTTCTTAATCTTGCTTTTCCAACCGCATATTTGTATATTGTTTGTTTTAATTGGTTGTTAATTTCAGATATCGGATCAACACACGAAGTAAAATGTAAGTAAAAAACATTCTACCAAATAATTGTCAAAATTGTATAATTACTTATTAGAAAATGTGGGGAGAATAGACGTTTTTACGATGACGATTCACGGTTACGGTACCGTGACGGCAAAAAATGGCAATAACTATACGTTCTTAATCTTTATAATGGTGCAGCACTTTCTTACACTTTAAGAAAGACGAGACACACAAAATAAGTGTGACTGTTTCCTCTAGTTTTGCCCCGTCCTCCAAATAGCCTGACTTCCATCTGTTCAGGCTGCTAAAAAAAGTTCATCGTGGGATTCACTTCGAAGATGAGGATGCCGTGAAAACTTCCGAGCGTCAAGGAAAAAGGACCATACTTTTTACGGGTGTTTTTAAATGTGTAAATGGGCGGAGATTATATTGAGACGTGACAAATTAACCGTCAATAGTATATTAACATACATAATTGTATTTTTATTTCTTGTCAATTAAAAGAAGAAGAAACTATGGGAGGCAATAGTTTTTGACTGACGCTTGTATATAAGATCTTTCGAACACTGGGCGCAAGACCAGCTAATAAAATTGTTGCCGAGCTATCAAAGTGAATGCATTATTGTTACCGGGGATAAGGTGGTTACAATGTACAAAGTAGATTATTATGAGCAGATTGACTCGCATAGCAGATGTAAGGGCTAGTTTAATGTTTTTTTTAAAGAAAAGAAGCTATTATAAATATAAAAACATATTTTAAAAAAAGACATCCTAAATAACCAAGGCTGTCTGGCAAAGGGCTAGCTTAGGTTAAGTAGTTCATGTTGATACCGTGGTAAGTTGAATTGAAGTATGATGAAATCTTCTTTTGTGAACGAATCTCACTCGAACGGACCCCCCAGAAGCAGAAGAAGCGGATGATTCTGGATGCCAATCATCCCTCCAGGATGATTTCCAGTCAGCTCTCAAGGTAGCGAGTATGACAACTAAGGTACACAATCACGATTAAAAAAAAAGATCCGTCGTGTTTCGGCCGAGAGGACCGCCCCAAAGCTCTCGGCTGCTCCACCAACAATGACTGGCTTTCTTTTCAAATCTGCTGATTGTTGCATTCCAAAATATTGCAGGGCTCGCAATATAACCAATGCCCAAATGTCAATGGGCAAGCACTAGATGTGCCATACACCGAGACCATAAATAAAGCGTGTATAAGAGGGTGCACACACCTTGTTACAGATACTTTTACGTAACATTATCGAACTGGCGCGAGGAGCCATAAGTGGGTTTTGCAATAGTACGGATGAATGATGTTGCAAAGTTATCAATTTTCACACCCATTATTCGTCAGGAACGTAGAAAGTGATTTGCATTTGTAATGGTGAATTATGTTGAAAAAATTTGGGGGATTGGTTTTATTCTAATAATGTTTTACTTCCCCTGTTTCTATTGTATGGTTAACATGTTTCCTTTTTCCGAACAGGTGATCTGTGCTATATATGGTGGAACAAGCAATATCCATTCTGGGCCCGTCCAGTGTATAAGAAGTACTTGGAGAAACAAGCTAATTATTTCTTTAACAATAGTGGAAAATCGCTTCCGACTGCTGCAATCAATAAAATATGTCAGAATTGCCCCAAAACAGTTTTGGATCCAGAGCACAACAGAATACATTGTAAGTTATATTTTTTTTGAGTTACGTTTATTTTACACACTAGCAATTTTTTTTCGCTTTTCCACGCACACCGGGCACATTTACCGGGTACTTTGATTACAAATTCCTGCCATTATTCAAATATTTTTGAAGAGAAACTTCTTTAGCCCCGTTGTGATTCGAAATTCGGATGAAACAGAAATGACGGATTGCAGTACCTACTAAGCGTCAAACTGTGCTAATTGGCCGTTTTGATTATGACCTCACTTTTCAAGGCTCCTAATGGTTGAGAATGTGTGGGCGAAAGTTTCACTTCAACCGCGTGTAACTGCACTCGATATTTAAAAAAAACATATATAATAAACTGAGGGTAACGAGGTCTTGTTTGAACTCGACCGTTGTGCATTTCGACTTTCTGTTAATTTGTTTTTACGTTCCATTTTCGACACAGGATGTTTATTTTTTTCCATAAATGTTACATTACAATTTATATATATATTCCCTCGATAACCATACTAGACTCATGCCCTCGTCATGGTAGTCATTATTTTCTATTATTATGTAGAAAGGAAATTTTTATGTTTTTACAGTAAATACCAAAAATGAAAAAAAAAACTGATCTTCATTTTCGTTATTAGTTTTTGGGGTGTTATGCCGTGTTGCGCTACCTCATTCTTTAGCCAACGTTTCGGACAGCGTTACAGCGTCCATCATCAGGGCAGATGTGTAATTGTGTACTTGTTAGTGGTGAAATGTGTGCTTATGTACTTGGAAGCAATACCGTGTTGCCAGCACCACTCCACTTCGAGCTGGCATTACAGTACACTTTAGAATAGTTGTAGATTTCACTTGTCTAATAAAACTAATAACGAAAATACTTTTGGCCGTGAAAAACTAAAAACTTATCTGACTGATCTTCATTGTTTTAATAAAAAGTATTTTGATGAAATTGTGGTGTAGTTAAAATGTGTTTTTTTTCTTCCACAGATGAAATTTGTTACTACGCTAAGTTTGGATTTTGGTTCACTAATTCCCAGGATGCGCAGGAAACGCAACAAAGACTGAAATTGCTAAATAAATTCGTGATTCTGCATGGCGGCAGGATAGATCAAGAAGATGCCAAGTCACTATGTTCTAATTATGACAACTTGGAGTGTCCATCATGCAACAATGAGAAGAGTGAGTCAAACACAACCCTAACATTTCTTTGTATTTATTAAACTTAACTTATCCTCTTCTCAGCAGTTACCAAATTTAGGCAAATCATGTAAAACGAAGAGAAAGCTTTCTCCGAGTAAAGATAGTTTTTCTTCCATTGCTGGAAAGATTTTTTCACCATCTATATTAGAAGAAAATACTCTATCAGCCTTTCTCTATCAACGTCGTTAATATTTTTTTCAATTGATAAACGACCATTCATGTGGAAATTTTACTAATTAGAAACTATCGAAAAATATTGGTAAAATATCGAAAAATTTGGCTGTACAAGCAATGTATGGACAGATACATGCATTGCTTATTCAGCCAAGGGGGGTTGTTTTATTAATAATGTCTCAACGAATTTGAGAATTTTTCCAAGATGTGTTTATGACCTAAGTTTTTTTTTTTTTTGAAGATGTTAAAACAAACAAAATTTTAGAAACTTGATAAAATTACCTTGTAGAGTTTTGTATTTGAATTGTACCAGTGTTTAATAATAGCAATATTTTAATTTACAAAAAAAAAGTAGAAAAAAAAGAAAATTTTCAAAAAATTCAAAATTAAAAAAGAAATTTTTTATTTATTTTTTTTTTTTTTACGTGAGTTCCACACAGGAGGCCCTGAGAAAAATAATTTCTCTTAGGGCCTATGTTATCTTTGTTGATGCTGTAAGGAGGATTTTATTTAAGGAAAAGGGGGAGAGGAGAGTTCTGGGAAGGAAAAGGGTTTAAGGGGTGGGTAGGAATCTGGGGTTCAGTGTGTCCTGGTCATCCGCCTCCAAGACCTAGACAAACCTCATCCCATGAACCCGGGCATACCTGCTAAATCACCAAACGCAGCGAACCACTTGGGGTGACCTATGGCAGAGGTGTTGGATATCCAATAAAGGTTCCCGGGGCGGCGGTACCCATTCCCGCTTCCCAAATTGAAAATAATGTAGAGAATTTGCAACAAAGCCGTTATCTCACTTTTTATCTCGTTCATAGAAATAAAAATTATAAAAAATTATGTTAACTATTCCCGGAGAGTAACCGAAAAAATCTGAAATTTTGGTTTCATTTTTGCACAATTTAAACGTTTATTTCTCTAATTTGTTTTTATTTACTTACACGCGCACATGTATTTATTTACACAGCATTGTTTAAATAACATTACTTTCATGTAAGTTATATTTAACTCATGCGGTAAAAGCCGAATAAGATATTAACATGTCAAAATAACCACACTTTTTCTCGATAACCAATTAAATTCACAACTTGACACTGACGTAAAATAGCACAAAATATTAGTAAATATATTTATAAAAAAAAATATATATATGTATTTGGAAATATATGATTGTATTGGTCGTTAGAATAGAAGTTATGATTTGCGGGGCCATTCGCTCATGGAGAAACTGAAAAAAAAAACAGTTGGCGACACAATCGCTAACCACAAGAAAGGAACTTGTGAATTTCATTGGCGGTCCGCACACAGGTCATGAGCTGCTACCATGGCAACCGTTAACGAAACGCAATGGATACGGTGATTAGGGCCATTTGCTTATAAAGAAACTGACAAAAACCAGTTGGTGACGCAATCGCAATCAATCTCCTGAACAAAATCAATATTTTTCTGTTCTGACATAGCGCAGATTACTCGAAAACTTCAAGACGTGAGCCGCTACCATGGCAACCTATCAATAAGGCAACTCAAAACGCGACAAATGCGGCGACCAGCACTGCTAGGCCATTCGCTCACGGAGAAACTGAACATGGAACCTGTCAAGTTTTTGAGTAATCTGCGATCAGAAAAATATCGATTCTGTTCAGGAGGTTGGTTGCGATTGTGTCACCAACAGTTTTGTTTTCGGTTTCTCCATGAGCGGATGGCCTAACACAACAATATCACATAAACAAAGATATTTGATATTTGCGCCCGCGCATTAATGACCTCAGAAAGTCAGATGCTGGCCATTATGAATGATCGACAGAAATATTTGATACTTGTAACAATTTGAAAAGCAAATTATAATACAGTCCACACACAGTGTGAATCAAAAGTATCGTTTAACGGTAGTGAATTCTTTTTATAAGTAAAGCTGTACGTAGGTCTTGCTTTTTTAAAAATTTAAATTCATATACTGAACGTTTGTGAACGATACCAAACTAGGTAAATTTAAAAATTTTTGTAGAGTCCTATAAGAAGTAACATAAAAAAACCAAACTTGAGAACATGCCATCTATTTTCTTATTACAATAAAAAAATATATTGTACAAGTGTAGAAATCCAAATAGGAAATTAGGGAATACGTTAGTATGAACTAAACTCCGCTCGCGTTTGCTCTCAATAGCATTCGCTAAAATAAGCCTTCTTTATCCGAACAGGATTTATTAATAATTAATTTTTTTTTGGTTTACAGTAAAATTTTGTTACTATGCCGCAAATGGATTTTGGAAAAACAATGAAATTCCTGTAGAAATTTGCTCTAAGAAATTTTTCTACGTAGGCGAATTCTTGATCGACTGGAAAGAAATCTGGAGCAAGTGCGCAAAATACTTTGAAGAGAAACCTTGCAAAAATGAAAGCGTTCACTATCCTCTTGTATGTTTACATACGATAGCCTCGACAACGACGAATCCCACATCTACTGCTCCGCTGACAAAACCGCCAACAGATACATTACCACCTGATACTCCACTTCCAGAAACTCCTGGACCACCATCTCCAAATACTCCTGATACTTCTCCCCCAGAAACTCCTGGACCACCATTTCCAACTATACCTCCTCCTGATACTCCTCCCCCAGAAACTCCTGAACCACCATCTTCAACTATACCTACTCCTGATACTCCTCCCCCAGAAACTCCTGGTTCACCATCTCCAACTATACATACCCCTGATACTCTTACCCCAGAAACTCCTGAAACGCCACCTCCAACTATACCTACTCTTGATACTCCTCCCCCAGAAACTCCTGGACCACCATCTCCTACTATACTTACTCCTGATACTCCTCCCCCAGAAACTCCTGAACCACCATCTCCAGCTATACCTACTCCTGCCCCAGAAACTCCTGAAACGCTACCTCCAACTATACCTACTGCTGATACTCCTCCCCCAGAAACTCCTGGACCAACATCTCCAACTATACCTACCCCTGATACTCCTGCATCAGAAACTCCTGGACCACTATCTCCAACTACACTTACTCCTGATACTCCTCTCCCAGAAACTCCTGGACCGCCATCTTCAACTATATCTACTTCTGCTCCAGAAACTCCTGAAACGCCTCCACCAACTATACCTACTGCTGATACTCCTCCCTCAGAAACTCCTGGACCACCATCTCCAACTGTACTTACTCCTGATACTCCTCCCTCAGAAACTCCTGAACTACCGCCTTCAACTATACCTACTCCTGATACTCCTCTCCCAGAAACTCTTGGAACACCACCTCCAACTGAAATTTATCCGCTGAGTTCATCGCCTGGGACAGAAAGCTCCCTACCTGATACGCCATCTCCAACTGAAGCTCCCCCAATAAGCACACCATCCACAACATATTTAACTCCTTCCCAAGAAACTCCTCCAGATGAAACAACTTCGACAATAATACCCACAACCACAACAGTTATCACAACACCTCAAGGACCCGCTTGTTCAACGTGCAAAAATGTACAAAGTTGCTGTCAATGTCATGACAAAAATATTCATCTACATGTCAATATTGACAATCACTCCAAACTTAACGACGAGATCTTGAAGTCTCTAAAGAAATTTAATTGCGATGAAGACAAAAAATAATGTACATATACTTGTGACGGCTATATATTTTTAATGATTTTAATTTCATGTACTTACGTTAATTTTATTATTTAAAACACTCGTAAATGATTACGGGTGTTGATATGAATCAATCACGGAAATTTGAAATGCTGTAAAGAATAAAATGTTAATTGTTCAGGACAGCGCAAAGAACTTTTTTTTTATTTTTTCAAAAAATCGTGTTTCCTGTTTTTGTAGATCAATTATAATTTTTTTTTATAAAATAACATTGAATAGGTCTTTCAGAGTACTTTAATTTTTTTGTAAATTTCTTTATATACTTTTTTAACTAATTTTTTAATTTATTGCCTTTACAGCTAAACATATATTTTACATTACAACCACTGCAGGTTTTCTGTTAATTTAATTTATAAATTTCAATTGAAATTGTAATATGGTACTACTACCTACTGCGTAGGTGATATCAAACATTACTTGTAACCCTTGATTCCGAAATAACACCCTTGCGAGCAGATGTGTGTTTTATTCACCTCCATATTCACGTTCTCTTCAAAAATATATAATTGTTTTTACATTTCTTCGATATTGCCTGATTCCTGTTTTAAAATTTTTTGGGTATTAGCGCTGGCCCGTGAAAAATCACGATTTATTATAATGCAGGGTTTATGAAATTTAAAATATTTAAAAAATATGTATTAATGCCTCAAGATCATTGCCTTTCAAGCAAAGAACTTTATCTATCGAATACTATGAGTAATCTTGAAAATTTACGACAACTATCCATTAGAGTGGGCCGATTTTTTTTTCTTCCGAATTTCTTTTGGCGCTAGTAATAAAAAGTTGTATTTGCATCTAAAACACCAAAATAAATTAGTTTAAAAAAATCAAAAAATATCCTAAAGTTCCGCAAGACCTCTGAAGTTTGAGAAAATATCGAAACATTTCCATTTTTTCAGCCTTTGCACAATATATTCTGAAATAGTTTAAAGATTTTCAATTATGAGCTCTTGTTAAATAAAGTCTATAGCTTCGTTGTAAAAAACCCCCATTTATTATTTTTGTAGTGGTATGGCACTAAACCACGTCCGCCCGCAGTCCCCAAACCCGCCCTCGCTTGAGCAGCGCGCCATATTGACCGTTCCTTTGTCGACCAAGGACCCTCCGTTTCGTGATATTATTTTGTAGGTAACTAAAAGTACTTTAAAAATATGGGATTAAGCTTCTTTGCCAACCATTTCGAAAGAAAGAATTACAAAAATTATTAAGGCATATCAACATAAATATATAAACTTGTTGAAGTCAGAAAAGGGTAGAAGAAATACAGGTTCCTTCCAAAGAAGAGTCTCTCCATTTAAAATCACAAGCTCCCTACTGTTTGTTATTGATATTGTAAATGGAAAGACAATGAATGCAATTTATAATGCAAATTACAGACAATAAATGAAAGTTTCCACTAAGGAAAAAGAGTTTTTGGAAGACCAAAGAGGTGAGAGAAAGATGTTCATCGACAGTGTTGATATACAGACTACGAAACAATTGCTAAAGTCTATGAAGAGAAAATGATAAGATCTTACCAAATTAAATGAACAGGATGAGAAGAAAAAGCTTTAGAATTTGTGGATACTTTGAATATTTTTTTATCATTGCTTATCATTATCTTCCACCTTAACATCAAAATTATTTTCTCCGGTCACAAAATCAAGTCGGCTACTTAAGACAATAACACCGCCTTTCCGACAACCAGCAATTCTTCGTCTTTTACACTTCTCTCCAAGATCTTTGACAGGTTCAGGATATAGAATCGAGCTGCAGCAGCAATCGCTTCTGCCATTTAAATAATTTCAACATAATCACGCAGGATAATAAAGTTATAGACAAAAATAGACTGCGTCGCGGACGTCCGCGTACCAGATCTGTACTCATCAAAGCTATGTGCATAAAGTAAGTAGATTATTTTTTAATGATCGAAGGATAAGACCTTAGCTAATATAAAAAAGACACAAATACTATGAAAGCACAGTACTCGAAGAACACGTATCGATAATCGAGGAACCAATTTTCTTGACGCGTATTATGCCTAGGTCAGCACTGCCGTAAACACAGCCAAACTAATAATGGAATATTTTGCTGGTCAAAACATTTCACTCTACCATTTTAAAGCAATTGGGTGTGACGGCACAAATTTTAACACAGGAATAACTGTTGATGTGATTCAAACGATGGAGAAATACTTGAATGGACCGGCACAGTGGCTGATCTGCATTTTTCATTGCAACGAGCTGCTTCTACGCCATTTGATTATGAAGTCGGATGGTACAACCACTGGACTTCAAGATTTAAGCACCGATCAAAAATATTTGCTTGATAGTTTGAAAGTAGTTTCCAGCGGACGTTGTCATCCTAATATTGCCAGAAGAATCCAGGAGTGATTACTACAGCGAGTCAAATCCCACGATTATATATTGGAAGCGCAATGCCATCATATTTTTTCGTTATGTTAGCCACATTTATCTTGAGGGCATACTCTCCTACGTAGTTTGATATAAAACTACATGGGTCGTGCAAAAAGATGCAAGGCGTATTTTTAGCACGATTAAATATTCGCGCTATCTTCCAGGTGAATTATAAGCAATAGTTAATCCTGTACAGCAAAGGGCATACTTCGCTCATACTGAAAATTTACTTGTTGTCAATGATAACCGATGAATCACCTACCATAAAAAAAAACTTGGAATAAAGCGTTTATCGAAAGCCAGAGAGTTATTCCGGACAGAAAATCGAACATTTAAAGTACCCCCATTGAATTTTGATGCACAATCCTACTTTGATTTGATATCTTGGCAAGATACGCCAATCATGAATCCTTTCATTTTGGAAAATGTAACGGAAGAAGAATTAGAAGAACTTAACCTAACTTCAGAAGTCAGTTCTATTTACAAAGAAGCTTTTTCCCATATTTTAATAATACTTTTAGTTACCTACAAAAAAATATCACGAAACGGAGGGTCCTTGGTCGACTAAGGAACGGTCAATATAGCGCGCTGCTCAAGCGAGGGCGGGTTTGAGGACTGCGGGCGGACGTGGTTTAGTGCCATAATACTACAAAAATAATAAATGGTGGTTTTATACATCGTAGCTATAGACTTTATTTAACAAGATCTCATAAATTAATATCTTTAAACTATTTCAGAATATTTTGTGCAAAGGCTGAAAAAATGGAAATATATTTCAATATTTTCTCAAACTTTAGAGGTCTTGTGGAACCTTAGGATATATTTTGATTTTTTTTAAATTAAATTATTTTGATGTTTTAGATGCAAAGACAACTTTTTATAACCAGCGCTTAAGGAAATAAGAACCTTTTTTTTCGCCATACAGTCGCGGCCCACACTACTATCCATATACATTTGAAAAGGATAGCCATTCAAAGAATATACATTCAAATGTGCCGTTAAAGTAGGCATGTCTACTGGACCTAGTTCAGAATTTGTTTATTTCCGTAACAAATACCGTTAAATAAAGAATAAAACTTTATTTTACATACAAATGGATTACAAAACAATTATACACATACAGTGTAAGAATATGATTTAAATTAACATAACTTAATAAGTTCTTCTGATAAGTAGTTCTTATTTTATAAATGAAAAGTTCGTAGTAAAAGTTAGAGAGACCTCGCGTCCTAAAAAGTACGTTTCTATTTTCTCTTAATTAATAAATTAAAATTTTAAAGAAGAGGAACATGGGAAAAATTTTGGAAAGAAAAGGGCATTAGGTATATTGGGGGTCATTGTGTCCAGAAGTAATGAAAGTATGAATACATCCCTCCCCCTGCGAAGCAAGGCGATGTCTGGCTGTAGAGGTCGAAGGATCTCACTCAACCGCCTCCTTTGACCACGCAGTTGGTAGACCGTCGCCAAGATCTAGAAAAGCCTCACCACAAGAACACTACTGCTAAATCATCAGGGAGAGCGAACCACTTGAGATGACCTATGACAGAGCTTTTGATTATGAAATTAGTTGTTTCAGCTCCTGGGGGTTACAATGAAATGGATTTTTTTACATTTAGTGAGTAGTTTTGAATTGTCAGATACTTCTCAACTTTTTTCTTCTCCATCTCCTCATTTATCTTATTTCCAAAATTTTAGTGCCGTAGTTGAATTATTCCCACCGTTGCGGTAGTTTTCTACTCTTTGAAAACTTTAAGAAGATGCAGATTTTGATCTCATTCGGTCAAATAACCCAAGTTAATTGACATTTAATTAACAAATATATTTAATAAAGTGACGAAAAAAATGTTTACAAAAACATTATCACGATGATGTTTGTAATAAAAGTGTCCATAAATATTTGTAATGCATGCAGCACGATTTATATTAAACCTAACTATAAAATTATGTAAACATGTATCAATTTTAATGCCAATTTTTTAATGAGAATATTATCGACACTTCAGCAACAATTGTATGAACTTGCCAGAAAGACCTGCTAGAATTCTAAATAGTTTATTTTAAAACTTTTACAAATGCAAGCGTTATCATATTTTTTGTCACTTTCCGAGCTGTGGTCGTTGACGAGATGCGATTTAAAATTGTTCTTACATCAATTATTTTTGGCCTACTCATCCACGATGTCTTCAGTAATGTGGGTAAGTGATTATTTTTTGTGACGTGACTTCTAATAATTTTTAAATTTTAATCACTTATTTCGAGGTTGAATTTCATTTTAAAGTGATTTTCATTAATTAAAACCCTACTTTTCATCTTTTGTATATTTGGCTGGACCGTCAAGAGGAACGAATTGTTTTGGCAACAATACTCAACTGAACTGAATTACGATTCTTTTTATACATTATTACATTTTCTTTATTTGGGAAAATTAATGCAAATCTTAAATTTGTCGTACCCACTTTACTGAAATACTCATTTATGCCCCTAAGGCTTTTGCAAAAAACAAGACTAAATAAATTACGTTAAAGTACCTGGGACAAATTATCGCAGACGATCTGAAAGACATCGATGATATGGAAACGCAAAAAAGAGCGATATCCGTTAGATCAGGTACACTGTCAAGATGTTTTCACTTCTGCAATCAAAACGTAAAAATAATACGTTTCAACATATAGGTTGACTATACTGCATCCCAAAAAGTCACCCACAATAACGCTAATCACCAACTTTTCAGCCTATTGAGATACTGCAGCGCTACGGAAATATTCCTGGAGGAACGAATTATAATTGTAACAAAATAAGTGATTAAAAACGAAAATTTAGTCATCTAGTTTGAGTAAGATTGTGCAATTAAATATCGTTTAATGCACCGTATAAAGTCGAGTTTAAAATGTCAATCTGGTAATTATTTAATAAATTTGTGGATCAGGAAGATAAAGGAGTTCTATTTGGAGTTGGTTTTACAAAGAGAGAAATGAAAATTAAGTGAACGTCCGCCGTTTTGAATATGGCGTTGAAGGAGACGATTAATGGAGCACTCATTTTATTATGGGTAAAGCGCACAAGGAATCATTTAGAGACATTTATTTCAGACAGGGGGGATTGCAACACGTATATAAAATAATATAAAACTTATATAACTTGCAACGTAAACGTTGCAAGTTTTTTTAGATTTTCACGGCCAAAAGTATTTTCGTTATTTGTTTTTGGGGTGTTATGCCATGTTGCGCTACCTCCTTCTTTAGCCAACGTTTCGGACAACGTTACAGTGTCCATCATCAGGGCTAAAAAAGGAGGTAGCGCAACACGGCATAACACCCAAAAAAAAAACGAAAAAAGTTGCAATTCATGTTTAAAATTCAATCAAAGTTCAATTCAAACTTATGGTTGTCGTCGATTGAGTTTATAGATGGAAAAAAAATCATGTCATTTGCATACACGATGGTTTGTATGTGAAAAAAGAAGTTACAATCATCAGTAAAATAAATATTAAATAATAAAGGTACCAAAAAGCTGCCCTGATGAACTCCAGATGACACAGCAAAAGGGTCGGATTTAAATCCATCAACCACTATTATTTAACTACGGTTGGAGGTAGAAGAAGAGAACCAACCATAAAAGTTGCCTTAAATGACGTAACTTTAAGATCCTGCATTCCGAATATTTTGAACACCTTAAGTTTTTAATTTCACTGTTATTTATTAACATAATTTTAAATCAGATGCCGAGTTGAAAAGTAATTACATGGTGTATGAAATTCCTGCGATAGAAAAAAATCGCGAAGTATGCTCCGAAAATTATAAAAAACTACCCTGGTTCTGTTAATTAACTTGCTGTATATGAAAAATTGTTTGTTAACACTAAATAGTGTTTCTTTAAATGTCGTTTAACTCGGAGATTTTTGCTCTATTTAAAATCGTACATTAAATATAGTTACACAACACCAACATTATCTCAATTTTCTGTATCCCGTTTTATGTTTTCTGTTTCTGTTATTTTTCGTTTGCGGGTGGTTAACATTGTCTGCGGTGATCAAATATTACAATTTGAGGTTTTGCTTAGCAATTAATTTCACTATAAACAACACTGAATATCCATCCTAGACTTGTAAAAAGTCATTAGATGTCTAATATTAAAATAAAAATGGATAAATTTACACAAGACCAAAAAATAATATGCAGATTGCAATTTTTTATTTATTTTATTTATTTATCAAAAGTATACAATACAGAATATAGTATATTATATAAAGCATTGTACTCCCAGGAGTTAATAAACTCATTGCGGGAATGATACGCATTACATGAAACATATAGCTGTATGTATTAAATGGACATATGATGGGGACATACACAACATTATTATTTCAGATAGTCATTAATAAGATGAAGTTTGAGCATGTTAGTTTGGGTCTTTTTACATTGATTTGCACGTTTGATCTCGTTGGGTAGTTGATTATATTTTGTGTGAGCTATGTATTCTAGGGATCTTAGTCCATATTTTGTTGATTTGATTTTTGATATAAGAAGTTTGTTGTGATTTCTTGTGTTGTGTTGGTGTACGTCGCAATTGTAATAGAGTGTAGTGTTGGAATGTGCCGAGTGTTGAATTACTTGTAATATAGTTTTAGTTATTTCAAAAGTGGGAATAGTATTAAAAGGAAGTATTTGGGTGTTTCTGTAGATATCTTTGACATGTGTGTCCCAAGGTAGACTGAAAATATTTCGCAGGGCTCTATTTTGAACGACTTGGACTTCTGAAATCATTTTTTTGTAGCAAATCCCCAAATTCCGGCGAGATATATTAGATGTGAGTGAATCATAGCATGGTAAATCGATTTTAATAGAGAGGGAGGAAGTAACCCGCGGATTAAGTATTTGATTCGGATAGATTCTTGCAATCTTATATAAAGACAGCAGGCAAACAAAAATTAAGGAAATGGAGATAATATTGGTAGCTTTGAGTCAAAGAGTGATGGAAGTTGATATAGTCGAATTGGCTCGGTGATAAGAACAAGGCCCCGCAAGACAAAGGTCCTGGGTTCAATTCCTAGAATTTTTTTTCTTTCTTTTCGGTTTCCAATTTTTCATTTGAAGTTGATTAATATTGTCTTTAATGATTAAAATGTTTTATTAGTTTCAGAGTGTGAATCCGGGGACGCCACAAGAGACAACATAAAACGTGAGATTTTTTTTTATTTTATTATTAATGACGTTGTAATTTTACTACGGTAAAGGGAGCAATTCTTTCAATACTGATAAGAAACACTGATCTAGAAGATTAAAAAATAAACATAAATTAATTTGAAAAAATTCTTAAAATAAACTAAACCGATTAAATTTATCAAATACCCTCATTTTAAAGATCTTCCCCACACCTACTTTTACCTTTTATTTACTCTTACGTACGTACCGCCCCCCCACCAAAGTTGTTATATTCTCTCCCTCTACTATGTTACCTATAAATACTCTAACTCGGGTATGTTTTTAGGTTTTCACGGACCAAAGTATTTTTGTTATTTATTTTTGGGGTGTTACGCCGTGTTTCGCTACCTCCTTCTTTAGCCAACGTTTCGGACAGCTTTACATCTCATCTGCCCTGATGATGGACACCAATTTAATCAATAAATTTTTAAATTTATCAAATTAATTTATTAAATTTATCAAACCGATTTAATCAATAAATGATGAAATTTATCAAATACTCCCATTTTAAAGATCTTCCTGCACCTACTTTTACCTTTTACTTACTCTTACGTACGTACCGACCCCCCACCAAAGTTGTTATATTCCCTCCCTCTACTATGTTACCTATAAATACTCTGTAATTAATATAATACGTTTTTGTATAACCCAGGTTGAACCTAAACCGGTTGGTTTTATATAATAAAGATATTTACAATAAAGTGGTTTTTAAACAAATTTATTTTATTCTAATTATTTTTCAATCATCAGATTTCTGAAATACTTTTTCCCTCTGCTTCTTTTTGTTATTCAGGTGATCTTTGCTACGTATGGAGGACCAAACAATATCCATTTTGGGCTGGTCCAGTCTATAAAGATCTGTTGAAGAAGGAGACTGAGAAATTTTTCTTCAAGAAAGGGAAATTATTGATGCCGGCTGAGATTAATGAAAAGTGCAAAACCTTTCCAAAACACATTTTAGACCCTGAACACATCCAAATTCATTGTAAGTCATTATTACTCTATAAACTTTTTTAATATTGTCATTAAACATTTTTAAAACTGTCAATAACATTTGTATGATCGTGTGAGAAATGTGGAGATCCGCAAAGAATGTAAGGCTGATATAAGCGTAATGAGTAAGATTAAAAAAAGGGACCCTCAGATGGTTTGGGCATGTAGAGCGAATGAACGAAGAAAGTAGTGTAAGAATATGACGCAGATGTGAATGGTAGAAGTTGGAGACGCCCGAGGAAGACATGGCACGACCAAGTGAATCAGATACTTGAGTCGGACCATGTCAAAAGTCAGCATAATAGAAGAGTATGTATGAGACGATGTATGAATGTGAGTGAAGCAAAGAGTGTGTGCCTGGACCGAGTTGTTTGGCGGTCCATCCTCTCTGCCTACCCCTGCGGGGAAACGGCGTGATGGTTCGTTAGTTAGTTAGTTAGTCAATAACATTTTTAATATTGTCATATTGTATATTGAAAAAATAAAAACACACACACATTTTATTAGACAAATGAATTAAACGTTATTGTTGTAAATAATTCATAAAAAATCACAAAGCTTTATAATGTTTTTCAAATTGCGATCAGTAACTTTTGATTCATAAAGGTGTAGGTACATTTGAATTATTTTGTGGTTAACTTTTAGTTTTGTATGCATGGCGTGTTGTTTTCTCTTTCCAATAACGTTCAGATCATACTTTTTACATTGATAGTAAGGGAGACACACTGATTTCTATGAGACCTATGTGAGCTGGGTCAAGTACAGTCTTCTGTGATTAAACGGGTTAACAGTAAAATTATTTCATATAAACTAAACAAACGATTTGAATATTTTTGTTTACTTTTCAGTTGAAATATGTTACTACGCCAAGCACGGATTTTGGTTTTCCATTTGTAAAAATGAGCACGAAGAGAAGGAAAGGCTGAAATTGCTGAATAAATACGTCATAGTGGGTGGCAAAAGGATTAATCAACGAGATGTCAAATTACTCTGTCCAGATAACAAGGAGATGAATTGTCCACTGTGCAAGAAAGAAAAGGGTGAGCCTAAAAAATAACCATCACACTTTTTAAACAAACATTCACAATTTACGAAAAACCAGACTCTGAATATCACAACTCCCATCA
Source organism: Glyphotaelius pellucidus (assembly GCA_936435175.1). Classification (NCBI taxonomy): domain Eukaryota; kingdom Metazoa; phylum Arthropoda; class Insecta; order Trichoptera; family Limnephilidae; genus Glyphotaelius; species Glyphotaelius pellucidus. The sequence continues at coordinate 19,641,435 of OW386555.1, read as the reverse complement.
AAAAGGCTGAAATTTTGCCCGTGTAATTATGGAACAATTGGTTTGGTGATGATTGAACCTGCCATGCATTGGTGCAACCATCGCCATAAATCACTTGGATAACACTACAATTGCATCAATGAAGCACGCGTGAGGCTCGCACAACGCGCCGAGCAAATTCCAATTACCAAAAGGGCTAAATGTGGTGTGCAGACCTTCCCATCAAGTATTTATGAACTTATTTGTTAGTTCTCGCGGCTCAGCAAGTTGTGCGGGCGTCGTGTTGACGGAAGCAATCATCAGTTTTCGTTTCCTGAAGCATCAATAAACCACTGGTATCAAATCAAACTGAACATCTGCGAAGATTACTCTCACAAATATTTTGCTGATGAGATTTAAAATTATCTTTATAACTGTCAATCTCATATTTCAATTATTTAGAATCAACAATATTATCTTCAACTAGTTCTTTTTTCCAAATTATGGGCAATTACTCTTTTTATTGGAGCAATCATTCTAAGAATTAGTTTGTAACCTACATAGCGTCTCGGATAAATGTATCCTAATTTATTCATATGGAACTATTGACTTTTATGAAAGTCTATTCATTTAGACTCAATTTTTTATAAGAAAAACTCTCTTTTTATAACTTTTGAAGGTTATTCCCATCAACGTAATATATCATTGAAGAAGAAGATAACACTTATAATCTAAATGAAAATATGAAAGAAAACAAGACACAGAAAAATAGAAAAAGACAATGGTCGCAACGTCCCAGTTGCGATCATTGTCTTTTTCTATTTTTCTGTGTCTTGTTATCTTTATAATTGTCCAAATCATCTTTTTTGCTGATACGGTGCGCCATCCATCCAAAATTTTATTTTGCACTTAAGTGGAACGTTTGCGCGTTTCATACAAATCTTAAATTTGAATTTGAGATCAAAATACCCAATCATACTAAAAAATATTTTTGTAATCAAAAGTTATATCAAATATTTAGTACGGATGTGAGCTGCTTAAGATATAGGCTATTAAAGATTTTATTATTTCATGATTTTAGAGGCGACTTGGGCAATTATTTGTGAGTAAATGAAAAACCATAAAAAAATAATTTTACTACATTCAAATAATTTTACTATATTTTATAATATTCAAAAATCTGTTTCTGAAAAAAATAGAAAATATACAGATTTAGGAAATGAGATTAAAAGAATTTGGCATTCTCGGACTATAAAAATATTACCATTTGTTATTTCGGCTACTGGCATTATACCTAGCTCTCTAATTCAAAATTTAGGCTTATTATCAAAGAATCTTATATAAAAATGCAAAAATCAGTCGTATTAAACACATGTAGGATTACGAAAGATTTTTTAAATATTTATATTGAGGGATCAGTAGGATTTATCGGTCCAGTTAGGAGTTCTATCGAGCCGAACCCTCTGATATGAAAATATCTGGAGTCGGTGAAGTATTTTCCCATATGGTCTCTGGTAGGTTGGCGTGTTGTTCTTGTATAGTTTTGAATTTATTAAACTTATACAATGCAATTACATCGCGTGGATTGACTAGATTATCATTTGTGGAAAAGTGTGTGGAAGGGTTAAATTTTTCCTGTGGGGAAGATTTAACCCGGACATAAAGTCTAGAGAACAATTAAATATCATAGAAATATAATAAATTATAAAATAAAATAAAAAATAAAGAAAACAAATCATTTTGATAGGTGTAGTTTTAAAATACAAATTACATATTTACGGCGGAATTTTTTTTTGTCGTTTACACATTAAAGTTACTACCCAAAAAAGACATTTTTAACAATTTTTTATTTTTTATTTATTTTTCATTGTATTTGTAAAATAAACATGGTAAAATTATTTTTTCAACGTTTTTCATTCACAAATAATTGTTAAAGTTGCCTCTAAAATCATGAAACACTAAAATCTTTAATGGCCTAAATCTTATAATTTAAAGCAAAAATAAATAAAGTAGCTCACATCCGTACTATACATCCGATAAACCTTTTAATTACAAAAATATTTTTTTCAGTTTGGTTGGGTATTTTGATCTCAAATCTAAATTTAAGATTTGTGTGAAACTTGCCGAAATGGGCCGCGCATACGTTCATCTTAATTTATTTAAAAAAAAATCCAATTAAGTGTGTTAGAATGATTAATAATAATAACAACAACAATAACAAATACAAAACTAAACTACATTTTTGACAAAAAAAAATAAATTTTAACAAACACAAAATATCATTAATTAACCAGTTATATAAGCGTTCATAAAAAAACATAAAAAATCCGACGGTAAATATAAGCTTTGAATAGACACCACAAACATAATGCAATAACAGTTTACAACAATTTTTCACTCATTCAAAAGTAAAAGGTGGAATAAAGAAGAAAAAATACACCTTACAAAAATTTTATAACACAAGAGAATAAAGAAAAGTCAAAATTGACGTTTCTGCAAGCCTAGGATGAATATTTAAAAATATATATATTTTAATGAGTTTCAAATAATAATATTTTATTAATGAAGAAAAGTCAATAGATGTCGCATATTAAATAAAAAATGGATAAAGTTATCCAAGACATTATCTAGATAGCATTTAGTTCTGGTTGAATATTGTAATCATACATAAAGAAGCCAATAAAAATATGCGTTAATAAAATGAAGATAATATTGGTACTTCTTGGTCGAAGTATGATATAGTTAAAATGACCGAATCAGATAGGGACAGATTAGCTCAGTTGATAGAGTTGCGGCCCGGAAAACCGAAGGTCCTGGGTTCGAGTCCTAGATGTGACCGTCTCTCTTTCTGGTTTTTCTGTTTCAGATTCTGATTAAGTTTCGCTAATATTTTCTTCATTAATTAAATATTACAATTTGAGGTTTAACGCATTAAGTTAAAAATAAAAATAAAGTTTTCTTTATTTATTTCATCTCTATTTCAACTTTTCTTTGAATTTTAGTAACTTGTAAACTGTGGGCTGCATTACGGGTGAGGCTTCCATTATGCATGAAAGAAAAAATAAAACAAATAATTACAGTGCCGTTTTATCTGTAGACACCAATATCACCAAATTGTTGTTTTGCAGAACAAATGTGCCACTACGCGGCAAGCGGATTTTGGACGAACAATGAGGAGCCTGACAAAAATTGTCAAAACAGGTTTTTCTACATTGGTGACAGCTGGATCTACTGGCAAGAAATCTGGAACAAGTGCACGAATTACTTTAAAGGGAAACCTTTCTCAATTGAAAGCGTTCACTATCCTTTGTGTTCGTATACCACAATCCCGTCTACAAATTCACCGACAACTGAAACTCTTCCACCAAACACTCCTTTGCTTAACACACCACGGTCACCACACCACCATTGTCCACTAAAAACTATTACCACTAATATTCCTTCACCAGAAACTTCTCCACAAACGTTTCCACCCCACCCTTGCCCACTAAAAACTAGTACCACTAATATTCCTTCACCAGAAACTTCTCAACAAACGTTTCCACCCCACCCTTGTCCACTAACTAGGACCGCTAATATTCCTTCACCAGAAACTTCTCCACAAACGTTTCCACCCCACCCTTGTCCACTAACTAGGACCACTAATATTCCTTCACCAGAAACTTCTCCACAAACGTTTCCACCCCACTCTTGTCCACTAAAAACTAGTACCACTATTTTTCCTTCACCAGAAACTTCTCCACAATATACTACACCTCCATCAGACTTCACACTACCTCTTTCAACTTTTCTTTCAATTGAAATTTCTCCACCTACAAATCCTCCACCAGGTACTCCCCCACCAATTACAACACCCTACGCATGGTATATTACAGATGAAACACTACAATCAGAACCTTCTCTTGAAAATTCGTTACCGCTGTGGTATTATCCAAATGAATCAACCCAACCCAAAAAAATTCCCATTGCTGCACCAAAACCTTCTAAAACATTATCGACTCCTTCAACTTCTTCGACAACTACAACAACCACCTCAACAAACTTACCACCGACATCCACAAAATCAACAACATTAACATGGACGACAAAGTGGAGAACTTTTACAAACCATGCTGATTACACTACACCAACACTTGACACAACACAAACGAAACCGAACACAACAATTATTACAACCCCTACAATAATAACATCCACAACAGACTTGACAACAGTTGAAGAAACTGTTTGTTCAACATGCAGTCTCAACAAAGATACCTGTCAATGCAATGAGAAATATCTTCATTTGCATGTGCACATCGATGGCAATGATTCTATTCTTACAAAGGAGGTTTTGAAAATTCTTAAGCTTTTTAATGGAGAAAAAAACCAATAAAAAATTTCAATCATTCATTTCGACCAGAAAATATTGGCTTGGATTAAAAAAAATTTTAAATTTATAAATTCTGTATTTTAGTTTAAGTATACTTTGAATATTTTGTACTTGTACACGAAGATAGCTCCTCTAAAAATTTCATTCATTCAATTATCATTTGCCAAGACATATGCAATATTGTATACTTTTAGCACTTAGTTACAAAAAGGAGGCGAAAAATAAAAAAAATAAAATATTTTAACTGAAAGGAATATGGTCGCAATCCTCAGCTATTAGGAAACAACAACCTCCAACTCTCTAAGGAATATTTTATGCATATATATCACCGTCATTTCCACTTCACTCTTGTCCATTAGTCCCTTGTCCTCCTCCTTCACCTAATATATCATCTCCACCAGAAACACCTCTTTCGGGACCATTATCTCCCACTACACCTACTCCTGGACTACCACCAACTGTACGTACTCCTGATATCCCTCCTCAGAAACTCCACCACCTCCAACTGAAACTCTTCCGCTGAGTTCATTCGGTGGTATTTACACCCGGGTTCTCATAATACTTTCTCAAAATGATTAAAATGATTGAATTAAATCATCTGGTACATTAAGATCCTCACCTGACGCATCACTTCCAACTGATTCTACCCCGACAAATAGAACGCATTTAGCTTCTCCCCAATAAACCCCTCCAACTGTATCATCTATAATATTTACCTCCTCAACAAACTCCTTCAGCAACAGTCATGACAACATCTCAAAGACCCATGTGAAAAGGTACAACATATAAAAATTTACAAATCTGCTGTCAATGCCATGATAAAAATATTCATCAGATTTTCGACGCTGACAGACTTAACGATGAGGTCTTGAAGTCTCTAAGGAAATTTATTTGCGACGAAGAGAAAAATAAAGATTTTGTGATGGTGACATAATTAAGATGTTTCTTTGGTTAATGGTAAAATTTTACAAACAAGTGTTTAAATTTTATTTTAGAAGACACCAGAAATGTAATATGTTTTATCATTAACTCTGCATGTAGCTGTAGGTACTTCAACATTCGTTTTATAAATTTAATTAATATGACAATGTAAAACAATGACTAGAGAATTCGCCTTCCATCAAAATATTTCTCATGGATTAACTGTTTCGGTATTCATTTATTTAAAATTACCTGATGCTCCGAATTAATTTGATTATTCAACATTGACCGAAGTTTGTTCGAGCGCCTCCGATAACATCGCACAGTGGGAGAAAGATTGATTTTAGGACATCATAAGTCTTTACACCTTCGTTAGATGCTTTGGTCAGGAAGAATGATGTATGCTGCTTACCACTTTTTTCCATTGCGTTAAGTTGTTAATACGTCCACTTTTCACCTAATTACGAGTAAGGAAAATTTTCGTTTTTGGCTACCATAATTTGTTTACTTTTTCACTTCTTCGCTGTGCCAATCTTTGAATACCTAATTTCAAGAAACTGACATGGTTCCTATACATTTTTTTTTCTTAAAAAGAAAGTCAAACATTCTCGGGTTACAAATAACCCAACAATATTTGAAAATCTCTTACTACCACCACAGAAAGCCGAAAATTTTGCTTGTGTTGTGATGAAGGACTTAGCCAGCTGAGGAATCGAACACAGGACGCCCGGGTGGGACCCAAACGCGATGCCCACTGACTGGTATAAAATCGTATACAAGAAAATGCCAAAAGCAACGCTTCCAGCATATTCAGTTTTTACTGCAAAGGAAATAAACTTGTTGAATAAGTGTGAATGGGAAGATTTTCAAGTCTAATCAAAATTAATAATTTGACAAAACCGACAAATCAAAAAAATTATCAATAAAATATTTGAAAACGATGCATCCAGAGAGATGTATAAATTATGACTGAGAGCATTAAAACAATAATACCAACTTCTTTATGTTTTACGAGATCTAAATAATTACAAGGTGCACTAATCGCTTTTTTGTGAATTAGATGTTGCTAAATTGATATCCAATAACTATATGAAATTGGCAGAATTAGCAACGATCAACGTAATGCTTAGCTCTCTCTCTTATTCTCTTAGGAATGCCAGTCTCCCATCAACCTGATGAGAGACTAGTATTCTGAGTCGAAACGTTGGCGTTGCTTGAAAGTCCTTTTTAATTTATCCAGAGACCATATCAGAACAGTCAGGTAATTCCGTAGGGTTTTTTTAAACCTTCTCCTACTTTATTAGCAGCTCTGACTTCAGTCTCACAAAAAGGGGGAATGTTTTTTTAGTTCCTTGGCGATGGGAAGTTTGGACTAGGCAGACAATTATTTATAACAGAGATCGACAGAGGTAAACCAAATAGAATTGTTGAAGTAGAAAAGAAAAATAATCATAAAATGGATTTAAAAAATTAAAATAGGCACATTTACCAGATACGGACAATGCGGGGATATTGGATCCTTTATACATGGATTATGTTTTATATTCTAAATTAATACTCCAAAAGTTCTACTTTTAAAAGTATGGAATACTAAAAATAACCACACATAACATGGAAACACTAGATCTCAGGGTCAAAAACATTTCCAACAAGCAATTACCAATTCATCATTTGGACAAAAAAAATCCTTTACCATATTTCTAAAAATCTACAACAAAATTCCACTCTCATTCCGAAATCACATCATTATAACCTTTAAAAGCCAATTAAAAAGCTGGATACAAAACATAGTAAGATCAGAAACAGAAAACACACTGACACCAAATATATTTATAATTCTTTGAGTAACATATTTAACAATCATTCATATAAATAAAAAAAAATGTATGGAAATGAAGTCCTTAGGACGGGAGATCCCATTGAGAATATATAATTATTTCTACTTATAACGAAAAGGGAAGATATTAAAACATTCATTATTATTATTAACCAATGTACAATAACTGTTGAAATTTGAAAAAAAATACATATAAAACTTTATATTACAACACATAAATACTTGTCACACATAAACATAAATAAACACGTAAACACCTCAGCACAGGTTCTCCTAGTGAGGTGTTCACGAAACATACAACAATACCTATCCACAGTTTCACCTTCACAAACCTACCTTACACCCAACATAATAAAATTATAAAGGTAAATACTGTAATGTATAGAAATAAATAAAATAAAATAAAAAATAATATCATTAATAGCAGTGCCTTTGTAGCTTTGTAAACTTAAATCTAGGCCTACCAACTACCAACACGCCTTCGTCCTGCAGGTTTATTAAAAAGATACCTCCTTGAGGTCTCTTCCCCGGTTACATGTTCTGCCTAACGGAACCATTCCTTCTTTAAAAACCTTGATGTTTGTAAATTTGTCGGCAGGTCAAACAATTCATACGATACGGAGTTGCCTTGTTGATTCGCCATATCTTCCACTTCAAAATATAGAAAACCCTTTTGTTGTTCGTCGTGATTATGTTATCTTCCTGGTGAGAGATAACCTTTAGAAACGTGCCGATAAGAAGAACATACTCGTAATTGTGAATGATGAAAACTTGGAGTAGGTGAACGCGTTAGTGTATTAGAGAAGAACGTTTATATTTAGAGATGGAAAATCAGGTAGAGTTTTTGAAAAAAAGCATGTCATTCCAAAAGAGGACTGAAAGCAGTTGGCCCTAACAAAAAATTGTCAAATGAAGCGAAACCAGCAGTCCAGAATGAGGTGCTGGCTGGTACCTACACTAATGTATGGCAGAGGAAAGTGTTACATAAAAGTATTTGTAACAAGGTATGTTCATCCTCTTAAACACACTTTATTTATGGTCTCGGTGTGCGGCACCTCCAGTGCTTGCCTATTGATATTTGGGCATTGGTTATATTGCAAGCCCTGCAATATTTTTGAATTGTTGTTAATTCTACACAGATTCAAATCAGCAGATTTGAAAAGAAAGCCAGTGATTCTTTGTGGGGCAGCCGAGAGCTTTGTGGCGGTCCTCTAGACCGTAACACGACGGTTTCTTTGATCGTGATTGTGTACCTTGGTCGTCATACTCGCCATCTTGGGAGCTGACTGGAAATCATCCCTCCAGAATTGGCATCCAGAATCATACGCCTCTTTTGCTTCTGGAGGGTCCTTTTGGCTGGGAGCCAATTCTCTGGAATTCCCTTCTCACGATGTGAGATTCGTTTCACAAAAGAAGATTTCATGAATCAATTCAACTTACCACGGTATCAACATGAACTACTTAACCTAAGAAAGCCCTTTGCCTGACAGCCTTAGTTATTTAGCATGTCATTTTATTTTAATATTTATTTGTATTTATAATACCTTCTTTTCTTTGAAAAACATTAACCTATTCCTTACATCTGCCATGCGAGTCAATCTGCTCATAATAATCTACCTTGTACATTGTTTCCACCTCATCCCAGTTAACAAAAATAGACCGAATGCTGTAGAAACGAGATCTCTGAAGCGTATGTGTGGTAAAACCATGTATGATCGTGTGTGGAGATCCGCAAAGATGTAGGCTAATGTAAGCGTATTGAGTAAGTATTCGTAAGATTAAGATGTAGGACACGTAAGATTAAGAAGGGACGCTTAGATGGATTGGACAAGGCGAATGAACGAAGAAAGCAGTGTAAGGATAATTTATGACGCGATTGTGAATTAGAATAATAGAAAAGTATGTATGGGACAATATGTGAACGTGAATGAGGCACGGAGTGTGTGCCCTCTCTCTGCTTATCCCTGGGGAAACAGCGTGTTAAGTTAGTCGTGGCTCTAGCCATATATGGTGACCAGTTCCGATTAGCAATGTTAACCGTCCGTTATTCCCATCTCCACATTCATCTTATCATTCCGAAAATGATGGTGTCATAGTTAAATTGACTGCGGGTAGTTGGCGACTGTGCACGGATTCAATTTGATTAATTCTTACAAGAAAAAATAAATAATGAACTGATATTTTCTGGTTTGGTGGCAAGAAATTAATTAAGATAGGTAGTACTTAAAAAAATTAACAAATGGTTAACAAAAAATAAACTATTCTTTTTTTATTAATTTAGGGCGACACGACATCGCAACAGTGACTTAGTCACAAACTTTACGTAGATATCATCCACATTCAGATCCGAGAGATTCATGAACATGCAAATCCAAGAGTACTTCCGCTTAGCAGTCGACTTTCCGTATGCACGTAAGTGGCGCCATCTTTTGGCATGTTATGTTGACATGGGGAGGAGATCTTTGTGGGTGGATTATTCCCTCAGAATAATTACACTCGTGGTCCGAATAACAGATATATTTATTGATACACGAGATTCACAATACTTTAGATGTAACCTACGAGCTAGCCTGAGATTGAGAGAGCGAGTCCCTAGCTGACAATGCTTTTTAATGGCATCTGCCGTCTCGCTCTAAACACCTGAGTGGTCAGGTTGGCCACTAAAATACTCACACAATTAACTGCTTGCTTTAATTCGGTTATATTACGATAGTAGCTTTGTCACAAACTTCATGTTCACCGATGGTTTCCATATGGCGCGGCGCCAGAGTTGTACCCAGAGTCGAATTCTTAAATTTCAACTTTACCGTCGTTAGAGTATTAATACTGTAAGATGGTGTAGGATATACATTTTACAAGTACATAGGTAAGTGCAAGGGCAACATATTTTTAAAAAGTGTTATTTTGCCATCATAAGTAGAAACGCAGTATCCTCTTTGAGACTCTCGAAGAGAACACTGTGGCTCCACGCTTGGCGGCAGTATCAAACAGTTTTGGATTTGCGTGGTTCAATTTCAGATTGCATATCTGATGCCACGCCTTACGCGCCGCGCCACAAATAATCTGTGTTCGTGAAATTTCAAGCAAAGCTTGTGTTGTAATTCGGTTTTTAATTCAAGAATCTGTCAAAAGATGTCGCTACTTCCGTCAGCAGCTCGCATCTGGAAATTTCCCCCTCAGGTATATGTACTACGAATGTATACAATTAAAGTATCTTTCCGGACATAGAAAGATGATACTGGACGAGTTGTGAGTAATAGTATCACGCGGCTATACGCTATATAATATAATAATAATTGGATGATTTGTAGAGCGCCGTTTTTGTGAAAAATCACCTCAAGGGCGCTGTAACTTACTAAGAATTCCTAGATTCTATCTAATCTGATATATATTACATATGAGTCGTATGACGTCATTGCGTGTCTCGGTTACTTTGTCATGGTTACTTTGTCTCGGTGACTAGTTGTCACTGAATCACAGTGGATCCGAGGAACCGGCTATTTTTGGAACCAGTTCCTATCGGATTTATAAAATGGTCACCAACTACCAACACTCAAACCGGGCGAAGCCGAACTAAAAGCTGCCCGCAGGGCCTAGCAGCAAAAACCTGCGGAGCGGGTTTTTAACTGCTAGTTTTACATATATTCGGTTAGTAACCGTGTTGAGATAAACATCATAATATTAAATGGAAACCATGTAGTAAGTTGAGTTTAACATAAATTAATCATTATAAAAAATGTGCAATGAAACTGTAAACATTCAAAATTCATGCAGCACGTTTCGCGTTAAACAGTAAACTTATTTAATTACTTATACATCCATTCTTTAATTTGTTTTACTTCATAGAATATTATCGACACTTCAGCAAAACATATATATGAAACTGCTTCCACAGATCAAAGAAATACTTACGGCCGTTGTTCCCAATTTTTCGATCGATCTTTCCGAGTCTCCGATCAGCTGTGATTTGTTTAGTAATGCTCGATTCGCCTGTTGATCGTTAGTTGAGCCAACGTTTCGACTCAGCAATTGATTGACCTGTAGGATTGCGAACAACGGCGGTAAATAAAGGGAGAGGGAAAACACTAATATGGGTGGGACAGTGGGACTACCTGTTTATTATTTTTGAAAATTGCTTCCGACAGTCCGAAGACATCTATGATCAGACCGAATACCATCGGAATAACTCGGAGGACGCGGGAGAAGAAGGGGAAGCGAAAGGGAAATGTGACGAATGGGAAAGGACACGCAGGGAGAAACAATTTCTTTTTTAAATGGTATAGCAACGCACGCCGGGTACACTAGCTGGTATGATAATAATTTTGGAATTTTATTTCTTTCTTTAATTTTTTCATAATGTTCCACTGAATTTCAGAGATTCGTGCTGTGCTTATTGCGGCATTCGGATACGACAGGCGCTCAGTGCGCTTGCTTTATTAGAACTGGTAATCATTGTATGCAAGTATTCCAGTGGTCAAATTTGGATGGAATACACCCAAACATTTATTCTGGAAAGTTAAAGAATCATCGACATTAATTTTTAATTAATATTGTTCTTTGAAGATGTTTTTTTGTGTTATTTTCGTTATTTTATAAAATTATTATACTTAACAAAGGCTAGTCTTAGTGAGGTTAAAAATTGAAATGTAAACTAAAATATCATGTGCAGAGAGAGTCAATAAATAATTGTCCCTCCTCTTCCAAGAATATGTTTTGGTAATTTTAGACACCACAAAAACAAGTGGTTCGCTAAGTTTGGTGACGTTGTGCGGATGCCCGTGTTAACGGGGAGAGGTTTGTCTAGGCATTTGGAAGTTATCCACCACTCACCCGCCCTGGTACAGGGTGCGGCAGAGAGGACGGACGTTTTTGAGATGGGTAGTACTCTCCCCCTCCGTCTACGAGAGAGGTGGGGGGGGTGCCGCTTGACTCGTGAGTTCCTAGCATTGTTTTACCAGTTGTCGTCATGGAGCCGTGGACGGTGGAGCACCGCGTTTTCGCCTATGATTGTTTCGTCCGAAATAATGAGTCAGTCACCGTCGTACAGCGTGAGTTTCGTCGCCACTTCAACATTCATCGGAATAGAGCTGTTCCCTCTCGAAACACCATCCTTCGTTGGGTTGAATCACTTCGCAGGCGTGGTGAACTGATCAACAGAAGACCAAGAGGAGCTGAGGAGGAGGAGAATCGAAGGACGCGATTCGCGTGGAAGTCCCCCAAGTTGAGAGAGCGATGTTGGATAGAGTCTACGCGAACATCCAAGAACGCCTACAGCACTGCATCAACGATTTCGGCCACCACATGCCTGATGTGATTTTCCACACTTGACTGTCTCAAATGCTTTTTCCTTGCGAATCTGATTCCATCAATAAATTTGTTTTTGAGTAAAAATTAACTATTTTATGATTTTTTTTAAAACCGTCCGTCCTCTCTGCCGCACCCTGTCTAAGTAACAGATGGTTACTCCTTCAAGGCTCTCGTAAGATTCTAATTTTTTTGTTAAACGAAGCTACATTTATTTATTTTGATCGATTCTGGACATCATTATGCAAGTGCTTAACAGGAAAACAAAAATGCAAAAAATAGGTTAGTAAGACAAATATGAATGGCTAAGGCAAAAGAAAAACTCATTCATAAAGCTCCATAAGGCGGCATTGCATCATGTAAAAAACCTGCAAGCACCTGTATAAAATAAAGAACATAAAAAATATAAAATATCTCAAATCAATCGGCAAATATCAACAAAAAATTTGAATGGCGTTCCTTCTGACCATAAACCACACTTAGCTTCAGTGTTCCTTAGCCAACCACTCAGTGAAGCCTCAAAGAATGTTAACTGAATATTTGGGTAGAACACCAGACAAAAAGTAAACACAACCAACACCACAAAGATTAAAAGAAAATTTCAGCGTTGAGTAGTCAGAAGCAGGATAAAGGACAGTCAAGGTCGCTTGATCAAGCCTCAAGCCAGCACATGTCATTAAAGAAGGCGCGAATAGAGCGGAGAAGGATCTGCAAAATCGATAATGTAATTAAAATGAAGCAGCGTTAGATCACAGTAGCCGAATTGGTAAGGAGTTTGTCTCTGGGTGTTTCTGTTTACAATGGCATCGACAACACATGAGGCACCGAGGAAAAAATCCCTCAGGGCCTACGTCGGTGCCATACGTCGCAAAATGTTTGCTTAATAGCTAAAATGTTTGTTTTTTTCTTAATTCTAAAAGACATTTAGGTACCCAATTAAAATAAAATGAAATCCAGAAAGAAACCCTGGGTTTTATAATAAAATTACGCTAGATACCTCAAATTACCAACTGTGCGTTGCTGGCAAGCAGATGAGGTTTGTCCAGGGCCAAGCCCCGGACAAACCTCACCCCATGAACTCGGGCACCTGTATCAAGACGCCAGAGGTGTTGGTTATCCAATAAACGACCTATAGCAGAGGTGTTGGTATTTCAAGAAATGGTTCCCAGGGCGTTTATGATGCAATGAGTCCATTTTTGTCCAATTTTATACACAATGGGCTGATTTTTGCATTGACCACACTTTCTTCTCCCTTATTTTATTAAACGAAATAAGTCGAGTTTGCTGTTTTCATTGAGCAATTTTTCTGTTGAACAAATTGGCATTTACTTAAATCCCAAAAATTCAAGAGCCTATGTTTCCCTTCAGATAAAAATAATTAGTTTCATTGGAAAAAAGTAGATAAAACATTAAAGCATTGTCGTGATACAGGTTTATTGTTAAAGGTCGTTATTAAATATCTATGATTTTTTATTAACGCCTAACGACAATGCACATAAAGAAAGTTAGCACATTATGTACTTGGGTTGATATTTATAATGTTTTCATTCCTTAGTTTGTATTTATTATTGAACTAACAATGGCCTTGTTAAGATCGGTCGTCCGTACAGTAATTGTATTATTACTGGTTTCAATTTTTGCTGCCGAAAATGGGCACTGTGCTGGTAAGCAAACACCTTATTTTTTTTTTAAATGTTTCTCACTTTCACATTCAAGGGTGTTCTTAACTGTTTCTTCTCTGTTTCAATAGAAGGGGAAGGGAAAGACAAAGTTCAGACTAGGAAGAGATTGAATTTTGAACAGAGGAAAAATTTTTGATGTGACTTTATAGAAAACATTTTTTTATTTGTTTAGAGAGGGAAAACATTTTTTGTTGTTTAAAAAAGTACTTTATTAGTTATGCAAACCCCAGTGGCTCGGAGGGCTTTAAAGCGAAGAATGGAAGGTTACCTCGAGAGTGTTTTCTCTTGGGATAAGAATAGCCTTGTCGAATTTAATATTACAAAGACCCAATCATGTCTGATAACGTCTAAAAGGGATCGAAATGAAAATCTAGTCTCCTTCAACGGAAGCAATCTACCGAACAGGACATCCATTGATATGCTTGGTGTAACTATAAGTGACCAGCTCAGGTATGGGGGCTCCATCGAAGCCAGAGTTAAGTTAGCCTCTCAGAAACTGGGCGTACTGTACAGGGCCCGCAGATACTTTAATAGTACAGAACTGCTAACCATGTACATTTCGCAAGTTCGAACCACGGATGAATTTGTCAGCCACCTCTGGTCTGGTGCTCCAAAAAGCAAAAAACCTTGACTCTGTGCAGAAACGGGCGGTCCGTTTGATAGATTTTCCTAACTTAACAATCGGATTGCAATCTTTAGAGCGTTAGGTGGGAATGCTTTCCTTGTTCTACCGGTATTATACTCTCTGATCTCTTCGGCACCAGTGCATAGTCGGGAAACAGGCAATGACGATATTACAAATACCTAAATATGAACTCCAGAGCACCGTAAACGCTCCTACACGTGTTACATTATTTTCCATTTCACGCATTCATCGCCTCACGGTTAAATCATACTACCCAATAAAAAATATTTTTTACGAATCTACACTATTCTTGCCGTACAGACATTTAACCGGAAAAACCATCACACAAAAACAATATACATTAAAAAATTCATCTATGATGGAATTCTTCATTCTCTAAGGAGTAAATCGTGGTCATATCTATGTATATGATATCACAAATCCAGAAGATGCCTAGACATTCTTTATTAATTACCTACAGACTAGCATTAGCCAACAAACAAGTGTGATTGTAAAACATGTACCTAATAATATCTTAACAATTAAGCCGTGGATTAAACGTAACAAGCTCCGCAAAAAGTTATTAACACTCCTTATGATATACAACTTCTAAAATAATATAAAAGATGTAGAAACATTTGTACCTAAATAATAAGAAAGGTCAAAGAGGTATATTATAAACAGAAAAAAGAAAACTGAAATAATGATCCTAAAAAAATTTGGAAAACACTTAAAGAAGCTACCCATTCCCAACCTAATTATAAATGGCTTAAAACAATTAATAAAGGAAAAAATAATATTTTTGTCTAGTAATCCCAATATAAATATTTCAAATAAATATTTCTCAAAAATAAATATTTCTCAAAAATTGGTGAGGAACAAAAAAAATGTCGGTGATAGCTCCATAATACCTCCAATACACAAAACTATAATAAAATTGGCACAACGACTTGTATTTTAGTTTAAGACTTATTTCAGATGAATATACTAGAATGATCATAAATTCATTAAATAACTCGTCTTCAATTGGCTTGAACGACATCTCAAATATTAACTTTAAAACATTTGCACCAGAAATCACCATTCTCTTAACAAATCTCATTAACCTAAGCATCCTAGAAGGCCAATTCCCCGACAAACTTAAACACGGAATCATAATTCCAATACCCTAGGAGCTACAATAATAGGAGCTCTAGAGTGGATATAACTAATTACCATCAAATTACATAAATAAATTCACTATCTAAAGTCTTTGAAAAAGCTATTAACGATCAATAGTTGAATATCTTAAAAACAATTATATACTTTCCCACAACCAATTTGGCTTTAGGAAAAATAAAGGAATCTCCAAAGCCGTCGCAACAGTTACAGATTTTTTTAGTTGAAAACTTAGACATGGAATCAAAATGCATATCAATATTCTTTGACCTCTCCAAAGCATTTGAAGCTATCTCTCATTCCAAACTATTATAAAAACTATTTAATGAAATAAATGGTAATGAACAGTATTTTCTAAAATCACCTGTCAAACCGTAAACAAAGTGTAAAAATCAATAACTGTCTCAGCAACCACTTGACTATTAGTTTTGGCGTGTTTTAAAGAATAGATTAGGGTTAAATTTATTCTTAATTTATAAAAGCGAATTGTGTAAACTACCCATCGATCCAAAATCGTATTAACTCCACGTTTGAAAGTGAATGGCTCTGCAAGTGAAAAAGTGATCAGGTTCAGTATATTTCGGGTAGCGACGTGAACGGAAACCAGCACTAAAGAGTAGTATATCTGTAGGCTGCTTGTGGTTGCGTCACAATCAAAGAGTTTGTAAGTACCTCCATGTACGAAGGGCCTTAGACATTTTTCATGATTCCTGCAACAAACAAAACTAAAATTTCTCTTAATCTTCAAACGATTTATTCATTTTTTCATACATTCATTAGTTATGTTTAAGAACCGTTCACATCCCAGGCGAAATTACCTATTGATATTCTACGGACTTAATGTAGACGGACGGACTTAGTGTACCATAACCAAGTTATAATTAAATATATCTATAATTTGTGTCATAATGAACTGTGTATGTCTTAATAAACAAATAAAATGTTTTCATCGACAGAAGAGCCGATAGAAGGCAGTTTGCCGACACTACCGCTACCGACAGAACCACCTACACCAGATGCGGAACCATTATCAACACCGACAGAACCACCAACACCGCCAACGGAGCCCCCAGGACCCCCAACGGAGCCACCAGGTCCACCAACGGAACCACCAGAACCGCCAACGGAGCCAACAGCACCGCCAACGGAGCCACCAGGACCACCAACGGAGCCACCAGGACCACCAACAGAACCGCCAGGACAGCCAACGGAGCCACCAGGACCGCCAACGGAAACATCATCACCACTTACAGAGATATATCTTTCATTTATTGGAACAACTGTTGTACCAACCGGATCACCCACAACCATTTTAACGTCAACTACAACAAAAGCTCCTCCAGTAACAACAACGTCAACAACGACAACACCTACACCATCACCGGTTACAACTAAGACAACGCTCAGCACTCGTTCAACACGTCCAACTCGTACTCATCGCACGCGTCCAACCCGTCCAACCCGTCCAACTCGTACTCGTCGCACGCGTCCAACCCATATATATCGCATTCATCGCAAGCGCTCAACGCCTACAACAACCCCTCCACCTACTTCAACGACAAAAAGTACAACTGATTTACCGTCGACAACTCGCAAAACGCCCCTTATCGAAACTCTTATACCGTCGACAACTGATATTGGAACTGACCTACCATCGACCACAGCAGTTACAACTAGATCAACAACGCCTTCTATTGATACTGAACTTCCTTGTACGCGTTTACCATCGACAACAGAAAGTACAACTACTGAAACAACTCCAATAATTTTTGTAGATCCTACCAAGATTTGTTTACAAACATCATCTACAACTGGAAGTTCAACTACTGAAACAACACCAATAATTATTATAGATCCTACCCATCCTTGTACAGAAACATCATCTACAACTAAAATTTCAACTACTGAAACAACTCCAATAATTTTTGGAGATCCTACCAAGACTTGCACACAAACATCATCTTCAACTGAAAGTTCAACTACTGAACCAACTCCAATAATTATTATAGATCCTACTCATTCTTGTACAGAAACATCATCGACGACAGAAAGTTCAACTTCTGAAATAACTCCGATTATAGGTCATACCCATCCTTGTTCAGAAACATCATCGACAACAGAAAGTTCAACTTCTGAAATAACTCCGATTATAGATCCTACCCATCCTTGTACAGAAACATCATTGACATCAGAAAGTTCAACTTCTGAAATAACTCCAATAATTATTATAGATCCTACCGAGCCTTGTACAGAAACACCATTGACATCAGAAACTTCAACTTCCGACACAACTCCATTAATTATTGTAGATCCTACCCATCCTTGTACAGAAACATCATCGACAACTGAAAGTAGTTCAACTACTGAAACAACTCCAATAATTTTTATAGATCCTACCAAGACTTGTACACAAACATCACCTCCAACTGAAAGTTCAACTATGGAACCAACTCCAATAATTATTATAGATCCTACTCATTCTTGTACAGAAACATCATCGACGACAGGAAGTTCAAATTCTGAAATAACTCCGATTATAGATCCTACCCATTCTTGTTTAGAAACATCATCGACAACAGAAAGTTCATCTTCTGAAATAACTCCGATTATAGATCCTACCCATCCTTGTACCGAAACATCATTGACATCAGAAAGTTTAACTTCTGAAATAACTCCAATAATTATTATAGATCCTACCAAGGCTTGTACAGAAACACCATTGACGTCAGGAACTTCAACTTCCGAAACAACTCCACTAATTATTATAGATCCTACCCTTCCTTGTACAGAAACATCATCGACAATTGGATGTTCAACTACTGAAACAACCCTAACATGTTCGTCTACGGAAATTACACCAACTGAAACAACACCAGTTATTTATAGCGATCCGAGCTGTTCGCCAACCGAAAGCACAACTACTGAGACAACCCCAATTTGTTCGTCTACCGAATGTTCAACTACTGAAACGACACCAATTATTGTTAGCGATCCCAGTTGTTCACCAACCGAAAGTACAACTATTGAGACAACCCTAATTTGTTCGTCGACCGAAAGTTCAACTACTGAAACAACAATTATTTACACCGATCCGAGCTGTTCGCCAACCGAAAATACAAGTACTGAGACGACCCCGACTTGTTTATCAACAGAAAGTACAACTACTGAAACAAAGCCCACAGAAACTACAACCAGAGCCACAACGCCAACAATTAGCCTTGATCTTACTTGTTCACACCCGCCATCGACTACAGACAGTACAACTACTGAAACAACACCAATTATTTATAGCGATCCCAGCTGTTCGCCAACGGAAAGTACAACTACTGAGACGACCCCAACTTGTTCGTTCATAGAAAGTACAACTACTGATACAAAGCCAACAGAAACAACAACCACCGCCATAACGCCAACAATTAGTCTTGATCTTACTTGTTCACACCCGCCATCGACAACAGACAGTACAAATACTGAAACAACACCAATTATTTATAGCGATCCCAGCTGTTCACCAACGGAAAGTACAACTACTGAGACGACCCCAACTTGTTCGTTAACAGAAAGTACAACTACTGAAACAAAGCTAACAGAAACTACAACCACCGCCACAACGCCAACATTTAGTCTTGATCTTGCTTGTTCACACACGCCATTGACAACAGACAGTACAACTACTGAAACAACACCAATTATTTGGAGCAATTCCAACGGAAACGGATGTTCAACGGAAAGTACAACTACAGAGACAACTCCCATTTATTCGTCAACTGAAACTTCACCAGTTACCGTTGTTGATACAACTTGTTCACAGTACACTACAGATACGACAGATTCAACAACAACGACAACAACAATTTTATCGACAACACCAGGAGGAAACGATTGCTCGTGTTGCTGTGGTGATCACAATAAAGACGCCCACCATTGTCAGAAAAACCTCCATTTGCACTTCCACATTGATAATAATAATAAAAAAATTAGCGAAGAGCTTTTGAAATGTCTTAAGAATTGTAATTGTCAAATAGACAACTGAAAATCGATAAACCAATTTAATGTTTGTGGTGTAGTACATTTTATTTATGAAATTCTCAGTTTTCATTTTCTGTAATATGTATTTCATATTTTTCTTAACTTAATTAACGTTCAAATAAAAAAAATTAGAAAATCCTTTTCAATGCTTAGGTTCTTTAAGACAACTGCGAATCCAGTGGAAGTTATGGTGTATTTTTGTGCATTTTAGTACACGGTACTTCGTAGTCGGTGCCACAGGTCACCTCAAGTCACCTTGCTACTTTTGGTGACTTAACAGGGGTACCAGGATTCATGGGTTGAGGTCCGTCTTAGTACTTAGTGACGGACCGAATCGGAAAACTGGTTGTGGGAGGCCTTTTGAATTCTCCAGCCGGACTCTCTCAAACCATTGCCTTGAATTCATACGTCCGACACTCCTGGACTCATTACTGGACATATTTCAGATTTCTACCCGCCCCTCATTCCTTTTTCCTTCCCATAAGTTCCTCTCCTTTCTTTTCCTAGAAAGACCCTCCATTTCCAAAGACGACACAGGTCCTGTGGGATTTGTTATAGATGTGTGTGGAGTTAATATTAAAATAAAAATAATAAAGCATTTTTTGTACTTACGACACAAACTCAAGTCTCCAGGCGTACTTGAAAATTTCGTTTTATTTAATTTTGTATTAATGTATATTTTTCAAATATTTATTAACTAAGCAAAGCTACTGAGTAGTTACACAGATGAATATAAAAGCGGTTTTTTTATATGATCAGCCTAACTAGGTTGAGCCTATTCCAAGGTGGCAATAATATGTATATATATTTTGGTATTACTGAGAGAAATATGATTTAAGCAATATTAGTAAGTGGAAACACCACATTAATTTAGTAATTGCATTTAAAAGTTTACCATAAAGACTTTGCAGAAATATATTCCGAAAATTCATTGACCGCCATTGCTGGCAAGTTTGCGAAAGATTTGTCAAATCTAACGATTTTTTGTTAATTATGTACGAAACAAAAAAGGTGAAATGACCATAACCTTTACAATTCGTTTATGTAATTAAATATATATTTTTTAGTGTCGTTAAAGTGGTATTTTTTCATTTTACAAGGAAATCAACCGATTGGCAACAAAATAATCGTTAAATAATTCCTTAATTTTCTGATTAAAATTTTTTTGAAGTGAAACTTCTGTAGCCCCGTTAGTGATTTGAAATTTCGATGAAACGGAAATACGTTACTAAAATTTATTATGTGACGGAAATACGTCGGTTCTAATATAATACGGTAAATTCGCGCCTCGCCACGAGCGTCCCGTAGCGCTGCGGTATGGTGCGTCTCAAATCTCAGCGGCCAGAGAAATCCAGCGAACGGAGGTTCGAATCCTACGAAATCCCAAAAAGAATAAACAGTTTTTTTTTGTAAATCTTCAAACCACTTTAAAATAAACAGGCAAAAGAAAAGAAAACGACATCTGGCAACTTTCTAGTTTCACTTCTACCGCGTGCGAAATACACACCCTATTTTTTAATTGCTTATCATTCGTACGCTTTCTGCTTCTAAAAACAGTATTTCGTTTCGGGATACTTTCAAAAAAATAAAATCTATTCGAAAAGTAATGTAAACCGGAAATATTTGTAAATAAATCATGAATTCCACAGACCATTTACAGAATGTAACCTCGCTTCGCTGTCACTTCGGGTCGTCAGGACAAGGATGCCTGGAGGTGCCTTGCGGAAGCGATAATGAACGAAACTAAGGAAACGGGAAGAAGATTATGACATGGTGTTTTTGAAGATATTAAGACGAATTCATGTTATATTTTACCAAATACTGAAACGGTTCTCATTTGATATCAAACTATTATAAAATTATATGACCTTTATGATTCGTGGCCACGAGAATCGTAATGATAAAAATAAACGTTAAAATAGAACAACTTAGTAAACAATACTTTTAAAAAGTGGCGATTTAAAATAACTTAGTAAACAACACTTACTAAATAACTTATTAAACAATACTTTTAAAAAGTGGCGATTTAAAATAACTAAGTAAACAATACTTTTAAAAAGTGGCGATTTAAAATAACTTAGAAAACTACACTTTTAAAAAGTGGCGATTTGAAATAACTTAGTATACAATACTTTTAAAAAGTGGCGATTTAAAATAACTTAGTAAACAATACTTTTAAAAGTGGCGATTTAAAATAACTTGGTAAACAAAACTTTTAAAAGTGTTGTTTACTAAGTAATTGTTTTAAATTATATTATCACATCACAAATTATCTGCTTACATGTTACAGTAACTTAGTTACAACGCGATTTCTCTAGTTTGGCTGTAAGAAAAAACTAGTTTTAACTAGAGAAAAGGCGTTATAACTCTACAAAGGTAGGTAGTAAAAAATAGTTTGAACTAGATAAAAAGCGTTATAACTCTACAAATGCAGTTAGTAAAAACTAGTTTTAACCAGATAAAAAGCGTTATAACTCTACAAAAGCAGTTAGTAAAAACAAGTTTTAACTAGATGAAAGGCGTTATAACTCTACAAAGGCAGTAATTAAAAACTAGTTTTAACTAGAGAAAAAGCGTTATAACTCTACATAGGCAGGTTGTCAAAAATAGTTTTAACTAGATAAAAAGCGTTATAACTCTACAAAGGCAGTTAGTAAAAACTAGTTTTAACTAGATGAAAGGCGTTATAACTCTACAAAGGCAGTTAGTAAAAACTATTTTTAACTAGATAAAAAGCGTTAAAACTCTACAAAGGCAGTTAGTAAAAATAAGTGTTAACTAGATGAAAGGCGTTATAATTCTACAAAGGCAGTTAGTAAAAACTTGTTTTAACTAGATGAAAGGCGTTATAACTCTACAAAGGCAGTTAGTAAAAACTAGTTTTAACTAGATAAAAAGCGTTATAACTCTACAAAGGCAGTTAGTAAAAACAAGTTTTAACTAGATGAAAGGCGTTATAACTCTACAAAGGCAGTAAGTAAAAACTAGTTCTAACTAGAGAAAAAGCGTTTTAACTCTACAAAGGCAGTTAGTAAAAACTAGTTTTAACTAGATGAAAGGCGTTATATCTCTACAAAGGCAGTTAGTAAAAACTTGTTTTAACTAGATGAAAGGCGTTATAACTCTACAAAGGCAGTTAGTAAAAACTAGTTTTAACTAGATACAAAGCGTTATAACTCTACAAAGGCAGTGAGTAAAAATTAGTTTTAAATAGATAAAAATCGTTATAACTCTACACAGGCAGTTAGAAAAAACTAGTTTTAACTAGATGAAAGGCGTTATAACTCTACAAAGGCAGTTAGTAAAAACTAGTTTTAACTAGAGAAAAAGCGTTATAACTACATAGGCAGGTTGTCAAAAATAGTTTTAATTAGAGAAAAAGCGTTATAACTCTTCAAAGGCAGGTAGTAAGAATTAGTTTTAACTACAGAATAAGCGTTATAACTCTACAAAAGCAGTTAGTAAAAACTAGTTTTAACTAGATAAAAAGCGTTATAACTCTACAATGGCAGTTAGTAAAAATAAGTGTTAACTAGATGAAAGGCGTTATAATTCTACAAAGGCAGTTAGTAAAAACTAGTTTTAACTAGAGAAAAAGCCTTATAACTCTACAAAGGCAGGTACCAAAAATTAGTTTTAACTACAGAATAAGCGTTATTACTCTACAAAGGCAGTTAGTAAAAACTAGTTTTAATTAGATAAAAAGCGTTATAACTCTACAAAGGCAGTTAGTAAAAACTAGTTTTAACTAGATGAAAGACGTTATAACTCTACAAAGGCAGTTAGTAAAAACTAGTTTTAACTAGATGAAAGGCGTTTTATCTCTACAAAGGCAGTTAGTAAAAACTTGTTTTAACTAGATGAAAGGCGCTATAACTCTACAAAGGCAGTTAGTAAAAACTAGTTTTGACTAGAGAAAAAGCGTTATAACTCTACAAAGGCAGTTAGTAAAAACTAGTTTTAACTAGATGAAAGGCGTTCTAGCGCTACAAAGGCAGTTTTAACTACAGAAAAAACGTTATAACTAAAATACCTTGGTCAAGGAAAATTTCATCAATTTAATGGCAAATATTGAGTCAAAATAGATATTTTCGTGAACCATTTTGTTACCACCCATACATGTATAATTGACCATAGGTTTCCTGAAAAAATAAAATACAAAATATTGTTCCAACTGTCCCGTAATCCAAGATGACAATTATTATGTAAAAAAAAATTTCAATTTGTTTGTCGGGTATATACACTGCCACCCCGGTTGCCGTTAAAAAGTGTTAAAAAGTAGCCCTCTATAGGCACTTCTTTTTTTTATTTATTATTTAATAACGCCCTAACCACCGGAGCGACAGCGCAATTTAAAACTTTTTTCTCCGATTGCTTGACATTTTTTGGTGATCATTTTGAATATTTTCCTCCCAAATTAAAAAAATCAAATCTCCGAATTTTAATATTGAGACACACAAAATGATTATAGTTCTATATAGCCAATGAATTCACCTATCGTTTGTCAATTATAAAATATTTTTTGGATTTATAAAATCATAAACTTCTACTTAATTACTTACATATGAGGGAAAATTTGCCAAAATTGGCAGCAAAGCAATCCGAGATATTTTAAATAGTGCCATATTGTGGCAAAAAATGCTTTTACGGACTTCTACGTGAACATTTTATAATGGATTATAGTATTTAGGCATAACGTGATAAATATAGTTGTAGTGCTATTAAGAAAACAATTATATATGTAATAAAATTTTGTGCAGATTAGCAAGAAAGGTTCTAATACGATGATTAACCATCAAGACCCTTTTAACCGTTTCCTCATTCTGGATAGGGGGTTATTTCTGAGAGACACGCTTGGGTCTGTCTCTTTTTCATCATCTGCTCTAGACGGACTTCGATTTTCCACCCACCATCGGATATATAAAAACTATTTAGCTAGTTAGCTTTCTTCCAAGTAGTCGGTCCCGTGATGAGCCTTTTTCATTATTTTCTAACCTGTTCTACAACTAGTGGGAATTGAACACAAAACTTATTTTAAAATATGCTTAACTACTAATTTCATTCAAAATTTGTTTAATCATACCCTTAATCAACTACAATCAATCCACGCCTTAGCAATGACATGATTTGGTATCCACAGACTGGCGATAAGAAATCTCAATGTGTTCTCAAAAGCGAATCGTTCTGATTTTCATTTGGAAATTTCAAATTTGGCGCGTTCGATTCTATTGGAACATTTTCAACAACAATGTTCTTTTCATAATTACATTTGACACCCAACATCAATTCAACTAAACACTCAATCCTATCGACCTTTTGCTCGGAGTGGTGATGAAATGCTTGGAATGATCCATTTACGAGGCATACATTGCTCCACATTTCTTTAGAGTGATTCGTGGATGGTTCAAAAATTTAGATCAAGGTAAGCATTCATTTCTATATTTCTGGTTGTTATTTCCATCACCGACAACTTAAAGACGAGCATTCTCAGTGTTGGACAGAATCAATTCGGATATTGGTATATTTAGCATCACATTAAAAGACATGCTCTGCTGCTTCTAGTATAGAAGGTAGTGGGTATTATATTTATGTTTTTTCATTAGAAATTATTTTGAAACGCATTCATTTTTTAAATAAAAATTTGAATCGAATAATAATCTGGAGGTAACATTAATGCATTATCGTGACAGAGGTTTATTGTCATATGTCATTAATATCTATTTTTATGAACGCACAAAGATAGTGCACATGAAGAAAGTTGACGCGTTCATTAAATTATTGTTCATAATGTTTTCAATACTTAGTTACTTATTATTATTTAACTTACAATGGCCAGGTTAAGGTCGATTTTTCACGCAGTAATTGCTTTATTACTTGTTTCAATTTTTGATGCTGAAAATGGGCACTATGCTGGTAAGCAAACTGCTTATTGTTTCAAAATGTTTCTTGCTGTCACAATTCAAGGGTGTTTTTGATTTAGACATGGTTTTAATAGACGGAAAAGAAAGGGCGAAGTTTAGACTCAAGAGATTGAATCTTAATAGCGGAAAAATTCTAGACAACATGGGTTGGTAGAAAATAGCATAATGTTTGTTTTGAGAGGGACAGTATCTACGTACATATTTTTTTATTTGTTAAAAAACAGTTGGCAATAAACCAAAATATTATAAAAGCAATGACAATAGCAAAAAATAGTTTGAAAAAGTGGCGGTTCGCAGTCATTCTCAAAGTTTAGATTCATAGATTTAGATTATACCACCCCAGCCAGGAGCACTCCTATCCCAATCAGACCGGTACACCGGGGGGTGTACCGGTTTGTTAGGACTTGTAACACGTGCTCTGTGTATGTGAAGAAACTTGGAGTTTAATCGATTAGTGTACAAACACGGCAACCTGATAAGCCAACATTGGAATGTATCACGGGCAGGAATACACGAATTGATTGATACGCTAATTAATAAACGAATTTTGGTTTTCGTTTCTCGCCATTTGCTTATTTTTTGCTTTTCGTTTCTTCTCGCTACCAGCTTCCTGCGTCCCGCTCCCTTCTTATGACTTGCAATTTCTCGCGTATAGATTTTTTTGGCTGTTGCTTCCCGCTGCTTCTTGCTTTTCATTTCCATCTTCCCATTATTTTGTGCATTCCGCTACATGCTTCCTGCTTCATTCTGCTTCTTACTTCTCTTTTCCCGTTGCTTCCTCTTCCTGTTTCTCTCTTACTGCTTCCAAGTTTTTTTCATCCTGCTTTACGCTGATTCTTACTTTCTGATTATTGCTACCTGCTTTCTACTTAGCGTTTCCCGCGTAACCCGTGAGATTAATGCGTACTCGTCTAAATAGATTAATCTCTGCCTATCAATGGATTAATAATATTTATCAGAGTTATTAAACTCCTAGTAAAACATCAATATAACATAGAAAAATAGTCCGTTGCGCCGATAAATTGTGTAAAAGCAGTTCTGAGAAGGCTTTTAAGAAAAAAGACGGTCTTACCTTTTACATTCAAATGATTTAACACCGCTTAAACATTTTATAATTTCTCGGCGTGTTCATTTCAACCGCCATTGCAGTTATCACGTGAATGCCGAATGGCAATGGACAGAATCAATCAACTTAATTTATAATAATTAAAAATTACCAACAAACCATTTTTTTATTATCATAGCGCATATAAACCTGTGATTAACTCATCTCATGGGTATGCGTCTTTAATCATTTAGCTCTTTCATTTCCAAACATTTGTACTGCGTTTGATTTGCACTGACAATTTTTATTTCTTTTCTTACTTATTTAACTCTCTTTTTACGTATGTTTACAAAGCTTGTTCAAAGTGTATAATCACTCTCTTTTTGTCATATTGGCGTGCCTCCGTGGTCAAGGGTTTAGGCTCTCAACTAGCGGTCCGGAGGTCTCGGGTTCGAATCCCGGCTTGCGTAGATAATTTTTATTCGATTGATTTGTCTTTAAATTAACAAATAAAAGAATAAATGACAAATATAGACAAATAGGTACTTCTGAACAAATAAAACATTACAATGAGTGGTGATTAATTAATTATATTAAATAAGTAAAATTATCATACTAGAAAATTATTTTGTGTCTTACTCTCATATTTAAAGTCGTTCTTTGTATTCTGAATGCTTTCAGATGCAACAGAACCACCGGCACCACCAACAGTTACATCGGCACCACCAACAGAACCACCCGCACCGACGACAGAACCACCTGCACTGACGACAGAGCCACCATCAACATCAACAGAACCACCTGCACCGACGACAGAACTATCATCATCATCCACAGAACCACCTGCACCCACAACAGAACCATCATTATCCTCCACTGAACCACCTGCACCGACGTCAGAACCATCATCGTCATCCACAGAACCACCTGCACCGACGACAGAACCATCATCATCATCAACAGAACCGCCTGCACTGACGACAGAACCATCATCATCATCATCAACAGAACCGCCTGCACCGACGACAGAACCATCATCATCATCCACAAAACCACTTGCACCGACGACAGAACCATCATCATCCACAGAACCACTTGCACCGACGACAGAACCATCATCATCATCAACTGCACCGACGACAGAACCACCATCAACATCAACAGAAACAACTGTATCCACAACAATTACGTCAACTACAACAGAAGCTCCTCCAGTAACAACATCATCTCCACCTACAACAATTACAACAACTACAGCAGAGGCTCCCCCAATATCAACAACATCTACAACGACAACGTCTATAACGACAACACTTACACCATCACCGGTTACAACTAAGACAACGCGTACCACTACTCGCACAACCCCAACAACACGAACTCGAACAACGCGCAGCACTCGTTCTACGCGAAGCACTCGTTCAACGCGCAGCACCCGTTCAACGCGCAGCACTCGTTCAACACGCAGCACTCGTTCAACACGATCAACGCGTCCAACGCGTTTTCGCTAAACACCACACCAACTCTCCTGCCTTAAATATAAAAGACAAAAAATACAACTAAAACCCAACATGTAAATTGGAATTGATCTCATCGACAACTACAACCCCTCTTATTGAAACTGAACTTTCTTCGACCACCTTAAATCGGGCAGCATAGTGGTAGAAAAATCCCCAAATGATGTAACAAATAAAGCAATCAATTAAAAAAAATAATAAAAACTACAACACCCCGTATTGGAACTGATATACGGTCGACAACAACAATTAAATCAACAACATCCAAGCTATCTGTTGGCACTTACCTTACTTGTACGCATTTAGCATCGACAACAGAAAGTACATCTCCACTTCCTCGTTGATAAAAATAAACAACAAATTGTTTTAAAAACTGCTAATGCGAACACCACAACTAGATGTTAATGGGGTTTTTTAGAAAATTACTAGAAATTCATTTTCGTGGTTTTATTATTTTTAACTACAAAATGCACACTTTCCATTTGTTCCTAATGCAAAAGTGATATATTTCTGAAATTAAAAAACTTAATTTTTTGATCAAATGTGTACTTTTATTTGCATAAAGCAATTGGGATGATTGTGAATCAAGGTTTTTTCTATTGTGAAGATATCCTTACCGACTTTTGAACATGTGCTATTTTTAATAAGGGTAAGTGTGATAATTACAATCAAACACTATTTGTTCTGTGGGGTACTTCTTAATAATAAAATAAGTCCTTGGTACACATTGGTTTATTATGATTTTACATATTTACAAAAATTATACTTCTGGTCGCACGACCTATCTGTACTGGCTGCTAATTTAATCTGGTGGGTAGCTCGCGATTGAAACGCTCTCGACCGCCATTGCTACCCGGGTACCCCTAATGGCATCTGACGGCAATCTATAGAAGCTCTTTCCCTGCTGGCATCTGTCGGCGCATCGGATAGAAGCTCTTTCAATACACTACACTCTCCTCTGCTTAACTAAGGACCCTGGCTAAGTTAATTTGCAAAATAAGGATTTTATACAAACATGACAATACTAAATATTTTATTAAAAACAACGACAAACAACGAATTTAAAAATTACATTTGAAGTCTTGCTGTTTCTTTTTTCGAGGTATTTTCAGGAACGCCTGGTGCGGAGTCTGCCAGTAGGTTTGTATAAAATCCTTATTGCAAAATAAGGATTTTATACAAACATGACAATACTAAATATTTTATTAAAAACAACGACAAAGAACGAATTTAAAAATTACATTTGAAGTCTTGCTGTTTCTTTTTTCGAGGTATTTTCAGGAACGCCTGGTGCGGAGTCTGCCAGTCCTGGTTGATTCAACGGCTGTGTCATCTTCTCCTCTGGTAACCTGAAATCTGGAGATGACCCCGCTAAACCTTTCAACAGAGCTGAGATCTCCGATTCATCTGAACAGCACTTCGTAATGTCAGACTCGACCGGACACTCTTTTGTCTCATCCTCCCATCTCACAGTCAACTTTCGTAGTTGATTTATGTTAACCATGTTAACCAAATACCGCAGATCTTAATAATTTACAATTATTTTTTTTATTTCTTTTCAACAATTTCCTTCACCTGGCAAGTTTTATTTGCTTGTCGGTAATCTCTAACCGTACCCTTTTGTCTAAAATGCAAATTCCTCCGTTTTACTTACCTAAAGTTTTTAATTTGACCGTACTAGCTTTTTTCAATTGGTAAGACAAAACCTTTCTGAATTCTTTTACGAATTATTCTAGTAAAAGTCGATTTTAATCTCAACGTTGCAGGCTCCACAACCCCAGATGCGGAGTGTTACGATAATCAGAAAAAAAAATCAAATAACCTATCCTTATTAAAATTAATCCCTACCCCACACCCCATACCTTTCTTTCCCAGAACTTCTTCTCCTTATTTTACCTAAAAAGACCCTCCACACAGTACCCCCAAAGATTACACAAGCCATGAGGGGAATCATTTTCCCCTGGGCCTCCCGAGTGGAGCTAGTATATAAAAAAAATTGCATTTAGAAAAAAAATATCGTTACCAGAAATGAAAGAAATTTTACCGTTTTTAGTTTAGCTCAAGTAAGTTTGTCGTAGGACCAACTATTGAGGAATTATTTTGAAAAAAAAACTATTTTTCACACATTTCATGCAAATGGCGGCCTTAGCTGAGGTCAGGTAAGGTTGAAAACTTGGTATCTAAAATTTTTTATCGCGGTACCAACTTTCATAAGACAAAATCAAAATATCTTTGGGCGACCTTTTACAAGGCACATAGCTTCTTAATCTCTACAGTCTGAACTAATAATTTAGTTTGTTTCATATTTTTATTTAATGAAAGATATTTATTTATTTGAATAGAGTTCATTTATTATTTACAAAATTACAACATACTTAAAAGTTTTGACAAAAACATTTGAAAAATAAGTACATATAAAATAAACATTTATTTATCTATAAATAATTCATTCACGTATACATCATTCTGACCTCAAAAAGTTTCGAAATACAAGTTATGTATTTAGCAAAATTTTCACATACATAATTTATTAAATAAGCAATAAACAAAAAAATCAACACAAACGATGCATTAATTTGAAAAAATAGCACGAAAAGGTTCCCAAGGATCTTCATAAGGAAAAGTGAGGTTTTTATAATCCTGCCAACGAAATAAGGGTGATTTCTGACTACATGCATTTTTACATGTAAATATAATGTCCTCCACGTGCAAAGTCATTTCTTTTCCAAGCATAAACTTTCTAATAAAGTGTGTTTATCAGAGTTGACCTGCCAGGTAAGTTTGTATGTTTCTGTATCTACTTGTACGAGTATATAATAAAGTTAGATAGAGCCTAAGAATCTCATCTTACTAATATTATAAACGCTAAAGTTTGTATGGATGTATGTGTGTTTGTTACTCTTTCACGCAAAAACTACTGAATGGATTTTAATGAAACTTTACAATAATACGCGTTGCGTGGTCGGTTTCATACGAAGAAAGGGTGCAAGGCCAATCTTCCTTATTTCTGATATCTGTGGTTGAGAGTCAATTTTAAACAATGCACAACATCATATTATAATTCACAAGTAATTTAAAAAAAAAATGAACACAATGTTATTTGCAATTTGGTTAGGTTATTCTTACTCCTTGTTGGCAGGATAAGGATGGCATTTTTCTATGAGTTTTACCATATATATTTTTGTAGTTACACTCGATCGTTTCCATGGAAACATAAAATTTATATTTTTTCTACCACTGACTTCTAATAAATATATGAAATTCTGATTATAAAATATACACTTCAATATCAAAATAATTGCAATTTAGCACCACAACATAAGATAGTTTTAATAGCAGCCTTTTAGATATAAAATATGGAATATAAATGTAAAATATCTTCGTCAACATACAAAAGATAAAGACAAAGTTTTTTTGGAAAATAGTTTAGTTAATTGACCTTTTGGCGAAGTTTGGACTTGGATTAGACGATCTCATTTGTATAAAACATAATATTTGTATCAGAATAATAAAAAAAAATGCTAAGAATTTATTAATACAGACGGCCTCCGTGGTCCCGAGGCAAGACTCTCGACTCACAATCCGAAGGTCGCGGGTTCGAACCCGGCGTGCGCAAATAAATTTTATTTGATTAATTTGTGTTATTTCACAATTTATTCATTTAAAATAATATATAGTATATTTGCGGCACGTTCCAGAGTGGAAGATACTATCAGTATCGCCCTGGTGTAAGACCACCATTCAGAATTGAAACGTTGCTTGAAATGGCTTTAGCCGTGTTTAGTGACCAGATCTGAATAGCCAGGTACTTCCCAACCTTCCTCTTCCCTATCTCCTTCCCCTCCCCACTACCTTCAGCCTCACAACATACCCCGATTGGGGATGCCATAGTCGCACTGGCTCCAGACGGGAGCAGTTGGGACTCTTGTGCGGTATTAACTGTAAAAAAAAAAAAAATTAATTTTTCTTGATCCGAATCATCCATTGTTTAAAAAAGTTTAATTTTTATCTAAAATATTTATTTAAAAAGATCTGAAGATATATTATCATATAAATTCATCACAAACAGTGTAATAGAGGTTTCTCCATAAAAAACATTTTTTTTAAATTTAATAAAAATATTATTTAGGTTTTTAATTGTTGAGAAAATTAAACCCATGTAAAAATTTCCATTCAAACAAAAAATTATTATTTTGTAAAATATACTTAAACTTATTTAAAATCAGTCACAATATTTATTTAATATTTTTATATCTACTATATACAATATTTTATTTAGTTTATATTTACATTGCACAACATTCAAATCAACTAGAAGTTGTTTACTATATTAAGTATAAATGGCCACGATAGAAAAGGCTAGCTTTATTTTAAACAAAAAATCAAGGCCTTTTAATATATATTCTAAAATATAATAATATTTGCTCGAATTCTGTAAAATTTATCATCTGTTGATGCAGATAGATTCGATATATTTTGGGTCCATTTCGTCCATCTCTTTGCCTTTTGTTTCTGGAACGAAAACCACGACGAAACAAAGTCCGCAAATAGATACTCCGGCGTATAACCAGAACGTTCCGTAAAGACCCAATGCCTCTTGGAAATCAACAAAGGTCTTAACGCTTATAAATGCACAAAGGTAGCTGAAGGTTGTGGCCAAGGCACTACCAAGACTTCTGAATTCTAGAGGAAACAGCTCTCCGATAAGAAGCCAAGAAATAGGACTGATTCCAAGACTGAAAGCTACTGTGAAAACTAAAACACATGTCAATGGTACCCAATCGTATTCCCCTTGCAAACTTGCCAAAGCCAAAGTATGTCTGTACACTTCCTCGTAGTAAATATAAGATCCAAAGCCTGCGAGAGCCAAAGACATCAGCACACCGCTTGAAATTAGCAATGGCAATCTGCCCACTGTATCTATCAACAATCCTGAAAGACACGAAGCCAATATTTGGACACCACTCATAGCTATAGCACCAGTATGCGGGCTGATGCCTCCAAATGTTTTCCTGAATACAGACACAGCGTAGAAACTGAACGCATGAGCACCAGAAAACCTTTGGAAGAGCATTAATCCACAAGTAATCAAAACAGGTCCTGTCAATCTAGAAGAGAACAAGCTTTTGCTGAAGTATTGTCGGGTGTCCGAAATCCTTTTGCTTGCAAGGATGTTTGTTCTAATTGTTGCAAGTTCTTGTCTTACGTCTGCTTCAGGACCTCTGAGCCATTGGAGAGACTTGGCGGCTTCTTCGTCTTTTCCTCTCAGCAATAGAAAGCTGGGCGTTTCCGGGAGATAGATTATTGAAAGGAATAAGGCAATAGGGGCGCAGGCCACAACCAATGCTAGCTGTTGCCAGTCTAGGTATGCTCCGGCAGTAAAGCTGATCAGGATTCCAGTCTGGTTGAGGATCTTCAGTAGGGAAGAGAGACAGCCTCGAACGTCGGGGCCGGCGATTTCACTAATATAGACCTGTAACGAAGAAACATTTGTTTTAGTCAATGAAGATAACGTTTTAATTGCCATAATTTAATCATGCATGTGACGTACATCAGAAATATGATATTTTGAATAGTAAGCCTCACACCTATATTATAAGGGAAATAATTAGAAATGAAGGTTTTAATAAATTAATAATGTTGCCATAAGCTAAAAAGCATTTTCACAAGGACTGTTTTTTTGCAGCGGATTCAAAAATATAAGATAATTCTAATTTTCCTCGGTCCTTATCCTGGGAGCAATCGATGATTTTTTTAAATTAAATATGTTATTAAAGAATGTTTTAGAGAAGCAGTGGTCTACCCAACCCTTAAACCCTCTTCCTTCCCAGAACTCTCGTCCCCTTCCTTTCCTTAAAAATACCCTCCACACAGCATCCCCAAAGATGAATAAGAAGATGAGGGAAATTATTTTCCTCAAGGCCTTCTGTGTGGAGCTCGTGTAAAAAAAATTAAAAGGTGATAGAATCTTTAGAAACTAATGTGATGTTAAGTGATTCCAATTAGTTTAATATGTATGCAATTAATTTTATTCTTTATTTATGAATATCAAAATCTAAAACATAGAACGCTGAAAACTTCATTTGGGCCGCAAAAATTCTTCTCCTTGCCTGTATTAAAAAAAAAAATTCTAGAAACTGGTTCATAAAGGGATTACTCGTTTGGCAAAAGCCTCGGTAACATTATTGCTGTATCTTTACCTGAGAGACCATGGATACGATGGCGCATAGGAAACCGGCCACCAATGAAGTGGCTAGCAGCATCTTCACGGAGTCAGCACACATGGTAAGCAGCCAACACATGGACAGCGGTAGCGAGATGAACAACAGCGCCTTGCGTCTGCCCTGACGCATCGCCGCACCGCCCAACATCCCTCCAAATAAAGCACCTGGAGTAGAATAGAATAACACCATTAGTTTCATATTAGCAAATCCGGGCACTGATTTTTCCCTTATTTCTATATGATATAGAAACATGGACAGAAAGAGCCATCAGAAGTAAGCGGATACACCGTCTTAAAATATGGTGCTGGAGAAAATGTTCAAGATTCCATGGGCAATCAAATGCACTAGTATATCCATTCCAGAAGCTAAGCTTACACAATAGACTACCAACTATCTGCCCACAGTGTATCTTGCGTTGCTCGTCAAATTGGGAAGTGAACCTGAAGAAACTCGTAGCCATTGGCAAAGTATCAGAATCAACGACACGAGAAGCAAAGGAAGATCACCGATGCGTTGGCGTCATTAAATACCACTCTTGCTTCCGGTTCGTCAATGTCCACCTTTGGTCTTTGGTGTTTGGTCTAATTTAAATTCAGCATACAATTATTATAAAAATATTCTAATGTACTTAAGGAATTATTTTACTTTGCTTTTTTACATATTTTACGAGTATTTAAACCGTGGGAATGGAAATAATACCCTTAAACTAAATGCAAAGATGTTGCAAGAGTTACTCCTTTCGATCTTTTACATTTGAATGAACGATAGCTAGATAGCGAATTTATCGTTGGGTTTTCATGGCCGGGTAATCCAGCATAAAATGGTTCTGCAAGTGATTTAATTAGTTCCTTTATCAGGGGAAATTTTGTATCTATATACAGAATATTAAACCTGATCTAGGAGAAACGTGAAGGAGCATTCAGTATTAGTCTAATGACCTTTTATGCACGGCTTGTAAGGGG
Source organism: Glyphotaelius pellucidus (assembly GCA_936435175.1). Classification (NCBI taxonomy): domain Eukaryota; kingdom Metazoa; phylum Arthropoda; class Insecta; order Trichoptera; family Limnephilidae; genus Glyphotaelius; species Glyphotaelius pellucidus. The sequence continues at coordinate 19,605,880 of OW386555.1, read as the reverse complement.
TTTTATGAATTTAATTTTTATTCTCGGCGTTTCCCCAAATAGTCGAAGCGTATAAAAAATAATTCAATATTGTCTAAATATAATTTATTATTCTTACCAAGCATAAGGCAGAGAGAACTGAAGGCGCGATCTGTGGATTTAACTTTTAATTGGATTTTTTTTTCAAGTGAGTTTTGAATCGGTGTGGTGAAAACGGTGTCCGCGGCTCTCCGTGCAGCACAGGACCGCGAGGGAGCCTTGTTCATAGGGGAAATTGGAAAATAGGATTGGGGTCATGATCAGTGTTTTGGAGTGTTATGGAGTGCTGGGATATGGAGTGATGTGTTTTAAAATCTATCATCACATTCAGTGTTATGGAGTGCTGGGGTATGGAGTGATGTGTTTTAAAATCTATCATCCTGTTCGTCGTTTTATATGAATGTTAAAAATATACCGACGAATAGAAAGAATGGAACCGTGAGACCAATGATTTTATAAGTTCTCATACGAGCTTTGCACTGATGCGGGTTCGGCTAATAACTAAACCGCTTTTCCACTATGTACCGGTTGTGGTCAATAAATAAGTTTTAAAAAGTCGCCGATACCGTTATGTGCTTTTTCGTAGAGCCGTGTTATTACGATTCTGAAGAATTCATACGTTTAAGAAGAACGGCTGCAAAAGACATAATTTTGACAATAAAAACAGATAAATTTGTTGTAGACCACTTTTATTTTATTACACTCTACCGGTTTCGGAAGCGCCCTTCCTTCGTCAGGAGAATATTGTAACAGTTACAATAATCTCCTGACGAAGGAAGGGCGCTTTCTAAACTAGTAGAGTGTAATAACATAAAAATGGTCTACAACAAATTTATGAGTTTTTATTGTAAATAATGGCGAGCCACAAAGTTAATGCTTTTTACAAACACATAATTTTGAATTTGAGGGCAAAATACCCAAACAAATAGAATAATTATAGAATAGTTTCTTTAGGCATAGTTTCTTCAGCACCACAGGCATTGTGTCTAGTATGGTGGTCGAAAAATCCCCAATTCATGTAACAAACAATTCAAAGAATAAAAAAACTTAAAAAATTACTTTTTGATCACTATATATAGCAAATGACGAGTACAGATATGTGCTACTTTATTTATTTGTGTTTTAAATTACAAAATGTAAGCCATTACAAAAATCAATTTTCCATGATTTAAGTGGCAACTTGGCAATTTTCTGCCACAATCGTAGATTGTTGCACTTTGTTCGTTGTAATTTTATTGTCTATTCACCAACTACAGTATCGAATAAAGACAATCTAAATGGGTAACAAAAAACGCGGTCAGCAATAAGATGCGGCTTTCTGGAACATATTGTTACATGTATTCGATGATCCAAAAAGGAAAAACCATTGAGGAATAAAAAATATTATTATTTATTATTTTGAGTTTTTACTCATAAAAGTTATATTATTAAAGATATATTTTTTTCTCTCAATTTTTTTACACCAAATTACTTAAAATTTCTTTCCAAAGTGTGCTGACAATGATTTTTTTTTTTAATATTTGAATTTCTAATGGAATTTATTTTGGTAATTATTTTTTCCAAAAACAAATCTTTATTTACCTACAAGTCAATGTTACATATTCATGTTTCCTAAAACTCTTATATATTTTTATTTTCACATTTACTTATAAATATCCCTTTGATATTTGTAAAACTTTGTTTATCGATATCTTGGTCATGTATTTAAAAAGGTACACCCTTGAAAAAATCTTTAAAAGTCGAATTTTCGGCTTTTTTACAGAAAAAACTGGAAAACCTGCTTATAATGATATTTTCTCAAATAAATTACATTTAAAATACCAAATAATGAAAATTTTGTAAACCAATTTTTTTTATTGAATACTTCTAATCTTGCTAAGTTAAGGGTTAACCGCGTTCCCATCGCATTCCAATAAGTCTTACCAAAATTGACTACAAAGTAAATGCTATTTAATCAGCTTGTCAGAAATTAGCCACCGTCTTTGGCTGAAGTTATGATTCTAAGAAATGTCGTAAAACTCCATAGGAATTAGTAAGAACAACGTACAAAGACGGTAATCACAATAATGAAGACGTTTTAGTGTTCAGAAAACTATAAAACGGTTTAATAATGCACGAGGAAGGAGAAAGCTATTTCGGTGAAGCTTTGATGTTTACTGCGCAGAGGACAGAGGTACTAAAATTAATACATTAACAACTCTAATAAAGTGTGTCTATTTCGCTGCATGGCCTTAAATACCGTAAAGGCTCGGGTCCGATTTAAGTAGAGGAGGGCGGGGCAAGACGGGTGGGGCAAGATGGAATTTTTGCTGTATTGCTTTGTCCAAACCTGCTACGATCCTGATAATTCGTCCATATGTGCACCTACCGCACCACGTGCTTTTTTAACTGCGACTGCAGTATTGATGTTGTAAGCGCTGAGTGAATTTAGTTTTTTCATGTTGTTGATGTAATAATATTAAGACTGCATCTCGAGCGTGATATACTGAAGATTATTTGATTGATAAGACTGGTTGACGGGTATCCGTAAATAAGAGATTTAAAAGTAAGAGTTTTAAATTTGGCTGAAGTAATAAAGTTACAAATTTATTACAATGATTAAAAAAACACGCCTGGGGGCATGACGGGGTAATGCCGTCATGCCCTCTCCATCGTGCCCTCCCTACCTTACGATTATTTTATTTATTTATTAATTATTTAAAATACGAAACGGAAAGCAGCAAACAGCAAAAAAACTTCTGTTTTCTGAAAACACAAAAAAATACATATTGCCTTTATTGTAAGGGGAGGTATTTGTTTTCAGTAGCTGTGCTAGAATTGCTGTGCTGGCATCTATATATACTTACATACTTCTTTACCCCAAGTGTGAACCTTAACCCCATCTTGCCCGGCGGTCTACTCCGTCTTACCCTCCTGGCGGGGCAAGACGGGGCAAATGATAGTTTTATTTAATTACACTTTTATAGCTGTTTCAAATATCTTTTAGCATTTTATTCTATGGAATGTTACAGCTACATGACCAAAGTTTATTTGCGTAAAATGTAGATTTTGTAAAATGTATTCTTGCTCCCCTCCCCTATTAAAAAAAAAAAGATGTATGCGGTTATTATTTAATTCCGAAATAGTAAGTATTTAAAATCGCACATAACTCAGTAGATATTCCTGATCTTTTTCAACGCCTCTCATACCATATTCCCAATCGCAACAGCAGTGTAGCTAACTTTTCATGTCCCTCTTCGCAAGTCCAATTCTAAAAAGAACTCCTTTATCTACAGATCCATAAATTCATTTAACTTAAATTACTTTTACGTTGATATTTAATGCGACTTTATAATGACCACACGACCTAAACCAGATCATTCAATTTACCTTCCCATCCTTCGACTCTTTATCCTAATGTTCTTCCTCCACACCCATATCTAAACTAACTAACTAACTAACTAAGCCGTTTCCCCGCAGGGGTAGGCATAGAGGACGGACCGCCAAACAACTCGATCTTGGCACACAATCCTTGCCTCGTTCACATTCATGCTCTTCTATTATTCTGACTCTTGACATCGCCCGACTCAAATATCTGATTCACCTGGTCGTGCCATGTCTTTCTCGGGCGTCCCCGACTTCAACTACCATTTACATTTGCGTCATACATTCTCCTAACACTCCTTTCCTCATCCATACGCTCTTCATGCCCAAACCATCTGAGCGTCCCTGTCTTAATCATTACGCTTGCATCAGCCTTGCATTCTTTGCGGATCTCCACATTTCTCACACGATCATACATGGTTTTACCACACACACACGTCTCAGGGATCTCATTTCTACAGCATTCAGTCCACTTTCATCCTTTCTCTGCCAGTTCCATGCCTCACTGCCATACATCGGGGTAGGTACCAGCACTCCATTATGGACGGCTAGTTTCGCTTCTTTTGACAGTTTTTTGTTGGCGCCAATGGCGTTCAGTCCTCCATTAATGGAGTTACCGGCATTTACTCTTCTTTCGATATCTCTATCAGTCTTCCCAAAATATTTATTTTAAATATTACCGAACAACAATCATTACAAACAGGAAACAGGAAAAATTCTAACCCAAGTACTTACTGACCTTAAATGAAGGAAAACCAATAAAATTTAGATCAAGGAATCAATTAATTGAACCAAATGTACATTCATTCAGTTCCTCAAGTGGTCAATATCTAGCAGCTATCTATCGTGGAACAGATATAAATAATTCAGACGCTTCAAGCCATAAAGAGTTTGCTTATTATTGATTGACTAACGCAGACCCGTGAAAAATCACGGGATATTATAATTCAAATTTTGAAAAACCATTTAAAATAATTTTGTGTTATAATGTTATATTATAGGCAGTTTACCTATTTTGTTTGTCTGATTTTCTCGGACAATCATTTCAAAAAAGGAAATCCGAGTTCTATGGTTCATTGAACCGGAGTTATAGACCCCGACAAAAACTAAATTAGTATTTTTAATGATTTATGAATACTCTTGGTATCGCTCTGGTGAAGACCAACAGTTAGAATCTAATCGTTGCTGGAGATGGCTGAAGGGAATAATCAAGAAACACGGCTAAAGCCATTTCAAGCGAGGCATAGTGTGTAGATTTATGATTTTGTTAGAAGTCAGCTTGAGTACAATTCTCCCGTCTGGAATCCACAATATAACACGTACAAGCTGTTGAAACAATACAAAATAAATTCTACGTTTTCTAAATTTTAAAATGGGTATTCGAGCAAATATGTTTAACTATAACACCTTGTTAAATGATATGAATGTGCTCAAATTGTCAGACAGAAGAATTTTCACTGACTTGGTGTTTTTGTATAAAATTCTAAATGATTTAGTTGATAGTCCGGTATTGCTTGAACTGATAAGCTTCTGGATACCACAATGTAATACCAGAAGTCAAGATTTATTTCAGTGCAGAAATTCTGGGACGAACTACCATATGTATTCCTCTTTGCCCAGAATACTAATGGAGGGAAACAATAATACCAAGTCAGTGGACATCTTGAATTTATCTTTAAACAAATATAAAATATTGTTACTGAGGCAACTCAAGTATGTACAATAAAAACTGTATATTTCTTACTATTCATGTGTAAAAGCCCCGAAAAAGGGCGTTATTAAATAAATAAATAATCCCGTGGCAATCGATTTTTTTTTTCAATTCCAGCATCGAACTAATGAACTCAGAAGCAAAAGGACAAATCAATCAAATTAAATTTTTGGTACAAAATCGACTCAAATCTTATGTAGATTCACCAGTTTCTCGCTTCCAGACATCATATTATATGTTTGTACATATCACCGAGATTGGAACCCGCAAACTCTGAGTACGGATTCAAATAGTAAATCGCTCAGTTCTCTGTTCAGATTACGAATGAGAAAAGTTCGGCTTTTATAAAATATCAAACAAAATCTATTCTAACCACAATGATCAAAAGCTTTGAAAATCATTTGAATCTCAAGTGGTCCATAATTATGACTATTGCTCCTTATGAAAATAATTCATAGAACACGCACGAAAAATCATGTCATGAAGCAACTTATAAGTGGTGAGTAAATTATTAATCGAAACGAACATGCCCAGTATGCCTATTGCGTGTTCGAGAACGCATTTTCATTGAAGTTAGTTAAGTAGTATTACCAAGTACCAATAATTATAGCTGTATGCGTGGCCATACGATATACACGCACGTGTGTGGGTATTAAATTTATCGTTTGCATTCTGGCGGCAATTACAAAAGCGTTCTTAAGTTAAAGTTTAGCGAACAAGAAGTGAAAATGCGTTTAGGCCGAAAAAAACCTTCCTGTGACGCATTGATCTCAATGAAAAATTATTGAATGGACATCGGACAGCGGTAATAAATATAATATTAAACAATACAATATTCATTACGGTCTGGAAAGATGATGGTGCTAATGTTTATTTATTTTTTATTTATTATTTAAACGCCCATAGGGTTTTTACGTATAGTGCTGTACATGTTTTTGACAAAATATAGGAAATAACATAAAATATAAGAAACAAAATATAGGTAACAATAAAATAAAAGAGTTGACACAAAGTAGATAACATAGAATATAAGTTAGTAAAAATAGAGATAAAGATAGTTTATGAAGTAGGAAGAAATAGTTGGCACATACGCCGTTTGAAGTTTGAAATTTTTTAATTATTATCAAATACATCCATATTGTTTAAATGTTTGTTGCCAAGACTATGCAAACGCTGTATTGGAGAATGCAAACTATAGTTGGAATGAGATGTGTGTATATAAAATGTTAATATTTGTCTAGTCGTTCGTGTAGGTACATGAGGATTAATTAATTGCAGAAGTTCACAACAATTAAATTTAGAATGTAATAATTTTAATAAAAAGGTTAGGTCGTTTATTTTTCGTCTGTTTTCTAAAGTTGGAATATTTAAAATATTCATGTTGTTGTATTGGTGTTTAATTCGTAGTACTCCATTTATAATTTTTTTTTAATTTCGTTTAATAATTTTGTTATTAAATTTTGCAAGTTTTTTAATTTTTTACTATTGTGTCAGCTGTTTCGGCTTACAAGGTTTTTTCAAACTGTGTTTACTTATTAATACGACGACTTATTAACAAGATTCTAAATTTCAATTTTGACGGTGCCTAAATTAATTTTCTACCGGAAACCGATTTGCTGAGAAAATAACAGATTCTCTATTTTGTGGGGTACTTTGAAAACAGCTTTCCCCACTTTAAATTAATTCTATTTTGTATTTATTTGTACAGTGCCTTTGAAGTGATTTTTAGCGAAAACGGCGCTTTGTAAATTAGCCAAATATTATTATTATTATATTAAATGTTGTGTTCTTAATTGTGTAATAATGACGTGACTGCTATTGACTTATTTAAATGTATTATATTGTTAAATTCTTGTAAAAATAGGTACTGAGTGGTGGGGAGTAAATAATTTTCCTTGCTTTATTAATTAGTGTTATATTTTGGTCATTCGTTCGTTATTTCCAAAATATTCACAGATATTTTGTCTGGATATTGATAGGTAACTACTTGCAGCTCGTAACGCTATTTCCGTTGTGAACTCTGTGCAGGTTTGAAATATCCATTTAATTTCGACAAAAAAGATTTCAAAAATGTATCAAAACTAAATTTTTCGAAATTATTTGACCTTTAATTTGTAGTCGCAGATATTTTGACTGCGAATCTAGGACAATAAAAAAAGGGTTGGAATAGCTTGGTGAACAGTGGACATTGAGAAAGAATCTGACTAAAGCCTGGATTACATTGAGCGAGTTTACAAGCTACTAGCCGGCGAATTCACTATCTGCTAGTAAACTTGTTCAGTGAAAAATCTGCTAGTTAGCAAGTTAATACGATTGCACTGAGCGAGTTTACTAGCAGCTAGTGAATTTGCCGGCTAGTAGCTTGTAAATTCACTCAATGTAATCGAGGCTTTACCTCAATTTTTACACAGCATATTTTTTTTTAATATTATGGTACCGAGGGATCACTGGATTGCAATCGCTGCACAAGTTTCAGTAAGTAATAGAGTCGAATAAAATTTTATTTGATTAATTTGTGTTATTTCACAATTAATTCATTAAAAATAATAAATAGTATATTTGCGGCACGTTCCAGAGTGGAAGGTACTCTCCGTATCGCCCTGGTGTAAGATCACCTTTCAGAATTGAAACGTTGCTTGAAATGACTTTAGCCGTGTTTGGTGACCAGATCTGAATAGCCAGATACTTGCCCACCTTACTTTTTCCCATCTCCATCCCCTCCCCACTACCTTCAGCCTCACAACATACCCCAATTGGGGATGCCATGGTCTCACTGACTTCAGACGGAAGCAGCTGAAACTCTTTTGAGGTATTCACGTAAAAAAAGAAAAGTTGTCGGTATTTATGCACTGAGAGATCAATATAGGAGTCGATCCTTGCACGGATTACTTCGACACACTGAGAGATCACTACATTGGTGATCATTGCACGGAGACTTCTTTAACATAATCGATAGTAAAGAACTGAGAGATCAATGTAGATCATTACACTTGTTACTTCGTAGACTTACAATTTATTGTGGTATTATTCCAAAATGTAACACGAAGGTTAATATTGGGTACACACCTTTTCAGAGGAAAGGTACCTACATGGGTAGTATGTTGGATGCTGGAAGGGAGATGTACATATTTTGTTCAAATGAATTAATATTTGCAGATCGTATTTTTTCTTTTAAATTTTAAATTATATTTTTAAGTTTCAATCTGTTTTTTTTAAACTTGATTTAAGAGTGTTGGTTAATTAGCTGTGCTGGTGTGTTAGCTTTTCATGCTAATTTCTCTATGAAGAACGTACAAAATTCAAATACCGTCTATACTTAATACAATCAGTGTTGTTTTGTAATTCTGCCCCGGCATTGCACGCGATGAATGGCCGGCACCACGCTGGCTGGTTCCAGCTTTACCGTAAGGCCGCATTACAAGCGCAGCTTTGTTCCGGGCATGTCTCGCAAATAGATGTTACAGCAGCTAGTTTCTGTGTAGCCCGGTATATCAGTCCGTGTCCTAGCTATATTCGACATTCCTTGCTCAAATCTATGCGAGCTAAACCGGCCGTTCAATCTTTACAAACGTGGTTCCTTTTTCAGACGCCGATGCGTTGGTGACACGTGTCAAATTTGACATTTACGTAAATAATTGCATATCGCATCGAAATTTAAGTAAATTGCCTAATTTTATCAGTATGAACTTCTGTAATTCATTGAACGAGTAGATGTCGACGATATTAATTAATAATCAATCTAAAATAGTCTGCGAAGGTATTATAAGAGGGATTTTAAAAGTCCTAATGTGAGCGGGTTGTTTTCAGCTTTTAGTAATAATAATAAAAATAACGTAGCATTTATACAGCGCAGTTTTGTGTTATTTCACTTCAAGTGTGCTTAGCTATAATAAACTTAAGAGTAATCCTATATGTTCCTTACGAGTCCTTACAAAAATTGATTAAATAATATGAAACAAAGAATATGCAGTATTTACAAAGTATTGCGAAGAGAACAAAATTAACAACATGGCACAGGACGATAGATGATGATAAAAAATAACGGTGCCCCATTTAAAGTTAAATATAATATAGAACAGGAGGCAGTTTACGTTTAGAAATTTGGAAACATTCCCGGATTATAACCCAAATGAACAAATGGACAAATAACCCAACAATGTTTTAAAATCTCCTACTATCACCACAGAAAGCCGAAAATGTTGCTTGTGATGTGATGGAGGACCTAGCCAGCCGAGGAATCGAACACGCGACGCCCGGATGGGACCCAAACGCGATGCCCATTCAACCACTGACCGGTCAAACATAAAATTACATTAAGGAGGTACGCCGTAGGAGGAACACAACAGTAGGTCTCATTTTATAACAGTTAACTCGTTTTGCTGAGTTAGTGCTTCATAATTTCACGAATAATGCACTGATTTTAATTTGGGAGGCGGGTATGGCTACCGCCACCCCGGGAATCATTTATCACATTACCAACACCTCATAACAATAACACCCATAGGTCACCGATACGTATGGTGAATTAGCAGGGATGCCCGGGATCATGGGGTGAGATTTATCTAGGTCTTAGCGACTGATGCGTTTGACCACCTACTGCGTGGCAGGCCGGATCAGTAGAGGTTGACAGAGACCATTTGACCTCTCCAGCAGAACTCCGTCGAGCGATGAAGGGATGGATTAATCCTTCCGTTATTCCTGGTCATATTGATCCCCAGATTCTTACCTATCACAATTACTTTATTATTTATTCGTTCCCAGAACTTCTCCTCTCCTTTCTATCCATAAAAGACCTCCACACAGCAGAGCAAAGAAGAAATAGTCTCTGAGGGATTTTTTCCTTGGGGACTCCAGTAAAACAAATAACACAACCGTAGGTCTTATTTTATAACAGTTTGCTCGTTTTGCTAAGTTTTGGAGCGGAATGTTATTATATGTAAATTTATTGTAATTGTGTTAATATGGGCTGCACTACCAAATACATTGAACTTCATAACATCCTTTGATTATTTGCTTGTCATTGTTTTGTCAGTTTCGGATCTTTTGATCCATCTTTCCAGATAAATCTGATCCTCTTATTATGTTCCCACCGCTGAGAGCTTCGTTGCAACTTCTCTTCTGGGGTCGCCCATTAATCAAGTGAGGCTTGAAAGGGGGGCGGAGGGGTTCGGAAAAAATCACGAAATATCACAAGGAGGTGGGGGGGAGATATAATGAGATATCACGTGTACTTATTTTTTGTTGAACGCACGATTTCTAAACCAAACAGCGGCGCATGGCCTTGAACCATCGTTGCCAGGAAATGATTTCTCCGCGCGTTGCGACAACCGCTCGGCTCACCAGTCGCCAGTAAGTCTGTGATTTTGACGCCGAACACATGCTTAAATTGATTCCGCGTATGTTTTGCCTTAAAACGATGTTCTGAAAATTTCAATACACTTTGTACTAAAAAAATACAGATGATTTTGGGTATGAGAGGGGGGGGTGGTCTAAAACCTCGCAACATATCACCAGGGGGGAGGGGGTTAAAAAGTTGTTTAAAAACATCACGTGGTTAATGGACGACCCTTTTTGATATTTGCGTTGTTGACGTAGAGCAAGAGGGAAAGGCTACAGCGGAGCTATCAGCGGTACGCTCGTTATAAGCTCTTAAGGGGGTATTCTAGTCTAGAAGCATGAATGGTAGGTATTTTTTCAGGTGCAATAAAAAAACCATAATGTTTTTACCGGCCATTATTTTACCAAATATTAATTAAACATTAAAAAAATTCAAAAAGTTAAGAATTGTTGAAGTTGGGGGGTCTAAAAAGAATGGCGCGCCCTTGTTGACACGATTGCAACCCTCCTGGTTATAAAAAATATATATTTCTTAATTCAAACAAATGCGGCTATGGACCGAACTAAGAAAAGGCAAAAGAATTATTTTTCGCAAAATGGCGACTGTCTGAAATGAAAAAGATATTTTTTGCTAGTGTTTTTGACTTTTTAAAAAAAATTCAAATTTTTTAAAAATAGTAAAATTTGAAATTTTGTTATGGTTTTAGTTCCCGCCATAAAGTAATGTATGGAGAAGGCTCAACCAAATTTCAAGCAAGTTGGTTCAGTAGAACTTGAGATATCGTGTCAATCGTCTCGAAAAAAGTGATTTTTGAGAAAAATGCGTTGAAAATTTTGTTCTATTAAGATTCTGGTTAGATTCCGTCTAAACCGCGTTATTAAAATGGTTATAACTTTTAAAATAATGGAAATTTCGGAAAATCCTTTTAAGGGAGATGTTTTTGAATATTTAAACTCTGTATATTTTTTTTCTAGACTAGAATACTGCATTAACAGAAGACTGCAAAATTTTTAAAGAGAATAAGAAGCCAAAGATTACATCTTCAGAAATTTCATGAAGATTTTATTTTAGATAGATCATACATTTGGTCAGATAGATCAAGTAATTGAACGGAGAAAACCAGGAGCTGTACGGCGCGTGAAGTGAATGAAAGAAGTTGTCGGAGATGTCCGAGGAAGATAGGACACGATCAATTGAATCAGATTGGGTGATGTCAAGAGTCAGCGTTACAGATAGCGTGAGAGGATGCACGCAATACGAATGAAGCTAGGAGTGGGTGGCGGTCCATCCTCTTTGACCACCACTCCAGAGGACCGCCGTGATAGTTTTAAACACCTATGTTTTTTTTGAAGAGTAAATAAGTTTTTGTAATATTTATATCATCGGTACGTATTATATATTAACCCTGGACATATCCATCAGCCTTTTTGTCTGGTATGCTGGTTATTAATAATCACCGGTAGAAGGAAAACTGCTTTGCTGATAACAGTTTAACTTGTTACCCCGTTTATTTGTATGTTGACTACACAAAACACCTTACTCTATGAGCGTGTTGGTTGCTAACTTCGGACGGTACAGTGGCGACATCGGGTAGAAGACGGAAGAGCGGTCACTCTACGGATTTACTGGTGAAGGAAGAGGTGTCTGGTCTCCGGCTGGCATGCTGACTTGGCTGGATTGGCGTTAGTTTCCTTTACACTGGTTTAAATAGGAGTTTATGTTTTTTAATGGTCATGTCTTTGAGACTGACCTAGGCGCCCAACATACTGTTTGAAAGGTTAGTTTTGTTCAGATAATAATGTTTCACATATCGCTGGTTCCTACAACTTTTAAAAGTGACTTGCATATTTCATAATCCCAGGAGCTTCCTCTTCAAGGAACCCTGGACCATGTCCTGAGTTTTGTTAAAACATTAATCCTTAAATAGACGATTGTCTCATGCTCTACAAACTGTTTGATTTCAATAAATGTTAAAAGTTAAAGTAATGTTTCATTCACATGTCCCTTATATTTTCACTGCGCACATGGATGTCGCTGGGAAGTAGATTGACTATTCATTTGCTAAAAGATTAAGAAAAATAGTTACAACAGCACAAAACCTTCGGCAGCTACACTCTTCCCCCCCCCCCCTTCCATTCGCGTGTGCTATAGAGGGGAGTGGGAGAGCAAGGAATATCATTTCTTTTTACAGGATCTGCTACGTTCACAGCTGACCACCAGCTCCCTAATAGATCGCATATTTTTTAAACATCGCCCAGATAGCAGACCATAGATCCAAAAAAGCTTTGAGCATGTAGCGTGGTGCGACACAACCACGATGTACCCGAAAATTTCACAAGAGCGCACAGGCACGGGACTTTGGTTGTTTCGAGATGCAAAACTAACCAGCCATTGGTAACCCCGCTGGTGACCGAACAACTCAGAATGAAATCAACTCAACACTTCTTTTGAAAAGTCATTAAAAAGATTGTAAAAAATATACAAAAAATTGGTTAAATAGCTTACGTTAGGTTAGGTTATGGATCGTTTTTTCAATTTTTTTTGTGGTGATAACGTCTTATAAATCGATGAACGCCGGTTACATTCACGAAAAAGCATGACTCATTGTCACGTTGTCACGATGTCACGTTCCGCCTGAGCCGAGTGTGCAAGCGAGGGCGCGGAACAAGCGTTCGGCCTAAGAGTTCGGCTTGTGACGCATCTAATTCTCTTCCACTCCATCGTTATTATATGACGTTATCACGTAAAATTATCGTCCGTAAACCGACTTTACAAACAATCATTTTTTTTCGTAGCTTTTAATGACCTTTCGAAGAGGTGTTGAGTTGACTTGAATCTGAGTTGGCATGGAACCAATCCCGCTATAGAGAGTGATTCTGGATTCAATTGAAAATGGATGTTTTTAACTATTGTAATTACGGTAAATGTACATTAAAAAAAAAAATTAATATAATTGTTTAATATTCACAAATTCGCTTTGTGGCGTAATTTTATATTATATAAAAATAAATCCCCTTGTACGCACTATATATTTAATTGAAATATTTTGTTAATTTTAATTTTGTACTGACGAAGAAACCATTGGTTTGGAACATGTCAATAATTTTGATTAAATAAGTGATTTGTTTTCAAATAATATAAAATAAAATATATTATACTGGACAATTATCGTATACAAATCTCATACAAGAACAGAGAGAAACACTTGTAAGAAAATAAGTAGGTAGGCAATTAACAAAGACCAGATGTATGTTTAATTTCACAATTCAACTCACAACATACGAGAAGTATTATGCAGCTCGCGCGTGCATTCCTCCACAGGAGTTACACTCGTGGGCACGTTAAGCACGATGCGGTGTTACCAAACAGGCAGGAGCTGCACACGTGTCTTGCAGGGGCGGGCGCAGCCCATAACCAGTGAGCCACGTGGCCTGCATGGAATAATTAATGTATTCCCAATCAACACCAAGTACCTACAGAATCTCTGATCTTTATGACGCAATCAATCCGTTTGATGAATTCTACAATCTTAACACACTTCAGGCGGGGCGAAAACAAGAAACCCATTGGAAAAAATGGAATTTGTTTTAAATAGATCTATCGTCGAAAATAATTTGTACATTGATTTTTTTTCTATGGTACTCGCCACACCCCAACTACAATAGTATTGTCCAAATTTATAGCGTTCTAACTAATTGTGTAAAATATAACCAAATTCTTATTTTAATCTTTTGTAAAGGTCATTTTATGAAAATTTCCAGTCCCAGAGAGCTCTAAATTCACTAGTCTTTCAAAATAAATACTAATTCAATTTTGGCATTAATCTTCTTATAAATGTAAAAGCAACAGCGATGGGGGTAGCAAAGGTAAATTCATGCAATGTCCAGTGTTTTCAATATAATGTCCTCCACGTGCAAAGTCGTATCATCCCCAAGCATAAACTTTCTAAAAAAGTGTGTTTATCGGAAGTGACCTGCCAGGTAAGTATGGCTCAGTATCTTTTTGTAAATAATAAAATTAGATAGATTCTAAGAATATAAAAAAAAATAATAATAAATAAATAAATAAAAACTGTAAAGCGCCCTTGAGGTGATTTTTCACAAAAACGGCGCTCTACAAATTGTCCAATTATTATAATTATTATTATTATTATTTGTAGGAGGCCCTGAGGAAAATAATTTCCCTCAGGGCCTATGTCATCTCTGAAGATGCTGCGTGGAGGGTGTTTTTGAGGCGAGGAAGGAGTGGACATGGCTCCCTCCTACAACATGGAAGAGACCCATGTTGTAGGAGGGAGGAAACACAGGCCGGCATATCGTTCCACAGCCGAGCTGTTGAACTCAAGAACGAGTCGTAGAAACGACCCTTTCTCATGTGACTAATGTCAACAGTGTACAAATGTTGGGCTCGTATTTGGCCTGTTTCCCGACTATGCACCGGTGCCCGGGGGATCAACGACGCTAGTTCCTCGGAGCATCTTCCATTGTAATACCGGTAGAACAAGGACAACATTCTCACCTGACGCCTGTGCTCTATTAATTGCAATCCGTTTGTTAAGTTAGGAGAATCTATCAAACGAACCGCCCGTTTCTGCACAGAGTCGAGGGTTTTTAAGGTATTTTGGGGCTCTAGACCAGAGGTGGCTGCTAAATTCAACCGTGGGGCGCACTTGCGATTTGTACAGGGTTAGCTATTGTGTACTATTAAAGTATCTGCGGGCCCTGTACAGTATGCCCAGTTTCTGAGAGGCTAACTTAACTCTGGCTTCGATGGAGCCCCCATACCTGAGCTGGTCACTTAGAGTTACACAAAGCATATCAATGGAGGGCCTGTTCGGGAGATTGCTTCCGTTGAAGGAGACTAGATTTTCATTTCGATCCCTTTTAGACATAATCAGACATGATTGGGTCTTTGAAACATTAAATTCGACGAGGTTATTCTTACCCAAGAGGAAACACTCTCGAGGTAACCGTCCATTCTTTGCTTCCTCGTCCTCCGAGCCATTGGGGTTTGTGTGCCCGCCACTAGAACTCTATAAACAGATATTAAAGTCAGTGTTGGGCTATTTAGTGGCGTTTTGTGAGTAAATATGTATGTATTCTATTACTTTACAAAAACATTGGTTTTCAAATTGGTACAAATCCCATAAGCCCAGAAAAAATAAAGTATCAGGCCTTAAAATTGCTTTAAAGTTCAAAATTTCCGACCTGCGAACCTCTTTTCGGTTACGGTTTTATTGTACAATGTGGAAAATTAAATTCTTTAGAAAATGGTAGAAAACATTTTTGAAAACAATTTAAACCTAATCGCCATCTTCATGTGTTATTGTTGGCGGTCTAATTTCGAATTTTACACTACGTGGAGCATCACCTTAACAGGATCGTATGCCTGTTAATTTGTTTGTACGTTTCGTTTCTGGTTCAACACGACGGCCGTAAAGGCTTGTAGACAGTTAATGCAGAAAGTTATAAAATATCGCATCATTTCCATCTTTTTAAGCGGATAATGTTGTTTGTGCAATGACGGAGAACTGAACGTGATTTTGACTGGTTATAGAACCCGAGGCTTTGAACTACTCGACCATTCGATCGGTCAATCGGTCAAACCAGAGTTAGTTTACGACGGGGACAGCATTCAAAAGTCAGCTGCCTAATTTCGTTACGAATACTAATGCTACAAAACAAGGTTTTCAGCGACTGCATATACACCAGGGAACCCAGCATGGTCGATCGATGTAACCCTATATCAAAAAAATTATGCAACAACCCCGGCTTCGAAACTTTTTCAATTAAATAGTTTTATTAATAATGGCACCGGTGAATTTTTACCTCTACTGACTAGTTCAGCCTGCCAATTAAGAGTAGAAAAAAATTGAACTACTAAATTTGTAAGCTGGCAACACCAATTTAAATATTATTATAAAGCGCAATGACACTGATTATATAGAACGCTGTAAATCACATTTTAAAAAATATTGTTTTCTTAAAAAAAAAATTAAATCGAAGAAGCACCGTTGTTAAGGTACCTGTTTAATGGCATTAATTTGATTAAATGGTGTTTTACGAAGTGGTTAGCTTTCGTTTAATTCATAAATTTTAATTTAACAGTAAGTAGAAAGGAAGAATCACGGATGGTGAGTTTAGTTACATTACTTTTAGATCTGAATGAGTTAAATATATTCAAATCTAAAATTAGAGACACGATCTAAAGCCCGGGCAACAATAGGTTAATTTTCAATTTGTAAAAATATTTTGACAGATAGAAGGCACAACCTTACAACAGAAAACTTAGAAAAATACATAATTGTAAACATTTACAAAACAAAGCTTGAAAAAGAAGCTTGAGCTTGAGAAAACAATTGGTTAAAGAAGGAAAAAGCCCAACATGGCGTAATACCCCAAAAATAAATCACTGTAACCGTTCAGCTGTTTAACGAGGCGATGAAGGTTTTGAACGAAACACCAGCATAATGGGTGCGGTGCGAAAGCTTTCACTACCGGTTAGCACCCAAAGCCAATCCAACATAAATTGACAGTACAAACTATCAACCGTGGACTCGCAGTTCACATTTAAATGTCGTTACATCCATTACCGTTCCTGATCGAACTACGTACGATAACTACTTCCAATGCTACAACACTTCCCAGAACTTTTAGAGCATTAACTGTAACGATGTTGTTCAACTGGCTTATGGTACTTTAACCCTTACACGTAATGATCAACCAAAAACAGTTGTAAAAGTTAATTTTAAACACAGAAAATGTAAACAAAACATTAAATATTTTGAAGATTACCAGAATAATAGTATTTGAAAGAAAACCGATTGTGTCAAATTATTTAATTGCGCAAGAAAGAATGGCAATGATCTATTTCACCCTAAGTAAATAACAATTCTCGTTCAGATTGGAAGATCCTCTTTCGCTTTGGCGAAAGATAATATATTTATTTGAAACACAAACAGGAAACATGCTTTTGGTTAAGCAAAATTTATTGCTATTCGATATAAATTTAATGTCCCTGCTTATCTGGTGGTTTGTTGAATACCTACTATGACTATTTTGGTTTTCCATTTTATTTTCTCTCTGTTTTTATTGTAAATACTTGCATTATATTATTACTGTTTTTTTCGTTATTTCTCTTATTCCATAAGGCTTCATCAACTGGGTGCAGCTCTTATTTTTTGAATTCTTATTTTCTTTATCTTACTAACATTTTATCTCTATTTTTATGCTATCGATTTCAGAGGAATTATTTCAGCCACGAGCTGATACCTTTACTACTCTTTTGTATTATGTTAATGTATTTGCATACTGCTTACTAACTCCGTATACATGGACATTGGAGGGTCTAGAGTCGTTGAAATAAATATAGCTTCGTTCAATAAAAATAGCAAATAATAATAGTTTGTAGTGTAGGACGAAACCATATGTTTCCTTATAACGCCGTTCAAGTGGTGGGGTCCCCTCCAATGTCCCTGCTTATGCTTATAAAACATGCTTTTGCTTAAAAGCAAAAATTATTGCTATTCAATAAAAATTTAATGTCCCTAGACCAGGGGTCGGCAGTTTTTCAAGTGAGAAGAGCCAATTTGTCAAAGAAACTGGATAACAAATATATCAGAGAGCCATATTATAACCGGGGGAGCCATATTGTAATCGTGCTGTGGTAAAAATGTGGTGGAACGATAATTACGATTTTCTTGTGTTATTTACATTCTAACTGTAATATCATCACACTTCTGCCCGTTTAAATGTTTCTATAAACAGACTGCACATAGATTCCTTATTAAATAAAAACCAGTTTTGTGTTGGAATGCAAAAAAATAATCGTTCGGCGGCTCCTCATAAGGCTCATAAGGCTGGTTGAGTAGAGGAAATTGCAATTGATGTCTGAAGAGCAGAAGAGCCGCAGACTCCTATGCAAAGAGGCGCAAATTCCGACCCCTGACCAAGACTAATTAATCTTCAGCAGAGTATATTTACAAAAACAAATATATATAAAATTTACATATTTCTTCCAGGGTGTTGAGGTAAGATAAAATTTTTCAAAGTCATTTTGTGGAGAATTTGTTTTTGATTCCCTTTCAGACCAACATTTTAAATATTTTAATGATTTTATTATTGCTTCCTCTTTAGGCCATCATTTTGAATAAGAACCCAAAATTTCAGTCGGTTCGGCACAATATAGCCCGAGATAACGCCTTTTAAACTCCGAGCGCAGACCTCGCACAAATTAAATTTAATAATGTTCTAGTTTTTATTATTGTAACAGCTGTTTCGTCTTACAAAGCCATTTTTAAAATGTGATTATTTCATGGTCACCTGGTAGAATGGGAACTTTTCGCAAACTACGAAATACTTTTAAAAATGTGCGGAATATTTAAAGTTTATTTGTCTAAATCATAATTTTAATATATTCATTATTAACTATTGATTTTATTACTGGTTGACAGAAAGGATGGACTGCCACATAACTCTGTCTCGGCACAAACTCTTTCTTCATTCACATGCATACGTCCATATCATGCATACCCTTCTGCCATAACAACCTTGGACGTTCCGACTTCTGATACGATTCACTATTCATTAATGTTCGTGGAAAACTAAGAATCTGAAAAAAGCAAATGGACATGACCAGGAGACAAAGTTGTTGTAAAGGGTTAACACTTCATCAACGTGTGGGTGAACTTCGGACGGTCGGAAGTCTGTATTACTCACGGGTCGACCATTTACCTGCCAGGGTCAAACACTTCAGATATTTCAATGTCTCGTGTGGTTTGACATCAAAGAAAGATACCGAATAAAGACTTTTTTTATCGAAACACGAAAACCATAAGTTATGAAGAAAATAAATGACGAAATATCGGTGACCGGACAACTCGACTTCATACAACTTCAACACCTCCTTTGAAAAGTCATTAAAAGTGATGAAAAAAAAATTGTTTATTAAATAGGTTGCGTTAGGTTAGAATATGGACTATTTTAATATTATTTTTTATCATAACTTTTGATGAATTTTTAAAGGGTGTTGAAATGCCACTTTGTTGAGTTATCCTGAAACCGAAATATCTAACTAACTAACTCATCGTTGTGAAAAAAATAAAAAAAAACACGCACCATTTTAAATGGAGCAAAAATCTTTCGGCAAATAATGTCATTATGATTTAGAAACACAGTAAATATTATCATACCCATAACATCCATACTAATATTATAAATGCGAAACTGCTCGAGTTTGTTTATGACCTTTTCAGGCATTAAAACCAATAAAAAGACTTTAAAAATTCATTCACCAATAGAAAGCTAAATTATATGCGCAGACTATATGTTGTATATGATGGTAAGCTCTGGCGTTATGAAATTATAAATATTAATATATTATATTTGTTATGCGTTTTCTGTCGCTAACAAAAGCGAGTTAATTGCAAATGTCAGAAAAAAATCATTTCCATGGAAACGATGTTGATATATTTGTGGGCTCTAAGCTGGTAGGTACTCAGCCCCCTGGTCAGCTACTGCTCCAGAAAATTCAAATATTAGAATATGTTTTGTTTTTTTTGGACAAGCTGGAATAAATGTCAGATAAGAGTTCCTACATTAAAAATATAATTCGTAACGATTTTAAAGACTGAATAATAAATAGTGTAATTTTGTAATATATTAACAAATTTCCAAATATTTATTTAAAAATAAACATCCGAAATGTTTGTAAGCGCATAAATTCCGGACGAATGAACAAAATTGGATAATTCTTTTTTTCTTTGTGAAATTTAGGTGGCAAGCTAGATGTTAGAAAACTGAATGTAAGGGAATGAATGTATGGAATGCGGGAGGGGGTGGGGTGGGGAGGAGGGGGGATAATTGATAAGTTCAACCGCTACAGTAATTTCCCGTAATACCATGCGAGCGAAGCCGCGGGGAAAAGCTAGTATTAAATAATAGAACAATCTCTATTTTTATAAATTTTCTGAGGGACGCCATTTTTTTCTGTGAAGGAATAATTACCATTTCGGTTAAGCAAATAATAATAATATTTGGCTAATTTCTATAGCGTCATGTACGTGAAAAATCACCGATTAGTGTATTACGCATTGCTATATTAAGCATAGGAAATGTTTGAAACTTTCAAAGTGCCTTTTTGGATTATTTCAACCACATGACAATACATCTGAAAAGTTTTTCAATCATCAAAAAAATTCTTGCGAAACTGTTAAATTATGAGAATGACATGACACGATTGTCAATGCAGCATTCAATTTTGAAAACACTTTACATTAATGAAATAATTTGAATCGATTCAAGAATTATAGACATTTTAAATAGATACCTTTGTCAAGTAAATTTGATTTATTGTTTTGAAAACTCGAATTAAAAAAAATTGTAATAGGTGGCACGCGAGCTGTTTGAAAACTGAATGTATTGGGATTGAATATATGGAACGCGGGAGGGGGGTTGGCGGGACGGAGGAACGGTAGAGGGGAGAGGGAAGGCGGGGAAGGTGGATGGGGAACGTGGGAGGGGAACGGAGACGCACGGGAAAAGACATATTTTTTTTTTTTTTTTTTACATGAAATACCGCACAAGAGTCCCAACTGCTCCCGTCTGGAGCCAGTGAGACTATGGCATCTCCAATTGGGGTATGTTGTGAGGCTGAAGGTAGTGGGGGGGGGAAGGAGATAGGGAAGAGGTAGGTGGGGAAGTACCTGGCTATTCAGATCTGGTCACTAAACACGGCTAAAGCCATTTCAAGCAACGTTTCAATTCTGAATGGTGGTCTTACACCAGGGCGATACTATTAGTATCTTCCACTCTGGAACGTGCCGCAAATATATCATATATTATTTTAAATGAATAAATTGTGAAATAACACAAATTAATCAAATAAAATTTATTTGCGCACGCCGGGTTCGAACCCGCGACCTACGGATTGTGAGTCGAGAGTCTTGCCTCGGGACCACGGAGGCCGTCAAAGACATGTAGTTATGAAGATAATATCTACACGTTACAAATATTTGGATATCAAAAATAACATCCAAGTTTTAAGAACATAAAATGTTCCAAGAAAATATGTTACAATTCGGAAGAAATTCGAAATGTCAGGTCTTCGTAATACGTCTTACTCCAGTAAAATATTGGTAACATCAACAAAGCTGGCCGCTAGAGGCGCTAACCACTTTACCAGAATTTGATCACTCGTGTGGTGGTTCGCTAATAACATCAAAGACAAATACCGAACACTGATTCATGGATTGAATACTGATTCATTCCAGTGACCAAAACACAGTTTACTAAGTAGGCGATGGACAAAATCTCAATATGATTAATATCTAACATCAAAGAAAGATACCGGACACTGAATCATTCGAGAAATCAATACTGATCCAATCCACGGACAAAAAATACAGTTATAAGAAAATGAATCAAAATGGAACAGAACAAATAATAAAAAGTAGCTTAAGGCGGCGCTATTCGGCTGAAAAAGAAGAAGATGGAGAGATGTGTAATTACGAATGTTAGACGGAGCGCGCGTGTGTAATTACGAAAGTGATGAAATCGCAGTGAAAATGGCGAAAAAGCTTAATAAAAAATGACTCGTTTAAATAGAGCAAAAATCTCGTGGAACGTATCTTAAGTATCATTTAAAGAAACATTGTGAATTTTTTCCCAAATATAACTTGTAAAATAATAGAAATAGACTTGTTTTAAATAATTTTTGGAGCATACTTGGCGATTTTTTTCTATCGAGGGAATTTCATATAATTTGCGTTTCGGCGTGGAACGTATCTAGATATTATCTTCAAAAATAACATATATTTTTTTAAGAGCTTAAAAACTTCAAATGTTTAAGGGAGATATGTAAGAAATCGGTCGAAATTCGAATAGTGGAACCTTAAAACCGACGTAGACAGTCAAATACAGTTTCTAAAAAAATTAAAGATCGCAGTAGAGGAATCCCCAATAAGTTATGAATCCCTTTAGAGCAGTGGTTATTGCATTTATTTTTTTGACAGGGATCATAAGGTACAATGGTGATAAACTGAATTTGTCACGGTAAGATTTAAAGCAACGGAGGGGGCGGAATGGGATATGGGATTGGGACAAGACGGGATGGGGTGGGTACCGGATTTTTTCTTTTCAGACTTCCTTGACCAGGGGACAACCCGCGCGCTGAGCTCGCTTATTAACCGGCGCGCGTTATGGAATGTTTGAAATATTTCGCGGACCACATTCTAGCTCTTGTGGACCACTAGATGGGAAACCCTGCTTTAGAGTCTTTAGAGCAGTGCTTCAAGTGGCGATACTGCACCCCTGCGGGCGTTGATGAGATCCAGGTGAGCGGAGAAAAGCTCAAAAAGGGCTTAATGGCTGGTATGGGGGTCAGAGGAATTAAAAAAAAATGTGTTTCGAATGAATCCAAAAGAGTCGTGGTAATGTATTCAATTTGGGAGGAGGGTATGGGTTTCGCCGCCCTGGGAACCATTTATTAGATAACCAACACCTCTGGTGTAGGTCATCCCAAGAGGTTCGCTACCTTTAATGACTTAGCAGGAGTGCCCGGGTTTATAATGGTGAGGTTTGACCGGATCTTGGCGGCGGATGCGTCTGTCAACCAACTGATTGGCGGATCAGGGGAGGCTGGTTAGGAGGTCTGAGGGGTTGTCGAATAAGGTTGGGAATCTCTGCTTTAGACCCTGCAAACAACAAGTAATAAATAATATCTTGTCAGATGGCATCCATTACGAATGCAAATAATAAATATTGCATAAATTTATTGACGTTCGGTAATGATAAATATCAAAGGACTAATAAATAAAACATATTATTTCAATGATCAGATTTTACATTGGAGGCCCCATGAATATTAATACATACTTTACTCTTAGACTCTGCGGGCGGCTTTTGGTTCGGCCTCGCCTAGTTACTGTTGGTGACCATTTTATAAATTCAAAAGGAACTGGTTCCAAAATTAGCCCGTTCCTCGTATCCACTGTCAACCAGTGATGGCTTGTCACCGGAACAAAGTAATCGGGCAATGACGTCGTATGTAATAATCAGCCGCTTGATACAACTGAGTATTACCGTCAATCTTTCCATATCCAGAGAGATACTCCAGATTCACAAATTCGTAGAACTTATATCTAGGGGGGGGGGCACGTCTCTATGCGTCCTGCCGACGGAAATGGCGACATCTTGTGACGAATTGTTTCAAAATTGAAAATTAATTTAAAATCGAATTAAAACGGCAGCTTTGTTTGAAATTCCAGGTACACAGATGTTATTTGTGGTGCGGCGCGTATGGCGTAGCGCAGACATGCACTCGAAGCTGGGATCTGAAAATCAACCACTCAGACTGTGGTGTGTGTATGCAAGAGCGTGGGTGCAAGCGAGATGGCATGCTTGCACTGAGGCTATATAAGAGATGCATGATAGATTTCGTGCTCCTTTGTCAGTCAGCAGCTCCCCAATAAATACTAGTACTAAACTACATGTACATAATTTGTGTACTACCCGACACTTGCACACTACCGACATCACAACATTACAATTGGCGCAGCCGGTAGGATTACAATTGGCGCAGCCGGTAGGATTACAATTGGCGCAGCCGGTAGTAGCAAGTCTAATAATACTATTTGTCTATTACGATTACGATTCGATTGATCTAGAAGAAGGTAAGTAAGTTCTGTATTTGTATGTACATATAGATCGTCAAGATACAACATGAAAAATCATTTATTTTATTTACCCGCATGCAGAACCAATGTTAGAAAAAAACCACTTTTCCCCGCAAGTGTGCGCGCACACTGCGCAGTATATTTCACAATTTTATGATGTTCATAATTTCATAATAACCCTCAGAAATATCGAACCGAAGTAATGGGTATGATCATAAATTAATGCATATCACATAAAATGCATCGAGTCCTATCCATATCCTATATTCCTTTTTCTCTTCCCTTTGCCTTATTAGTAATAGGCGGAATGCGGAGGCAAAAGCGTTGGGAATGTATGGCGAGCGATATGCTGAAATAGGCCGAAACCAAATGATCTTTTATAGCTAAGTCTGTTGGTCCCACAAAACAAATTAAACCGGCCTAATAACGACAGTAAAATTGTTTTGTCTTTAATAATCAGCGGTTCTGGAATTTTCGTTTTGCCTCCGCATTCCGCCTCTTACTTATTAGTTAAGGCAAAATAAAACTCGTATCTCTTACTGTTTCCATGACGGTTGATCCTCGAAAATTAGCTCTCGGTATAATTATACAAATTTTTCCGCGTTCCCCTTCCACCTTCCCCGCCTTTCCAATCACCCCTTCCGCGTTATCTCCTTCGTCAACTCCCCCCTCCTTCCTTCCCACCCTGCCGCTAAAATGTATGAAATACACACATTTTAATTTATATAAATTTCATAACGAAAGAGCTTATTATTATAAAAAAAACCGCCGCCGGCTTGCGCACACGAAATCACCAAACTTTTATCGCAATCGGATGCGATATAGCAGCGCATAAAGTAAAGCGAAAAACAAACAAATATGAATTTTTTTTTAATAAAATTTTGGGTACAGTCGGGTCACCCTATTACCAACATTAGCATAAGATCCTGTTTTGGTTTAAACGTAAATGATTATTATATAAATATCTCCGTTTGTTTCTCACAAATACGTAAATAAAGATATATTATATATTTTTATTTTTTTTTATTTATTTATTAAATTACAGAAAAACATTTTGTATAAGAATTCGAGTAGACCCACAAAGCTGTCATATGGCAGCTTGTCTGCAGGTAAATAGCGAGCACTATTTGCACTGCGCCCTTGAGGTGAGGTGAAGTGATTTTTCACAAAAACGACGCTATAAAAATTATTATATTAACAAAAAGCAGATAATATGTGTGCTCCAGCAGAAAAATTCATTTAGCTGCCAATTAAAAAGACAAGTAATCACACTGTTCATCACTACATATTTCTCTAATTTGCGATAAAAAAAGAGTGTATTTCAAAAATATGTTAAACCGACCAGTACTCCATTTATTATAGACATAAATCCACAATGGATAGATATTGCAGTGAAACAAAGAGTGAACAATGATGAACCAAAGAATCCAATAAATTCATCAACAAAAGGCAAGAAACAAAACTTCACTGTGAAACAAAAATGTCGGGAATCAAAGACGCCAAATATCAAGTGATCAGAATTGACTATAATTGGGTTACGAAATACTAAAAACAGTCATTGTCCTATCATCAATTCAATTCATCATCAAAATTAACCATTCTACTTGGGTCCAGTATGAATTAGCTGCATAATTTCTTTCGTCAGCTGCAATCTATCACCAAGCCCCCAGCATTTGTGTCCATCTTTTCTTAGTCAATTTCCTACGAGGTCAGCACTGGCGGAGTTCAAACAAATACAGTAGTTTATTGGTCGCATAAATAACCTACACATTTGAAACGTGAATGGTTCTGCGGGACAAACACAATTGGGTCATCGTACCCGCATTGCTATTGGCCTATTTGGCTTAATAATCATGGACTATTGGACTGTTTGGTAGAGGCCCGGCGCGTGGTAGAAAGTTTTTAGGAACACTTTGTTTTGAATTTGCGTAGAATTTGAAGGAGGAGTCAAATTATGATTTTTTGATTATGACACCACTTTAATTCCTTGATGGATAAGACTCTTCAACTCCTCAACTCCTCAACTTCTCACAGTCCAGCGCTGCATGAATTGCTGCGGACACTGACGTTCAGGACACTTATGATAATTTTTGTATAACCATTATATATTATTCCAGTGCATCGGCAAACTTCCGTTTCTTCTACTTTCTTCCACTTTCCAGCGACCTTAAGTTTCTCTAAGTTTGAGTTCTCAGTTTTGTGGTTGTGTTTGTGTGATCATAAAACATACCACCACCGGAGTTTAATAAAATGATATGGGTTAATCACGTATAATGCAACGTGTTTCAATTTGAATGAGTAATTTTGCACTATCACTAAAAATCATATCAGAAAAAATCATACTTAAAAATAATGGGGAGGGTGATTGCAGACCTTGCAAATGAAGGACTGGGTGAGATAGTAACCAATAAGAAGATGTCGAAGGAAACGAAAGGAAGGAGATCAAATATCAGTTCTGATGCATGACAACAAGGCATGGAATTGGTAGAAAAAAACCTATTACAGTCAAAATGAGACCACCCAGAATTGACGTATGGCTAAATTGGGAATGAGATCCTAAAATAAGCGAAAATAATATTTGCACTGGACACTCAGACAGGATGTACAAAAAAGGAGTATCCAGAGAGAGTACACGATGGATAAGTAGATGGAAAAAAAGTGTCGGGAACTTTCCAGAAAAACACTTTTAAAAGAAAAACTAATGAAGACATAATGCAATAAAATTGAGGTCTCTGAGGGAAATAATAATAATTAATTTATAAACTTACATTTTATCAACTTTAAATTTATTAAAAAACAACAGATTTATATGTATTAAAATAAAATAAATATTCAAGAAAATTTCAGGAAGTGGTGAAGATCGTAGTGAGGAGAGAGTCTTTCAAAATTGGATAGGGTTTCCCTTTGAATCTCTTCTAGCTGACGCAAAATACATCGATAACGGAAGAAATTTAGATCAGGGGCAATACTCCTCCCCACCGGGAGAACCATTGGCAGGTTGGTCCTACGGGCAGGAAGATAGAATAATATATGATGACGCTATCTTACATAGTTGTCAGGATGATAGGAACGTCGTGCTCCAAAATAGCTGAGTTCTTGATATAGCCTCGTAGAGATCTGAATAAGTCGGTGACGTATGATAGATTGTCCGAAAGAAATACGAATGAGAAGATAATAATTCAAAATAACTCATGACTGATTTAAAATCATTATTACGAGATATGGCCCTGATGGTTCGGGTACACAGAGTGGATGGATGGAGAAATGATCGTGGGAAAAATTATGGAAGAAGTTGTGGAAGAAGACAGCACGATCCAGCGAAGACAGATATTTAAAATGTCTGATAACAAGAGACGGAATAACAGAAGACCAACTGCGGATGATGAAAGAAAGATGAGTATAACAGAACACAAAGCATAGTTAAGAAAATTAAAAAGAATCGATTAGATGCTTTGGACACGTGTAGAATATAAAATGAAGAAGAAGAAATACGTATCTAGTCAATCAAATAGAAGTGTACGCCAGAATTTGCCTACTTCTGCAAGGAAATTGCATGCAATTCATTTAATTAATTAAATGTTATTTTGCTGCAATGTATGCCAGCAAATTTTACAACTACAACGCAGTTATCATCAAGCCGGTTGAGAATGGGCGATATGAAATCGCTGTTTATAATAATATCCGACGCACAAACATGATGTTCTATGACGGATGACTAACGTATCGTTAGCGGCGTCAGTTGGTTTTATTGGAGTCAAACGATGCGTTGACCTAGTGGGTCAAATGGTGTGTTGGGCGCTCTCTACTTGGGCATAGTGGCAATGGTGCTATGGGAATGCTATGAACAGCTGACTGTCTTATTTCATTGAGCTTTGAAATACGCGTAGGCAGATAGCGGAGAAATATATACGTCCTAGTACTAGCAGCAGGCGAATGAAAGCTCATTGTCTTTTCCACGGGTTTGGGGTAATGGCACTCCTTACAAAACTCGTTTTTGTTAGATTTCACACCGTCGACGCTTCGATTTGAATGATATGGAAGAAGCCTTATTTTTTATGTGCGGTTTGTGGTTAAGAAGACAAGAAACTTGCGTTTCGTATTTCAATCGATTTCTAAGTGCTTTATTTTATTACCAGTTTTGTTCAAGGTAATTAAAAACCTTCACAGCATTAGGAGACAAAAAAATGGTTGCTCCGTGCTTTCATGACAACTTTTACAATAAATGTTCGAATTTCGTGCAAAGGGGAGAAGATTACGCGAAAGTAGACGATAAGTCCTCCACTATTGATTTTTTTAAATTTCATTTATTTTACACACTTTACAAATATAAGACAAAAAGGCCCGATAAACTGCTTTTTGCAGTTTATCTAACGGGTTCTTTGTATACAAAATTTTATTATAGTTAAATTTTACAATTTTATAAAACAAAAATTAAAAATTTTACAGAAATAGAGAAAAAAAAGTGAAAACATAAATAACAATTTTAAAGTCTTTGGAGTAATATGTCATTGTAAGCTAATTAATTCTTTCAGTAAGCCAAGCCTTCAGTAAATTCACCAATTGTTTGTTTTGGGCACAGTTTTGAATTTCAGCAGGTAACATATTTAAGCAACTGGGAATCGTGTACTTTAACGTTCTTTGTCCATATTTATTTGTATGCTTAGGTACAATTAGTCCATCATTAAAGTTAAAGCGAGTATTATGGTTGTGTTCCAGCCTGTTTATATATAAAGGGTTATTTATGTGCAGAAATATAATTTTGTATCACAGAATTGCTCTCACTGAAAGAATTTTGAGACTGATAAAATTATGGAATATTATGCCTTTCTTTGTATAATTTTTTTTCAGCTAATAGTTTAACCAATGAATTTTGCACTGATTGAACATGGTCGATATTTGTTTTACAGGAAAATCCCCAAGCTGTTACTCCATACCTTATAACAGATTCAGCTAGAGATAAATAAATTATTCGAAGTGTGTAGATTCGAACAAAAAATTTTAGTTTATTCAATCTGCTTACTATAATTAGAATAATTAAAACGTTATTGAAAAACAACTTCCTTCTATTTCTATTATGAACGCTGAGAAATGAATACACCTCAATAATTCAAAAAGCTACCCTATTTTGAATGATTTTAATTACAAAAAAATGATACGGCAATATTTCCAGATAATTCGCGACCACAGAATAACAAACCCAAAGAAAGAGATTGTCAATAAAAACGTAAAGTAACTGAGGGAGAAAAAAAGACACTGTCGCTCAAAACATGAGCTGAGAGTCGGAAAAAATAGAAGAACGGTTTTTTATGAATATTAATGAAGTACAGATAGCGGAGTATGTCCTAAAACAGAAATGAATTGATTTTCAACCTTTCCACCTCTGCAGTTAAATGGCCTGACGGTTAGTAAGTAAGCTAGCAGTGAACTAACTAACTAACTAACCATCACACCGTTTTCCCGCAGGGGTAGGCAGAGAGGTCGGACCGCCAAACAACTCGATCTTGGCTCACACTTCTTGCTTTGTTCACATTCATACATGCTCTTCTACTATTCTGACTTTCGACATCGCCCGACTCAAGTTTCTGATTCACTTGGTCGTGCCATGTTTTCCTCGGACTTCCCCGACTTCGTCTACCATTCACATTTGGGTAATATATTCTCCTTACACTACTTACATTCATTCGCTCTACATGCCCAAACCATCTGAGCGTCCCTTTCTTAGTCTTATTCATTACACTTACATCAGCCTTGCATTCTTTGCGGATCTCCACATTTCTCACATGATCATACATGGTTTTACCACACATACGACACAGGGATCTCATTTCTACAGCATTCAGTCTACTTTCATCCTTTCTCTGCCAGTTCCATGCCTCACAGTCATACATCAGGGTAGGTACCAGCACTCCATTATGGACGGCTAACTTCGCTTTTTTTGACAAAAAAAGAAGATACTTTTAAAAATTAAATCTTTATTTTTCGTAAAAACAATCACGTAAAATATTCTAGCAAAGGACAACTCGAACGTATTGATGTGTATCGAGTTAGTTGTGAGATAGGACCATTATAACTGTAACTGGTGCTAACATATCTCTTCCCAAGTTACAATCCTTTCTTGCCTTTTTCATTTCGCTAAAAGTATTTGCTTCCATTTGAATTCCTTTGTACTGTGGTGACTGTCAACCTCTGATAACAATGGCAAGGAAATTGAAACGTTGAAGGGAAATAAGCCTTCACAGCAACCCCGGCAAATGCGGAAAAGCGACTGATTGTCGTGAAATGTAGACGAAAATATTAATATTATTATTTTTGCATTTATCTATTCTTATTAAAGACCAGCGAGTTTCCGGCTTGTGCTGTTATGCCACTTAATATTGTTTCTCCCTGCGTGTCCTTTCCCATTCATCCCGTTCCCCTTCCGCCTCCCCTCCCTCTCCTGCGTCCCCTTCCCCTCTCACGTTTCCACTCCACCTTCTTCGCCTTCCCTCTCCCCTCGTCCTCTTCCCCCGTCCCTTAAAACCCCCCTCCCGAGTTTTCCTTCTCCTCCCAAGTTCGCCTCTCCGCTACCGGATTTGCCACCCTCTTCCCCCCTAACCCTCCCGCATTCCAAACATTCATTTCCGGTACTTTCAGTTTTCAAACAGCTCGCATGCCACCTATTGCAATTTTTTATACAAATTTAATAATGCCAGAGCTCACCAGTATATATAGAAACCATCGCTGGCAGGCACACATCAAATCCCCAAAGTTTCATCACAATTGGATGAACTGTTAGCAACGCATAATTTCATGATGCCAGAACTCACTATTGTATATAGTAAGAATCGCGGGCATGCGCACATCAAATCCCCAAAGTTTCATCGTAATCTGAAGAATGGTTTAGCAACGCGTAGCATACTTACATATAGACAGAAGCAAACATATTTTCATTTTTATATATGTGCCAAACACGACCAACATTTTGTGAAATGAATTGAATGTGATTGTTTGTTTAGAGTGCAGTTTGAGACTACAAAATTATCCTCATGACATAAAAAATCCATAGATAATAAATAATGAACATTTATTTTTAATACACGAGCAAATGCTTCTAATGGATGAAATTTAAGATGTAAAAAAAAAACAAATTTTGTAAGTAGGTATTTAAAAGTTTCATAAAAATAAAAATATGGAAACAAATATGGCAAGGAAGCGTTTCAAATCGTCGAGTTTTTTATTGTGAATATTGCACAAGAGTCAACTACTTCCTGATAACTGAAGACAGAAAGACTATGGCATCCCTAATTAGGGTGTGTTGTAAGTCTGAGGAGTATGTGGAAGGTAAGCAGTTGGGGAAGAGGCCTGGCTATTCAGGTACGTTTATCAAACAAGGCTAAAGCTGTTTTAAGCAACGTTTCGATTCTGAATGGTGGTCCTTCATCAGGGCGATACTGAGAGTATTATTTTAAATTAAATTAAATTTACTTGAGCACGTCGGGATTCGAATCTGCGACCTCCGAATTCGAACAAGTAAGCCATCAAAGCTAAACCGAATTGCGCGAACTATCAAAGCGCCTGTGAAATGAATTTATGCGTTTGGTTACGATGGGTTTACGATGGCATTTGCAATAGTGCGGATGAACGATGTTAGCGACACGCGTTGTGCGCGCTCTTTTACACTAATAATCGTTCATGGCCCGTCTCTCGTGTTTCTATTATCTATGTCAGTTAAAATTTAGTAGCATGCGATCATGAATGTTATAAAACATGCTATAAAAACAAGTTATAAATCAAATAGCGGTTTGATTTCCGCTGCAGTACAAACATTACGATAAATGCATTTAATCTATGCCAGTATGTTCGGACTCCTTTTTGATCTGTATTTGTGTTGCGGTGTTGTTTATTGAGTTTGAGGATTCGTATAAATAGATTCTCCACTGTGGCAAAGCATTTTGAAATAAATATGTTGCAGGTATCTAAACATTGGAAGATGGTTAGCTATGAATAAAAGCGAACAGATTTGTGGTAAACTTTTCATCAAGAAGACAAAACCACGGAGTTGTGTTAAATGAAAAAAAAACCGTTAATAATTGTTAATGAACCTTGTACAACCATAAATATAGGACCATGGATGGTAGAAATGGCCAAGGTTTTAATTTATTTTGTGACGAATTTTATAAGAAAGAAAAAATGTAATCGGGGGAAATTGTCACAAATAGTCTTGGCCATTAAATGCAATTTCTTTAAGTTGTTTCTTATATCCCTTGATAACTTTCTACTAAATAAGTGGAAATTTTAATAGTTTTACGATTATATTATTTATAATGTAATTAACCAACTTATTTCAATTCTACTCAACCGAAACTGCAGAAAAGGCTTCAATTTATCCAAAGCGTATTTTTTGGTATTCTTAATGTCAACCGATTCGTCGTAAAGATTAATCGAAAAAAAAAATTTCGCCGATAGAATCGGAGTTATCAAAATAAAGATTGATAATAATAATGTGTGGAAATAAGGATACCAAATTTAAGGTGCAATTATTCCTTACAAAAAAGTGTGTGGCAATAACAAAAGTTTTCTAAAAGAAGTGATTTTTTAGCAGAAAGCTCCATCTCGCCCAAAAATAATACTGAAAATTACTAAAGAATTTCGAAATGGTGTTGATACTCCTGATATTTTTAAGCACCTTGAAGGAAAGAGAACTAGTAAATCAAGGAAATTGCTGTTTAGTAGCTGAGTTTACAAGTGCGTCGGTTTACCACCCATACGTATTGGGTTCAATTTTTCTGCTAGGCAAGTTCCACATCACGAATAATAAATGACCCAAACAACATTTTTCGCTTGGTATGGTGGTAATAGGAAATATGAACTCGGAAATGAGTCATTATTTTTTTTTAAATAACTTGATAATAAACAAGAATGGTTTGGCCTGTCACCTCTGATAAGTTAAAATCCACCAAAAAAACAAGGAGCAAGGAAACTTTATTCAGCAGCCACTGTTTATATGTTATTACATAGAAAGATATTCAAGTACACTCACCTAGCAGACTAAGACTGGCAATCCACGAAGCCTCCTGGTCCGTTATAATTAGCCCCGCGCCTTGAGGGGCCAGCGAACCCAGGGTGCCGTTACCCTGAAGAGAGTCCATGGCTGGTGAAGTGTACCCCTTGCCTAGACCTGCTGCGAAGGGGCCTAACGACACGGCCAGGGCTGCTAGCACCTGGAACAAAGCAAACAAATATTTACAAAATGTTAGTATCTTTCGTTCTATTCCTTCTGCTTTCTTATTTTATTTTGCCATCTGATTTCTTTCCATCTTTCTATTCCATCTACTTCTTTCTTTCCTTATTCGTCTGTTTACTTTCTTTCTATTTCTGAATTCTTTGTTTCTATTCCTTCTGCTTTCTTCTTCCCTTCCCGTCAGCTTTCATCCTTCCTATTTCTACTTTCTTTTTTATATTCCTTTTGCTTTCTTCTTTTTTTCCTATTCTTTCCGCTCCTCCTTCCCCATTTACGTAATGAGGTGCAGGGTCTCGCCTTTCATTTCTGTTTCTTTTTTGGTTACACGTGGGTTTCAGATTACATATTAATAAATACATAATTTTTGCACCTCCGTTTTACGTCAACTCAACATATTTTTTTTTTAAATTTAAATTTAATTTCTAATTAGTCTGGGAAACCAAAAAAATAACTAATAGTTATGCAACCACCTATAACTACTGACACACAAAAATGACCATTGACATTCAAAAAACAATATGTCTTGCACCTTGCGACTATCTTATGTACTAACTTAAATAAAATTTACATTGAAACTTATTTCAAACCAAAATTTTCAAATATGTGTCAAATATACGCAAGTCCCAACTAATACTTAAATTAACAAAAGTTTTATCTTTTCAGAGAGAGAGTGTGGGTAATTTTTCCCGTGAGTTTTTACCCAACAATATTCATATTGGGAATGCGAAACTATAAAATGCATTTAAAAAAAGATGGAATGTAGGCAATTTTTGTAAGTACAGCGAGTTACATATTTGATGACCAGATTATGTGAAAAAAAAGAAACTAACAGAAAATTAAGGTTTTCTGTATATCCTATACAAAACAAATCAACATCTAAAGTGATTGCATTCAATAGAATCAAACTCTTGACTTGCTATATTGTGCTAAAACATCTGTTCCATCTGGTACACGTGATATGATAGTAAATGATAATAAATCATGGCTTCTGTACTAGAAATCTACTGTGGCAGTAGATTTCTAGCACTGATAAGTATTTAGTACCAAGCCTAGAGGTATGGACAATCAATCATATTATTTATTACGACTTTAAAACTTATTATCGTGGCACTGGCGTTACGTTCTCGACGTATGCGTGGTCTAACCTAATCCCTTGTGGTGCAGTGATCAAGAGTTGTGCATAGAATTCTTGAAACTTGAAGTCGTGTTTTACGAGGTCCCTTAAGGTGATCCCATAGTCCTTGAAAAATTCGAAATCGTCTGTTTTGCGAGGGATTATAAAATACTTGAGAAAACTTGACAACCAATAATAGACGAGAGGCGTCAGGCTCATAAATCCCGAGTTCCGCCCTCAAATACACTGTGGTAAAAATTGTGAAAAATATGAACATAATAATTATATTAAATACTTATTTATGATTATCAAAATACATGGTAAAATTAACATATTATGGGCCTAATTTGTAGAACAAGTAACTTTCATTTATCAAATTTTACAGGAGGCAGTAAAGACTGTTTTTTAAACTCATGAACCAAGATGAACCGCTCTCCTTCGCACGGAATAGACTAGGTTTATAAAACATTTGAACGTACTTAAGATTTGTATAGTTTATTAATAAAAAATGTTTAAGAATTTTGAATTTTTAAATTATTTTTTATAATATAACTTTATAGGTAGTTATTAATACGCAATTTACAGTTATTTTATCATACGATTTATTTAACTCTTCTATACACTCTTGCAGTTCACATTTCTTTAGAATTCTATTGAAAAGTTTTTATTTTCAAGCAACCAGTTGGGCAGCGTTGTGGGGCGGCTTAAAGAGGATCTGTAAGAAGGGATGTATTAACGCGAATTTTGAAGATGACGGAATATATGAAGGAATCATTTGCTCTGTGTGGAGGAGGGTACATTAATGCAAACATTTAGTTTACAGTTAAGTAATTGACTGAGAGTGGTGAACTCCAAATTTTAAGTGGATAAAAAAAAATCTTCATTCTTGGGAATCTGTTTTATATAATACCGACTAAACTTTAATTAACAGTTAACAAAATTATGGCGTTGTTTCTATCAAGAAAATTTATCTTATTTTCTAGTGCCTTTTTTATTTTTTTTTATGTGAATACCACACAAGAATCTCAACTACTGCTATTTGGAGTCAGTGAGACTATGGCATCCTCAATCGGGGTATGTTGTGAGGCTGAAGGTAGAGAGGAAGCGAAAGAGATGGGGAAGAGGAAGGTGGGGAAGTACCTGACTATTCAGATCTGGTCACTAAGCAACGTTTAAATTTCGAATTTTGGTCTTACACCAGGGCGATACTGAGAGTATCTTCCATTCCGGAACATGCCACAAATATACCATAATAAATTATATTTAATTATTTGAACCCGCGACCATCGGATCGACTTTCCCCTCAAACACGGAGGCCGTCAAATACATTTGACCAGGAGGCCTACAATTATATTTGAACTGCTAATAAATTAGGTATGTTTTTAGGTTTTCACGGCCAAAAAGTATTTTTGTTATTGTTTTTGGGGTGTTATGCCGTGTTTCGCTACCTCCTTCTTTAGCCAAAGAAGGAGGTAGCGAAACACGGCATAACCCCCCAAAAACAATAACAAAAATGCTAATAAATTAGATTGTTTAAAATTCTTTTGGACAATTTGAATTTATTTAAAAATAAAAATATTGGAAATAACAATTTTCAACAAAAATATTCACCAACAGCTTGGCGGATAACAACTGAAAGGGAAAGTTTTGGACTGTAATTTAGGTATTAATAAACAAAAAAAAAAAATTTAATCATTCCCCAAATGTAAGAACTTGGCAATAAAAGTTAATTAATTAAAGCTAATACGTTTCTCTTCTACGGAGATTTGATGTGCATAGTTAGATTTATGCCAGTGTTAACAACGTAAAAATAATTAAGTTCATTAATGTTACGGCGGAATTTAAAAAATCGTGTTTTTTTAAATAAAAATAATATAACTTTTTCAAAATGTGAATCGAGTACTTCAAGGAAGTCGCTTTATACGGAAAATGAAACGAATTTATAAATATTAAATTGTTAACGATATATTGAAATTTGCTCACTGTGCGGTACTGTTGTCACTGTTTAATACTCAAAAGCGCGCCAGATTTAAAATTGTAAATGTCAAATCATTGGCAAAGTTATTGCCTACTTCAAACGACATTTGGCAACAGAATTATATATTTTTTTTCAAATACGAGTATTATTATATAAATAAAGTAAATTATAAAGTGGTTAACCGGTATATTCAAACATCTACGTATATAACT
The DNA here is from genome assembly GCA_936435175.1 of Glyphotaelius pellucidus. Taxonomy (NCBI): domain Eukaryota; kingdom Metazoa; phylum Arthropoda; class Insecta; order Trichoptera; family Limnephilidae; genus Glyphotaelius; species Glyphotaelius pellucidus. Next base: position 19,569,254 of record OW386555.1, on the reverse strand, counting down.
AGGAAATTTTAAAATCGATAGTACGTAAACTCGAATAACATTTTACGGCGCAGAGAGTCACGGACGTCAAGGACGTCCGTCCACCACAACTGTTGGGTGGAGAATGCGACAAAAAGGCGGTGACGATAGTGTGATCCTTACGTCCATGGCATAAGGTTCACTTTGAAATAACATTTTCGTCGAATGCCGGCGGTCTTGATTGATGTCAAAAATAACAACGCGAAAATGCACATTTTATTTTATTTCGGGAAGTTCATGCATAAATATCGACTTTTTTTGCGATTATCATAAAAGAAACTAAATTTGCCACATTATGCAATAAAATTAAATACGAAGAGGGGTTTACAAGTAGGAGAGTTTGCACTTGAAAGTGTTTTTTTATAGACCTTATACTTTATTTTTTTCTAGGCTTATTAAAAGACTTATAAAAAAAATGACCGATATTTTTAAGGGCAAAGATATGTTCTACACGCAGTATTTAATTGAAGCATCTAAAATACTTTTAAGCGATTAAATTTTCAAAACAAAAATACACGATTTTGTATGATTTTGCATTATGTCGCAAGGCATCATCTTAAGGATCTATCGAAGGATCGCTGTTATTTTTTAGATACCTGAATAAGGTGTGCGGAAAAATTGGTATATTTTTTAAACATCCTGCTACCAAGATATGTACTTCTTTCTTTTAAGATTTAAAAATTATGTGGCAACTTGAGTAGTTGAAAAATTCAAAATATCTAACCAATGTAAAAACATTAAAACAATCTCTTCAAATTCAGAGTTTCAGGCCCCAAAGCGTGCATTATAACCCATGCCTCCTGACGAAGTTCATGATTTTTGGATCCTTGGAGTTTTATCTAACATACCCATCTTAGTGCATTTATTTTCTATTGTTTTATATTCAACACAGAATATCCCTGGTGAGAAAGGCACATTTAAAAATATAAGTTCAATGTGTAAAGGAATTTTGTACAGATGTACTAGTAAATAAATAAATTCTATCGTCCACCATTCCATTGACTTAATCTTCTGCATATATTCAAAAATTTTAATGTCGGACCAAAACGTTTCAAAGATTTTGTGTAACGGCGAACAATTTAATGGCGTCCGCACATCAATTTAATTTAATTCCTAAATGGCGGCGTAAACCGTTGCAAGTTGCGTTATTTTTAAGATGATTGGTGTAGGTACGTGTTGGTGATGTCTCAATGCTAAGCCAAGAATATTAAATTATTTCTTTAAAACAATCTTGAGCCATTAAGAAAAAACGTGAATCGGTTCGCGTGAGAAAAAACACTTCAGACAGGGCCGGTTGTACCTACACTAGAAGTTCAGAAAAAAATTGTTAATTTAGTTGAACGTACAAATTGTCGAAACACATCATTACGTTGGACCAAGATTAATATTTTTTTACATAACTCCACACAGAAGGCCCTGAGGAAAATAATTTCGAGGAGGGTATTTTTGAGAAGAGGAAGGAGTGAACATGGGTCTTGAAGAGACCCTTGTTCAGAAAATAAAACAACAAATAGCCAATGTCGAAATTCTTTATCGAGTGGCCAAAAATTGCTAAATTGTAGGTCTAAAGCCGTAAGTTAGCCGGTAAGTTTAAAAGCGGGTGAATCGGCGAGTGAGATTTATTTATTGTTTGAAACATATTAAATAACAATTATTAAAGGTATAAAATTGCCATTGGTATGTGCATAGGTATTAACACTCCTATTAGAAATGTTCACAGCATGCGTAATCAATGTAATAATGAGATTGGCATGATGACACACAAAACTGTCTACTCGCTTAGTAGCGACAGTAGCAACTAAAATAACGACTCTCGCGCCATGCAACTCTGTCGACATTTTGTAGAAAACTTGAATTCGTAGCGCTAACCAGTAGCGAGAATAACGGCTGCCGCCTGAACTAATTCTGACAGACGAAATCAGCTGTTGGTGGGCCGCCATCTTTAGGCAACGCGAGCAGCGAGTAAAGTTGACCACCTTTCAACTATTTTCGTAGATTGTCCACAATCTGCTAGTTAACAAGTAATACGGTGTCACTGAGCGGGTTTACTAACAGATAGTGAATTTTCCAGATAGTAGTTTGTAAACTCGCTCTACGTAATTGAGGCTTTATCCATAAAAAGAAAATCTTGGTTACATCATCAGCAGCAATAAATACAAGATTACCAAACTGTCAATCCAGAGAAATATTGATTCGGCGCAGTTTTGTTAAAGATGGCACAAGATAAAGAAACCGGCATGTTAAAAAGCCTCGTACTTAAACCGAAACACAACCATAGCAATCCCTCCCTGTACAAGACATATTTTACCACGAAATTTGATCCCAAAATTACGAATGGTGATACCCACATAATACATGTGAGAAATGATTACGAGCGCCACCCAACGTTTCCACGAAACAGTTTAATAATGTTACCAGACGAGCGCATGCTCACTCCAGGCGTCAGGCCTAATTTGACGAAGGTTTCAGATGCACTGATTTTGAATCTCAAAACAATATTTTAAAAGTGTTTAAGTTACCTTTTATCAGACCGACACAGCGATTAAAGTAACTTACATTGATATAGTGAAAAATTGTGGTTTTTTAAATTTTTTTTTGGAGCCCCTCAAGGGTCTCTTCTGGGTCTACTCCTATTTTTTTTATTTAAAAACCTCTATATAGAAATCGGTCGAAATTAAATATCTACGCACAATAACCATCACGTGTATAAGGCCTTAATGTTTGTAATGAACTCCGAAAAAGAATTGAGGACAGCCCTCACCATAATTATTCAACTTTTTAGAAATTATATTCGTACTTGAATTAATAACCCACACCTCCTATTCCTATTCCGCGACATGTGTAAATATGTAAATAACTGTATAATCTATCCGAAAAGTTAGGGATCTACATATGTTTGTTTTTTATTTCACTACAGCAATAGGTCTTTAATTCTCTAGTTCTCCTGTGAGGTGATAATTAAAAAAAAATCACTACAAAGGTTGACAATTTGGCACTCATTTTAAACGATGTTAATTAGTTGTTAAAAGATATTTTTAACTGTCAAAATTAAAGAAAAATCCACTTTTTATCAAAAACTAACTAAACAAATCCGCGCCGGCGTCGTTTCTCCATGGATCGACTGAGTATATTTTTTACATTAACATCACACAGAAGGCCCCGAGGAAAACATTTTCCCGCAAGGCCTGTGTCATCTTTGGGGATGCTGTGTGGAGGATATTTTTAAGGAAAGAGATAAGAGGAAGTTCTGAGAAGAAAAAATGAATGAGGGGTGGGTAGAAATTTGAGGGTCAGTGGGTTCAGGAGTGACGGACGTTTGTATCCATCCCTCGATTCGATCGATCGATTGAGAGAGCTTTGCAGGAGAGGTCATTTGGTCTCTCTCAACTGGTGTCTCTAGATTTGACCCACCACGCAGTAGGCAGACGCAACCGCCAAGGCCTACCTAGACAAACCTCACCCCATGAACCCTAGGGCACAACAGCTAATTCAACAAATGTGGCGAACCACTTGGGGTGACCTACGGCAGAGGTGTTGGATATCCAATAAATGGTTCCCGGGGCAACGGTACCCATAATAGTAGCAAAAACAAAATGCGTGTCCTCAACACGAAACTTAGGCTTTTGTTGCTTTGGTGACAATATGATCAACGGTGACCGGACAACTCGGAACGAAACCAACTCGGAACCATCTCAGATAGGTCATTTAGAGTGATTAAAAAATATTTATAAAAAAATTATTAAATAGGTTACGTTAGGTTAGGGTTATCGGCTAATTTAAAATTATTTCTTTCATAACTTTTGATGACTTTTCGAGGAGGTGTTGAGTTGACTTTATTCTCACTAGGCATGGAACCATGATCAACGTTGTCAAAGGTAAATTTTGAATCCAAAAGATCCCCGAGACCACGTACGAGTGTATAATTTTTATTTGTTAACAGAGATCAATGTGTTTCTCAAAGATAAATTTAGAATCCAAAAGGACCCAGAGATCCAATCATATACAATCTTCATTTGTTAGTAGTAATCCAGAAATGGTGTAATCATGCAGTATTTTTAAACGGTTGCGTGTGAATGTGACTTTAAAACATTTCGATATATTGCTAAAAAGCTTGTTTCTGCGTCCTCTACCATTCTCTTTAGAAGTGTAGAAGTGCAGAGCGGGCATTATAAATCGCTAAAACGGGCGCAGCTACATTTTTTGTACCTAGACAAAGTTATTAGCGAGGTATGTGAGCTGTCGATGGAGACAATGATTGAATTAATCAAATAAATAAAGGTTTTAATAGCAAAGTCTTCTTGATGTTCGTTCCCGCTTCAATCAATCGGCTTTATCGTTTGCCTCTCCCAACAAATACCGTACATACCGAGGTACAATAGCGCAACGATCGTTGGGACAACCGATCTGGTTCCGGGCCTATAACGATTTGGGCTCCGAATATTGTGCTCTTTTCAACACTCCTCGGAATGTAGCTTATTTAACAATTAATATAATTATGTACATGTATGTACACACGGTACATACAGTTCAGGAAAATGCGTAACTCATTTTGGACATTTCAATATAATTTGTTAAAATATATATATTATTTGCTCTCTGATAATCTTAGTTTTTGACTGTACAGCATAGAGTGATTTTTTTTAGAATTTCGAAATCGGCATATTTGGGAAAGATGCTCCATACACTAAAAATTGAAACAGTAAATTTTTGGACCACCCCCAAAAACTTTATATTATATCATTTTCAAAATTTTACCCAAGTATTTTTGGCTCATAAAAACGAAATAAAACACACATAAAATTTGCGTTTTACCATTTACTTTACAGATAATACATTCGTAGATTGGTAGAATAGAACAAATAGTTGAAAGAAAAAATGTACACATATTACTTACCGCATAGACACCTGAAAATTGCAAGATTTGCTTTGAATGGTACTGCATTTTGGTGTCAAAAATAGGTATAAGGTTTCGTGAATCTAACCTTGTTTTTATTAACCCTTATTGGAACTTTTTTAAATGCAAAATTTTGCACTGAATGACAAAAATGTCGATAAATACGATGTAATTCAAAATTTTTATGAAGTTTATATCAGTATTACTCACTTCAATGTATTTATATATGTGTATGTGTTATTTTCGAAAGCTCACTGCTACTCCAGGAAACGGTTATTTTATACGTGTGCTCACTAGGATGCCACAATTCCGCACACGGTTCCATCTCGAGGTTTCTGTTACAATTTTCAAACATCTCTCTGTGGCAAGGAAAATTGTTTATCATTGGTAGTATGAAATAATCGTATCGAAATAATCATGAAATCGTCTGATCGGTAATGGCTTGTAAAATTGTCTAACTTACAAAAAAACGTATTCAAATAACTTGATGATTCCAAAGCGTTACGACTTTTCTAATTGTTTCATGGACGAGGAAATAGAGTGACGCTTTAGTGTGTAACTCGAAAAAGCTGATTTCGGAGTTACCTAGCTGTAGTAATTACCTAACGATATTATAATGCCAGATGAGCACAATAAAATTCAACTGTACTTCTATTCATATTTGTGGTGAGAATTGATAATCATCACATTTTGCCGTGGGTTCGGTGATTTAAAACTGAACCACTGCACACATACCGAATATTGTCCCAATCCCCAATAGACGTAATATTCAACCAATAAAACTAAACAGCAATTCGCAATCATTCGTTCAATGAACACAATCAACATAATCATTTGAAGCAGGAATTCAATTATTTGACCAGGTGATGAAGTGCCTTGCACCGCGTCGGTATTATGCAAGATGGTTGGTACACGCCGCAGCATTGAAGCTGCGATAATTCCAACGAAATCGTCATAAATCTAATAGTAACTGTCACATATTTTACTATGTTTATTGTTTGATCAGCGCAGCGTGGGAAAGAGGAAAAACCAATTGATTAGGTACTGAAACATAAAATAAATTATCTCTTCAAAAAGTCATGCCCGAAGAGTTTTTGATAGATATATGATAGAATTGCAATGAACGCGCGATTGACGTCTTGTATGAGAGACACAGCATGGAAGAGCGAAAACACTACGTAAGAGCGAGCAAAATTGTCCAGCGTCTCTTCGTTATCAGTTAGTTGTGTATTTTTTCGCAATTCCATTACAGTAATCTAAAATATCATTTTACTAGAGGAAAAACGCAGATTCACAATGAAGGTCCCTTCATAACCAATTTTCACAACATGGGGTCTCTTCAAAACCAAGGTTCACAATACTGGTAGCTTTAAAAACCAGGTTTGCAATCTGGGTATCTTTAAATCCTAGCTTCACAATACGAGTTTCTTCTACGTTCACAATATGGGTCTCTTCAAAATTCAGGTTCACAAAATGGTTCTCTTCAAAACACAGCTTCACAATACCAGGTTCACCATATGGATATTTTCAAAAAACAAAATGGGTATCTCAAGAACCAGCTTCACAATACGACTTTCTAAACCAGGTTCACAAAATAGATGGCTTCAAAACCCAGGTTCACAGTATGTGTCTCTTCAAACCTAGGTTCACAATATGTGTCTCTTCAAAACTTAGGTTCACAAAATGGTTCTCTTCAAAACACAGGTTCACAATACCAGGTTCACAATATAAATATTTTCAAAACACAAAATGGGTATCTCAAGAATCAGCTTAACAATGCGAGTTTCTAATTCAGGTTTACAATAGGGATCGCTTCAAAACCAAGGATCACAATTTGTGTCTCTTCAAACCTAGGTTCACAATATGTGTCTCTTCAAAACTTAGGTTCACGATATAGATCTCTTCAAAACGCAGGTTGAAATGTTGCTTCAAAACTCAGGTTTACTTCCTATCCTTAAAAAGATCCTCCTCGCAGCTTCCACATAGAAGACAGAGACCCCATGGGACAATTCAGGGCCTCCTTTTTATATGAATACCGCACAAGAGTCCTTACTGCTCCCTGCTAACCGAAGCCAGAGGCCATGACATCACCATTTAGGATTTAGGATATGTTGTGTATGAGGAAGTAGGGTATGAGGAAGGGATACCTATGACGAAGGTGATAAAATACCAGGCTTTTCAGATTCGGTCACCAAACACAGTTAACATTATTTCAAGCAACAACGATCGGAATCTGAATTGTGGTATATCACCAGGTCGATACTGAGAGGATCTACCACTCCCTCCCGTGAGGAGTTACCATTAAAAAACAAAAAAAACAAAAGCAAAAATAAAAATAGATTGCAGTTTGAATCAGCTAGAAATGATAACTTAAAAGGAATCCATTGTATAAGTCTACAGAAATAGCCTTCGTCCAGAAATAATTCCGAGTGAAAGATAATCCAGTATCGCCATGGCGAAAGAGCACTGCAATTTCATTGTTGCAAGCTTAAACTTTAATCTCGAAGGCTTAAGTTCTACCTATCGGCTTTAGAAATACTGGTTTAAATAAATAATTATTCTTCAGCTTAACATGGAAGAGGTTTGCTCTTCTAGTCGTAAAGATGGAAAGTAATTGATTTTCTGACTCGAGGATATTACGGATTCAACAAAGTGATGGTAAAATAATGAGATGGTTAAATTTATGCCTAATCTCTTTACTTATGGACTGCGGTAGGTATATGAAGAGCAGTTTAATTGTTTGGCGAGATTACCGCACAAGAAATATTGCAACTGCCTGGAGCCAGTAGGATTATGGCATCTCCAATTTGGGGTAAGATAGTAAAAACAGTTTATAGATGCAGTTTCATTACTTTTAAGCCTTTAAAACTAATTTGTCTAGTTTTCGGAACAACTCGTCTAGAAATTGTTGTCTCCCTTACCATGATGGTTAGAAATATGATCTTAAAGGTGTAAGAAAGAAAAAACACTACGCTTTATATTCAAATCAATAGGTTAACCACAAAATAATTCAAATTAACAGCTTTGTGAAACCACTAGCTTTTGCATGGTATTTGGGGGAAATTACTGTAGCAATTAGCAATACATAATTATACATAATGTCCTTATCCGTTCCCTTCCGCCTTCCCCCTCCCTCGTGTCTTTCCCCTCCGAGAACCCAACCTTCCCCATGCTTTAAAATATAATGACTAATATATGAAATACACACATAATCATTAATACAAATTTCATTACGCCAGATCTTACATTTATATACAGCCAATGTTACTCGCTGGTAATGTAGCTTTCTATTAGTGAAAGAATTTATAAAATCGGTTTAGTGGTTTAGGCGTGAAAGTGTGACAAATAAACGCACTCACTTTCGCATTTATAATATAAGTATAGATTATAGAATTTGAAAGCGTATTTTTTAGTTTTAGTTTTTTTTATTTTTTTTTTTTATATGAAATACCGCACAAGAGTCCCAACTGCTCCCGTCTGGAGCCAGTGAGACTATGGCATCCCCAATTGGGGTATGTTGTGAGGCTGAAGGTTGTGGGGAGTGGAATGAGATAGGGAAGAGGAAGGTGGGGAAGTACCTGGCTATTCAGATCTGGTCACTAAACACGGCTAAAGCCATTTCAAGCAACGTTTCAATTCTGAATGGTGGTCTTACACCAGGGCGATACTGATAGTATCTTCCACTCTGGAACGTGTCGCAAATATAGTATATATTATTTTTAATTAATAAATTGTGAAATAACACAACTTAATCAAATAAAATTTGTTTGCGCACGCCGGGTTCGAACCCGCGATCTTGGGATTGTGAGTCAAGAGTCTTACCTCGGGACCACGGAGGCCGTCAAGTTTCCGGATGTGTACAGAAATATTCCATTTGTACGAATTTTATTGCAGAGCAGAAATATTTGACATACCCGCCGCCCAGGGTACTTTAAAAGCAGAACCGAAAAACTTCTTTCTTCGAACAGCCCTTCTACATTTTCAAACGTTCTACGCGTATGTTCATTGCGACTTTTTCGGCCATGCCCTCTTTCCGGATCTCAAAATTTGTAACACATTCAGACATGGTTTTTACTACACACACGCCTCAGGAATCTCATTACTACAGCACACAGTCTACTTTCATCCTTCCTCTCCCAGTTCTAAGCCTCACTGACACACATCAAGGTTGGTAGGTACCAATAAAACCTTATTTTTTCTATCCCTACACAATTGCAAATATAAACCTTATCGTGTGTTGATTATTATTTGTTGAACACCCAAGTAAATTTTGATCACGTCCTTCCCATTGTTTCTAATTAGGCATTTTGCCCGACGCTCCCCAGCATCGTTAAACTGCAGTTAAATGGATTATTGTAGGCGAGTCGAATACAAATAAAAATAAATGCTCGTAAAAGGGAGCTCTACTGAGCTTCCGGCGAGCTTTAACATTCCGGCGTGTTCAAAAACAACTTAACAATCATTTTTACAGTTGTTGTTTTGTAAATACATCATTAATTAAAGATAATCGGCTTGTTTTATGCAGCTGAGCGGCGAATAAAAACACATATCATGTGTTCAATCGTACAATATTCTTTTTACAGCTTTTTTGCTTTGATCGGAATCAATAATATGGAAACTTTATACTCTTGGCATTGTTTTTATTGGCATTTTCTGTTTTGCTTTCGCATTCAATACTAAACATAAACTAACTAACCATCACGCCGTTTCCCGCAGGAGTAGGCAGCGAGGACGGACCGCCAAACAACTCGATCTTGGCACGCACTCCTTGCTTCGTTCACATTCATACATCGTCTCATACATGCTCTTCTATTATTCTGACTTTTGACATCGCCCGACATCAAGTATCTGATTCACTTGGTCGTGCCATGTCTTCCTCGAGCGTCCGTCTACCACATTTGCATCATATATTCTCCTTACACTCCTTTCCCCATCCATTCGCTCTACATGCCCAAACCATCTGGGCGTCCCTTTCTTAATCTTATTCATTACGCTTGCATTCTATGCGGATCTCCACATTTCTCACACGATCATACATGGTTTTACCACACATACGTCTCAGGGGTCTTATTTCTACAGCATTCAGTCTACTTTCATCCTTTCTCTGCCAGTTCCATGCCTCACTGCCATACATCAGGGTAGGTACCAGCACTCCATTATGGACGGCTAGCTTCGCTTATTTGACAATTTTTTGTTGGCGCCAACGGCGTTCAGTCCTCCATTAATGGAGTTACCGGCATTTACCCTTCTTTCGATATCTCCATAAGTCTTCCCATCTCTCGTAAACATACTTCCCAAATACACAAACTCATCCGCCTGCTCCAAGTATTCGTCATTCACAATTAATACTATACATATATTTTTAAACTGGTTTATAGAGGACCGGATTTGTTTAGCTGTACTACAGGTACTACATTTAAAACATACAATTTGGGAGGTGGGTATGGGTATCGCCGCCCCGGGAACCATTTATTGGATGACCTGCATCTCTGCCGTAGGTCACCCCAAGTGGTTCGGTGGTTTGGTGACTTAGCAGGGGTGCCCGAGTTCATGGGGTGAGATTTTTCCAGGTCGTGGCGACGGATGCATCTGCCCACTGTCTGATAGAGGTAGGTCTTTTGACTTCTCCGGCAGGACGCTATCTTTCCTTTTCAGAAGTTCCTCTCCTTCCTTTCTCTAAAAAATCCTCCACATTGCATCCCCAAAGATGACATAGGTCAGAGGGGAATTATTTTCCTCAGGGCCTCTTGTGTGAAGCTTATGTAAAAAAAAACGAGAGCAGTTCACACGCGGTAGAAGCGAAACTTCACCAAAACAATCTCAACCAATAGGAGCCTTGAAAAGTGAGATCATAATCAAAGTCAATGAGCGCAGTTTGACGCTTCGTAGGTACTGTAATGCGTCATTTCCGTTTCATCTGAGTTTCAAACAACTTACACAGTTAACTAAAATGAGACGTCAATAACGTAGCTCCCAGCAGAAAGACCACAGTGTTTCTCTGCATACCAATGTAAGAATTTTATTTTTACACAAAATTCTTTTCAGGCATTACAAAATAAACAGACGATTTTAAAGTCAACACGAAATTTTTCAGCAACAATACAAAATAAACATAGTTTTTTTACAAATTCTTTAAGACTTAACTATCCCATGGACATTTTTGACACGATTCTTTTCGAATTTTAATTGCCAAGTGGAGAAATTCTTACTTTTAGGTTTCTTTGTATTACTAGAAACTATCTGGGTTTGAATATTTGTGAAACCGTTTAATTCGAAATGGTCGCATTGTTGGGATACATACACGAAATTATAGAATGGCAGTTAGAAGGAGAGTGAACTCCCTTAGCCATAAATTCAAAATTTACCTATAAACACCCCCTCCAAAAAAGTTTTTTTTGTGATTTCGCTCAAGAGTTTCGATTCTCCGGATCAGTGGCAATATACCTGCATTATTTATATGATAGAATTAAGTTTATCTTTAAGTTGTTTGTCATCAATGATTCATAAACGCAGCTAGTTTTTATTAATGGATTCTCTTTCAGTTGCATTGTCGGGAGTACCACGAGGATCTAATCTTGGTCCTCCGCTATTTCTAATATGTATTTTTTTAATTTGAATACCGCACTAAGGTCCGCACTGTTTTCAACCTTCTGCAGTCTTATGGCTTCCTTGATTTTTTTTATTTATTTTACACACTTTACAAATATAAAACAAAAAAGTCCCGAAAAAACAAAAAATTCCCGGTTTTTTACATCAAAAATCTTATTTTAGTGAGTTGATAGTTGCATTTTTACAATTATATAAAATAAAAACTTACAGAAATACAGAGAAAAGAAAAATTATGAAAACATAAATTACAATTTTAACGTCTTTAGAATAACATGTCATTGTAAGCTAATACAAATTAATATGTAAGCCAAGTTTTCAGTAAATTCCCCAATTGTTTGTTTTGGGTACAGTTTTTAATTTCAGCAACTGCATATTTAAACAACTAGGAATCATGTAATTTAACGTTCTTTGTCCATATTTATTGTATGTTTAGGTACAATTAGTCCTTCATTAAAGTTAAAACAGGTATTATGGTTCTAGCCTGTTTATATCTAAAGGGTTATTTATGTGCTAATTGTACCACTGAAAGAATTTTGAGACTCTGATAACAGTATGGAATATTATTCGTTTTCTTTGTATAAATTTTTTCAGCTAATAATTTATTTTTAATATTCATTGGTCAAGTTATGAGGCTGAAGGAAGGGTAGATTGTTGTGATTACTAAATTATTATTATTATTATTACCTTAAATTAAATTTACTGAATACAGTTATTATACTTTATATCAGTTGTATTGAAATGCAGAAATGGAGGAGAGGAATAAAAGAAAGAGGAAGTTTGCAAGGTCTTCTTAAGGAGATCTCCATAGAATCTTGTGGCTCTGGTCTAAGGCGTAAGACATTGGGCTTGAGAACGGTGGTGAGAGAAGTAATAGTCGGGATTAATACGAATGGAATGTTCGTGAGCTTATTTTAACGGCAAATGGCATCAAATTCTATCACCACATTGAAAATTCCTCACGATCTTGTTGGTAGGCTCCAAATTAGATATAAGAATCGGGTACGCAAAGAAATTAGGTACTGACTTGTGAAATCCTATGTAACTGTGATTTCAGTTCTTTCAAATGACAGCGAAAAAGTCCTTAATTTTAAGGTTAAGGACAATTTCTTATCCTTAAGTACAGGGTGCAGCAGCATAACTTCCTTTTTAAAATGCGCACCATTCAGTTGGTTGATGTCGTAGCGGAGCGCTAGTGGTCTCGTTCGAGAGGCGGAACTATTAAGTTTTGTCTCGACACGGTTTAGTTGCCATCATGCGTTGGAACAGTGCGGAACGTGCGTTTGCCGTTGAGGCCTACTTTTCGGATGTTCTGTGATCCCAACCCAGGGGGCGGTAGTATTGCTTCCTTTTTTCAAAACTTAATAAAACCCATTGTATGAATCAGAAATTTTTTATTTGTTTTTTTAGTGTAGGCACATACCTAAAGTTTTGTTTTACTTAGTTTTTGAAGATCAAATCAGGCAGGTGACGTCCTCTATTGTGCATACACTGAATAAACCGATTTCTGGCATTTGTCATGACTCACAGTTGGCCTCAACGGCAAACGCACGCCCCTCACTGTTCCAACTCATGATGACGACTAAACTGTGTCGAGACAAAACTTTAAGTTCCGCCTCTCGAACGAGACCATTAGCGCTCCGCTACGACATCAACCGACTGAATGGCGCGCATTTTAAAAAAGGAAGTGATGCTGCCGCACTCTGTAGAACCAAAATCGCCCCTCAAATCTGGATACCAGATAATTCGTAGCATTCTTATGTCCATCTCTCTACTCCCTTCAGCCTCGCTGCATACCCAAATTGCGGATCCCATGGTCCTGCTTCCACTGAACAGTTCGGAGCAGTTGGTAACGAAAAATGTAAAACCTCTGCTGCTGTACGCGATAAAAATCAGTTAAGAAGTCTTTATGGTCCCTTTCTTAACGTTATAACTCAAAATAAACAACAACAAAACAGTACTTACTTGTGACCTGTAGTGCTTTTGTCCTGGGGGTCTTCTTTCTTCGTCTTCCACCATCTTTTCTATATTCATTTTTACAACTTATCACCGATATTATTCAACTATTAAACACTTTGCAATCATTATCGCCTTCAACAAACCGACAGAATACGCTTCTATCACAAAACGAACCGGTTTTATTCGGTTATATCACAAAACGAAACAGGTGAATACCGTTTTATCACAAAACTATCCGGTTGAAGACTCCTTTATCACAAAAGGAGCCGGTTGAATATGGTTGTATCACAAAAACTGTCCGGTAACAGGCGTCCTTTTCATAGTTAACACACAGCAAATGAATACGTTTTATATCACAAAACGAATCATTTAAAAACACTTTTACCACAAAATGAAATGATTGACCAAACAGTTATGTTAAAAATGTCGAAGAGTGGAATACGAAATATTTTTAACCGCGTTCCCGCATTTTGCAATTCAATTCTGAAACAAAGGAGAAAAGAACATTAAAATTAGGTAATAAAACATGGTTAGTTGGGCAGATTTAATTAATTAGTCATATTTAATTAAATAAATATAAATTGGTAGACGGTAAACCTCAGAAAAAACATTTGTTGGTAGGAAAACCCGATACACTTTTGGAGTTACCAAATATGGATTCGTAAGGAGCACTGTAGGATTATTATTGTTTATTTTTTTTAAATTTATTAAGTTATTTTAAATGTAACAAGTTATTTTAAATGTAACGTTTTTATTATTATTATTATGGAATCATCGAGTTGTGATAAAGAAAATAGGTGGTTGAATGTATTCCATTGATATATTCATTGAAAAAAGACACGTCTACAACGGAGCTCTCGGTAGGCCCATAGGTGTGCAGTAAATATTGCAGTGTGGGAATATATCATCCCATCCTGGGGTACCTAAGTCGTGAGGCCGAAGGTAGTCGAGATGGGCAAGTGGAAGTTACGAAAGGCTAATTAAAAAATAAGGCTACTTAAAAAAAAAAATAAAAAAAAATATATAAATATATACTAGCTGACCCGGCCACACGTTGCTGTGGCTAACAAAACACAACGCCATCTACTGGATGATTACCCAACTTACATAACCAAGTGTTGTTTCGATAAATTAACCTACACCGCCATCTGTTAGAAACTTATGGAACTTACAAATAATTACAAAGCATTGTCATATAACAAATAAAAATAATTATAATTAATGAACAGTTCATTCGCAATAATAAATATTGAGGTCAATAATTGAGATAAAAACTATCCTATCTCTTAAGTTGGACCAAATTACACACAGTAAGCCAAATTTCATCAAAATCGGTTAAGTAGTTTCGGAGTTTATCTCGAACAAACATCGTGGCGCAAGATTATTATATATAAAGATTAGCTTAACGCAGGAGGCCCTAAGGAAAAAAAGTCCCCTCAGGGCCAATGTCATCTTTGGCGATGCAGTGTTGAAGGTATTTCTCGGAAAGGAAGGAAGAAGTTTTGGAAAGGAAAAAGGTAGTGGTACAGGTAGTGAGGGGTGTGCAGAAATTTAGGGGTCAGTGTGTCCAGGAGTGAGCGACGCATGATTCCATTCTTCACACTGCGGTTTTGGGCGGTGGGTGGTGTAGTCTTGCTGGAGAGGTCCAAAGGACTCACTCAACTAGTCCCTTCCTATCCAGCCTGCCATGCAGTTGACAAATTATCAAACTAATTTTAATTACATTACACAACCTAGATAACCAAGTGTTGTATCGATAAATTATCTCACACCGCCATCTGTTAGAAACTTGTGGAACTTACAAATAATTACAAAGCATAGTCCTCTAACAAACATTTAATGAACATTTAATTCGCAATAATAAATATTTAGGTCAATAATCGAGATAAAAACCATTATTTTTATGTTGGACCAAATTACACACAATAAGCCAAATTTCATCAAAATCCATAAAATTACTCGTTCGCGTTTCGAGGTTCAGAGTTTATTTCGAACAAACATCGTGACGCGAGATTTTTATATATAAAAGATAAAGAAGAGTAGTTTGCCTCTGCGGGAGAAACCGGCGCGTTTGCCAATTCCTCTACTAACCGGTCAATATTATATCATTCAAGGTCTTCAGTTTTGAAAGCATAATAAGAGTTATGTAAGTTAAATTCGTTTAGTAATTTCCTGGTATAAATAAAAACGACAAATCAACTTTTTTTCAACAAGTTTTCTTTTAGGTGCCAAGTTTTTGACGCCTTGAACTGCTTGGGATATTTTTATTTTATGTTGTGAATTATTGTAAACAGGTATTCATTTATAAAAAAAATCTAACATTTATTTTAAGATACGTGAACAGAGAAAATACTAAATAATGTTAAAACGGTCTATACAGTATGGAGGAGAGAAATTCTATAATGGTTACATGGTTAGTAGTTAAGTTGGCAAATGCGTAAATGCAATTATGATGTTTTTCAAATGCTACTAATCTAATTAAAATACTAACAATTATATTCAGGGGGTATTTCACCATTCTCCTGATAGCTTACCCATGCGAGCTTATCAATACTCACAACATGCACAAAAATTCAGTCAACTTACCCGAGTTCCCCTCCAACATCCCCCCCTCCCCCTCCCCCCTCTCGAATTCCATAAATTTATTTTCGGTACATTCAGTTTTCAAACAGCTCGCTTGCCACCTATTGAATTTTTTTTATACAAATTTCATAATGCCAGAGCTCACCACAGTAAAATAAGAATTATCCAATTCAGTTCGGAAGTTACGCGCGTACAAACATTTATACATAGATAGACAGATATTAACTACGACGCCTGAAATAAAATTACCCGCAAATATATCAACATAGTTACCAAGACAACGATTTGTTTTGCTTTTTGTATGACGTTATCAATAACTCGATTTGTAAGGGACAATAAACGTAAAATAAATTTTATGTATCTATTAATATTTATCATTTCATAACGCCAGAGCAAGCCATTATATACCGCCTATATTACTCGCGTATAAAGTGGCTTTCTATTGGTGAAAGAATTTTTAAATTTACGCAGTGTTACTTATTATTTTATATTCTATGAATAATGTTTGTATTACTTGCACTTATCATCTATTCACCTATAAACTATAATGGGTTTGTAAAAGCACATAAATAAATAAACAAATTTATTAATATGCAAAGAATGAGGATTTATTTATTAATTTCACAACAGATTTATTTACCCCAGAGGATTTATTTATTAATTACCCAACATGAAAATTTTCGCGACTAATAACAACACCATTAATTTAATTTAGCGGACACTGTAAATCATTTATCAACCTTTCATAGCGCGCAGCGGGAAATGTAACTGAGCTCATGATTGGAATTTATTAGGCAACGATTAAATCAATTAAAAGTAATTTTAAATGGCGTTGATGGAAACCGCTCGAGCAATTGAACCAGAAAGGATATGCACCAAGATTTTCTCGATGTCCCGTGAGGCTGATATTTGATTTGACGTACTGGAATAGGTACAGTAAATTTTTTTTGGATAAGTTATAGTTCAAAGTTGCTATTTTGGTTGAGTTACGGGTCCGTATTTTTATTCTTCGTAATATTTTCATAATGATTGCATTTTTGAAGTGAAAACTTCTTAACACCGTTGTTTTTTGGACGGAAGCGAGCGACATTAAAACGAGACATACGTCTATAGAATTTAGCTTGCGAGAGATGAGATAGCAAAAAAATATTTATTTATTTCACGGGTATTCGGTTCCAATATAATACGATAAATCCACAGTTCCGGGCAAGTTTCATTTGGTCTAATGGTATGAAGTACCTGACAAACTTGAGCGGCCAGACATTCAGTGGACCAAGGATCGAATCCAATAGAATAAAATAAATAAATAGATACTCGTATATAAATATTTTTTTGTACAATCAATATCCAAACTTCAAACCACTCTAAAATTAACAAGCAAAACACTAAAGAAAGCGACATCTAGCGACTCCGAAAAAGAAAACACAAATACTACTAAAATGGCCAAATTGTTAGGAAAAGATGCACTGGAATTCGAGATAAAAATATGGGAATAATCATCCTTCACATTTATAAAAAGTGCTTCGTAGTCTCCCCACTCTTGTCTACTTGAGTTTTCTGGAGGTTTCACTTCTACCGCGTGCGAATTACACACTCCACATTACATGTTCCGCGAAAACTCAACAAAATGGCAATTTAACACCCCTTTGAAAAGTCATTACAAGTAACGAAAAATAATTGAAAAATAGCCCCTACCTAACCTTATCAACGTAACCTATTTGACCAAATTTTAAAAACAATTTCATCACTTTTAATGACTCTTCAAAGAAGGTGCCGAAGTTGCATGACTCTGAGTTATCCGGTCACCCATTTTTAGGAATGAAATCCATACATCTTGAAGACCCATGTTCACTCCTTCCTCTCCTCAAAAACACTCTCCACACAGCATCTTCAAAGATGACATAAGCCCTGAGGGAAATTATTTTCCTCAGGGCCTCCTGTGTGGAGTTAATGTTAAAAAAAAGTCAGTCGACGGATAAATAGGCTAGGCTAGGATAAAAAACTGCCGAGCGAAATAAAATGTTAGTTCATTCTTAAAATGGGGTTCTCCGAATTTGCAGAACGAGAAAAACAAACTCGTAAAGTTAAATCATCACCTATAAACTATAATGGGTTTGTAAAAGCACATAAATAAATTTGTGTATGTCTCCATCATATGTCCATTTAATACATACAGCTATATGTTTCATGTAATGCGTATCATTCCCGCAATGAGTTTATTAACTCCTGGGAGTACAATGCTTTATATAATATATTATATTCTGTATTGTATACTTTTGATAAATAAAAAAAAATTAAAAAAAAATAATAAATAAACAAATTTATTAATATGCAAAGAATGAGGATTTATTTATTAATTTCACAACAGATTTATTTACCCCAGAGGATTTATTTATTAATTACCCAACATGAAAATTTTCGCGACTAATAACAACACCATTAATTTAATTTAGCGGACACTGTAAATCATTTATCACCCTTTCATAGCGCGCAGCGGGAAATGTAACTGAGCTCATGATTGGAATTTATTAGGCAACGATTAAATCAATTAAAAGTAATTTTAAATGGCGTTGATGGAAACCGCTCGAGCAATTGAACCAGAAAGGATATGCACCAAGATTTTCTCGATGTCCCGTGAGGCTGATATTTGATTTGACGTACTGGAATAGGTACAGTAATTTTTTTTTGGATAAGTTATAGTTCAAAGTTGCTATTTTGGTTGGGTTACGGGTCCGTATTTTTATTCTTCGTAATATTTTCATAATGATTGCATTTTTGAAGTGAAAACTTCTTTAGCACCGTTGTTTTTTGGACGGAAGCGAGCGACATTAAAACGAGACATACGTCTATAGAATTTAGCTTGCGAGAGATGAGATAGCAAAAAAATATTTATTTATTTCACGGGTATTCGGTTCCAATATAATACGATAAATCCACAGTTCCGGGCAAGTTTCCTTTGGTCTAATGGTATGAAGTACCTGACAAACTTGAGCGGCCAGACATTCAGTGGACCAAGGATCGAATCCAATAAAATAAAATAAATAAATACATACTCGTATATAAATATTTTTTTGTACAATCAATATCCAAACTTCAAACCACTCTAAAATTAACAAGCAAAACACTAAAGAAAGCGACATCTAGCGACTCCGAAAAAGAAAACACAAATACTACTAAAATGGCCAAATTGTTAGGAAAAGATGCACTGGAATTCGAGATAAAAATATGGGAATAATCATCCTTCACATTTATAAAAAGTGCTTCGTAGTCTCCCCACTCTTGTCTACTTGAGTTTTCTGGAGGTTTCACTTCTACCGCGTGCGAATTACACACTCCACATTACATGTTCCGCGAAAACTCAACAAAATGGCAATTTAACACCCCTTTGAAAAGTCATTACAAGTAACGAAAAATAATTGAAAAATAGCCCCTACCTAACCTTATCAACGTAACCTATTTGACCAAATGTTAAAAACAATTTCATCACTTTTAATGACTCTTCAAAGAAGGTGCCGAAGTTGCATGACTCTGAGTTATCCGGTCACCCATTTTTAGGAATGAAATCCATACATCTTGAAGACCCATGTTCACTCCTTCCTCTCCTCAAAAACACTCTCCACACAGCATCTTCAAAGATGACATAAGCCCTGAGGGAAATTATTTTCCTCAGGGCCTCCTGTGTGGAGTTAATGTTAAAAAAAGTCAGTCGACGGATAAATAGGCTAGGCTAGGATAAAAAACTGCCGAGCGAAATAAAATGTTAGTTCATTCTTAAAATGGGGTTCTCCGAATTTGCAGAACGAGAAAAACAAACTCGTAAAGTTAAAATCAACGGAAAGTACGACCGTACGAGAAAAACGTTAAAGGCAATCGTATTTCTAGGAAACGAATTTATAAACATTGCGAAACCTGGAAATATGCACACGAATTTGCACTATAAAAAGTTGAAATTTGCAAGTCAAATAGAGAGAAGACCAAAATATCATTTTTAGAGCTAGATCATTTCAGTACGTATTTATTTTGTTCAAATATGATGGGTACACGAACGTGTTAGCAAAAATCTATAATACCGTAGATTCTCAGTTGGACTAGCCCAACTTTTTATGCCCACAGTTGAACTAAATTTGCATAAAATGTGATCTTATTGTGGAAATCCTTGAAGTATGTTCGAGAAAAAAATACCAAAACAAGTAATTGTACAAAGTAAAAATGTTATCCTGGTAAATGTGTCTTGAACAAGACACGTGACGACTACGGCTAAAATTTTCAGGCACGTATTAAGTCGAGTCTTCAGCGAGCGAAACCATGAACATAACACGAACCATCGCTTGAACATCGCTGTGAACTTTGCCAACTTTGTGTTCAAGCTTTACCACAAGCGATGGAAAACATTCCCCTCCCGGGTGAATCGGGAAGGCAGGCGGGCCGGCGGGGGGAGGGGGGAATTAGTTAATTTTTTACAGGAACTGCACCGAGCGGTTTGTAACGGAGATAAATCGAATGAGATTTGGGGTTATGTCAACCGCGCGAACCTAATAATAATAATGACTTTAAATTGTAGTAACGGATGATTACTTCTTTCGTAAACTCACTTGTAAATAAATTCCATTAATTTATAAATCGGTTTCAGAGACACAGAAGAAAATGACCAATTACAATCGGTTTTGTATTCTTAATTCCTGATAAATAAATACCTAATAAAAATTCGAGGTAGGTAGGTAGTAAGGTCTTACTTTAAATCTGCGTGTTTTTCTTTATACTTCGTCTACAATCTTATCGCAAAATATCAAATCAGAACTCGACTTTTGACGTCTACGTAATTAATTACGCACTCGAAATTCTTAAATAGTAACTTTATGTCACGCAATAATCAATATTAGTCGGAAATCTTTCCTGATAAATAAATATCTAATAAAATATCTGTATTTTCTCCCTGATGTAGCGTCTCTTCTTCATTGGAACGCATTTTAACATTTATGTAAACGCCGAACGTCAAATGACAAGTGTTTAGTGCGTTTGTGTGGATAGGTCCACAGGTCCTTACCACAGACCACTAGCCAAATTGTGTGTGACCGCGCGAACTTTGCACCAATCTTTCAAACCATGTTTCAACAAACGGAAGAGACGGAAAACAAAAAATGTTTACAGTGAGCGAACGTTCACGTTCATGTGCATGATTTCGTTCGCTGAAGACCCGTAGGGAGTCATAGCGTTCCAAGACAAATGGGCTATCAATGGAGTAATGGATTATATTGAAACTAGTATTACAAGATTTGCATATCTTCTGGTTTCTGTGCAACATCTGCATTCTTCTATATTCATTTCATCAAATAAGTTAATGTATCCCCATCAACTCCTACAGATTAAATAAAACATCTATTTCTTCTTCCTTACATTCTGAATCCTGTTTACGTCTTTTTAGCATTTAGACGCGCCGATGCAACACGATAAACAAGAGCCATACAACACCCATCAATCACGCAAGTGGTTCCTATTAGATTTAACGATATTTCTCGGCATTCGCTGCACCATTACTCATAAATCTGCAACCAGTGTTTGCTTACTTCAACATCCGCCTGAAACGACATTCGTTTAAGATTTAGAAAGATATAGCTGTTCTGTTCAACATCACATTAATCACCGTCTACTAAGGAACCAAAAATTTTTCCATATTCCTTTTCAAAGAACAAACCTTACCTTCTCCCAACCTCTGGTGCGCATGAGTAGACTAAATGCATAACCTCCGCCGACAGTGGTAAGATTAAAAACTTAAAACTCATCTTATTTCTTCAAAATAGGCATATTTACATTTTTACCAGATAATATCCAACCAGCTTTTTACGCCAATAACAAATTAAAAAATTATATATTAAATAACAAGGACAAAGGTGTGTTTTTGAACAAATCTGGGGTTTATAAATTAATTTGTAATGATTGTAACTTTTTTTATATTGGGAAGACTTCTAGAAATTTTAACATTAGAGTTAAGGAACATCTAAGATGTTTAAATAATAATAATTATTCAGAATTTGCAAACCACATTTTGGAAACAGGTCATTCTTTTGATATTAATAAAGGTTTAAAAATTTTACACACTAACACAACGGGTATACAATTAGATAATTTAGAAATTTTAGAAATTAGAAAAAGTGTTAATAGTAAATTAAATATTATAAATAACCAAACGTTTTTTAAAAATAGCCATCTTTTAAATTTATTTTCGTATTAATACTTATATTTTTAATAATTTATTTTGTTATTTAGACTTCTTGTTTTCCTTTTAAAAGATTTTTATATTTTATTTTATATAATTGTTTTTTATGATATATTTTAGGTAATTAATCACCTCTCCTTTCTAATATTTTGTCTATGTTCTAATTAGTCTATACTTGTTTGTCTTTTGTTATTTATTATTGACTTATTATCCTGACGAAGAAAACATAGTTTTCGAAACATGTTGATATTGTTAATAAAATAGTGGTGTTATACAAAGGTATTTGTTTTTCATTAAATTAAAACTCATCATTTATAAAACTTAAAACTCATCTTTTCAGACAGTCGTATCCATAAGTTAAAAAACCTTTCACCTTCGCCTTCACGGCCCACGACATTGTAAATAACTAATTGTGTAAATTATAACCAAATTCTTATTTTAAGCTTTTGTAAAGGTCATTTTATGAAAATTTCCAGTCCCAACGAGTTCTAAATTCACTAGACTTTCAATATAAATACTAATTCAATGTTGGCATTAATCTTCTTATAAATGTAAAATCAACAGTGATGAAAGTAGCAAAGATAAAGTCATGCAATGTCCAGTGTTTTCAATATAATGTCCTCCACGTGCAAAGTCGTATCTTCCCCAAGCATAAACTTTCTAAAAAAGTGTATTTATCGGACGTGACCTGCCAGGTAAGTATGTTTCTGTATCTATTTGTAAATAATAAAATCAGACAGATCCTAAGAATTCAAAATAAATTGTAAAGCGCCCTTGAGGTAATTTTTCACTAAAACGGCGCTCTACAAATTGTCCAATTATTATTATTATTGGATCATATTTATATAGAGATAGCTTCAAAAACTTAAAAAAATTTCTTGAAAACTCTTGTTTTCACTTGACCCAAACTTTATTGTCTCTTGTTTTTTTGTTGTTTTACGAATTGTTTTAATCTTGTATTATACGAATTGGCACACAATTATTAGACGAATTGTAGAATTTATTATTTGTTATTTCTTTGTAATATTGTGTTTTAAACTTCTGTCGGTTGTGTAAATTAAAAAAAATATATTAATTTTCCTTTTTCATTTTTAATGTTTTTTATGAAGGGAAGTAGATGGGGAAGCGGAGCCTGGCTATTCAGATTTGTCATTAAAAAAGGATAAAGCCATTATAAAATCCTAGCATTTAGTTTCTTCGGTTTCTGTAAACGCAGCATAAATATTTTGGATTATTTATTTATTTATTATTTATTAACGGACTAACGTCCAATTTACAATCACGTAGCACGAAATTTTGGAAATGTATATTACAAGAATAAAGGATGGTATATGAAAGCAAAGACAAACGGATAAAACATAAGAAAATAGAAGTGTCAAGTCAAGTCAAGACTTTGCTAAAAATAGATTAATATAAAATATCTTCAATTGTTTAGTGAGCGACAAAAATCATTTAGGCTTATGCCAAAAAAATCAAGGTCTTGACGTGAGTTGACCATTCTACACATTCTGGATAGTGGTGAATTATAACCATAATTAGTCGAGTGTTGATTGAGGAAGAGCAGTTCTTTATTTCTGAGTCTACGAGAAGGTATATTGAATAAGATGAGTTGTAATAATGTAGGTGAGTCAATAATATAGTTGATGATTTTGAAGAAACAAATGAGATCAAATTTTTCCCGACGGTCTTCTAAAGGAGCAAGGTTTCGAGTTTGTTCGATTTATTGTTATGAGTAATTGCCTCAATTATAAAGCGGTTTAAAAAAAAACCGTTTAAACGAAATTTATTTATCGATAAATTTCAACTCTACACAAACAACGGAAGGCGCAGATCAATCAAAACGTTACAGATTCTCCAACATTAACATGTGGATAGAAATGGATTATTTCATTCTCATTAATGTATCAACTGCGTCATATCAATTAGCAATGATCGATTGTTGTTTACCATTGGCGGAAGCAAACTAGAATCATCTGTTTAGTTTCAATTCATATGTAAATACCACCGACCGTTATTATAGCTGCGGATACAATACCGCCCAACCCCACACAGAGACAAACAGACAAACGAAACCTTACTTTATTTATGTTGAATCTCTGCCAAATATATAAAACCTAGATAAATCAATTTAGAGATCATTGCCGCACAAACTGCGAAACTTTTGAAATAGAATTGACATTTTTTTACATTTATTAGCCCCACTCAGGAGGCCCGGATAAAAAAATTCCCTCAGGGCACACGTCATCTTTGGGGATGCTGTTTGGAGAGGTTAGGTTAGGTCTCCCTCAACCAGTTTCTCCCGATCCGTCCCGCCACGCGGTAGGTGGGCAAACACATTCGCTTCCAAGACTTTGACACCTCTCACTCCATGGACCCGGGCTCTCCTGCCATATCACTAAAATAATCACAGGGAGATTGCTACGTCTACTGTCTGCTACTGTCGCCAAGCTACGACCAAATTGCACGGACTATCAAAGTGGGTACGCATTTAAAGTTATAATTAATAATCACAAGCAGTTCAGATGAAATCTTTAGGAGAATCTGTGTCTTGGAAATTAGGCAAATTTACGTCAAAAACATACTAGCAAACCTCTTCAAACACAGAACTACCTGAAATGTCCTCAAATGAGCAGTTAGGACTTTGAAATGTCCTAACTGCTCGAGATACCAGAACCAAAGGGCATAACCTCTTACTTATCCCTTTTGCTAAAATAATCTTTGGCCAAAGAAATTTCAGATACTTTGGAATAAAACTATATAATACACTTCCACTGGCAATTAGACAAAACACAATGTATTTTAAATATAAATCTGACACCAAGTCCTGGATTACCAGCCAAAACAGATCCAACATGAAAGATTTTATCAAAATAACTTATAAGTATTTATTTATTCAATGGTACGTTGATGATTATCTGTTACTTGTAATATTGTGTTATTATTTGTAATTTGCATGAGTTATTATTATAAACTGCTCATATTAAGGGCCTGCTCTCAACCCAGGTTCTCCTAATGAGACAGGCGTAGGTCAAAACAGATTGTAAGTCTAAAATTAATAAAGATGAATAATAATAAAAAAAATAATAATAATACTAGCTCGACGACAATCAGCCTTCTTCCATGCCCAAGTCCACAAGTGATTACCCCATGGTCCCAAAAAGTAGTCATATTTTGCCTGTGAACTTCCCGAACCATCAAAAAGGAATTTAATACGTAGCATCTAATCGAATAAATAAATAATTATAATAACGACATAATTATTATAAAATGTATGCAACTTTTTATTGTTTGTTTGGTGTTAACTAAACAAATATTCTCATTCAAAGGTCTCATTCAAAGATAATGCTGTTCCGAGGAACGTAAACAATTGTAAGTGTTTATGTATTTATTTACGGCGATCACATTAAATATTACAAATTAAATTACCGTGTGTGGGATCTTTTATAATCTTTATACGCCAATACTCGGAATCCTCTTGCTCGTGTGTACTCCTCTATGGTTTTATTGCTTATTGTATTTACACTTTATTGCGCAGCGCGGCACTTCAAACCATCGACGTTTAATATCGGCGTAATGTGGCTGCATAATTTATGAAATTAAGAAATACATGTATCTTAACTATGCAGCAGAATATCTTTTTATATGTTCGAAGGTATAACTACCTAACTAAGAATAATACTTGTGTTATGTTGATAGAAAGTTACAGTTAGTACAATAGAATACTCCGATAATCAGTAAATAAATATAGACTCAAGTTAACTTAACTTTTGCAGTTTCTGAGTTAGACCATGAAAGGAGAGGCTCCAAAGATTATCAGTACCTGTCTAACATCAGTTTTAAGCTATAAAAAATATTATTTAATTTTTTTTTAAATTTTTAAATTTTTTTTATTATTTTTTTTTTTATTATTAGTATCTATAGCAAAATTTGTACACAATGTATTTATAAATTGTATTATATTAAGGTATTATAAAGTTTTTTTTTCACAGTCCTCCTCCTCACTAGGGTTCCCTGTTCTGAGACGGCCTGTAGTTTTTCCACATTTGTATTTAGTATCCAGTTGTCTTTACATGGTCTTCAGTATGTTTGATAGTTCATTTTCACTTTGTTCTCTCAACCATATTTTTACTTTTGTTTTAAATTTATTTATTTCTGTTATTTTTTTTGTTTGAGTTGGTAGAGCGTTGTATAGTTTTGTCGCATTGAATTTCATATTTCTTTGTCCAAAAGATGTTTTCAAACTGGCTGTAGCTAGAATATTTTGATCTATTGCCCTGGTTTTGTATCTATGTTGGACAGTGGAGTATTCTGATATGTTTTTTTTAAATTTTAAATAAAATATTTTTTGCATAAAGTTTTTGTATGTTGTAGACTTGAATGCTTTGAAATAATTCTTCTGTCGGAGTTCTAAGCGGTAATTTCAAAATTGTCTTTAGAACTCCTTTTTGGGCTATATTGAGCCGGTTCATGTGAGTGCTCAAGGCAGATCCCCATCCAGTTATCCCGTACTCTATTTGTGATTGACATAAAGCGTAGTACACTTTCTTAATGTCGTTTATGTTGAGGATGTTACGGATGGCTCTAAAGAAGTAAATGTACCTGGTGAGTTTTTTTGTGATTGCTTCAATGTGTCCGTTCCAGCGGAGATTATCATCAATTTCAATACCAAGATATTTGATACTTTTGGAGTGTGCTATGGTAGGACAGTGGCATGATAAGCCTTGATTTTGATAGTTTTCTTGGCATGTATGTAATTTGAGATTAAAGTCATCTTTTGGCTGTCCTCTGGCTGTTATAGAAAATGTCAGATATTTTGTTTTATTGACATTAAGTGTAAGGGAATTTCTCTTTAGCCAGTTTTGCAGTAGACCAAGTCCATGTTCCGCTTCTTTGTAGGTACTTCTCCAATCTTTTTCGTTGAATACAATTACTGTATCGTCAGCAAAGCTTATGATTTTTCCTCTCGTTCCTATGCTACCGATATCATTTATGTAAAAATTGGTCTGAGATCGCTGGAGTAAAAAACACTACCTAAACCTTTATCTTACATGTATGTCACAATTTAGTTCCATAGTAATGGTGACATTTACATAATAAAATCAGACGGCCGGCGTAATCCAACGGTAAGGCTCTTGACTCGCAATCCGAAGGTCATGGGATCGAATCCCGGCGTGGCAAATGAATTTTATTTGATTAATTTGTGTTATTTCACAATTTATTCATTTAAAATAACATATAGTACCTTCAGCCTCACGACATACCCAATGGGATGCTGGATCACTGGCTCCAGACGGGAGCAGTTGGGACTCTTGTGTGGTATTCCATTGTAAAACCATTGTTTTCTCGAATGTAAGATTTTTTACTTCGTTCTATACGATTAAGAACGATCCAATTCATACAATAACTTCTCATTCACACTCATACATCGTCTCATGCATTCTTTTTTATAATTCTGACTCTTGACATCGGAATCAAGTATTTTCACGCCGTGTTTTCGTTGGGAGAGCCCGACTTCTTTTACCATTCACTTCCGGGTGTATATATTCTCCTTACACTCCGTTCCTCGTTTATTCGCTCTACATGCCCAAATCATCTACGAGTCCCTTTCTTAATCTTACTCATTACGTTTACATCAACCTTGCGTTCTTTGATGATCTAATTTTTTTTTCTCTATTTCTTTTAACTCTCCGGAGTTTTAAAGAATTTCAATTACAGAAATTTTCCCAGATAAGCTTGGGAATATTGACTACCAAACAAAATTTAGAATATATCCATACGCGAATTCTGCGCCGAAACAGGCGAATCGGCTCGCCGAGCATATCCGTGTGAATTCTGCCCTTGAGGCTGGGTGTATGCTGAGACGCGGGCCGTGCAATTCAGTACAGAGCAGGAATGTCTCCGGAAGACAAACAACGCAGAAATATACGACGCATCATAGTTCAGCTTGCACCAGTGAGAATGTCGAGTTCGAAGCCCGATTCTGACTTTGAAATAAATAATTTACTAATGATTTATAGTCTTTCAAAGAGCAACTAGCTTAAAAAGCGAGATTCTCGTGAGAAAAAAACAGTCCGCCTGCGCGCGTGTCTCGCAGAATCTGCGCCGCGGCCACAACTCGACACAGAGTTAGCAGCGTATGCCGTTTCATAATAATATAATATACATACCATCAAAACTTTGGAATGAAATATCCATGTCTATTCTAAAATCGACATCGTTTTAATGTTTTTAGAAACTCTGTGGCGTATGATTGCTGACTGCACAGTCAACCGCACAGCATCTTAATTGATAGAATTTACAATTAAAGATTTGTTTTGTTTGTGATTATTTGATTAATTTTGAACTTGAAATATAAATTTTAATAAAATATACTTTAATTTGAATATTGATTTAGATTCAATTTTGTTTAAGAACAACTCTCTTTTTACAACTTTTGAAGATTATTCCCATCAATAAATATATCATTGAATAAGAAGATAGAAGATGAAAAATATGCCTGTGATATGGAAAACTTAATCGAAGATAATATTGTTAATTCTATAATTTTAAATAAGAGGTTGACAATTATGACGGTTTGATGGAAGGTGGCAATGGCTGAATTGATAAAGGTGCCCGTCCCGGTTAGACGAGAGGTTCTGGGTTCGATTCCTAGTTGCGACCGTTATCTTTTTCTATTTTTCTGTGTCTTGTTCTTTTCTATATTTCTGCTTCTTCAATGTTGATTTAGATGATAAAACTTCTTGAAAATTTATAATTTAAATTATAAATTTTGTATTATAAATTATTCTGTGTCTTGTTCTTTTTCATATTTTCGTCATCTGCTTCTTTGATGTTGATTAAGATGATAAAACTTTTTGAAAATTTATAATTTTTATTATTTTATGTATTTTAAATTAGAGATAAAATTTAATTATTTTTTTATGTACGAGTATGTTATAATATGTGTTGTTTAAAGGCACTGCTTAAAACCTGCTGCATTCTGGGAGAAATCTTGAAAGTACAGCTGAGCAGTGACCTTTTTATCAATGGTATCAATGATAACTAAACAAAATGTATAAAATCGTTAAGACATATTTATAAATTTTTGATTTTATCATTATTATGAAGAGTATCTTCCCAGAGTATCTTTCCAGGGTGAAGATACTCTCAGTATCGCCCTGGTGTAAGACCACCGTTCAGAATTGAAAAGTTGCTTGAAATGGCTTTAGCCGTGTTTGGTGACCAGATCTGAATAGCCAGGTACTTCCTACCTTCCTCTTCCCCACCTCCTTCCCCTCCCCACTACCTTCAGCCTCACAACATACCCCAATTGAGGATGCCGTAGTCTCACTGGCTCCAGACAGGAGCAGTTGGGACTCTTGTGCGGTATTCATGTAAAAAAAAAAAAAAAATACTAGTACGTACATTACAAAATCTGCACTGATCTGCTCTGTGCGGCCTGAGTCTCAGCGTAGGTCCATCCTAACCGCCCGAGGATTTTGCCTGATTGATAAAAATGATCCATTCCTTTACGATTTGTATGTGATATTAGTTTAGAAATTATTCCATTTGGTACGCCGCAGACTGAATGGTCTCGCCAGCAAACAGTTTAACAGTAAAATAGCCTCTCGATTAGTGTTGTGTCCCTAACCTTCAATACGGTTTTATGTTTAATTTATTGCTATAACATTGGCTCTAACCATTTCAAGATCAATGCTACATCAGTTAGCGATGCATTAACTGATGTTGATATGATAAACAAACCATTTGATTATTCCACGTTGACAAATCCGAACAGCGAAGATAATCTTCTAATAAGAGCATTTTGGTAGAGATAAAAAAACATAAAAAGCCTGCATGGTCTTGATTACGAATCCGGAGTTCGCGAGTTTAAATCCCTGCACGCAAGTAAAATTTAATTAATTAAATTATGTCCCAGAGTGCAAGATACTCTCAGTATCGCCCTGGCGAAAGACTACAATGCGAATTGAAACTTTGCTTTGAATGGCTTAAGCTAGGTTTAGTGACCTGATCTGAATAGCTAGGTAGTTACCCACCTTTCTTTTCACCTTCCCACTAGCTTCACAGTATACACCAATTCTGGATGCCATAGTCTCACTGGCTCCAGACGGATAGGAGCTTGAAGAATATAAGTAAAAATAAAATTTAGAAGCTAAGCTACAGGTTTCTGGGTATTATAAATCGCGGAGCGGTTAACAATAATAATAATAATTGGATAATTTGTAGAGCGTTGTTTAAGCGAAAAATCACCAAAAGGGCGCTGCACAATTTATTATGAATTCTTGGGCTCTATTTAATTTTATTATTTATAAGTAGATACAATAAACATTCTTAACTGGCAGGTCACTTTCGATGAACACACTTTAATTAGAAAGTTTATGCTTGGAGAAGATACGACTTGCACGCGGAGGACATTATATATTTAAAACACTGGACATTGCAAGATTTTACATTTGTAACCCCTACTGTACTAATTATGTCCATGTTTTTATGGATACGACTCTCTGAAAAGGTGAGTTCCGCTGAGTCTGTGATCATTCTTAAGTTATGTGGCATCAATAGCATTGTAAGTTAAAAAACAGTTAACAGTTACGTTGACCTAGACAGAATGTTTTTTGGCATATTTCATTCTCACCGTGAAATACGAGTAGTTTTTAGTTATGTATGTGAAGATATTATGTTCTGTTTTATGGTTAAGATTTGATGCAATTATTATCTACCTGCTGCTACGTAACAGTTGCATACATTAGTCTGAAGGTCGTTCCAAATAATTAATTATTATTTAATTTTCCACTCAAGATCAGATCGGAAGCCATTTAAAAATAAAATACTGGGAAATTACTGTAACGTTGCAATCACAAATGGCAATGGCCCAGGGTCATTCTCAGAAACGAGAGCGTCGCTCAAATCACTGAATTAATATTGATTCATGTTGAATTGTTTGGATAAAAAATTACCTGTGTGAGAGCTCTTGCTAATATTTATGAAAAACTGCGCAGGAACGAAATATATCAATTTTGAAAAACATGTTTTTATTTCAATTTATGTGAAATGTTTGGTGACGATTTTGGTTTACTTCCCCACCTTCTTTTCCCCGTCTTCTTTCCCTCGCCACATTCAGCCCCATAGCATTGTCCAATTGGGAATGCCATAGTCTCATTGTCTCCAGACCGTTGCGAGTAGTTGGGACTCTTTTTTGTGCCAAATTACAAATGAAAAAAAAAAACTGTATCGCCCTACATTATAACGCTACGCTTATTCTACCTTCCTTTCCCAATTTTCTTCTTACAACGTTGCAATAGTCACTGTTTTAAAGTAGAGTCTATATTTATTCATTTATATTTATTTGGTTACGCCCTTGGGGCCTTTACATAAAATAGATCTTAAAATGCATTAGTGTATTAAAATTAACATATGGTAATAATGAAAATAATAATATTTTTATTGCAGCTGCGTAAATGGGAATTGCATAATACGCAATGAATTCGCGATGTCAAGAGTCAGAATAATAGAAGAGTACGTCTGAGACGATGTATGAATGTGAACGAGGCAAGGAGTGTGTGCCAAGATCGAGTTGTTTAGCGGTCCGTCCTCACTGCCTACCCCTGCGGAAACGGCGTGATGGTTAGTTAGTTAAGCACTACAGCAAACAGAATATAGAGTAAATTAAGACAGGAACAAAATGAATCAACATAATTTCCTCAGGGTCTATATCATCGTGTGGAGGGTCTTGTAAGATAAAAGGAGGAGAAGTTCTGGGAAGAAAAAAGGTATGAGGGGTGAGTCGGAATCTGGGGGTCAATGGGTCCAGGAGTGACAGACGTATGAATCCAACCTTCCAATTGCGGTGCAAGTTTATTTGTGATTTGTTTGATATGATTGTCTAATTTAAGGTTTTGGTCAATTATGATTCCTAGTTGCTTAATTTGGTCTGTGTTTTCTAGAGGGCAATCGCAGTTTTTGTTGTTTATACATTCGTGGATTTTTATGTTGTTTGTATTGTTTTTTGGCTATCCCGTGATGTTTATACTGTACGTTGTAAACTTCGTTTTAGATATTATGTTTAGTGTAAGCATGTTTTCACTTGCGCGATTCCTAAATACTGTTGTTAGGTTGTAGGAAGTGGAGAGGGGAAGCAGGTGGGGAAGAGGAAGGTTAAAGGTTCAGATTTGGTCACCAAACACGGCTAAAACCATTTCAAGCAACGTTTCAATTCTGAATGGTGGTCTTACAACAGGGCGATATTAAGCGTATCTTCCACTGGGTCGCGAGAATCCGGCTGGAGAGGTCCAGGTTAGGTCTTCCTTAACCAGTCACTCCCGATCCGACCGCCACAAAGTTGGGGGGCATCCGCCAAGACCTAAACAAATCTCACCTCATGAACCCAGGCAACCCTGCTAAATCACCAAAAGAGGCAAACCACGTGGGGAGGACTATGTTAGGGATGTTGGTTATCCTATAGATGACTCACGACAAATTGAGAATGCAAACAAACACAAGAGAGAAGAGATAGTTTAAAAGAAAAAGTACATAAGGTAGGTATAGTATGGTTTAAATAATAATGTATTACATAGCAATTTTTGGAGGGCCTTTTTTGGATTAATTTCATTTTCACTTTTCTAATACCATATTGAATGTAGATACTATCATACTCATCAATCAAATGATATATCCAAGGTTGATTGATTGATTATTGGATTAGTTGAAGTCGTCATTAGTTATAAGTTGTTATTAAATGGATTAGGCTCTCATCAATAGAGAATGCCAGTAAATTTCTTTTTATTTTTTTTAATGATCTTTTCTAACTCACATACCAGTATGTTTAATTTTTTTTTCAGGTGTCAATTACACGCTTGAAATCATTTTTCAAAGACCGCCAAAACGATCGAAATCTGAAGGGGTACGCGTGACGTCATACGTACTTGAGTTTTGACAGTTAACAACAGTAAGGTCACTCTCACTCGGGTCGGTATGACAACAAATCTCAATTTGTACGCTACAAATCTTCCGAACAGGCCCACCATTGATATGCTTGGTGAAACTCTAAGTGATCAGCTCAGATATGGGGGCTCCATCGAAGTCAGAGCTAAGCTAGCCTCTCAAAAACTGGGCGTACTGTAAAGGTTCACAGATACTGCAGATATTACACAACTGCTAATAGTATACAACTGCTGATAGTGCTAACCCTGTACAAATCACAAGTGCGCCCCACAGTAGAATTTGGCAGCCACCTCTGGTCTGGAGCTCCAAAATACTTGAAAAAACCCTCGACTCTGTGCAGAAACGGGCGATGAGTTTGACAAAACAGATTGCAATCTTTAGAGAACATGCGTCGGGTGGGAATGCTATCCTTGTTCTACCGGTATTTCAATGGAAGATGCTCCGAGGAACTAGCGTCATTGATCCATTCGGCACCGGTGCACAGTCGGAAAACACGCCAAACGCGTGCCCAACATACTTACACGGTTGAAATTTGTCACATGAGAATGGGTCGCTTCCCCGACTCGTTCTTGGGTTCAATAGCTCGCCTGTGGAAAAATTTGCCGGCCTCTGTGTTTCCTCCTTCCTACAACATGGGTCTCTTCAAAACCAACGTGTTCATTCCTTCCTCTCCTCAAAAAGACACTCCACACAGCATCTCAGGTGAATAGATTAAATAAATAGGGAAATTATTTTCCTGAGGGGCTCCTGGGTGGAGTTAATTTAAAAAAAAATAAAAACGCAACTTTCAACATATTCCCCAATACAAACGTACTCCTTAATTTCCTCACTGAATTCTGACATAAGTGCAAATATTATTTTAAATATAATTTAGATATCGACCACCAGCATGTCGGCACATTTTGCCATTTTAGATAAATTACTTCATATATAAGTTAGAACCCTCCAAAAATCGTCAAAATTCTTTGTTTTGAACTCCATCAACAGACGTTCAGTATGCAAACTAGACAATGTATTTTATAAAAATCAAAACGTACAGACAGAAAAATTAATTCAATAATTCAGTTGATAAAAAATCTTAAAAATTGATCCAGTTTTGGGGGAGAAAATTAGGGATTTAAAAAACCTCTATTTTGACGATTATATTTAGGTATTTTCAGCCTGAGATGCAGTTGTCCCTTTCGCTCAGTATTCAGTTTCAACAAAAGAAATATGCATTTCATAAAAAGAATTACCGATTCGTTAAATAATATTTTAGCCTACGTAGTTACAATTTTTAATTAAAAGTTCATTGCGCTTGAATAATGTCATGCATTATGAGGAATATTTCACATTACTTATCAACTTACCCATGCACCAACAACCGAAATCGATAAGTTTATAGCTGAACAAACTTAATACATTCCCACAGTTTAATTTTACCGCCTGGCACCACTGAGAACCGCTCCCAGGCCCAGTGCCTGAGATTGCATTTATTCCGGTTCCCGCGTCCGCTTAGTTAGGTTGTTTTACATTCCCTCTCGTGTCACCCTCTAGTTGTTACGATTTTAATTTTGTGTCAAGTTTGCTATTAATTATAACGTTACTTGTAAATATATTTGACCCGCATAAGTTATTATTGGCAAATTTCCCCTACACACGCATCTCAGTTTACAGTGCTCGGAAAGGCTGTAAGCTGCAAATCCAAATAGGTTAAAAATACATAATTCACCACCTTTCCAAATGTTTAATTATTTAATTGCGCTTAACTCATGTGTGCTCTATTCGGATTTTTAAAAAAATTGTCTCGAAGTATAAAAATTTCATCTATTTTGCATAAACCTATCAGCAGTCATTTTGCTGTGTATTGATTCATCATTTGGATTTTCAGAAGTCAAATGATCATTGAGCATTCGATGACTAAGTAATGAATAAATTATTTATATTTGGTTCTGCAGTTTATTTCTTGGAGAGCCAACGGTAGCGAGAATCGATTCGATTGTAAATGATTACTGATAATAGCAATGATCGAATCACTCTCCGGCATATATTTGCGATACATAATTATAATGTTATAGTGATTTATTTTTAAGGTATTATGCCATGTTGTGCAACCTCTTTCTTTAGCCAACTTTTCGGACAGCATTACGGTGTCCATCATCAACAGAAATGTAATCGAAGATAGTTTATTCTTTTTTAATTTCTAGATTCTTATGTGCCTTGAAGAGTTGAATCATTTAAATTTACTGAATTTAAAACTACTGTTCTTTATATAACAGAACGGCGTCATTTGTGCCTCGCAATTTGTATCTCACGTGGGTATTCAAAATATTATCTGGCTATTATAGACTTAGAGGTCTTGTGTTTCATCGGTAGGGAAAAATCTAAAAACATCAGCAACATCATCAGAACCTGCAGCCGGCGGCCAAAATACATAAGTGTCTGTTTGTGTTATGTTGGGAGTGGGAGGGAGGCGGTCATGTCCTTTTATTTGGAGTTCTTCCGCACTTGCCTTCGGGAATGAGGAAACCATGAAAAACCTTATCCGCGAAGATTCAGTGATACCGATATGTGACGATGTCCTGCATTGTTTGGTGAGGGGTGTGGGTCTGTTTTTTTTTTATCTTAGATACATATTTTATGGGATTACAGAGAATAAACATACAATCGAAGATTGTAGTGAAGTATGTGCTTACGTATGTAGGACGCGATACCGTGTTTCCAACACAATCCTCTAAGAGCTGGTAGTACAGTATAATTTCAAATGATTTTCTGCGTGAAGTTTTGGTGTAGCCGTCAATTACCGAGTTCCAAGAATTTCAAGATTCTCCGTCGTCCCATTAATACCGATCATCCAGTTGATTAGTCAGACATCTTCGAAAAATCGATATTTGAATTGAGTATGCAGTTATACATAAAGTGTACCTTATATCCGGTAAATTATGCAAATTACTCATAAAAACTACCAAATCAATTTATAATGCAAAAAACTTGTTGTGAAGTAAGCAAAAACTAGCAATGAAAATACCGCTCCGCAGGTTTTTACTGTTCGGCCCTGCGGGCAGCTTTTGGTTCGCCCTCGCCCAGTTAGTTACCATTTTATAAATCTAATGGGAACTGGTTCCAAAATTAGCCCGTTCCTCGTATTCACCGTCAACCAGTGATGGCTAGTCACCGGGACAAAGTAACCGGGACAAATTAACCGGGACGGACAATGACGTCATAATGTAATATACAGCCGCTTGATACAACTGAATATTACCGTCAATCTTTCCATATCCGGAGAGATACACCAGATTCACAAATTCGTAGAACTTATACCTAAGGGGGGCACGACCCTACGCGTCTTGCCGACGGAAGTAGCGACATCTTGTAACGAATTCTTGAATTCAAAACCGAATTACAACTTTGTTTGAAATTCCACGCACACAAATGTAATTTGTGACACGGCGCGTATGGCGTGGCGTCAGACATGTACTCAAAGCTGGGTTCTGAAATTCAACCACGCAGACGCAGACGTATTAATACTATTCGATTAAATTGGAATAGTAATAAATCGGTTGGCGGTTCAGCAAGCTGTCCTGCAAGCAGTCCTGCAAATCGGATGATGAATAAACTCTAATCTCTAAAACTCTAAACAACCTCTCTTTCTGTCACAAGCGTCAAGCGTCATTGATGAGAAAGAAAGAGAGAGGCTTACACACAGCGGAGCTATCGGCGGTACGCCGGTACATACAATGATAATTTCACGTACAGAGGTCGGGAAAAATTTCGCGGCACTCGCTTAT
This sequence comes from Glyphotaelius pellucidus, assembly GCA_936435175.1. Lineage (NCBI taxonomy): Eukaryota > Metazoa > Arthropoda > Insecta > Trichoptera > Limnephilidae > Glyphotaelius > Glyphotaelius pellucidus. The sequence continues at coordinate 19,532,272 of OW386555.1, read as the reverse complement.
AAATGGGTCAAGGTACAGTCACGGCAAAATTATTGTGGACCATTATTGGTGGACGCAGTTATTATTATTGGTAAGTGTATTGCCTGTTGGCACGCTTCCCAATAGCGACACCAGATGGCATTATAGTTCCGGCCAATTATTATTTCGAGTTGGCTGGCTGCGGTCCAGCGGAATGGCTCACAGATTGCTAAATAAGAGAAGTTAATTATTTTTGGATTTTTCTTGGAATGGTATGATTTTTATTCTGAAATATCGTGCATAATTTTGAAAAATGAATTGCTGGCATATTTTATCTTCTTTCTTAATTATTTCGTTAATTTCATATGTTTTTTTTTTGTTCGGAACATAAAGTGTTAACAATAATTATATTCATGAAATTTTCGTTGGGATGTGCATAGATATTAACATTCTACTTAAAAATGTTCGCAGCATACAAATTAAGGTTTAGTTAATCAAGGTTAAGTTAATAGGTTAGATTAACGAAAATATGAAAGATAACAAGACCCAGAAAATAGAAAAAGATAATGGTTGCAACTTGGACTCGGACCCAGAACTTCTCGTCTAACCGAGACAAGCACTTGTACCAATTCAGCCATTGCCACCTTCCATCAAGGAATATAGATAATTCGTGTTTTCTTCTTCTTCATTAATGTGTGACGTAATTGTGACCTTAATGTGAGACGTAATTGTGACCTTAACGTCACACATTAAGGGTGGGGGGAGTAGAAAAGTGTGACATTGTGTGACAAGGGGTATGGGGGGGTCATCAGTTCTGTGACATCACATGTAAAAATCTAAATTATTAAAACGCAAAAAAAATTTAGATGTAAAATTGCAAAATATGTGATTTCACACTAGGGGGGAGGGATGTGACAAATGGTGATACAAATCTGATGATGTGTGACAGGGACGGGGGGGGGGGGTCAAAAAATCATGAAATTCGTGTGACGTAATTTATGAATGGCCCCTTATTATGGTTTAATGGAAGGTGGCAATGGCTAATTTGGAAAAAGCGCCCGTTCCGGTTAGACGAAAGGTTCTGGATCCGAGTTGCGACCATTATCTATATGTTTCTGTGACTTGTTCTCTTTAATATTTTCGTTTTGTCTATATGTGTTATCTACTTTTTCAATGAAGTAATTATAATTATATACAATATAAAACGTAGTGATTCCACAGTAGATTCAGAGAAAGAGAAGTAAGAAAGAAAGAAAAGATGTAATAGATAATAATACATAATAAAGCAATTACATACTTTAAACTACACGTTAAAAAATAGATAAAAGTTATTTGTGAAGATTAGGTACAACGTAACTCATTAGAATTTTTGGTGAATAATTTTGTTTTAACGTGCTTTACAAACAAATAAATAAAGGTACGAATAATATTATCACGATACGTGGTTTGACATATGTTTTTGAAGAGTTGGAATTGTACAACATCGTATCGTAATCGAAGAATTTCCGAATAATTAATTTAAAGCATTGTTGGTAATTGATCAGTCAGTGGCTGAGTTGTTATCGCGTTTGGGTCCCCCCGGGCGTCGCGTGTTCGATTCCTCGGCTGGCTAAGATCACCATCACAACACAAACAACATTTTCCGCTTTATGTGGTGGTAGTAAGAGATTTTTCAAATATTGTCGGGTTATTCGTAACCCGGGAATATATGTCTATCTTTAAAAAAAATAAATTATTTTCAGCAATTAATTAATTACATATGATTAATTAATTTAATACGTTTAATTAATTTCGTACGATTGATTAATTTCGTTCGATTAATTAATTTAATGCGGCTAGTTCACTTAAAACGGTAATAAATGTACGATTAATTCATTTTAAAGATTAACTAATTTAATGCGGTTAATTAATTAAATACGAATTAATTAAAAAACTATATTTATTGATTTAGTAAATTTATTTAATTTAATTAAATGACAAATTCATTTAATAAGGTAAATTAATTTAATGCGACGAATTAATTTAATACGATTAATTAATTTAATACGATTAATTAATTTAATAAGATTAATCAATTTAATACGATTAATTAATTTAAAAATAAAAATTATTTTAACATGGTTTATTAAATTAATATGATTCATAAATTCAACACGATTAATTAATTTAAAAGGATCAATTAATCTTAAACGATTAATTAATTTAATACGAATGACGTCTACGCTTGTACCGCGAATTTCGAACTGAAAACTTGAAGTTGACGAATGTTGGCGAAAATTCATTTCATGTTGCCCGTTTTGAATCGACTTCAGATCGGAATTTGTCCCAATCAAACGGAATGTTGCCACAGCCACAGCGAATTAGTATCAGTTTAATTTGGTTTCTGTTGCTCAAGTTTTGGCCCAAATAACTCGCTACGGTTACCATCAAGCGGAATCAAAAATGAACTCTTTTTTTTAAACTGAATTCGAATATTTCACCCCCATATATACCCACATTATCGGTTCTTAATTAAAGCCGGCACATTCATTTTTATTTGTTTATAAAGTGTTAGGAAGGCCCAAAACGCATCGAGCACGCCTAAAAACCCATCCATAAATATTCTTTGTGATGACATGGCTGAGCTTAATAATAATTCTTGGTACATGGTATTAGACGGCTACGCCAAAACTAAAGGCAGAAAACCACGATATGAGGATATTGTATCACCTCTACATATGTAATCACATACTTCATCACGTCACGCACATCTGCTCTGATGATGGACACTGTAACCTTGTCCGAAACGTTGGTAAAGGAGGAGGAAAACGATACAAGAAACACAATATAATATACCAAAAATTGAAATATTATAACTAACTACAATTACAATTTGGGAGGCGGGAATGGGTACCGCCGCCCCGGGAACCTTTGTTGGATAACCAACACCTCTGCCATAGGTCACCACAAGTGACTCGCTACGTTTGGTGATTGAGCAGGGGTGCCCGGGTTCATGGGGTGAGGTTTGTTTAGGTCTTGGAGGTGGATGACAGGACACACTGAACCCCAGATTCCTACCCACCCCTTAAATCCTTTTCCCTCCCAGAACTCTCCTCCTCTTCCTTTCCTTAAAAAAAACCCTCCACACAGCATCTCCAAAGATGACATTGACCCTGAGGGAAATTATTTTCCTCAGAGCCTCCTGTGTGGAGCTCATGTAAAAAAAAACTAATTTACTAACCATCACGCCGTTTCACCGCAAGGGTAGGCAGAGAGGACGGACCGCCAAACAACTCGATCTTGGCACACACTCCTTGCCTTGTTCACATTCATACATCGTCTCATACATGCTCTTCTATTATTCTGACTCTTGACATCGCCCGACTCAAGTATCTGATTCACTTGGTCGAGCCATGTCTTCTTCGGGCGTCCCCGACTTCGTCAACCATCCACATTTGCGTCATATATTCTCCTTACACTCCTTTCCCCATTCATTGTTTTTTTTATGAATACCGTACAAGGGTCCCAACTGCTCCCTTCTGGAGCCAGTGAGACTATGGCATCCCCAAATGGGATATGTTGTGAGGCTGAAGGTAGTGAGGAGGGGAAGGAGATGGGGAATAGGAAGGTGGGAAGTACCTAGTCACCAAACATGGCCAAAGCCATTTTAAGCAACGTTTCAATTCTGAATTTCGCTCTACATGCCCAAACCATCCTATAAATTATTGTAATACGATTATTAATAATTTAGTTTAAAGAATTAAAAGTGCAGATTGGTATTTAAACATCAATGGTTGGCCGCCCCTGATGTGCATTAAACGCATCGTCTGCTTCCGGGGTCGTGAAATCCCAGACGTCAAATAACGACAGGATCAAAGCATCCTCTTTTACTGAACATACGCACAAATAGCCGTTAAGAGTCGGGTAAGGAATCGTCAACCTTTAACCACTCAGGCCTCGAATCAATTTTGTCGAAAGGTCAAAATATTTCGGATTTGCTATAAAAAAGAAATAAATGGAAGATTTCTGAAAGCATCCAAAAACTAAAAACTGTTTCTGAAAGGTGTTAAAATACGCTATCAAATTTACGTAAATAAAAATATTATTTTATAAACATAAATTTTTTTAATGCAAACATAAAAAAGTTTTGAAAATGTCTCATCTTTTTTTACATAAACTCCACACAGGAGGCTCTAGGAAAATAATTTCCCTCAGGGCCTATGTTATCTTTGAAGATGCTGTGTGGAGGGAGTTTTTGAGGAGAGGAAGGAGTGAACAAGGGTCTTGAAGAGACCCATGTTGTAGGAGGGAGGAAACACAGAGGCCGGCAAATCGTTCCACAGCCGAGCTGTTGAACTCAAGAACGAGTAGTAGAAACGACCCGCTCTCACGTGACTAATGTCAACCGTGTTCAAATGTTGGGCGCGTGTTTGGCGGGTTTCCCGACTATGCACCGGTGCTGAGGGGAGCAACGAGGCTAGTTCCTCGGAGCATCTTCCATTGTTCGGTAGAACAAGGAGAGCATTCCCACCTGACACCTGTGCTCTAAAGATTGCAATCCGTTTGTTAAGTTAGGAGAATCTGTCAAACGGACCGCCCGTTTCTGCACAGAATCGAGGGTTTTGCTTACTTTTTTACCTAAAATAACTGATGATGCAGATGGTGATAGCGCCCTTGGTGACGATGACAGCGCCCTTGAGGTGATTTTTCACAAAAACAGCGCTGTACAAGTCATCCAAATATTATTATTTTAATTATGGGACAGAGGGGTTGGGCAGTCCCTGGCTATTCAAATCTGGTTATAAATATGGCTAAAGCCATTTAAAATTCACTGTATAATTCCGATCTTCATGTTTTGGGTTCATCATACAACAATCTCATTTGAAAATTTCTTTAATAACCTCTACATATTATAAAACGAAGTCCTCCGCCGCGTCTGTCTGTCTGTTCGCAATAAACTCAAAAACTACTGAACGGATTCATGAGGAAGGTTTAAGTGTATAATTTGTCAAGGTTTTGTGTAAATTGCATGAAATATATAATATATAAAGGAGAATGTCTGTAAGTGGTGGACGAGCGGGCTGGCAAGCGGGTGGTGTGGATTTGATTTGTATGCAAATCTACAGTATTATGCCGAGGTTGATGAAATTTTGCACGTGCGACCTTCAAAACAAGAGGAAGGTCACCGTCTACATTTGATCTCGAAAACTATGTGTAAAGCTCGGGCATCGCCGGGGACTTCATCTCATCAACTGTTTACATCAGGCCAGCAATCAGAAAATAGCCAGAACGATGAAAATTAATTGTAAACATATATATATATTTTTTTATATTACAAAAACCAAAATTTTCAGTTTGCCAGCTGATTCTATTTTCGTAATAACTTCCTTTTTTACATTATCTCCACACAGTAGGCCCTGATGAAAAAAAGTTCCCTCAAGGCTTTGTCATCTTTGTGGCGGGTATTTTTGTGGAAAGGACGGAGTGAACCTGGGACGTCAAGATACCCATGGTGTAGGAGGGAGGAAACACAGAGGCCTGCAAATCATTCCACAGCCGAGCTGTTGAGCCCAAGAACGTGTCGTTCTTGTTTTATCCAAAAATTGTATTTTAATAAATTGTACACCGTCACAAGATGACGTGATAAGTTGATGAAAAAAGTGTAATATTTTCTAACATAAATAATTTCCCAAGAATAGTTAGTAATAATTATGTTCAGAGAAATGATTTTATGAAAATATCCAAGGATGTGTTGGTACTTAAGGCGGCGCTTCTCAGCTGAAAAAGAAGAAGATGAAGAGATATGTAATTACGAATGTTGGACAGAGCGAGCTCATATTTTAAGTGATAAAATTGAAGCGAAAATTACGAAAAAGCTTAATAAAACATGACTCGTTTAAAATAAAGCAAAAATCTCGTGGAACGTATCTAAGTATCATTTAAAGAAACGTTGTGAATATTTTCACAAATAAAACTTGTAAAATAATAGAAATAAACTTGTTTTAAATAATTTTCGAAGCATACTTGGCGATTTTTTTCTATCGAGGGAATTTCGTATAATTTGCGTTTCGGCGTGGAATGTATCTAGATATTATCTTTAAAAATAACATTTTTTTCAAGAGCTTAAAAAATTCAAATGTTTAAAGGAGATATGTAAGAAATCGGTCGAAATTCGGATAGCGGCAGCTTAATAGGACGACCCGAATATTGAGGAACGTTTGCGCGGCCCTTTTCGGCCCGTTTCATCAAACCTTAATTTTGGATTTGAGATCAAAATACCCAACCAAACTGAAAAATTATTTTTGTAATCTAAAGGATACGAAAATAATTTAGTACGGATGTGAGCCACTTTATTTATTTTTGCTTTAAATTATAAGATAAAGGCCATTAAAGATAGTTTTTCATGATTTTAGAGGCAACTTGGGCAATTATTTGTGAGTAGGTAAATCAAAAACATTAAAAAATTATTTTATTATTTCATTATAAAAATACGATGATAAAAGGTATATATTGTTAATAGAAAACATTTGAAAAATCGTCTAGAACGTATTGTTAAAAAACTCACGAAAAGTTTATTTTAAAAAAATATATCATTAAAAAATCTGCCAACTTACGAATCAACAAAATATTTTACGAGCATTAATTTAACACTCCGTTAATAGATAATATTTATTTAAAGAATCGGATCGTCTGAGTAAACACAAACCGGCGTAAGATCGTCTCAACGCTGAACACAAATCTGAAAATAAACAAAGTTTTTTCCATTGATCCGAATTATTTATCTACTGCGTATTTTGTGTGGGTGCGTAATTCAAAATCGGGAACTGGTGATGAAATCATCGATTTTTCGTATTTGTGGAAGATTTTAGAATACATTTTCGAATGAGTCAGGAAGAAACTGACTTTTTAATAACTTGTCTGAATTTTGTTCCTATCTAATATATTTTTAAATCTTTGGATTTTACAGTATAAATTTGATTCATGAACTCGAAAATCTTATGAGACCGCTGTTTAATTATTTATTTACTAGCTGGTACCCGGCATGCGTTTCTATTCCATTTGATAAATAAATTGTTTCTCCCTGTGTCCTTTCCCATTCGTTCCGTTCCCCTTACGCCTCCCTTTCCTCTCTCATGTTCCGACTCCGCCTCCTAAAACTTCCCTCTCCCCCTCCCCTCCCCCCCTTTCCCCGTCCCTCGAACCCTCATCCCGAATTCATTTTAATGCAGTCGTTCGGAAGTTATGCGCGTACGTACATTTTAGATTAACTACGACGCCTGAAATAAAATTTCCCACAAAAATAACTACATCGTTTCCACGGCAACGATTTGTTTTGCTTTTCTTCTGACGTTAGCAATAACTCGCTTTTGTTAGGAACAGAAAACGTAAAATAAATATAATATATTCATAATTATAAATTCATAACGCCAGAGCTTACCATTATATACAGCTTTTATTACTAACATATTACGTAGCTTTCTATTGGTGAAAGAATTTTTGAAATCGGTTTAGTGGTTTATGCGTGAAAGCGTAACAAACAAACACACGCAGTTACGCATAATATTAGTATAGATTAAAGCGGAGATGGTAGTCAGGCTCTCTTCTCCCATTTTACCTCATACCTGTTCAATTCTGTTAATTCTATATCTACTCAACACCGGTGCCAAAGCGATCACACATCAAGTGCAACATTTGCACCTGCCGTCAACGTGTCGCCATTTCTACACAGGTATAGTCGGAGAGGAACTGCCGTACAACTTTGTACTTTGTACATACATTCATAGATCGCCTTGCACATACACGTCTGTTGTACGGACTCTTGCCTTAATTATTTGATTCACATGATCGTGCAAGATCGTGCCTGGGGTATGCAGACTTCTTAGTCACATGGTCACAATTAAATAATACATTTTAATTTAGGTAACCGTGTAACCTCTTAACAAAACCAAATTAAAAACTGTGTCTCCATGAACCTTAAAACTCTAGATTGACGCCGAGATAATTAGAGATCGAGAAATTTATTTATTTAATATTAACGGTACAAATACACCATAAGCACACATGTCACAAAATCATAGGAAACATATTAGAAACAGTAAATAAGAATTATAACAGATAATTGTGGCGTTTGAAAGAGAAATAATACCAGAAATGCGATAACATACAAAAATCTGTAGTATAAATAAAATTAATATTGATTGAAAAGATAATTTGGGAGGCGGGAATGGTTACCGCCGCTCCGGGAACCTTTAGTGGATAACCAACACCTCTGCCATAGGTCACCCCAATCGGTTCGCTACGTTTGGTGATTTAGCAGGGGTGCCCGGGTTCATGGGGTGAGTTTTGTCTAGGTCTTGGAGGCGGATGACCAGGACACACTGAACCCCAGATACCTACCCACCCTTAAACCCTTTTCCTTCCCAGAACTCTCTTTTCCCCCTTTTCCTAAAAAAAAAACTCTCCACACAGCATCCCCAAGGATGACATAGGCCCTCAGGGAAATTATTTTCCTCAGGGCCTCCTGTGTGGAGCTCACGTAAAAAAAAATTGATGGTATAGCCCTTTTGTACCTACCCTCCGTGCAGTTAAATAAATCTGCCACAACTGCATATCTATTAGTAACTTCATATAATCTAGGTACAAGCGAGTGTTTCGTATACTCAGTCCGGTTATTGTAGCATTTAAACAGAATTTTAGAACTAGTGGCTCTCGTGGGTATATGAAATTCAATGAGCTTAGTTAAATCAGGACTGTCTATTCTACCATTTACAATTTTGAACATAAATATTAAGTCGGATATAATTCTTCGATCTGAGGGTCTGAAATGCCATAAAATTTAATTCACAATTGTATTTGTAGCCCGTACCTATAACAAAATATTAGTTTCAGATGTCCATTTAAGAGTTACTCGGTCTCCAGATGCATTTCCAAAAATGTCGATCAAAAACTTAATATTCCTATTTTTTACTCTCAGAAATAATAAATCGTTCTTGAAAAATGATTTAAAATCTATACTTTACAGACGCTTCTTGTTTGGTCGAACGAAATCTGAAGGTCAAATGGAACGTCTTAAACCATAGTGGAACTAACTCACTTTGCAATTTTTTAATAAGAGCTTGAAATGAGGGCTCCAAATCATAATCTAGCTCCGTCAGAAAGAAGAAACAATCAGAAAAACACCGTTCATGATTGGCCAAGACAGTATTTCTCTGATTGGTTCTCCCTGGCAGAGCTAGATTTTGATTTGGAGCCCACATTTCAAACTCCAACTCAGAAACTGCAAAAAGTGTGTTAGTTCACTATGGTTTAAGACGATCCAAATGTATTTTGTAGTAATTTTGTACAATGTAATAATTAAACATCTCTTTCTGTTACGTCTTCTGTTTGGTCTTGTGTAGTTTTGTATGCTAATCTGAGGTTTTGAGATGTTTTGTGGTTATCTTTTTAGTTTAAACGATTAAGTTGGTGACTGAGATCTTCATCAGTGTCCATGATAATACAGAAAACTATTTTAAAACATGTCAGAATTCAGAATAATGACATGTTCATCGAATAGTATTAATACGTCTGCGTCTGCGTCTGCGTGGTTGAATTTCAAAACCCAGTTTCGAGTGCATTTTGACGCCACGCTGTACGCGTTGCGCCACAAATAACGTCTGTATAAGTGGAATTTAAAACAAAACTACCGCTGTATTTCGGTTATGAATTAAAGAATTCTTCACAAGATGTCCCCACTTTCGTCAAGCAGGTCGGATGGGAACGTTTCCTCCCTAGATATAAGTGCTACGAATTTGTTAATATGTAATGTCTCTCCGGATATGGAAAGATTGACGGTAATACATAGTTGTATTAAGCGGCTATACATCACATATGACGTCATTGTCTAACTCGGTTACTGAGTACCGGTACTATCACTCGATGACAGAGGATCCGGAGAACAGGCTATTTTTGAATTCTGTTCAATTGGAGTTCCTATTGAATTTATAAAATGATCACCAACACTAACTGGGCGAAGCCGAACCAAAAGCCGCCCGCGGGGCCTTGCAGTAAAAATCTATAATAATAATGTCAGAAAACGGATTGCTAATCCCATCAAGCTGGCATCTACTAACTACATAAAATCCCAACTAATTAAGTACATAAAATCTCTTGGAACGGAGATAAATTGCTTCGTAAAGCTTTTTTTTCTTCCACATCGGTACGATACAATAATAATGTGTATTATCTTCTGACACTTGAAAAGGTTTTTTTAAATTCAAAGCGGTAAAATTGAAGCTATTAGGTATCACCTAATGTAGCTCAAATGAGAAGAACGCCAGGCGCGACCGCGACCAAAATCACCTACATCCCAAAATTAACGATTTTGTAAAAATCAATATGTAGGAACTCATTTGAAATTTATATAAAAACAATGACAATAACCCCGTTGGCGAGTATACGTCGTACTGCCGCGGCGTGTTAGACTTTCAGCCAAGAATATTTATTTATTTATTATTTATTAACGGACTAACGTCCAATTTACAATCAAGTAACACGAAATTTTGGAAATGTACATTACAAGAATAAAGGATGGTATATGAAAGCAAAGACAAACAGATAAAACATAAGAAAATAGAAGTGTCAAGTCAAGTCAAGACTTTGCTAAAAATAGATTAATATAAAATATCTTCAATTGTTTAGTGAGCGACAAAAATCATTTAGGTTTATGCCAAAAAAATCAAGGTCTTGACGTGAGTTGACCATTCTACACATTCTGGATAGTGGTGAATTATAACCATAATTAGTCGAGTGTTGATTGAGGAAGAGCAGTTCTTTATTTCTGAGTCTACGAGAGGGTATATTGAATGAGATGAGTTGTAATAATGTAGGTGAGTCAATAATATAGTTGATGATTTTGAAGAAACAAATGAGATCAGATTTTTCCCGACGGTCTTCTAAAGGAGCAAGGTTTAGAGTTTGTTTGATTTCATTATGTGAGTAATTGCCTCGTTCTAATCCTAGCCTCCTAGCAATTCCTTTTAGGAACCGATGTTGAACGGACTCAATATGACGAATATGGATAGCATAAAAAGGAGACCATATAACACAAGCATATTCAAGATGGGGGCGGACCAAGGAGCAGTAAAGAGTTCTTAGGGTATTTATGTTTTTGAAGTCAGAAGTGATTCTAGTGATGAAACCAAGTAGTTTGAGAGATTTGTTAACAATCACATTTATATGTTCCCGAAAAGAAAGCTTGCTATCGAGAGTGACGCCAAGGTCTTTAATAGATTGAACAGTTGTTAAGCAATTATTAATTAGTTTGTATTCGAAAACAATCGGATTTTTAGCTCTAAATAATATCAATAATACCTTCAAATTCTAACGTTAAAAATTAATTTAGTCTGTTGATGTCTAAATTAGTAAAAAAACCTCCCTAACGGTGAACTATGGCGGTATTGAATTTACCAAATAGTTTTGTCTGGAATTTCTAGGTCGCCGCAATGTATAATGAATTCTAACTGTACAGGAAAAAATACCATTTTAAAATAAAGTCGATAGCATGGACGTTGGACGTGTCCGAAAGATTTATTTAAAAGTAGGTTTGGTGGTCACAAGAAGTAACAAAACACTTAGTGGATAGTTCGGCATTGTGTCAGGGTCCTGGGATTAAGATAAAATCTCACACGCTCCATTGAAGCAGGGGCTTTCAATCATTTTCAGCTTTAATTATTAAGTTTAATACAACACTGAAGAACTACGAATAATTTTTCACGAAAGTTATAGTTATTTCGATTCCTCGGCTGACTAAGTCCTCCATCACAACACAAACAACATTTTCGGCTTTCTATGGTGGTAGTAGGACATTTTCAAACATTGTTGGGTTTGTTTTTCTTTAAAAAAAAAATTACAGTTACTTCCCTTAAATTGGGTTGTGCGTTAGTCGGTCTACCAAAATAGATTATTTGCACAATTTTAGAAATCGAACATTGGAAAGAAAATGAATGCAATAATTCTTTAAATTAAATATCCAATATAAGCAATGAATCTATTCAAATTACAATATGCGTTATATATACAAATTATAAAATGTGTGTTCTATTTTAAGTTAAAAAAGGGGTAAGATTGTATATAGCTTGTCTTATATTATTTTATCAGAAAGTGCATTGAAAATTACTGGAGACAATATAAATATATTTTGTTTTATCTATCATATTAATTTTAGCTGTCTGTGCTGTAAGTTAGTCAATCCTGCATGAATTCAGGTTTAATGAATTCAATTTAGCTTTGAATTTTAGTGTCATTTTCAAAATACGTACCTATTATTTTATTTTTTTATTTATAAACAGAAACAAACAGTACATTAGTTACAATGGTGAAAATAATTTACAATTAAGTACATTTCATGATGGGTACCTATGACATGTTTCTTTGTAATGTCTATGTATATTAAGTAATTACCGGGTGATGTGCGTAGTGGGTAGGTGTGTGTGTGTGTGTGTGGGGGTGTATGTGTGAGTATGTATGTATGCATGCGCATTGAACAATTTATATCATTGGCATGATACTCTTTTTTAAATTTGGGCAGTGAATCGAAGAAAATGTCGATGTTTGAATTTAGACAAATAGTATTAAACGTATGAAGAGCACGATTGATTGGCGAATTAGCTGCTGCATTTGTCTTATAATTGAGCGTGTGAAATAGTTCTGTATGGCGTGTACGTCTTAAGGGTATATTAAAGTTAACTAGGGAAAGATACGTATTACAATGTTTTAACAAAAAAGTTATTTCATTTTCATAATTGGAACTGTTTTGTCTATGATTCGTTTTCTGTCGCTTCTTCCAAAAAAAAAAACCACCGTGAGTTTGGTCACGTTTTTTATTTAGATAAATATAACAGAAGGTTCCACGACAACTCAACAAAGTGGCATTTCAACACCTTTTTGAAAGGTCTTTAAAAATTAAAAAAAACTAATGCTAGTAGTGTCACACCTAGCTTTAAAAGCGCCAGCGTTTTTTGGTTTGGCGTATTCCGCTCATACGGCTCTTGAGCTGAGTATGATTTAGATGTAACCGTAATGAAAATTGGACCATAATTTAACCTAATTCATTTCTTCAAACTTCGCAAATCCACTTTGTGGCGTCATTATTGATTTAATGAAAACAAATAACTTTGTATGCACCACTGTATGTATAATTAACATTATCGACATGTTTCAAAAACTATGTTTTCTTTGTCAGGATAATAGATAATAATTCAACCTATTTAACCATGTTTTTTTCATAACTTTTCATGACTTTTCAAAGGAGTGATGACGTTGAATATGTTGTTGTTAATATGTGTTGAATTGTCCGGTCACCATAAGAAAAAATTATATTAATACAAAAAATTCCATTTCCGAGCCGAAACTGGAACCAAAAATTATAAAGAAAGGTTTAAAAAATTATAAAGTAAATTACAGTTTAAAGTTATTTCGTTGTTTTGTAAAAATCATAACTATCAAATTAGCTTGACGACACCTGGAACCTCTAATATCATATGTTGGCCAGTAAGGCCTCCCGGAAGATGAAGAGGGTAAAAAAAACTAAGATATAATTGGGATTTAAACCATGACGGCATTTTTCAAGCCTAACGGTGCACGGTACCTAAGGGGTTAATTGGTGTCATAGAGACGGATTACCTACATAGTTATACCATCATTTGTCAAGACTTTTGCTTTATTTTATAGAAGTTAAACTGGATACAATACCACAAGCCATAGATTTATAAAACAGAGATTGAACTTGCTGGTTCACAAAAGCTTCACACCATAGAAAAAAAATCAAATTAGAAGTGCCTTCCATACAAAGTTTATTGGATTATCGCTTTATCTCACTTACACTCGTCTGTCATCGTATATCTCCATCCCAATTGAATTTCGTAAACACAGTATTGTACTGGAAATTGAAAGCCCGATTTATCAAATAATTGGACAACGAAACGCGTCCACATTTTTATTAAATGCTTTTATTTTATTTCTGTGCTTCCACAGTCCAGCGACCCGGAGGTGGTGGGTTTAAGTCCTGGCGTGCGCAAGTAAATTTTATTTGATCGATTTGTGTTATTTCACAATTTAATCATTTGTAATACTATAAGGCATATTTGCGCTACGTTTCAGAGTGAAAGATACTCTCATTATCGCCCTGGTTTAATCACCATTCAGAATCGAAATGTTGCTTGAAATGGCTTTAGCCGTGTTTGTTGACTAGATGTGAATAGCCTAGTAATTCCCCACCTGCACCTTTCCCATTTATTTTTCCCACTGCCTTCAGCCTCACAACATACCCTAATTGGGGATGCCATAGTCTCACTGACTCCAGGCAGAAGGGAGCAGTTGGGATTCTTGTGCGGTATTAACGTTAAAAAAAGTCAGAATCGTGGTTAATAGAAACAAGGAAATGGAACCATAAAACACAGTATTAACGCGTATTAACCATAAAACATAGTACCAACGCGTGTCGCCAACATTTTACATCGAAAATACTCCTATTATCCTGTAGCCGCTCAAAAAGAAGAAGAAGGAGACATGTAAATACGAATGTTAGAAGGAGCGCGCCAATATTAAAAACGATCATATTTAACCGAAAATTGTGAAAATGTTTAATAAAATACGAGTCGTTTAAAATAGAGTTAAACCACGTTGGGAATGTCTAAAATAGCATTCAAAGAACCACTGTGAATTTTTCATACATATAACTTGTAAAATAAATTAAAAACACGTCAGATAAGTTTTTAGTTTTCACGGCCAAAAGTATTTTCGTTATTTGTTTTTGGGTTGTTTACCTCCTTCTTTAGCCAACCTTTCGGACAGTGTTACAGGATCCATCATCAGGGCAGATGTGTAATTGTAAAGGAGGTAGCTTAACACGGCTTAACAACCCAAAAACAAATAACGAAAATAACGATAATGAAAAACATGTGTTTATTCAGGTGTTCATTTTCGGAAAATACTGAGCGATTTTTTTCTATCGAGAGAACTCCCTATAATTGCCGTTTCGGCGTGGGGAATTTATACATATTATGTTCAACATATATTTATATATATTTTAAGAATTTTCAAACTTAACTTGTTTAAGGAAAATATTTAATAAATCGGAAGAAATGCGGGAAGTTTGTTTGTAGAACGGCGACAATCTCCACGCTTCCATGCCATATCTCTCAGTGTTTCCATCATAACTTTGTAGTCAAAAGAATAAACAATCTATCGCTTCCCACAGTCATTTTTTTAGTGTCAAGGTCAAGCAATTGATAAGAAATTTAGTTTTCATTGTTGCTATCATAGTTCGACAAATGGCCGGTAGAGCGACATTGAAAGTACACTCGCCATACACATTAATAATAATTCTTTTTCAATGTGAATAACGCGCAAGCGTCCCAACCGTCCGGAATCAGTGGGTCAATGGCATCCACAATTAATCGGGTATGACTTGAGGCTGAACTGAGCGGGAAAGCAGAGGAGATTAAAAGAGAATTTAAAAGTTCCTGGTTATTTAGATCTGGTCACCAAACATAGTAAATGTCATTTCAAGCAAAGTTTAGATTCTGAATTGTGGTAGTTCACCATGGCGGTACTAGGAGTATCTGTGTCTACCGTTCTGACACTGTACACGCGTTGTCTAGACTTGTAGATTTTTAGATCCATATCGCACAACGCATTACAATATATTCCCATTTACACATTAAACAAAAAATATTGGCATGATCTCAAATAAATTTTAAAGTAAAATAGAAGAACGAGAAATGAAACATGCATAAGATCAACAAGGACAAAACAAAGCATGCAGAAAACGTTTATTTTGGTACATATTTTTCTTTCTCTAAATAAGAAATTTACTGACTTCCCAACATCCAATAGAGCTGAAACTCGGCGTATAGACTTATTGTCAAAGGCAAAGCATTCTATGTTTATTTTAGTAGAAAGCATGCACACACACACACGCGGAGTTTAAAGCGTTTTTCCGAAATTCGAAGACATTACAGTAACGCATTAAAAATCGGCCTTCTAGTTGTAGACTAGGAAGATTTAATTCTCAAGTCATTTAAAAGCAGGTGCATTACTGTAAAAAAACTTTTCAATTACATTGTTTTCTTTTCTGAAAATAAATATAAATGTCTAATAACAAATTTGATTTTTTTTTTTTTTACAGTTAATACCGCACAAGAGTCCCAACTGCTCCCGTCTGGAGCCAGTGAGACTATGGCATCCCCAATCGGGGTATGTTGTGAGGCTGAAGGTAGTGGGGAGTGGAAGGAGATAGGGAAGAGGAAGGTGGGGGAAGTACCTGGCTATTCAGATCTGGTCACTAAACACGGCTAAAGCCATTTCAAGCAACGTTTCAATTCTGAATGGTGGTCTTACACCAGGGCGATACTGATAGTATCTTCCACTCTGGAACGTGCCGCAAATATACTATTTATTATTTTAAATGAATAAATTGTGAAAATAACACAAATTAATCAAATAAAATTTATTTGCGCACGCCGGGTTCGAACCCGCGACCTTCGGATTGTGAGTCGAGAGTCTTGCCTCGGGACCACGGAGGCCGTCAATGGAAGAAACGCATCTTTGCGAGTACTGTGTTTGTGACAACTCTTGCTTACAACTCTTGCTTACAAGACGAAGATTTTATTACTAATTTTTTTTATTTATTTAAAACCTTCTTTGGTATCCAAAGAGAACCATTTTTAATTTATTTCAATTAGGGATTGCAATCCCGCAGCTCATTCAATCCCGCGGGATTACTCAATCCCCCGCGGGATCCCGCGGGATCCCGCATTTTTTAAATTATGTTATAAAAATCAACTTTTATTAAACATTTCTTACATTAAGCAACAGAAATTATTTCTTTTCTATTAATTTAGTAAAAGTAATTAGTAATCTGTTTTCTTAGATCCATCTTTAAATATTTGGCATAGATTAATCGTTTTGTTTAATTTTACCCTTACTCCTAAAAACAGTTTTATATTTTTAATTCAGTCTTATTCATATAATGACTAAAAATCAAATCACAACTTTCTCTTAGATGTTTTTACTATAATATCAACCTATGGTGACAACTTTTGAAAATACGCTCTTAAGCCGCCGCTATCCGAATTTCAACCGATTTCTTACATATCTTACATTAAAAAAATATGTTATTTTTGAAGATAATATCTAGAGACGTTCCACGTCGAAACGCAAATTATATGAAATTCCCTCGATAGAAAAAAATCGCAAAGTACGCTCCGAAAATGATTTAAAACAAGTCTATTTCTATTATTTTACAAGTTATATTTGTGAAAAAATTCACAATGTTTTTTAAAATGATACTTAAGATACGTTCCACGAGATTTTTGCTCTATTTTAAACGAGTCATGTTTTATTAAGCTTTTTCACAATTTTCGCTGCAATTTTATCACTTAAAATATTAGCGCGCTCTGTCCAAGATTCGTTATTACATATCTCTCTATCTTCTTTTTTTTCAGCCGGGAAGCGCCGCCATAAGAAGCAAATGGCATTTATTGTATCATCTCCGATTCGGAGACGAAACAATAAATGCCACTCGCCGGCGCGGCGCGCTGTGCTGAACGGCAACGTCGCGCTACTCTCGATTTACGCGAAAGTTTTAGCGCAAAATTTTTAATTTGCGGGATCCGCGGATCCGCGTTTTGAAGGTGCGGGATCCAGCAGATTAATAAAAGCAGCGGGATCTCGCGGGAATGCGGGATCCCGCTTTGCGGGATTGCAATCCCTAATTTCAATGGATAGTTACAAAAAATTCAGACAGACCTAAGCCTGATGCATTTTACTATATTATCAATGGTAAGTGTCTATTTTGGTTTAGTGTTTTAGAAGCAAGAACATGTCCTCATGTATCATGTATGAGTCGAGTGAATAGTGTAGGTACCACGAACTACAAGCGTGATTGGTTTACTAATTTTATTTGTTACATTATAATGAGACTTTTGAATGACGTTACCTACTAAGAAACACTTGTCATTGGTAGTAGTTCTAGAATTCTAAATAAACGGACGAGGAACGTACAGATGTCAAATTTATATCATGGATATTGAAGATTATTTAAGAACTAAGTGCATGCACCCGGCGTTATTTAGGATTACGATTGGTTTGCATTGGATTAATATTAATGTGGTCCGCCTTTTTTCTTCTAATAATGCCAGGGGTGTCTAGAAAAATAAAATCTGACAGCTGACCTCTAAATTTGTAGTTGAAAAACGGGTTATAAAATTTTCGAACCGTTTTACGTAAAATATATTAATGGTAAGGTACTATTCTTTTTAATCTTAAACAAAAATAAGTTGCGTCCCCGGGGACCGGTTTAAAAAAAAGCTACTATAGTTACAAATTCGTCAGAATTAATTGAAATGTAAGCCTTGAGCAAACCCCCATTATCAGGGTATTGTGCCGCCTTAAATTACCAGATCAGAATATCCAGGTACTTTCAAGCCTTCCTCTTCCCCATAACCTTCTCCTCACATCTACCTTCAGTCAAAAGTCGTAGTACTAAATTTATTGATAAGCAACTTCAAATTTTCGTATGTTTTCATTGTTTTATAATTTTTATAAAATCAGAGAGAAGAAAAAAAGCAATTCACAAGCGGTAGAAGTGAAACTTTCAGAAAACTTAAGTAGACAAGAGTGGGGAGACTAAGAAGCCCTTTTTTTTCAATGTGAAGATTGATTTTTTCCGTTTTTGCCGTCAAATTCCACTGCACCTTTTCCTATTCATTTGTATTTGTGTTTTCTTCTACGGAGTCGCTAGATGTCGCTTTCTTTTGCCTGTTCATTTTGGAGTGGTTTGAACATTGGATTTGATTTAAAAATAAAAATTTTTTTGATTTCGTAGGATTTGACCCTTGGTTCGCCGTATGTCCGGCTGCTGAAGTTGGTCAGGCCATTGGATTTATCGTATTATATTGGAACCGAACATCTGTGAATAAATAAATATCTTATTGCTATCTCATTCTCTCGCAGGCTTAATCCTGTAGATGTATATGTTTGACTATTTTTAGTGTCGCACGCTTACATTTCATCGAATTTCAAATCACAACGATGCCAAAGAAATTTTCACTTCAATAGCATTTCTCTGAATATAACAACCGTTGTTCCCAACTTTTCGAGCGATCAAACTGAGTCTCCGATCAGCTAAGTTGGTTTGTTTAGTAATTTCTCAATTTGGGAGGCGGGAATGGGTACTGCCGCCCCGGGAACCTTTATTGGATTACCAACACCTCTGCCATAGGTCACCCCAAGTGGTTCGCTACGTTTGGTGATTTAGCAGGGGTGCCCGGGTGTCTAGGTCTTGAAGGCGGATGAACCCCTGATTCCTACCCAGCCCTTAAACCCTTTTCCTTCCCAGAACTCTCCTCCCCTTCCTTTCCTTAAAAAAAATCCTCCACACAGCATCCCCAAAGATGACATAAGCCCTGAGGGAAATTATTTTCCCTCAGGGCTTAAAAAAAAAACGCTCTATTCGCCCGATGGTACGAGAGTTGTGTTGGGAAGAGCGTATTAGTACCCTTGAGAAGTGTTAGGCCAAAATTTCGGCTTAATAGTCAGTAGGATTGGGAACAATGGCCGTAAGCCGTCACGTGTGGAAACTACATAGGATATATAAATAAATTTAAAAAATAAATAAATTAAATAAAAAAAACATTATAAGGTGAGAGGGCACAAATCAGAAAAATATTACTTCGCAAAAAAATAAGGAGGTAAATCATTACGAAAATAATATAAGATAGCGTAGGGCGTTTTACCCCTGGCGTTCCAAGGGTTAATTATGATAAAGATATGAATAGTATAACTTTCTAGTTACCGGTTAACTTTCTTTAACCTTCAGTTACTTTTATTCTCCTGTCGTTATTATTTCTCCCACACAGAATCTTCAATATCATATTTAATTGTAGGTACATCAAGTGAGTCAAGATGATTAATTACTTACGATATTAGATTTGAAAAGTGAGACCTAATTTTAATATTCAGTAACTACCTGCAATCAGTACGAATACGATCCTAAAAGCTATCAAATTTTAAAGAAATTTCTAACCGGTTTTGCTATAAACCATTTAAAGATATTTTTTTCTTATTTGGCAAATTACTTATTGACTTATCTTTAATGGTTTTTTGTCCTACAAAGAATTCGAGTTACATTTATACATACATATATTTAACGAAATATTAGATATAAGGTCGTCATTGTTCGTGAAGTCTTATCGGAAAGTAGGTTAAAATCATAGATTTAATTTTATTTTGGTTTTACGCTCAGCTCATCAATTGCCAGCAGATTCAATTTGGAGGCTGAATGGGTACTGCCGCCCCGGGAACCATTTATTCGATAACCAACACCTTTGACGGAGATCATACCTAGTTTGGTGGTGATTTGGCATGGGTGGCCGGGTTCTTGGCGTGAGAAACGTTCAGGTCTAGACGGCGGATGCGTTTGTCCACCTACTGTGTGGAGGGCCGAATTTGGAGAGACTGAGTGAGGGAGGCCTTTTTACCTCTCTCGGCCGATCGCCTTGCACCGCAGTGGGAGGTATGGATTCATGCGCCCGTCACTCCTAAACACGCTGATCCCCAGATTCTTACCAATCCCTCGTACCTTTTTCCTTCCCAGGTCTTCCTCTCCTTCCTTTACTTAAAGAAACCTACCTCACAGCATCCTTAAAGATATCATGGGTCCTGAGGAAAATTATTTTCCTCAGAGTCTCCTGTGTGAAGCTTATGTAAAAAACAAACTGGGTTTTTACTTAGATTAAAAGAATAAAATATGAATGAATGATTGAAAATTATACAAAAAGTTAAAACACGAAGTAATATTGAAATGATAAACTAAGTATGAAGCAATATTATTAAAAATGTAACATACGTTCCTTATCATAATAATGCTGCCGCTCTTTCTTACTCATTGAATAATTGTGAGACAAAAGATGAAACACACAATGCACGTATGACTGTTTCCTTCAAAGGAAAATACATTGTGTGTCTCATCGTTTGTCTCACCATTATTTAATGTGTAAGAAAGAGCTACAGCTTTTTTGTGTATTTTTATTGCCTTTATGTACCGTCGCCGTTCCGTAAACATGGTAATATTGAAAGATAGTGCTAGAGCCAATCGAAGAATTAGTGCGGTAAGTGGCGTGTTGCTTCCTCTCTACAGCTCAGTAATAAGGAAAGCCGAGCTTAGTATCAAGACAAAGATGGCAGTGTTCAAAACGTTATACCGCCCGACGTTCACTTACGGTCACCAGTTATGGATGCTAAACGAACGAACGCTCTAGAGTACAAGCTGCCGAAATGAGGTACTTGAGAGGAGTGGCAGGAGTTACGAAATGGGATCATATAAGAAACTCGACCATCCGAGACGATCTAAACATTGAACCACTGCTACTCTTCATAGAAAAATCGCAACTGAGGTGACTTGGGTATGCACAAAGAATGTCTGATAACCGAATTCCGAGGAAAATACTAAGTGCGATTCCAGAGGGTAGACGTCCAGTGGGCCGCTCCAGACACAGTTGGGCGGGAGAGAGGATGGGACTGCCATGGACGGAGGCCGAACAGTCAGCACAAGACAGGGACCTATGGAGGAGCCTTGTCGATGCAGTGAGCCCCCGACCCGAATAGGATAAGGAGAAGAAGATGATGATGATGATCTATCTGTCGTGCAAATGTTTATGCACCTTTTGTGGGCATTTTTAGATTTGCATACTTTTTCAAGGTGTTTTAGTGCGTGCTACACCGTAACAAAACCAATGTACTATAAACTTCAATAATTACAGGCAATCTTGATGAGTTATAAACCCATTCAATTACTAATTGCGGAAGTAAGTACGATAAGTTATAAACTCATAAATACGGACGTAGTGCAAGCGTGATGAAAAGGCCACCGCGAGAGACCAGGGAGAGATCTGACCCTGGTTCATAGTATCACTTTAATGGTTAAAACAACTTACAGTAAAACGGCTAACGTTGAAATTGCATCAAAGCATTGCGGCTAACATTGAAAAGCATCGTGCTAATTGAATGATAGTGAATTAGTATTGATAGCAGAGTGTATTTGTGGTGTTGCTGTCATTTTTCATACATAATACTGCAAAGGAGTTACATTAAGGCGGCGCTATTCGGCTGAAAAAGAAGAAGATGAAGAGATGTGTAATTACTAATGTTGGGCAGAGCGCGCTAACATTTTACGTGATGAAATCGCAGCGAAAATGGCGAAAAAGCTTAATGAAACATGACTCGATTAAAATAGAGCAAAAATCTCGTGGAACGTATCTTAAGTATCATTTAAAGAAACATTGTGAATTTTTTCACAAATATAACATGTAAAATAATAGAAATAGAATTGTTTTTGGGGGAGATAATTGATAAGTGCAAGCGATACAGTAATTTCCCGTAATACCATGCGAGCGAAGCCGCGGGGAAAAGCTAGTATATATATATAAATAAGCATAGATAATACAGCTGAAAACCGCATTAACCCGCAGAACCGGAATTCAATGTTTTCTCATATTTATTCTTTTTGCATTAGTTGTAAATTTTGACTTTTTTTGTTATTTTTTCTTGGGTTACTTTTAATATTTATCCTAGTGGTTCGAACCATTTTGGGTAATACTAATATTAGTAGGTACATTAGGCAAAAAAAAACATCGAAATTTTGAAATATCATATCGAGGTCGATTTTTAGTTATTGCAATAAATTTGTTAAATTACCAAAAGAACTAAGAAATTCAGTTCAAACTTAACTTTACGACAACTTAAAACTTTTATCATTTTAAGAAAAAAAATAATAATTGAAGAATAAATAAGTATTTTTAATCTAAATTTCGACCATAACGATAAATTTTCTTAACTTATTACTAACTGCCATAAGTAAAGAATCAAAAAAATTCGCACACCTTTCCTACGTCGATTAAGTTTATGTACTGCCTTCAAAAAATCATTTGCAGTGATTTACAAATTCAGAAATTCGTTAACCTGAAAATGGAACTATACATTTTTATAGCAACCTTTAAGACAGTCAGTAAAACATTATCACGTACAAGGGATTCCAATTAAGCATAGTTGAGTTGAATGTGTGTAAGATGCGGAAACAATGTAAGTGAACGAAATACAATTTAATTTAATAACAGTAATGAATAATAACCAATTAATTAATACGTTCAATGTTAGAAGAGAAAGCGACAGTAGTTTATTCCTAACTTGCAGTATTTGTTACTCGGCATCGTCTGAGTTTAATATTATTGTTAATCAATTAAGGGGGGGGTAGGGTTTTAAAAGCCATTTTTAACATTATTTTTTTTCTAAATGTACAACATGTCGAGAGTATTTTGTCAAAATTTCAAGTAAATCGGAGCAAAACTAACGAAGATACAGCGTTTCAAGCGACCGGTCCTCTTGCTCAATTCAAGTATATTTCAAGTACAAAAAAACTTTAAATCGATTTTCTCGCAAATTTTTTAAAAAGTTCGTGAACATCATAACTCAAAATCTACTTGACCGATCCTTTTGAAATTTTGTACACTATTTGTTCACATAAATCAACAGGTAGTGACGAAGAGTTTTTTTTACATTTTATAATAACGTGTTTACCGAAAATTTTAGCAAAAATCACATTTTTTACTTCAACATGCTGCAAAAAAAAGAATCAAAAAAAAAAAAACGCTTCGTCACTACCTAGAAAAACATATCGCCTTTACAAAACATTTTGATTTTTTTGTTTAAAATTATTTGTTAACGAGTTATGATGTTCACCGCATTTTCGGGGTTCCTCGGGAGATTCGCTCTCACGGACTTATTTATTGATATTTTTAATAAAAAAAAATTTTCAAAGGTACTTCAGATGTCATACTACAATGTGTATATAAAATAAATAAACCAACATTATTCATATCTCCAAAAAAAATCATGAAAACATGCTTTTTTAAGTCTTTCAAACCCTACCCCTCCCCCCCCTCTTAAACAACATTAAGGGGGGGGTAAGGTTTTAAAGGCGAAAAAAAGGCATATTAAAATTTATTTTTAAAGATTTCAGTAATGTTGGTTTATTTATTTCATGTACACGTTACAGAATAACATCTGAAGTATTTTTGAAAAAAACTTCAATTAAAAATATCAATAAATAAGTCCGTGAGAGCGAATCTCCGGAGGCGCCTCCAAAAAAAGTTGTTATGCGGTGAAATCCATAACTCATTACCATCTGAATCAAGAGTCGAAATGCGTTTTAAAGGTAACATGTTTTCTTAGGTAGTCCGAGAGTTTTATTTATAGATTTTTTTTTGTTTAATTTTGGAAGCATTTTGAAGTGAAAAACGCGATTTTCGCTAACAAATTTCGGTGAATTTCTTATTTTAAAATTTTAAAAGGATCGGTCAAGTAGATTTTGAGTTATGATGTTCACGAACTTCAAAAATATTGTTTGCGAGAAAATCGATTTGATTTTTTTTATCCTCGAAATATACTCGAATCGAACACGAGGGCCGGTCGCTTGAAGCGCTGTATCTTCGTTAATTTTGGTCCGATTTACATGAAATTTTGACACAATACTTTTGACATGTTGTACATTCATTTTTTTAAATGTAAAAAAAGTTATAAAACCTTATCCCCCCCTTAACTCTCCCGCAGCCAACTGGGGCCGAAGGTAGACCCCGAAATTACTTTCCTTCTTACATCTACTTAAATACATGAAATATATTTTTAGTATTTTAGGTATTCCTGCGCAAAAGATTAATACATAAAGTGCCTTTTAAAAAAAAAGTGTAAAAATCGTTGATCGCAGGAAAAAATATTTTGTCAAACAAAGGTAACATTCCCTGCCCAATAAATGGACAAATAACAAAAAGAAAAAGGGATTTCTATGGTTTAAATGCCCATAAAACAGAAAAATGCATGAGGTCGTCCAATTTGGTCCAATCTCTTTGAAAATATGTCAAAATACGTGATTAAGTTATAGCCCTATAATTTGATTACGAATTAAAGTTTTGCATTGTTGCAATAGTGTAAAAAAGACAAAGTTTTTAAGTGAATACAAGTGAACAAAAAGGCCTCCCTTCAACACTCACAAGATAAGACCCACTTCACTTCTGTTTATATTTTAGTTGATGGCGTAGATTGTTTATGTTAACGTAATATTTCGAAGCACTGAACGCGGATATCAATCTCACAACATAAATAATACTACTTAGAGAGTACATTTTCGAAATGTTTTTCTTAATTGTTTGATTTTTTCCAGTTGGCTTTTATTGATTACATTTCAGAGGAGTGTCCTTTGTTCGTACACGGAATTTGTGTGTAGATATGGTATTTTTATTTGTTGGTTAGGTTTTAATTTTATTTTATTTAGATATTTCACGGAAGACCACACTAGAAGATCCAGGAAGAAAAAAATTGATTATTTCAGAAGCGTATGTATAAGGGTGTGAGGGGGCGGGGTTACGTGCCGGGACAAAATGACTTCTCAGTAGAATGGGCGATAAGAAGATTCAAGAAGAGCCAAGAAGAGACAAGAAGAGCAAAGAGGAGACAAGGCGATAACAGTTTTAATAGTGTTTTATTATTCCGATTATAACCTACAAACAATACAGCGCGACAACCATTTGTTTGGAAGACGTAAGAAATCATACATTGTTCGATTTACGCCCGAGTCCACACCTCTAGGACCTACAAGGGACCGTACACTACAACCAGACTTCTTCTATGGAATCAAGATGTTTGAAATAACCGTACTAATCTTTCTCGGGCATCCTCGACTTTTTCTTCCATTCAGATTTGTGTCGTATATTCTCCTCACTCCTTTCTTCATTCATTCGCACTACATGCCCAAACGATATGATTGTCCTTTTCCTAATCTCACATCAGCCTTGCATTCTTTACGGATCTTCAAATTTCTCACACAATCATTCATGGTTTCACCAGAAAAGCCTCAGGGATCTCATTTCTACAGCATTCAGTCTACTTTCATTCTTCCTCTGCCAGTTCTAATCCTCACTGCCGTACACCAGCGTAGACACCAGCACTCCATGGGCACCTCGCTTCATTGGACAGTTTTTTTTTCAGTGAAATAATCGCATCACACCATATAATTAGTTTAGATTAAATAAGAACCCCTAATAAAAATAAATTTATCACAATTTTTTTCAACCGCAAAACTAGTGTAATTTTAACGCATAATTTACAAGTATGTCACGCAAACGCCCCAGTTTCAGCTTATTCCAAGAACTTCACGACATTTCAAATATAATGATATCCCCGAGAAGTCTCAGATTAATGACAGAACGACCCGTCTGTCAACTCGGAAACAATCCTACGCTAGACTTCTATTGCACATATAATTATTAATGGAGTGGCAATATTAATTAAATACTTCACATGGCTTTAGTTGATTGGCTTGGCATTTGCAGAAGGATTGCTAATAGGAAGGAATACGATGAAAACTGGATAGTCAAACAATATACAGGATGTATAATGACCATAGACGAAAGAAAAAAATCAGATATTGCATGGTAGCGTGGTGAGCCACGATCAAACTGCACGGACTATCAAAGCAGCATAGCCAATGGAAGTCAAGTGGTATGTTAGTGGAAACGAAGAAGAAAAAAAGTAAGTAAAGTAAACGTCATTTCATGAAGATTCTGCAGCCCTAAAGAGTTCTAAATTCTCCAGTCTCTCAAAATAAATATCAACTCTATTTTTGTCACTAATCTTTTAATGTAAAATCATGCAATGTCCAGTGTTTGAAATATAATGCCCTCCGCATGCAAGACCCTATTTTCTGCAAGCATTAACTCTCTAATGAAAGTGTGTTTTTCGGAAGTGACCTGCCATGTAAGTATGTTTCTGTATCTGTTTGTAAATAGTTAAATTAGATAGAACCTAGGAATTCTTAAGAAGTTGTACAGCGCCTTTGAGGTGATTTTTCACAAAAACGGCGCTTTACAAATTATATAATTATTATTATTATTATGAAAGACAGATGCCGCTGTGCTATTTACATTAGTATGACTGTAAATGTGGTTTTATATTAATAATAATGGTTTACGTGTCTCCCTTATTTCTATAGTCAGGACGTAAGTGATTCAACGAATCCTGAAGTTATTTTCTGTGATTTCAGGTTACACTTTGTTTAAATTAAAAACAAAAATACATGTATTTTTCACTTTTATTTTTTATTGGCTCGCCGACATAATGCATAATTCATTTATTGTAGTAATTAACACTTTCATTACGGTTACAGCGATGATTCCAATTACAGGTGATGGATTACAATATTATTTGTGTACAACACCAAACACAGAGCACCAAAATTAAATTATTAGTAAACATAAATTTATTTTCAAAATTTAATTAATATTTTTTCATCAAATTTCACCACTGGTCACTCAGCCGTGGAACCGCCCAACCCTTATATGCATTGTACACAATGCTTTTTTTCTTACAGTTTCCTTCCAGTGCCCATCTGCTGTGGGGGGGCTGGATTTGGAGAGACTGATTGAGAAAGACATTTTTAACTCTCTCGACCGTGGAGACATAATTTCTGTTGTGTCTGCCTTTTCCACATTCATACATTAATAATTGTGTTGGGGCTCTTCAAGAATAATAAGGCCCTTGTTACAATCTGCTTTAATATTTATCTTCAATTTGTGTTTTCAATATATTATACTTCTGGCTCACACGGCCGACTCTAACTGTCTACTAATTGAATCTGGGCTTCTTGGCAGTCGCCGTCGGACACCGAACGCGGCGGCTATTCGGAAAATCTCGGCAGCGTTCGTGTTTTCGACACGTACAGCGCTGGGATGTACCGCTCTTACTGGACATCTATCGGAACTTGACAGAAGCTCTAAGCCTAACGCCATCTATTAATATCAACTAAAACTACGTGTCTATCGAAGACACTACGATTTCATTTACATTTTTAATCCAAAATCGATAATTGTTAAGAATATTGTTGAATTGTTAAATACATGATGTATTTATTACAACGAGGAAATCGATCGAATATATTCTGTGATTGGTTTATCCGCTTAGTAAATTGCACATAAATTAAACCAACAATGTCGATTTCCCTAAAATAAAATAATTAAGACCTGGAATCAGAGGTTAAGGCGGCACTATTGAAACGCACGGCGCTGAAAAAGAAGAAGATGGAGAGATATGTAATTACGAATGTTGGACAGAGCGCGCTAATAAGTTGAGCCGTAAAATAGCAGCGAAAATTGCGAAAAAGCTTAATAAAACATGACTCGTTTAAAATAGAGCAAAAATCTCATGGAACGTATCTTAAGTATCATTTAAAGAGACATTGTGAATTGTTTCACAAATATAACCTGTAAAATAAAAGAAATAGACTTGTTCAAAATAATTTTCGGAGCATACTTTGCGATTTTTGCGAATTTCATATAATTTGCGTTTCGGCGTGGAACTTATCTAGATATTATCTTCAAAAATAACATATATTTTTTTAAGAGCTTAAAAACTTCAAATGTCTAAGGGAGATATGTAAGAAATCGGTCGAAATACGAATAGTAGATCCTTAAAGTCAGTCGAGTTCTGATACAACCTGTATGCATGGTGTTAGTATTTAAAACTGGCTTCCCCTCGGGTACTCGGCTAAAGTGATTGAATATGTAAAGATATTTTCAGCACTTGATGATTGGATTCAGGGTGGTCAGGAGATAACCTGTCTTATTTGAATGTTCTAACAACTAAGGCTTCGAGTATATTTTGTCAGAAGACGTTTTGCAATAAAATCCAAATAAATGACATATTTCTATTAAGTATCCGCAAACTAAAACTAAACTAAAACACACCTGCCCTAATGAATGATACTGTTTTTCTGATAAGCTAAAGATGGAAGATAGGCAAATGAACATAAAAATCCAAAAATTAATCACATTAAAACTTTTAATCGTGAAAATTTCAAATCATACCTCCCAAAATCAGTCTTATTTATTCAAATATGTAAATTCTGGTGCATTAGCCATCCCAAGAGGTTATTGACTGTCATCGAGTGTGTTATCGATGTTATTAAAAATAAATTCATCACTCAAGTTCTGAGTTTCGAGAGGTTGTTTGATAATTGATTGGCTTTGTTTAAAAATCTGATAAGCAAAGTGTTTCACACTTATAAGTTTAAGTGTAAACAATACAAGATCCAATAAAACAAAACCTTACAGTTTTATAGCAGGTTTTCAATCAATGAACGTTCTGAAAAAGTCCAGTCAATAGGTACCTAAAGCACATAAAATGGCATTCCTTGCAAAAGATCGTTTTAAAAGGACGGTTTTGAATTTTTGACACATCATTTGGGATGCCATTGGGACACATTTTTGTAAAAACTAAGTTTTCTACCTCGGCGCCTATGGGGACATACCTACATTAATTACGTGAATAAAGTTCTAATAAAACAATACTTGACTGTTTAATAGCTGTATTCAATCAATGAACGTTCTGAAAAAGTCCAGTCAATAGGTTCCTAAAGCACATAAAATGGCATTCCTTGCAAAAGATCGTTTTAAAAGGACGGTTTTAAATATTTGATACATCATTTGGGATGCCATTGGGACACATTTTTGTAAAAACTAAGTTTTCTGCCTCGGCGCCTAAACGCCGGAGGGGACATACATTAATCACGTGAATAAAGTTCTAATAAAACAATACCTTACTGTTTTATAGCTGGTTTTCAATCAATGAACGTTCTGAAAAAGTCCAGTCAATAGGTACCTAAAGCACATAAAATGGCATTCCTTGCAAAATATCGTTTTAAAGGGACGGTTTTGAATTTTTGTTACATCATTTGGGATGCCATTGGGATACATTAATGTAAAAACTAAGTATTCTACCTCGGCGTCTAAACGCCGGTGGGGACATACATTAATTACGTTAGCTCAAAATGGGGGGAGGTGTCCAGTAAAATCCTATTTAAACTGAGGGGGGGAGTCAGTAAAAATTTCACGTCAACTTTAAAAGAATACATATTATTATAGAGATAATAAAAAAAAAAATTAAATTGTTTCACTTCTTTTGAAGTGTCCCATTTTGCCCGCTGAAAAATCTAATGGCTATTGAAAAACATTTATTTCGAGAGTAAGAAAAATTAAAAGAAAAACGTTCAGAGTTTTTAAAGAAAAAAAATGGAAGAGACAGTATCGGTTATTTTCTATGCCCGGAATTCCCCATTACAAGTGTCATTTTACCAGATTATTCGCAGTAACTGTAGCAGTAATACTAACAATTGTAGTGTAAATCTCACATGAGGGGGGGGGGGGTCCCACCAAATCTCATCAAGGGGGGGGGGGGGGAGGAGTATAAATTTAAAAAAAAAACAGCTCACGTAATTAATGCATGCCCCATGTCGAGAAGTCAATCCAAAACTTTTTGAAAATAAAGTAAATGGGCTCCAATTTGAGCGCAAATAAGCTAGGTATGTTACAACAATTCTCGAGTTACAACTTTTTTATAACAAATAATGCGAGAATTTTTTTAGAATAAAACGACCTTCATGTATCAAAAACTTTCCAGAAACATAAGAAATTTCCCGCTTAACTAAAAAAAAGACCATAAATTTGAAATGAATAAACAATTATAATCATTTGCTAAGTCTCCACTTTGTATCCATTGTAATTTTCACAATAATTTAAAAATTAAAATATGTATTTAGTTAATATAGTGACCATTCCTACTCCAATGTAAACATGTATCCCTTCAAAAAGCAGTTAAAAAAATCCCATGCATCATAAATATATAAATTTGACAATAAAATTAGATCATTAATAATTCATATTACTTGTAAGGTTTTTCCCTGAACAATATTGAAGTGAGCTACAAACCCAAGGTAATTAGCTCACTGGAATTACCAACATATTTAGAAATTGCACAGTCTAAAACGACTAAGTAACAAATGTAATTAATGTAATTGATTAAAATTCTTTAGACCACCCCGCTTCCCCTCCCTCATATGTTGTGTATATAAACCGTAGACTAAGAATATTTTGTACCAGTCTGAAGATGGCTCTAGCGAGCTGAAACCGGTTACGGTCAATAAAATTAAAGTGGAAAAATTTTTTATATTTGTTTTTATTATAATATATTATAATGGAATTCCACCATGAATTGTCAGATTAAATTTGCTACATCTGATATCGAAAACTCTGTGTAAAGCTCGGGCAACGCTAGGGACTTCAGCTAGTCCCGTGTAATAATTAAAAGAAGTTTTATTTGAACCCAGGACCTCTGACACCAGAGTGTTTGTAAGAGCTTGCCGCTTTGCCGCGAAGACAGTTACACACACATAATGTCGAAGAAACATTAATCTACCAGTTGAAAGACCAACTGCTGACGAAGACGTTGAACTAAATATGCTTTTACTACGTGCAGTCATCAACGTGACCAAACTTCCAAATGTCGTTTTGAAAAGAATACAAAATCAGCGATTAGAAATCTCTTGACACGACGAGATACCGTCATGTCTAAACTCAACCCACGAAACTTGACAGTAGCACAAAGGTACAAAAAATTAACTGTATCATAAAACATTATCA
Organism: Glyphotaelius pellucidus; assembly: GCA_936435175.1. Classification (NCBI taxonomy): domain Eukaryota; kingdom Metazoa; phylum Arthropoda; class Insecta; order Trichoptera; family Limnephilidae; genus Glyphotaelius; species Glyphotaelius pellucidus. The sequence goes on along the minus strand of OW386555.1, from coordinate 19,500,773 downwards.
GCGTTACTAATAAAAACCACTCAATGAATGTTAAACGGTGTTTTTATTTAACACCGCTTAAAGATTGTACATTTTATTTTTTAGAAGATTTAACAAAATGGAATTTTTATGTTGGCCACACTGGGCTTCAGTGGATCTGCGCATGTGCAGTCCGCCATGACCGCCATGTTTAAAATTAAAATAACAGCTTTGACGTTATGATATTTTACGCGCCATTCATGGAATGTATTTTGCATTATAATGACCAATTCACTAGTGTATTAGTTTAATGCAACACAATTGCTATTATTTGTGTTATTTTTTTTAAGTTTTAGTGCTTTAAATAATGTTTTCTTTCTAATTTGGTGTTGCTAACGATGAAAAATATGTAATTTCTGAATCATAATTTTTTAATGATTTTTCTGCTTGAGCTTAATAAAACTGCCATGAAAGTAATTTATTTAATAATATAAATGACTTACGCGTGTGTAAATAAATACAAATTCGAGAAATCGACGTTTAAATTCTGCAAAAATGAATCCAAAATGTCAAATTTTTTTAGTTATTTTGGCGAATTATTAAAATATGTGCAACATAGTTGTGAACGACGAATACTTGGAGCAGGTGGATGAGTTTGTGTATTTGGGAAGTATGTTTACGAGAGATGGGAAGACTGATAGAGATATCGAAAGAAGGGTAAATGCCGGTAACTCCATTAATGGAGGTCTGAACGCCGTTGGCAGCAACAAAAAATTGTCAAAAGAAGCGAAGCTAGCCGTCCATAATGGAGTGCTGGTACCTACCCTGATGTATGGCAGTGAGGCATGGAACTGGCAGAGAAAGGATGAAAGTAGACTGAATGCTGTAGATATGAGATCCCTGAGACGTATGTGTGGTAAAACCATGTATGATCGTGTGAGAAATGTGGAGATCCGCAAAGAATGCAAGGCTGATGTAAGCGTAATGAATAAGATTAAGAAAGGGACGCTCAGATGGTTTGGGCATGTAGAGCGAATGAATGAGGAAAGGAGTGTAAGGAGAATATATGATGCAAATGTGAATGGTAGACGAAGTCGGGGACGCCCGAGGAAGACATGGCACGACCAAGTGAATCAGATACTTGAGTCGGGCGATGTCAAGAGTCAGAATAACAGAAGAGCATGTATGAGACGATGTATGAATGTGAACGAAGCAAGGAGTGTGTGCCAAGATCGAGTTGTTTGGCGGTCCGTCCTCTCTGCCTACCCCTGCGGGGAAACGGCGTGATGGTTAGTTAGTTAGTTAGTTAGTTGTTTTTATAATTTCAAATTGATGAACGATATAAAAATTGAAGTTATAGTTTTGTTACAAATTCTTCAAATAAAAGTACTTATGCAATTGTATAATTTGTCCGATTAGATTTATGAAATTGTTTGTATTAACTTAGTTTTTTATAACTGGATTCTTCTCACGTGTAAAGTTGTTTTTATTCACTGAGTTTTTATAACAGGATTATTCTCACGTGTAAAGAAACTACAGTATAAATAAATAAACATTCACAAACTTTAGCGAAAATGCCCAAATCATTGAAAAGCCGCAACATAAAACCACAGTCTTATCACAAAACCAGTTTATGTCAAGCATCACTGTTTAAACGGAGCCACAAAAAATCGATAAAAAACCGAATTGAGTCGGCACAGATATCTGAAAGAATGATAAATGGCACGGTTTATAATAGTTGTTAGCAATCAGGTCCTTACAAGGACTAATCTCTTGGTAATTTCATGCGTCGTCTACCTCAGCGTTCTGACATCCATCTTACCAGCTTTATCTCATCACAAGTTCCATCAGATTACTGCCAGCGAAAGAAGGTTGCGCTCTAGAGCTGCTGAGATGATTAAACATTAAGGTATCTAGATTATAAATACTGGGTGGACCATAATAAAATAAACAACGAAGATAGACCATGAACTATAATATATTAGTGTGAAACCGCGCGCACAAATATAATTATAAAATGTTACAAACATCGTTCACCCATACTACTGAAAATCGCATCAACGCACAGCAGCGAACAACTTTCATTGCATAGGCCCGGTATATCAGTCATTCCATAACTTCGCTTTAAAAGACATTCCTCGTTCAAATTTAAGTGGGCCAAATCGGCCGCTTAAGCCTTGATAAGCCGCACAATAATTCCTTTTTTAGACACCGAGGCGCTAGCAGGCACGTGCAAAACTAATTTATGTAAATAATTGCATCTCATCGAAATTTACGAAAATTGCATAATTTTATCAGTATGAACTATTACATTCGTCGAGCGATGAGGAATGGATCAATCTAAAATAGTCTGGTAAGGGATTTTCAGTTTCAACGCCAGGACAATTTATTTTCAGCGTTTAGTTAGTAAGAATGTCATGAAGAGTGCATTGACTCCATCAAAACAAACAAGCACTATTTAAAAAAAATGTGTACTTGCATGTTGCACCACGCTGATTCGTCGGGAAAAAAATTGTTGAAGATGATATTGCCAATTCTGAATTTGAAACATGACATCGACAAAAATTACTTAAAAATAAGAGGTCCCGATGGCCGAGTTGGTTAGCCTTTGTCCCGGTAAGACAAGGGCATGGGTTTGATCCCGATAAGACAAGAGGTCCCAGTGTCCCAGTTGTTTTCAGTGTGTCGTTCTTTTTCATACAAACGTTTAGATTTATAGGTATTATCTTTTTCGTCTACGATATATTTTCATAGATAGCCCGTAGTAACTAAAACGGACTATGATTATTTTTTACTAGATTATTTATCTAATAAGTTTGTCAGTGTTCATAACTCACGACATTTGTAATTACACAATAATGTAAATACCAATTATCATTAATTTCGTAAAGCCAAATTTAAATCTTAGTAAAAGTATTTTACAGGTAAGTTTCAATGGGTTTCCAGATTTTTGAGTGTGCTCTTGAGATGATTATCACAAAAAAAATTGAATTAAAATTGGTCAAGTATTTTTCATCGTACTTTTAAAGTGACTGTTCAAACATTCAGCGCAACTTTATAATTGGGCAGGCTGAAAAGTAATGCACACATGCTTGTAGAACACGTACAATAGCAAGATCGGGCAAAAAACATAATAAAGTACAATTTTTCAGCTTCAAAATCGTTTATTTAATTTCTACATAACCACCATTAAGGCTAACACATCGTGTCTCCCAACGTGTGACAAGTTTTTTCAATCCGTCACTAAAAAATTCCTACGACTTTTCTTGAATCTAGGGCTCGACAGCTGCCTCCACTTCATCGTCCGAGGGCTAATGATTACCCTTGAGGACTCTCTTCAGTAGAAGAAAAAAGAAGAAATCACAAGGCGCAAGATCGGGGGAGTAAGGACGGTGTGAAATCAGTTCAAAATTGAGGTTATGCAGAACCTTTTCAGGTGCGTGTTTGTTCTCGTCTGTGAGACGACGCGGTACTCATCGTGCACAAATTTTACGGTATCGCAATAGTTAAATAATGAAGCAGAGATATTTCTTGGATATTCCAATTTGGTTTGTGATACGCTTTTGAGTGATTCGCCGGTAATTTTGTAACAAATCGTCAGCGAGTTTGAGATGTTTATCGTACGTGGCAGTGATTGGACGTCCGCTGCGTGTTTCATCACTAATGTATTTTCCAGGCTCGCAATCCCGAAATTTTACTACCCACCTATTTACAGTGACCTATTAACAGCATCCTCACCATAAACATCCTTTAAACGACGAAAAATTTCAGTAGGAATCACGTTTTTAGCAGATAAAAAAATTCGAAAACAGCACGCTGTTCAACTTTCGTTTACATAGCACTAGAATACGTCTCCATATTTCCGTTTCTCAAAATACTCTGTGGAGTGTCACTTCCACATTCCACCTGGTGCGCTTCAATGTGTCATTTTGTTCGCGCCGTACAAAAAGTAATGCACAAGCATGTGTGCATTACTTTTCAGCCTACCTTCGTATATTTTGTTAGTATCTCACTGATGAAACTTTTCATATTAAGAAAACAATACGGGTTTTGATAAGATTCAAGCCCATGTGAATTACGAGATAAATTTTCTTGGTGGCCTTAGCTTAGATAAACAATGTGCTCAGTCTCTCCCAATCTTTTTATAATAATGAATAACTTGATTAAAAGGAGAGTATATTGTTAGTTTTACTTATGGGAAAAACCATTTTATCGTCGTGTTTCTGGTGTAAATATCATTGCTGTTTTCAACTGCGATAAAACTGTGAGTATTTGTTTATTATCTCAGTAATGAGTTCTGAATAACTTCTGGGTGTTTGGCACAAGATTAAATATAAAAATGTAGGTGTTGTTTACGTTCCAAATAATTAAATAAAAATATTGTCTAAAAAGAAACATGTTAACTTAAAACTAATTACAACAATAGATTTGAAGATTTAAATAATACGACGTAGGGTAGATAGGGAGTAATTTACAAAGGGAACAAATTTAAAAGGGTCATAGAAAGAGATTTTTTTGTTATTGAAAATATTTAGACTCATCTTTACACTCATACCAATTTCCAAGATAACGTTGGGAATTATAATCAAAATGTATTGCGAACGTGATATTTAGTCTGGTTTGACGGCCTTCTTCGTGGTTGAGGGGTAAGGCTCTCGACTAGCAATCCAGAGGTCGCGGGATACATGATTTTTTTTTGTTTTATTTTAAAAAAAAGACAAATCTTCCCGGTTTACGAATAACCAACAATATTAAAAAATCTTTTACTACAACCACACTAAGCGAAAAATGTTGCTTGTGTCGTGATGGAGGACTTAGCCAGCCAAGGATCCAAACGCGATGACCATTGGGCTCACTGACCGGTCTGATTAATTAGAGTTATTTAACTTTTTAAAATAATTTACTAGTCCCAGAGTGGTAGTTACTGTATCGCCCTGATGTAAAACCACCATTCAGAATTAAAACGTTGCTTGAAATGGATTTAGCCATGTTTGATGACCAGATCTGACTAGCCAGGTACATCCTCCACCTTCCTCTACCCCATCTCCTTCCCCACTCCACTACTAACACCATAGTCACACTGGGCGCAGACGGTTGGGAGCAATTGGAACTGTACAGAATTCATATTTAAAAAAGTCAATGTTTCCTGCTTTCTATCAAATTGCCCAATTTTGTCTATTATATTCCCTTCCTTAAATATAATAATGATGATGGTGAAATTGTCAGGTTAGAGTTCAGCAAGTGAAGGCGGATTATATCCACATCGTCTTAATTAGTTGCAGTTAACTCCCACCATACCATTGCTTTAGCAGTGTTTGCCAAGTCCACTGGTACATTGTACATTACGTTGATAAGAGCCTAAGTGTTGAGCTTAATGGCGTGTTGGTTGAGCCGGTCTGACCTTTAGTCCGTGGTTCTTGGTTCTTGCATAGTGTAATGTATATTATGCTAAATAAATCACTTGATCCGCTCTCCTCGCAGTAGAGAGTCGAAAGTCCCATTATAATTCAAACATTGCGAATACATTATAATATTTACTTAAGTCATAATGACTTGTTTGAATAGAACTATTAAGTACACAGTGCTAAATCGCACTCTCGCAACTAGACTGCGGTAAGTTAAAAGTAATGTAGGTTTTGCACCATTTCTTTTTTCATCCCGATCCCCGTATAGAGACCAAAGACAAAATTTTTCGCATTACGTGATCGCTATTTACATCTTTATTTTCATATTTACGATTTCAGTTGGCATCACAGCAAACAACATGGTTCATGTGTTATTTGCACTGATGCCAATTGAAATCGTAAATATGAAAAAAGAGATGAAAAAAGCGATCGCGGAAAGCGAAAAATTTTGTCTTTGGTCTCTATACGAGAATCGGGCTGAAAAAAGAGATGGTGTAAAACCTGCATAGGGCGTTTTTAGTGGTGACCGGATAACTCAGAAACTACAACTTCAACAACTCCTTTGAAAAGTCAAAATTGATTTTTTTTTAACTACTGTCAAATAAGTTACGTTAGGATAGGTAACGGGTTATTTAAAAAAATATGTATTGTAATCTGTAATGACTTTGCAAAAGAGTGTTGAAATGCCACTTGGGTGAGTTGACGTGGAGCCGTTTTTAGGAGGATGCCACAAGGCAAGAGGCACTTTTTTTCACTTTAGCTCCACACAGAAGACCCTGAGAAAAATGAATCTTCTTAGGACCTTTGTCATCTCTGGAGAAGCTGTATCGAGGGGCTTTTTAATTTAGTAGTGAAAGGTAGTTCTGGGAAGGAAAAAGAAATGAGGGTGGTTAGGAAACGGACAACTTTCAGACAGCGTTACAGTGTCCGAAACGTTGGCTAAAGAAGGAGGTAGCGCAACACGGCGTAACACCCCAAAAACAAATAACGAAAATACTTTTGGCCGTGAAAATCTAAAAACGTATCCAATATTATTGTAATATATCGTTGAAGAAGAAGATAACAATAATAATCTAAACGAAAATATGAAAGAGAACAAGACACAGAAAAATAGAAAAAGACAATGGTCGCAACTGGGACTCGAACCCAGACCTCTCGTCTAACCGGGACGTGCGCGTTAACCAATTTCTCCATTGCCACCTTCTGTCAAACCGTCATATTTGTCAATCTCATGTTTCAAATTTTATAATTAACAATATTATCTTTAACTTATAATTTTTTTCCATATTATGGGTAACTACCCCTTTTATTGGTAACAATCATTGTATGATCTAGTTAATTAAGAATTTTTCTATGTCTTGTTCTCTTTCATATTGAAGTATCATCATCTTTCATATCTCGTTTAGATTTAATAATATTGTTATCTTCTTCTTCAATGATATTGATATATCCAGTATCGCCCTGGTGTAAGACCACCATTCAGAATTGAAACGTTGCTTGAAAATGGCTTTAGCCGTGTTTAGTGACCAGATCTGAATAGCCAGGTACTTCCCCACCATCCTCTTCCCTGTCTCCTTCCCCTCCCCACTACCTTCAGCCTCACAACATACCCCGATTGGGGATGCCATAGTCTCACTGGCTCCAGACGGGAGCAGTTGGGACTCTTGTGCGGTATTAACTGTAAAAATATATATATATATATAACATTGATGGGAATAACTTCAAAAGTTATACAAAGAGAGTTTTTCTTGTAAAAAAAAATTTAATAATATTATTATTAATTTTTTACTTAGGGCACTGCAGTTGCGGGAGTGCGATATATTTATCAAAGACATAATGTCTTCTTTGAATAGAAAATATTAACTATTCAATAATACCAAATAGGTATTATGGCAATCATTTTATGGCTCTATTAATGCCAAGTGCTCTCTGCTCTAGTAATTTTACTGATATTCTACAATTCATTTAGGAGATTCAATTAATGAAGGACTGAATATAGTTGTCGCTAATAAAATTTGGTGATATGAATTGAGGTTAGCAGTCCGTAATGGAGTTTTGTTATCAATCTTAAATGCAAGTGATGCGTGGATCTTGCAGAGGAGGGATTTAAGTAGAAAATGAGATCCGTGAATAGAGAAAGCAAGTCGATCAAATAAGAGCTCCAAATACTGAGAACCAATGGAAATATGGCATCCCCATCAATTGGTGCATGCTGTGAAGCTGAAGAGAGTGTGAATGGAAGAAAATGGAGAAGTGGAAGGTTGGAAATTATCTGGCTATTCAGATCTGGTCAGTAAGCACCGTTAAAGCGTTTTATAGCAACGTACCGTTTGGTCTTCACTAATGTCGGACTTTTTTTTACATTAGCTCCTCACAGGAGGCCCTGAGGAAAATAATTCCGCTCAGGGCCTATCTCATCTTTGTGTGGAGGGTCTTTTTAGGGGAAGGAAGGAAAGGAAGCTCTGGGAAGGAAAAAGATATGAGGGGTGGGTAGGACTCTGAGAGTCAGTGTGTCCAGGAGTGACGGATTTAAGAATCTAGCTCTACCACAGGAAAGATCAAAAGATCTCTTTTAACCAGTCTCTCCCAATGTGCCATGCAATTGGAGGGCAGACGCATCAGCCCCCAAAATCCGGACAAACCTCGTTCCGTGAATCCAGACACCCTAGCTAAGTCACCAAATGTAACGAACTACTTGGACAGAGGTGTTGGTTATCCAATAAATAGTTCCCGAGCGGTGGTACCCATATTCGCCTTCCAAATTGGAATAAGACAAGAGATTTAATGATGGAAAGTATTTAGAAGTAAGATAGATCATTGTAGAAATATATTATATAATATGTATTTAGTAAATACATTAATAATGTAGGTCGAAATTCCATTCAATATTATATTAGCACTTCGGTGGGAACTGAACAGTTAACCCTCTGGTCTATGCATTTGACTTTGAGTCAAAAGGTTGCATGATATATCCAGGTATTGCGTTATTGCTTGTTAAGGTTCAAGATCCCCTTACAAGACAAACGCACCATTGAGCTACAGAGGCTATCAATGCATCGTTACATGAAAACAGGATTTGCAAAGCCATTCAAAGAATCATAAAGACAATATTCCGTTTTATTCATTCATTGTCTTGTTTAATACCAAGTGTTTTTTTTCTGTGTTAAAATGCTTTTCTTCAATTAACATAATTTTCTTGAATTCATCAGCATTTGAAAATTGACAGAATGCAACAAAGGACTATTTGTTTGTCCTAACCTATGAACCTATAGAATATAAACAATTTAATTCTCTATTGTAGTCTGACATTGTCGTCAGTAAGAGCTCACGTTCAAAATGTTCGTATGTTTGCTTGCGAATTGCCAAAATATGTGAATTTCATGTAAATTTCTGCTTATTTTAACTATTTGAAAGAGGAAGACATTTTATTTTATGTGATCTTACGTCCAGTTGGTTTTTACATAGATAATACGAACAGAACATACTTTTTTTATATTTAAATTCACACAGGAGGCCCTGAGTGCCATATTTTCGTATCGGGGATCTTTTTAAGGAAAATTAGGAAAGGAAGTTCTGGAAAGGAAAACCGGTTAATCTGGTGGTCAATGGTTTCAAGAGTGAGACTGATATTGACGTATGATTCCATCTGTCTCACTGCGGTGCAAGGCGGTGGGTCGAAAGAGTCTTGCTGGAGAAGCCAAATGGTCTCCCTCAGCCGGTCTTTCTCGATTCGAAATAGACAAACCTCACCCCATGAATTCGGGCACCTCGTTAGGTCACCAAACGTAACGAACAACTTGGGGTGATCTATGGCAGAGGTATCGGTTATCCAATAAATGTTTCCAGGGGAGGCGGTACTCATACCCGCCTCCCGAACTGAATACCATCTACCAAAAATTATACGAAAAGTTTTTAATGTTATCGTTTTAAATTTAAGCATAAAAAACGGTGAGAACTGGCGTCATGAAATTTGCACACCTTTTTTTTTTTAAATGTACAGGATAAAGCAACTATTATCAGTCCACTACGTCAAATCCATCAAGAGTTATGTATGGAGCGTTGAAAATGTTAAAAATTTGAAAAAAAAAAAAATTAAAAATTTCAAAAAAAGTCAAACTGCTAAATTGTTGCTTTTGTATTTAAAAAAATAATTATTGACATCATCTTCCTTTTCCAATTTGTTATGCAGTTTGGGTAGTTCGGCCTTCAGGTGAATAAATTAACATCAATAAATGAAGTTGGCTGGTTGGTATTTTTGGCAGCTGTGATACTTTATGTTCGATGGACGCTCATAATATGTTCAACCTAGAAAAAGTTAGAAAGTGTCGTTTTCAGTATCTTGTATTATACACCGTGTTTCACGCTCATACCGCGGAAACTTTTAGGGATGGTTATTCATGATAATCTCAGAAAAAAATTCTAACAAAGTTTTTTAAATAAAGCAATTTTCTATTTACCAAAAAAAAATGTTTTCTATTGTAATCATAGCTTTACTTTTGCGAGTCGTAAATCGCCCCTCTCACACTTCAAACCTGACCGAAGGGGAAGAAATAATGATTTACAAATACAGGTGAAAAAAGTTGACAGCGTACAATAATTTAATTGTTTCTTTTCTCGCCAAATAACCCCCACCCTTCCCATGCCCCTCTAACAGCCTAATACTATTTCCTTTATTCTATTCTGCTTTCTCTTTCTCTTTTGATTACCTTATAATCTTTATCTGTAGTGAAATTTTGTTTTTATAATATTTATTGTCCTGGTGAAGGTTGAGATCAACCGAAACCTGTTGACGTGTACAAATTAAATAAAGTAGTTTTAGAGAAACTATATTTATTTGTAAAATGTCAAGCCACAATGTGTTTGCTTTCGTCGATAATAATTATAAAGGTGTGTTTATACAAACGTTTTGTAAACCACACAAAATTAAGAAATTCATCGCAACCTTTTATAATTCTAATCTAATCTGCCAAAAAAACAAGGACAAATGTTGAACATGATGAATTTTGAACCAGAGAAGTGGAGCTGGCGGCACGGTATCGCTTCTACATACATAAGCACACACTCATCTGCCCTGATGATGGACACTGTAACGCTGTCCGAAAAGTTGGTTAAAGAAGGAGGTAGCGCAACACGGCAGAACACACCAAAAATAAATAACAAAAAAACAAAGATGTCGATTTTGCACAGAACGGACTGGCGCCATAATAGTGGTCAGATCTCCTAGGTATGTTCTTAGGTTTTCACGGCCAAAAAGTATTTTTGTTATTGTTTTTGGGGTGTTATGCCGTGTTTCGCTACCTCCTTCTTTAGCCAACGTTTCGGACAGCTTTACAGTGTCCATCATCAGGGCAGATGAGTGTCAGATCTCCTGTTTGAGGGACAACCCAACAATCAAAGCTCAAAGGAAACTGGACTCAGATCGTGGTCGGTCTGGTGAGCGTCCACCATCCAACCGACTGGTGGATCCATTGAATTTAGAATCATTACATCTCTGAACGGCAGATTATAAGGGATGTTCTGTTTAATCTTAAGTGGAAGTTTGCACGGCCCTTTTCGGCCCGTTTCATACAAATCTTAAATTTGGGTTTGAGATCAAAATACCCGACCAAACCAAGAAAATAAATCATTCTCGTAGGTGTAAAATTTAAAACACAAATTACCTACTTACGGCGGAGCAAAAATTTGTCATTTGTCATTAAAATTACCATCCAAAAAAAATGGATTTTCAACAATGTTTTATTTTCTTTAATGAAATCAAATAACTTTGTGTACACCACTATTTAATTAACAATATCAACATGTTTCGAAAACCATGTTTTCTTTGTCAGGATAATAAATTAATAAAAAATAACAAAAGACAAACAAGTACATATTTACAAATTAGAACACAGACAAAATATTAGAAAGGAGAGGTAATTAATTACCCAAAATATCATAGAAATTTGTAAATTTTATTTTATTTTAAATAAACACAGCAAAATTATTTTTTTTTGTGTTTTTCATTTTCTCACAAATAATTGCCCAAGTTGCCTCTAAAATCATGAAACACTAAAATCCTTAATGGCCTTTATCTTACAATTTAAAAGAAAAATAAATAAATTCGCTCATATTCGTACTAGATATTTAATAAACCCTTTGGTTACTAAAATAATTTTTCAGTTTGGTTGGGTATTTTGATATCAAATCCAAATCTAAGATTTGTATGAGAGTGGCCGAAATGGGCCGCGCATACATTCCTTTCTCGGAATGAACGCTGACGTCAAGGAATGAGCTGATATTTAGTTTGAGGTCAGAAAATTATTTTAAAAACAATCTTTTTTAGAAAAGGCTATTGTAAACATACTCATTTGGGTGGTCTGTACGTAGGTATGCTACCTACATAGGTATGACCTAAGTGGTCTGTATGAACAATACAGTTTATGTGATGAGTGGTGTTATATTCCTGCGTATTAATAATAATAATAATAATTGGATGATTTATATAGCGCCGTTTTTGTGAAAAATCACCTCAAGTGCGCTGCACAAACTTACATTACATTTCTAAAATCTAGAAAAACTACAAACTAGACAAACAATTAAAACAACTAATGGCTAAAAATTGCATCCACCGGTTCATAAGAAAATATATGTACAATGTCTCGACCAATGAACGCGATGCTTCTTAAAAATGTATACAGGACCATACTTACCTGGGAGGTCGCTTGAAATTAACACTGTTTATTGTCTATTAAGAAATTTAGATATAGTTCGCACGCAGAGGACATTATTGTGTACACTTGTTATATGTGTTTAATCCTGAAATATATTTTAATATTAGTATAAAATACATTCTTTGATGAGTGTATTTTGGAAATCAAAAGCAACGTTTTATAGTGGGCGGTACAGTAGTACAAGGATTTGATCTTTCTAAATGTGATTCGTAACGAGACAGATTGATGTGCAAAGATTCAAGTAATTAGAAAATTGTAAAATTTTACAAATTAAATGAACTTTGAAAATGAAAAATATTTTTTTCTTTATTCATTATTACAGTTTTTATTGGTTACTAGGCACATGCCCGTCCGTATCATGGTAGTCGAAATATGAATAGTTAATTGTATTGGAACTGATAAGTACCTACCTGTGAATCTTATCAGACAAATAACAAAGTAGGTAAAGAAAATTATTTTAATAATTAACCCCTTAAGCTAATTTGTTAGCTTTTGGGGACAACTCAGATACATCTCGTAGAAGTCGGTGTCTCCCTTACTATCTTCGTGAGAAACATGATCTAAAGCTTTAGATCCTAATCTTAAATTTAATCACTAAATAATTTGTTTTTAAAAAGATGTTTTTAATTGTTTGTCTAGTTTGTAGTTTTTCAAGATTTTAGAAATATATTGTAAATTTGTACAGCGCCCTTGAGGTGATTTTTTTACAAAAACGCGCTATATAAATCATCCAAATATTATTATTATTTATTTAAATGTACTCCTACATGAAACCAAAGTTTCCGACCGCAATGTGAAAAAAAATTATGAAATTTTGTGAATTTTTTGTTAGTTAATTTTTACACTTAACGACAATAAAGTGAGTTTACTGTAACATTTACAATTTATTTGTCTAACAAAATGTGTACACGTTATTCATTTATTTAAATTTTCAGTAATTTTAGTTAGAAAAAGAGTAAAGTTGATCATTATTAAAACTTTTTATGTTTGCGTTCAAATTTTTTATTATCATTTTATTTAAAAAATGATTTGTTCATTTTGAATTACAAAATTTTAAAGCGTACTTTATCGTTTTTCAAAAACAGTTTTTAGTTTTCGGATACATTCAGTAATATTTCATTTATTTGGATTGAATTGCAAAGCGGAAATATAATATCTTCTGGCAAAATATGCCTGAGGTCTGAGGGGTTAATAATAATTTATTTTAAATGTAGGCAGATGCTTAGAATTGGTAGAGTGAAGAACTAGGTCTGGTGGACGTATTTTAGCGACCAGTTCGTATACCACATATTCTTTGGGTGACTATCATATATATATAAGCGGTGTTACATTTTTGTCGATTGATATGAATAAAGCTTGTCTTGTATTTTTATAATGTCATTGGATAGATGATGAAAGGTAAATTTCTTCTTTTAAAAGGCAATGATACAATGGCATTTTTTTTAAATTTCATATTAAAGTATCGATTTTAAATGCATTCAATTTCAACATCACATATCCTACTATTATATCAAACCGTGATTTTTCACGGGTTTATGCTAGTGTATAATAAGTAGTGGAGCGTCCTTCAGGTGATTTTATCAGTAAATAGCGCTGTAGAAACTTTACCGTGATTTTATTTTTAAACAGGCTTCATTATTATATTTATAGCCGCAAGTTCTGATAAAAAGGGTACCGACAGTTGAAACGATATTAATATTATTAAAACAATTCTTCATCATCTCTCTCCGGGAAGTTAAGACCGCATTGTTTGATAAAGTTAATCACGGCTTAGTCAACACTCTAACCGCGCTGATGACTTGCTTATATTATAGCTACATACCACGTTATTTGTAGTTAACTAACTGACGTGTAGGTAGGGTTACCATTTAGAAAATTGAAAAGTCCTGGCAAAAAGCCGGACAGTTCAAAAAAAGTCCGGACAACTTAATCACATAATGCAAATATCAGGTACGCACTTCATAACGGTATGGATATGGTATTGAGTATTTGCGAGTTCATTTTTGCTATCCAAGCTCAAAACGCAAGTGTAGAAAGAGTGTTTTCTCTAATGGGAGCACAGTGGACAAAATAGCGTATTATCTATACCCTCGGTCAGATCGTTGTTGATGATTCAATACAACCTTAAAACTATGAGCTGCGACGAATTCTAAAAGAAAACTTTGAATGAACAACTGCTCCTTCAAGTATCTGGCTCCGAAAAATATTAAAATTTATATATTTGTCGAAAACAAGTGTTAAGTTTTGAAGAAGATATTTTATGGTTGAACTTGAACTCTGTTGATTGCTTGCAACTGCAATTGAAATTTATTGTTTGATCTCCATGAGTTGATTGTTAAAGAAGAATTATATTTTGTTTTTAGATGAGTGGGAAATTAACAAAGATTAAAGACTTATTTTATATTATTATGTAAGTTTTATTATTCATATTCCATCTTAACCAAAAAATCCGGACAAATTAAAGGGCCGGACAAAGCCCGGACAAATGGCTAGAAGTCCGGACATGTCCGGATTAATCCGGACGGATGGTAACCCTACGTGTAGGTATATTTTGGTTCGAAAATTCTTGGTCGGTCAATTAAACTCATACAACATAAGTAAAAAGCGCAACAATGTCAACATAAAATATTCTTCGTTATGTTGTCTTATTCTAGATCTACTAGATTCACGCAATGTACATTTTCTGGAGTCAGCATAAATATAATATTTTAACGTCGACATCAGTGCAACAAGTAACAAGGTCAAATCAAATAAGTTTCGTTGTTGGCTCGAATTTTTGGAATGTTCGTATTTCGGGCAATTAAACTCATACAACATGAGTGAAACGGACAACAAGGTCTACATAAATTATCCTTCCGCTGTGTTGTCTTATTCTAGATATCTCTAACAGATTACAATGTTCATTTTCTGGAATCAACAAAAATGTATCATATTTTCGACATCAATGCAACAAGTAACAAGGTCAAATCAAATAAGTTTTGTTGTTGACTTGACCTACCGTGTGTGTATTTCAATGTTGATGTCTGTATTTCGCCAAAGTGAACATAACCTATTTTCGACACCAACAGAACACAGTCAACAAGAACTTAAGTACAACAACTCAACTTTTTTTTATTACATTAACTCCACACAGGAGGCCCTGAGGAAAATAATTTCCCTAAGGGCCTATGTCATCTTTGAAGATGCTGTGTGGAGGGTGTTTAAACACAGCCGAGCTGTTGAACTCAACAACGAGTCGTAGAAATGACCCGTTATCGTGTGACTAATTGTAAGTCTACCGTATTGATTTTATGTTATTGTATGTTTATTTGTACATCGCCCTTGAGATGATCTTTCACAAAAATGGCGCTTTATAAATAAGCCAAATATTATTAAAGTCAACCGTGTACAAATGATGGGCGCGTGTTTGGGGTGTTTCCCAACTATGCACCGGTGCCGAGGGGATCAATGACGCTGGTTTCTCGGAGCATCTTCCATTGTAATACCGGTAGAACAAGGACAGCATTCCCACCTGACGCCTGTGCTCTAAAGCTTGCAATCCGTTTGTTAAGTCAGGAGAATCTATCAAACGAACCGCCCGTTTCTGCACAGAGTCGAGGGTTTTTTTTTTTAAAGTATTTTGGGGCTCCAGACCAGAGGTGGCTGCCAAATTCAACCATGGGGCGCACTTGCATTCCACTTTTCCTCGTTTTTTAACTGATTCCAAGAATATGTGTAAATATTCTTGCAACAGATTATTAGTGTCGACTTTATGCCCCACTAAAAGCGGCGCCCGGGGGCTAAGCATCTGCCCCCAGTACTTAACTGTAATTTACGTATTTTAACATCAAAACGTGGTGCCGGCCCTGGACTGGTTTTGAAAGAAAGGTACACCTACCTACTTATGGAATGAAAATGATATTTAATCAATATTAGTGTTTTATTACTGTAGGTAGGAACCTGTATGGTTAAAAGCAAGGTAATTCTTAGAAATTAAATTTGTCTTACAATCTAAGATAAATTTATAAGCCTATTAATAATAATAACATGAATTATGCAGTGTCAACTAATAAATCAATAAAACCAATATCATATTTTCATAACAACTAAACCTACTTATTAATTAATTAACTTAGTTTAGTTTCGTGTAACTAACTGGTTTTACCTTTAATGGGGCCGACGGACTCGTTCGTGAATCCAGACACTCTAGCTAAGTCACCAAACGTAACGAACTACTTGGACAGGTGTTGGTTATCCAATAAATAGTTCCCGAGCGGCGGTACCCATATTCGCCTTCAAAATTGGAATAAGAGAAGAGATTTAATGATGGAATGTATTTAGAAGTAATCTAGATCAACGTAGATATATATTATATATGTATTTAGTAAATACATTAATTATGTAGGTCGAAATTCCATTCAATATTATATTAGCACTTCGGTGGAAACTGAACAGTTAACCCTCTGGTCTATGCATTCGACTTTGAGTCAAAAGGTTGCATGATATATCCAGGTATTGCGTTATTGCTTGTTAAGGTTCAAGATCTCCTTACAAGACAAACGCACCATTGAGCTACAGATGCTATCAATGCATCGTTACATGAAAACAGGATTTGCAAAGCCATTCAAAGAATCATAAAGACAATATTCCGTTTTATTCATTCATTGTCTTGTTTAATACCAAGTGTTTTTTTCTGTGTTAAAATGCTTTTCTTCAATTAACATAATTTTCTTGAATTCATCAGCATTTGAAAATTGACAGAATGCAACAAAGGACTATTTGTTTGTCCTAACCTATGAACCTATAGAATATAAACAATTTAATTCTCTATTGTAGTCTGACATTGTCGTCAGTTAGTAAGAGCTCACGTTCAAAATGTTCGTATGTTTGCTTGCGAATTGCCAAAATATGTGAATTTCATGTAAATTTCTGCTTATTTTAACTATTTGAAAGAGGAAGACATTTTATTTTATGTGATCTTACGTCCAGTTGGTTTTTACATAGATAATACGAACAGAACATACTCTTTTATATTTATATTCACACAGGAGGCCCTGAGTGCCATATTTTCGTATCGAGGATCTTTTTAAGGAAAATTAGGAAAGGAAGTTCTGGAAAGGAAAACTGGTTAATCTGGTGGTCAATGGTTTCAAGAGTGACAGACTGATATTGACGTATGATTCCATCTGTCTCACTGCGGTGCAAGGCGGTGGGTCGAAAGAGTCTTGCTGGAGAAGCCAAATGGTCTCCCTCAGCCGGTCTTTCTCGATTCGAAATAGACAAACCTCACCCCATGAATTCGGGCACCTCGTTAGGTCACCAAACGTAACGAACCACTTGGGGTGATCTATGGCAGAGGTATCGGTTATCCAATAAATGGTTCCAGGGGAGGCGGTACTCATACCCGCCTTCCGAACTGAATACCATCTACCAAAAATTATACGAAAAGTTTTTAATATTATCGTTTTAAATTTAAGCATAAAAACGGTGAGAACTGGCGTCATGAAATTTGCACACCTTTTTTTTCTGAAATGTACAGGATAAAGCAACTATTATCAGTCCACTACGTCAAATCCATCAAGAGTTATGTATGGAGCGTTGAAAATGTTAAAAATTTCAAAAAAAAAATTAAAAATTTCAAAAAAAGTCAAACTGCTAGATTGTTGCTTTTGTATTTAAAAAAATAATTATTGACATTAGTAATAATTAATTATTAAGATTTGTATGAGTGTGGCCGAAATGGGCCGCGCATACATTCCTCTTAATGCACTTTCTCGGAATTAACACTGACGTCAAGGAATGAGCTGATATTTAGTTTGAGGTCAGAAAATTATTTTAAAAACAATCTTTTTTAGAAAATGCTATTGTAAACGTACTAATTTGGGTGGTCTGTACGTAGGTATGCTACCTACATAGGTATGACCTAAGTGGTCTGTATGAACAATACAGTTTATGTGATGAGTGGTGTTATATTCCTGCGTATTGTAAAATTTTACAAATTAAATGAACTTTGAAAATGAAAAATATTTTTTTATTTATTCATCATTACAGTTTTTATTGGTTTTTCGACTACCACGCTAGGCACATGCCCGTCCGTATCATGGTAGTCGAAATATGGATAGTTAATTGTATTGGAACTGATAAGTACCTCCCTGTGAATCTTATCAGACAAACAACAAAGTAGGTAAGGAAATTATTTTAATGATTAACCCCTTAAGCTAATTTGTTAGCTTTTGGGGACAACTCAGGTACATCTCGTAGAAGTCGGTGTCTCCCTTACTATCTTCGTGAGAAACATGATTTAAAGCTTTAGATCCTAATCTTAAATTTAATAACTAAATAATTTGTTTTTAACAAGTTGTTTTTAATTGTTTGTCTAGTTTGTAGTTTTTCAAGATTTTAGAAATAGATTGTAAATTTGTACAGCGCCCTTGAGGTGATTTTTTACAAAAAACGCGCTATATAAATCATCCAAATATTATTATTATTTATTTAAATGTACTCCTACACGAAACCAAAGTTTCCGACCGCAATGTGAAAAAAAAATTATGAAATTTTGTGAATTTTTTGTTAGTTAGAATGAAAATGATATTTAATCAATATTAGTGTTTTATTACTGTAGGTAGGAACCTGTATGGTTAAAAGCAAGGTAATTCTTAGAAATTAAATTTGTCTTACAATCTAAGATAAATTTATAAGCCTATTAATAATAATAACATGAATTATGCAGTGTCAACTAATAAATCAATAAAACCAATATCATATTTTCATAACAACTAAACCTACTTATTAATTAATTAACTTAGTTTAGTTTCGTGTAACTAACTGGTTTTACCTTTAATGGGGCCGACGGACTCGGCTATAAAGCTGTGTACACACACAGCTATAAAATATAAAAGATCATCGCACGCCAAATAACGCTCTCCATACAATCCCTTCAGACTAAGCGGTTTATACGCAGATCAACAAGAGTCATGTTTTATAAAGCTTCTTCGCAATTTTCGCTGCTATTTTACGACTTAAAAGATTAGCGCGCTCTGTCCAACATTCGTAATTACATATCTCTCCATCTTCTTCTTTTTCAGCGCCGTGCGTTTTCAAGAGTGCCGCCTTAAACCACTCGTCTATTGGGAACTAATTAATCAATGTAATTTTTTCGATCTCATATTTCAAATTCAAAATTAACAACAATATTATCAACTATTTTTTAAAATATTTTTGGCTGAAATAAACAAATAAATTCTTTAGAACTTAGTAAAAATATAGGAAGGTGGTAGCTGTTCGGATCTGGTCACCAAACCCATTAAAGCCATTTCAAGCAACGTTTCAGTTCTGAATGGTGGTCTAACACACATTGTTATGACTTAAATTACTTTTTTTAATCATTCATTATTTATTTATAACAAATAAATTATTAAATGCATCAGGTTCCTAGAATAACATCGTCTGCTGTGTATTGTTCGCTATCTTTATAAAAATCCGTTAAGGAAGCAGGGAAACAATAGAATATCTTTAGCACACATAAATACTACCTATCTCTTTATCTAACCCAGAAACATAACAATTTTATCACACGCTTTTATATAAACAAGAGGTAAACAATGACAGTGGCGCAGCGACAAACTCCTGTGCCCCAATCTTCCAAAACAAAATGTTGACAAGAACAGATAAAATATCAAAGGCTTAGAAGCTAAATGTGAAACCACTGCCTTCGATTAACCTCCACTACGAACCGGTTTACATTATGAATATAAATAAACAGGCTTTGGATAAATTGAATCTCTTTCTAACGTTTCGCTCGACTGAAATTAAAATAAACTTGATACATTTATATATACTAGTGGTCGCCCAATGGTCGAAATTCGACCATAATTGTAATGTTTTTTTTTATGTTTGACATTCAGTAAGACCATAGACAAATAATATTAAAGACAAACAATATTAATCTATTCTCAATTTGACCATAGACTTTAACAATAAACAATAGAGTAAAGACGCGAGTGTGTGTGTCAAATACATGGTAGTGTATGTAATGTTTTTGTTTTTGATTTAATCTATTTTTATGCATAATTTTTAAAAAATATTAGCATTCTGCACTCCTCCTCTATATAAACTATAAGTGTGCGAAATTTCATACTCCTCCGTCCGCGCAATTTTCGTAAAAAGGGGTACAAAGTTTTGGCTTCACGTATTAATATATTGATGATGATGATTTTATTGCGTGTTGTCTCGTATGCTTTTGTATACATTCATCTAATTGCTATGAAACTTTGGTAATTTGTTGTACGCATGCCCGAGAAGGTTTATATGCAAAATAGTGAGCTCTGGCGTTATAAAATTTGTAAAAAATTAATAGGTAGCGCGCAAGTTGTTTAAAAAATATGTTTATTTCATATAGTTTAGCGGCAGGGAGGGAAAGCTAGATAATTCGGGAGCGGGGGGAGATGAACGAAGAAAGTCGGAGGTTCGTGGGAGGGAAAGGGAGGGAGGGAGAAGGCGGGGAAAGTGGAAGGGGAACGCGGGAGTGGAACGGGGCGGGAAAGAGGACGCATGGGAAAGGGAGAAACAATTTCTTAACGTAGCGTTGCAACGCATGTCGGGTATTTGCTAGTTACTTCATAAAAAATATAAGCTTAAACTACTAAAAACGTATTTTTCATTATGAACGTACACAAGAATCAATTAAAAAAAATACAATTTTATGGCTAAGAATATCTTGGACCGTTTCCCTTGATTTTTATTTAATTAATCGCAAAATAAAATTTAAAAAAAAAACACTTTTCAAAACCAACGGTTTATAGGATCCGTTTGCCAAGCATCGGTATAAAAGAAGAGTATTACGAGGCGGCGTATTGTAATGAGTGATGATTTGATATAACGTTTTTACAAGATTATCAATAATATCTGTATACCTAATTATTTAATTATGTTGATGTTGAGGCGATATCTCACAACAGATTTACCTGTAACACTAGAGACGGGGATTTCTAATTTCTTTACGAGTCCGCTAACAATACCAATAATGACCGTTCTATGATTACGTCAATCTATTATTGTACTTTGCACAAGTGTTATTTTTAAACAGCACTCGCAGCGTCATGCAAATTCATTGTACGAGATGAATAAAACCGTTTTCAAGCGAACTGAGAAGCATTAATAACTTATCTACGGGGAATACCGACCTCCATCCAAGAATAAATTTAACTACTCGGACGTGTTAAGCGCCGCAGGCTAAAACTTATATTTACGACTAGTAAATCAAAGTATACCTCAGTTTGAAACATAGTGCTAGAATTTAATGGACGTGTGTAATGGACACAAAACGCAAATAAAATGGAATATGTACTTATTGCAGCTTTAGATTATTCAGCAAAGACCAGTTCTGAACATAGGTAAATTTGAGTGGATTGGTCTTAACCCAAATTTATTTTGGCACACACTCCTTGCCACACGTGTTGACTTTTGGCATGACACGATTAAGTATTTGATCCTGTCATGTCTTTCTCAGGCACCCCCGACTTCTTCCATTCTCTCTGTCCATATTTAAAAAAATATGTATTAAGCATTCTTAGGCTCTCTCTAACTTTATTATTTACAAATCGAAACAGAAACATTCTTTTATCATTGAAGAAGAAGATAACACTTTTAAATCTAAATGAAAATATGAAAGAAAACAAGACACAGAAAAACAGAAAAAGACAATGGTCGCAACTGGGACTCGAACCCAGACCTCTCGTCTAACCGGGACGGCGCGTTTTCCAATTTCAATTTAATTTTTTAATTTAATATTTGAAATATGAGATTGACAAATATGACGGTTTGACAGAAGGTGGCAATAGCGAAATTGGAAAACGCGCCGTCCCGGTTAGACGAGAGGTCTGGGTTCGAGTCCCAGTTGCGACCATTGTCTTTTTCTGTTTTTCTGTGTCTTGTTTTCTTTCATATTTTCATTTAGATTTAAAAGTGTTATCTTCTTCTTCAATGATATATTACGTTGATGGGAATAACCTTCAAAAGTTATAAAAAGAGAGTTTTTCTCGTAAAAAATTGAAGAAACATTCTTACCTGGGCGGCCAATTCCGATAAACACACTTTATTAGAAAGTTTATGCTTGGAGAAGATACGATTTTGCAAGTAGAGGACATTATATTTAAAACACTGGACATTGCATAATTTAACATTTGCTATCCCCATCACAGTTGGTATTACTTTTTGTAAGAAGATTAATGCCAGTTGAGTTAATATTCATTTTGAAAGACTTGAGAATTTAGGACACATTGAGAATTTCCATGACACGATCTCTACAAAAACTTAAAATATGAATTTGCTTATATTTTTACACAATTCTTTATTTACTATATCGCGGGCCACTGCCACCGTCGATGGTTATAGTTTTTTTTTTACTTATGGATACGATTGTCTGAAAAGGTGCCTGCCTGTGAGTCTGTGATTATTCTTAAATCGTGTGGCAGTCCATTCCAGGCTTTAGGTCCTAACACTTCAAAAGCACGCTCACCGAACTTAGTATCTGGTGTGCGCTTTGGTTCCTTCAACTTTCCGATAGCTGATGATGCTGCTGACCTGAGGCTTGATTGTCGAGAACTGGTATTTTCTGAAATACATATTTCCGATAAGTTAGCCGCAGCCATTCCGTTGAGGGATTTAAATACCAACCAGCAGAATTCGAACCGCATTCTTTCAGGATCTTTGAGCCAGTGAAGATTTTTAAGATGCTCTGACATATGGGAATATTTAGATACGCCGGTGATAAATCTTGCTGCAGCGTTGAAAACGGATTGTAATTTGTTGATTTGATTTGATATTTTGGTAGACTTTCATATATTCGGATATCAACATTCGGAAGTCAGGGACTGTAAACCAATACACATATTATAAACAAACGAAGCAGAAAGATTCTAGGAGTCACTTAAGAATTAAATTTCTTTTTTTGTATTTTGTGGGAAACCCGTGCAACCCCTACTATGTAAAAATTTTTAGACATTATGTTTTGAAGAGTTTTAATTTCCATACACATTTTTTTTATTAATTTTCTGCTATGGGTTTCGACACATCCCAGGTGAACGACACGGATGTGTCAAAATTGGAAGCAAGAAATTAAAAAAAAATTGAGTAACAAATGTACATGGAAAGTAATTACTTATATACATGTATATATACCTATTTATTTTGTGTATTTGAAAATCATGCGGGCCCCCTCATTGCCCGAGCCCCACGGCAGCAGCCCGATGCACATGTGAATGTTACGCCACTGAACAACGACATAAGCTACTCCCCGTACTGAACAACGTTGTTATCGCGTGACAAAGCCATTAACAACTTGTTATCAACGATTATAATAATGTTATCTTTACTATCTCAACAATAGATTATAAAATAGAAAGTACCTATTAATTATATAGGTAGGCACTTTACTATCTCCCGGTTAATGTTTATACATTCTTTGATTAATAATAGGTAATATTGTAATGTATTGTAAGCAACGAAGTCGTTAAAAGAATTTAATGATAATGCCACGCGAAAGGGAAATTATCGCTAACAAAATACTTTACATAATAATAAATTATTAATTTATTCAAGTATTTGTTTCCGGATCATTTTGAAAACTTAATGATGTTTTATTTATTCCCTAGCTGGTCCCGGCGTGCGTTGCAATGCAAATTCAAATAAATAATTAAATAATTGTTTTTCCCTGCGTATCCTTTCCTTTTCCCGCCTTCCCGCTCCCCTCTCCCGCTCCCCCGTCCCGCCAACTCCCCTCCCGCGTTCCATATATTCAGTCCCTGTACATTCTGTTTTCAAAAAGCTAGCGTGCCACCTGTTAATAAAATTATTTTTTTTGTTTTTCTTTTACTCACAAATAATTGCCCAAGTTGCCTCTAAAATTATGAAAGACTACATTTTTTAATGGCTTATATTTTATAATTTAAAGCAAAAATAAATAAAGGAGCTCACATCCGTACTAGATATTTGATATACCTTTTGATTACAAAAAATAATTTTTCAGTTTGGTTGGGTAATTTGATCTCAAATCCAAATTTAAGATTTGTACGAACTGGCCGAAATGGGCCGCGCGTACGTTCCTCTTAAACTTGAAAATCAATTGTTTGGCTTAATTCAATTTCTTTTTGATGATTTAAAAGTCTGTATTTTCGGAATTTTGAAAGAAAGGCAAGATATCAATTATATTTCTTGATCTCAAAAACGGTAAAAAAGCAGAAACGAAACTATGAACAACTCTGCTGCAAAACTACAAAATTGCACATCCGTATTGTTCAGTATAATTTTTTTGAATATTTTTTTTCGGAGCACTTTTTGCCCCTTTCTCGCTAATAATAATCAGGCGTATACAAAATAATGTGCTGTTTCTCTGTGACGTTTGACATTACTGTCAAAAATGAATACATTACGATGTTTATTTTTGTTTTTAAAGAAAGACAAACGTGACATTAGAAAATCTCATACTACCATCACAGTAAGCGGAAAATATTTATTGTTTTGTAATGGAGGATTTAGCCAGCTGATGAATTGAATTCAAGACGCCTGGGTGGGAACCAGACATGATGCTAACTCAGTCGCTGACCAATATATGCACCAATGCACACAAACCTGTTGTGTTGTTTGCAAAATGCTTCTTGTAAAAGTGGCATATATCCTCAGTATATGGTGAAAGAGCCCCACTCGAAACATAACAAGAAATGGCTTTAGCCGTGTTTGGTGTCCAGATCTCAACAGTCAAGCACGTCCCCACCTTCCTCTTCCCCATCTTCTTCCCGTCCATACCATCTTCAGGCTCACAACCCTGCCATAGTTTCACTGGTTGGGAGCAATTGGGACTTTGATGCGGTATTCACATAAAAGAGAACCTCAAATATAAAAACTGCAGAAAAAATAAGGGTAGGCAGAGAGGAAGGACCGCCGAATAACTCTGTCTTGGCACACACTCATTGCTTCAGTCACATTCAAAAATCGTCTCCTACACATAAATACATTGGTTCACTAGATTGTGCCCTCGAATTCCTCTACCATTCACATTATCTTTGCACTTTTTTCTTCGTTGATCCGCTCTACAAGCCCAAACAAAATTTTTCACGAGGTCATATTATATGGTTTTCCAACACTTCAAGGATTTCATTTCTACAAAATTCAGTCTACTGTCCTTCCTCTGCTAGTTCTATACCTCATTGCCATACATCAGGGTAAGTACCAGCACTCCATTGTGGACGCTAACCTCGTCTCTTTGGATATTTTTTACAGCAATGTAAAAAAAAGATTATCACGTGTAATAAGAAGATTGGAAGCCGTGATACAATGTCTTATTTTTATCAGATTATACCGCGATCGTGAGCTGAATACCAAACCAAAACCAACCCAAGTAAAGTGGATATTTTTGAAATTTTATACAGTATTATTTGATAATTTATACAAAAATATATGTTTACGTCTATTGTGTGACTAATAAAAAGCTACTTCACATATATAAATGATAATATATAAGTACATTAATAAATCACATATTTCAAGGCTCTGCGTATTTTTCGTATTTTTTGGTGGCAACCGACGTCCCACCGTTTGGCCCACCGAAATAATATAAAATGGAAAATTATAATTTTTTGTAAATTATTTGCCGATTTAAAATCAAAAATCAACTTTTACGCTGGTATATACAGTATTTGGATAAGAAGTTTTATCCTTGATGCATTTGATTCTTCTTTTTTCGTATGGTGGGGGGGGTCAGAGGGGGACATCTAGATCTGCGAGCCAGTCTAGGGCCTAAGGCATTGCCCTGTGGACCTCATCAATCCCGTCGGGGAATGAATGGAGCGGGCATTCGTTGACCGCTTTTTCGGTGGTCTGCACCTCACCGCATTCACACATCTCCGACTCATTAAGGCCCCATTTATACATACATCATATGGGCACAACGGCTATGGGAGCACCTTATCCTATTGATGGCGGATCAGAGTTTGCGAGGCAATGAGAACCCAGGCTGTCTCTCAGTGGGGTCTTGTACGAGATGGGCATTTTTCACCTTGACCGATTGCCACTCAAGCTTCCACCTATCTTCTGGGGTGAGAAATGATTGGAGGAGTCTTTCTCCTTCTGTCCAGAAGGGTTTTCGGGACTTCAAGCGGCATGCCGGGTGAGAGACGACATCATCGTGCAAAGGTATTGCGCTTTTTTGCAGCGCCTTCTTGTACTCCCTTAGTGTTGCAATCTCTCGCCTGATATTTGCGGGGTAATATTTGCAAGTACGGGATGCATTTGATTGAAAATATGTTTTATATTTTTGGTATTTTGCAGTACATCCTCTCTGCACACCCCTTCGGGGACACTTAATTATATTTATGTAAGTAGGTATACCATATTTTCCCTAAACCGACTGCATATTGTATACAAGTCTGCTAAAGGGTTATCGAATCAACCGTCATCGAATCTTTTACAGTTAGATATAAAGTCCTTACTAATTTCTCAAAACCATAAAAAATAATATTGCTATAAACTCTTCGACCAAGTTTACTAGGTCAATGTATATATAAACTGTATCTTTTTTTCTTAGTGTTTATAAATAATATCTTAATTTGTATTTTTTTCTAAGTAGCCAAAAGAAGCAAGGCTGGATGTCCATAATAGTGGGCTGACACCAACCCTGATGCACGGCAGTATGGAACTGGAGAAGAACGGTGAAAGTAGACTGAATGATGAAAATAAATCCCTGAGACGCAGGTGTGGTAAAACCGTGTATGATGGTGTGAGAAATGTGGAATGTGGAAGTATGGAGGTGAAGGTGAAGGTGCGGAGGTGAAATGTGGCGGAGGATTCGCAAAGAATGCAAGGCAGATGTAAGCCTAATGAATAAGATTAAGAAAGGGACGCTTAAGTGGTTTGGACTTTGGCCGTGTGGACCGGATAAATGAAGATATTAGGGTAATATTTGACGCAAAAGTGAATGATAGAAGAAGTCGGGAAGCCCGAGGAAGACAACGCCAAAAACTTGAGATGGGACATTTCTTTTTCAAGAGGCGACTTAACAGAATATTACCTATGAATGATACGAAGTATGAATTCCATGAGTAATATGGCAGTCTATCCTCTGGTAATCACACGGAATATGTGGAGTGATGATTATTTTTAAGAATACCTCCACACGGGAGACTCAGAGCAAAATAATTTCCCTCAGGGCCTTTATCAACTTTTCGGATGCTGTGTGGAGGGTTTTCAGAAAACTTACTTTGGTAAAACAGTACTTTGTAAATATCGCTACGGGAGGTACCTAATATCTTAATAAAAATAACAAATTAATGATAAGCGAATTCCTCAATAAACAAGAAAATAATTATTTATGGGCTTAGAGAGAAACGCACTTGCGTTGAAACATCACTAATTGAGCTTTATAAATAAAACCGTATCATTTTAAATTGTTTGCCCGATTAAGGATTCGAGTACCGTCTACGCCTCGTCTGCTTTCTCGACAGATTAGCGAATTAAAACTATTAGAAAACAGTTTATTTACACAGTTACTTTGTAATAACAAACATTTTGCCATTCTTAGAAATTGAATTATTTAAAAGTACATCAAATAAATGTATTTAATAACCACATTCCTTATTAACTCATTCTTCTTCCATACTCAGCTAACAGTCTACAATGAAGTGCTGGTACTAACCCTGAAGTATGGGCAGTAAGGCATAGAACTGGCAGAGAAAGGCAACTTTCCCTTATCCCTCTCCTCCGCTCCCAACCCAAATCCCTAATTTGCAGTATATTTCAGTTATAATCACACTTATTTTATTATTGTGTATTGGTTTATCATTTGTTGAATTCAGATTTGTACTATTATTATTTTTTTTTAATTGCTGCTTAGTTCTGTTTTTCTTTCACTTTTCTTAAATATTCTAGTTTACATTCAGTTAGTCTTGTTTCTAAATACCTATCTGTGATAGTATTAATAATTGGTCTGTTTTTTTATCGTCCTTTTATGTTTATTGTATTAATAAGAATTTTAATGTTCCTTAAATGAATAAATAAATAGCATTTTTAATACGTAAAACACAGACACTTCCAAAGAATATTTGATTTATGGTGAACGTTCGAATATTGTTTTCCCCATTATCTCAAAGCTTAGTATTTTTAGATGTCTGACTAATCAACTGGACGATCGCAATATTTTGCTTTATCATTCGATGTAGGTACCAACGTTGGGATGGGTCAGATAGGTCTCATATCGTTGTATATCCCTTACTGACATATAGAGAAATACGTTTTAAATGGTGTTGGAAAGAGAAAACTCCACGCTTTGTGTTCAAAATGATTTAACCATAAATTAATTCAAATGTGCGACATTATGAAACCAAAGTTTCCGACCGCAATTGGAAAAAAAAATGAAACCTTGGGATTTGTGTGTTTTTTAAATTTTTTTCGTTTTCAGCAATTTTAGTCAGAAAAAAGTGAGGTGAGCCAATTTTAAAACTTTTTTGTTTGCATTAAAAAAAAATTATATTTCAATATTAAGTATATTTCAAAAATTGTATTTCATCACCTTTCAAAAACAGTTTTTAGTCTTCGAATTCCTTTGGAAATATTCTATTGCAAAGTGGAAATATTTTGACCTTCCGAAAAATGTAGCAGAGGCCTGAGGGGTTAAACAGGTGAGAGATATTGCCTCACACGCAATAGTCATTCATTTAATTAATGAAATGATAAAACTCGAATTTTTTGGCATTTATTTTGTGTTTTGAGAAAAAGTCAGTTTGGAGTCCAGTATTATTAATATTATTAATTTTTAATTAAATGAAGACATTATGAGCGAAACTCTTGAGTTTCGCTCATAATGTCTTCATTTAATTAAATATTACAGTTTGAGGTTTTTCTCATAAAGTTAAAATAATAAATAATAATATTCATCCCAGACTTGCAGAAGAGTCAATAGATGTCGCACATTAAATAAAATGGATAATAATTTATCCAGACACCATCTAGATTGCATTTAGTTCGAGTTGAATCTTGCAATCATTCATAAAGATGGCAGCCAATAAAAATATGCGTTAAGAAAAATGAAGATAATATGGGTGGTTCTTAGTCGAAGTATGGGTACAGTTAAAAGTGACCGAATTGGATATCGACACCTTAGCTCAGTGGATAAGAGCGCCCAACCCGGAAAGTAGGGAGGTCCTGGGTTCGAGTCCCAGAGGTGCCAATATCTTTTTCTGATTTTTCTGTTTCCAGATTTTCGATTGAGTTTCGCTCATAATGTCTTCATTTAATTAAATATTACAGTTTGAGGTTTTACTCATAAAGTTAAAATAATAAATAATAATATTATTAATATTATTATGGATATTTTTTGTAATTCATCTTGTGTGAGATACTCAGAACTACTTGTTATAGCGGTTAGAGAGAGAGAGGACTTTAAAATAGTAAGTATGACGTAATGGTTAGTCATCGTCCAGTCGGTGGATTGACTGGGTGAAGACTGAAGACCTTGGTAACAGCTTGGCAGAGGAAGGTTTTTTGGTAGTCGAGTTCGATGATTCTTGATTTAAAAATAAGAAAAGTAGGTACCTGATATATTACAAAGTAGACATTGCTCAATGATTAAGGAAAAATAGCTACATTTTAAATTCCTGCAAATATATTTAAAATTAAAAACAAAACTGCTTGGAAGGCGACCATGCTGACCATTACACCGCTAACCATTGTAATAACGGCGGCACAAATTCATGCCGTTTTATGTAGGTACCTACTGAAAATAATAAGAAATATATATTTTTGAATTTACGAATTTAACGTTTATCACATCACATTCAAAATTATATTATTCATCCCAGATCCCAGCGCAGACCTGTGAAAAATCAGGATATTACTAGGGTAGACTGAAAAGTAATGTACACGTGCTTGTATAGCGCGAACAAAATCACCTTTAGAAGCGCGCCAGGTGGAATATGGAAGTGACATTCCTCCTCTATAGGTACGCGCAAATTTAAGGTCGTTGAATTCATCCAGTGTATTTTGAGAATCGGAAGTATGGAGAGGTGTTATGTCGTATAATTCGAAAATTAAAATAATTTTATCGATTTATAGCTTTGTTACAATCAGTTTAGAAATTACACACAACCGAAATTAGTATTTTTGATCAAATCCCGAAAGAATTATAATGTGGGTATGTGGTGGTAGGTGATAGATTTCAATCGTTTTTAAATTTTGCTAGGCTATTCCTATGACTTTAGCCGTGTTTGGTGCCCAGATCTGAATGATTAGGTAGGTTGGTACTACCCAACTTCTCCATTCCAGCTTCCTTCAGCCTCACAATTCCCAAAATGGTGATGATAGTCCTACTGGTTCTCGGTTGGTACGCTGGTGTAGATGTGAAGTAAATTTAGAACGAGAAAAACACCGCGCAACAAATTCGCTAGCGGTAAAATAGTTTGTAATATTGATGTGGCGATGCGCCCGAGAAATTGGTAAATTATAGTAATGCCTTTTAGAAGCGATGACGATTTTAATGATCAAGGCGTAGAAAGTGTCGTGAAGATAAAACTATTTATAAACTATTTGTAAACATGTAAATAAATCTCCTACGCACGCACAGGTGACATTTATTTTAAAGAGTTCTCGTTTGAATGTTTGTAGTAAGTATTTATGCATGACCGATTGGATTGGATCAATATACTATGGAAAACCCGCCCGCAGTGCCCTCTTACCACGCAGAAGTACCCTCTTACCCCCAGTCCACACACAGTACACCAATAGACAAGCAAGAACATGTTTAACTTGATTCTACTGAACACTGCATACATTTTTTTGGTTCTGACACTGATATATCCGTTGAAAATTTGGGAGATGATTTGAAAATATGGGTCTTGGCGGCGGATGCGCCTGTCCATCAGCTGCATGACGGGACGTATCGGGAGAGGCCGGATTGGGGAAACACTTTGACCTCTCCAGCTGGTTTCTCTCGACCCATAGTATTGCACCGCAGCTGGAGGGATGGATTCATATGTCCATCACTCCTTGACACGCAGACCCGCAAATTCCTATTCACCCCTCTCATCCTTTTCCTTAAAAATTCTATTGTTACCTACATAAACAATATTATGTCTTTAATGAGAAACAGAGGCACCGTTTCCTCATACACCAATAGGAATCTAGGTAGTGAGAAAAAGAGAAACCATTTGCTCGTGTACCGATAGGTATCTACTTTATGAGAATGAGAGATACCGTTTCCTCGTGTACCAATAGGTAATAGGTACCTACTTTATGAGAAAAAGAGAAACCACTTCCTCGTGTACCAATAGGTATCTATTTTATGAGAATGAGAGATACCGTTTCCTTGTGTACCAATAGGCAATAGGTACCTACTTTATGAGAAAAAGAGAAACCATTTCCTCGTGTACCAATAGGTATCTACTTTATGAGAATGAGAGATACCGTTTCCTCGTGTACCAATAGGCAATAGGTACCTACTTTATGAGAAAAAGAGAAACCATTTCCTCGTGTACCAATAGGTATCTACTTTATGAGAATGAGAGATACCGTTTCCTCGTGTACCAATAGGCAATAGGTACCTACTTTATGAGAAAAAGAGAAACCATTTCCTCGTGTACCAATAGGTATCTACTTTATGAGAATGAGAGATACCGTTTCCTCGTGTACCAATAGGCAATAGGTACCTACTTTATGAGAATAAGAGAAACCATTTCCTCGTGTACCAATAGGTAACTACTTTCGCAGAATAGCCGTCATGGTTGGACAAACAAAACATAAACATATGAAAGGGGGCACCTGTCGGTCAGATATAGTCATTTAAATACCTGCATTTAACATCAACATGGGGTCATTCATTACATTGAACCTAATGTATTGGAAGTGGGGCATATATTATTAGTATGTAAATAATTATTAATATATTCAGGTTCAGTAACTTAAGGTGAACTATGTTTCTCTATCTGTTTATACATAATAAGATATTGCCTAGTGCCTAATAAGTAAAATTAGTATACGTAATAGAAATGTAATATGTGTAGTGTGTGAATATCCAAAAAACACAATGTATTCAATAGGAACAAAAAAACACTATGTACCTAATAGGAATAAAACAAAATGTCCAAAAAATTATGTACTCAATAGGAACAAAACAAAATTACCAAAAATGCATTTTGTACTCAATAGGAACAAAACAAAATGACCTTAAAAAACATTATATGCTCAATAAGAACAAAATAAAATATCCAAAAAAGATTATGTACTCAATAGGAACAAAACAAAATGTCCAAAAAACCATTATATGCTTAATAAGAACAAAATAAAATATCCAAAAAAGATTATGTACTCAATAGGAACAAAACAAAATGTCCAAAAAACATTTTAAGCTTAATAAGAACAAAATAAAATATCCAAAAAAGATTATGTACTCAATAGGAACAAAACAAAATGACCAAAAATGCATTATGTACTCAATAGGAACAAAACGTCAAAAAAAACATTATATGCTCAAAAGGAACAAAATAACATATCCAAAAAAGATTATGTACTCAATAGGAACAAAAAAGATGTATAAAAAACCTTATGTGTTCAATTGGAACAAAACAAAATATCAAAAAAAAAAACATTATGTGCTCAATAGGAACAAAACAAAATCTCAAAAAAAAAACATTATGTACTCAATAGGAGCAAAGCAAAATATCCAAAAAAACATTATGTACTCAAAAGGAACAAAACGAAATGTCAAAAAACATTGTGTTCTCAATAGGAACAAAATAAAATGTCAAAAAAAACATTGTGTACTCAATAGGGACAAAACAAAATGTTCAAAAAATGTTTAAATCATTATCTCAAAAGTAGCTTTTTGGAGAAACAGCAAATTGGCCCGGCTCATAAAGACGAAGTGGAGGTATGAAAGAACGAATGTTAGAGCGAGCGCGCTAATATTAAAATGATAATATTTAAGCGAAAATAGTGAAAATGTTTAATAAAACACAACCTTTTAAAATAGAGCTAATGTCTCGCAGGAAATGTCTTAAATAGCATTTAAAGCAAGTAATTTTTTTCGTACACACGACTTGTCAAATAACAGAAAAGAACGTGTTTTAAATAATTTTCGGAGTATACTTTGCGACGTTGATACTGAAATCATCGCAATATGCGAGTTTAAGGTCCAAAAAGCGGTGTGCTTCCCCGCGCATGCCTTTCTCTGTCGCACTTATTCTTGTCGCATCTTACTGTCTCGTTTACGATCATTGTAAAATCAGTAAACTTCCTGTATAGTGTACATACACACCAAACTTTAAAACTGGCCTGAACATGGTACGATTCATTCTCACGCAACTACTGACTGACTTTACAATGAGCGTAAGCAAAAGGGACGCGGAAAAAGTGTGAATGCGTGAAAAATATGTAAAATGCGTCATGCCACTTTTTGACCTTAAAGTCGCCTATTGCGACGATTTTTGTATGGCATATCAAGTTCACGTCGGCAATTAAGTTTGGCGCTAAACGAAAAAGTTTATTCCAATCTAAGTACGTAATTAATTTTCACTAATATTGTAAATTGTATTATATTCCAACTTTTACAGACACTATTGAGACATTAATAGATCTCTGAAAATAAGACAATCTTTATTGTTATTATAATTACAAATGGAATTTAATAAAATATTTTGCCTTCTACGGCAGCCAGACGAGGAAATTGCAGAAAAAAAGTAACAGGAACGCAGGAACGCGAGCAGTCGTGTAAACGCGTGGACAAGATATGATAAATGACCGGATGGGTTGGGATATTATTCACATTATGTAGAACGCAAAACAAACATTACGGGTTACAAGAGATGGTAAGAAAGGGGCCCTTTGATCAGGATCACGGCATGATCTGTCATGATCACGAGGAGAGAAATGCTAAATACGGAACGATTAAAAAATGGATATAATTATATTTGCTTATGATGTACTTAAAATCCTCGAAAGGTGAGTTTTTTTTCATTGACTCCGCACAGGAGTGTGAGGAGGGTCTTTTTTAGCAGAATCTTGAAGAGATGCATGTTGTAGGAGCGGGGAAAAAAGGAGGCCGGCATATTGTTCCACAGCCGAGCTGTTGAACTCAAGAACGAGCCGTAGAAGCGATCCGTTCTCGTGGGACGTGTGTCAACCGTGTACATACGTTGGGCGCGCGTTTGTCGTGTTTCCAAAAGGATCAATGACGCAATTCCTCGGAGCATCTTTCATTGTAATACCGGTAGAACAAGATCAGAATACCTAACTGACGAATGTGCTCTAAAGATTGCGATCAGCTTATTAAGATATAGATAGGATAAGTCAAAGGTTTTTTTCAGGTATTTTGGGGCTCCAAACCAGAGGTGGCTGCCAAATTCAACAGCCTTGTTATTTATACAGGATGAGCAGTTCTGGCGATGTGCAATTTACACCGATTCATTATAATGAGGCCCTAACGACAACGAATTTACACAGATGTACACGCCAATCTTTAATGCCGCCCTGAACTTGATACAATCCATTCTCGCGCAGTAACTGACTTTACAATGAACGTAAGCGAAAGAGAACGATGCGTAAAAACATACGTGCGACAAAGAACGGCGTGGGCGGGGAGGCATGCCATTTTTCTGACATTAAACTCGTCTATTGTGACGAGGCCGGCTTTAAAGTTTGGCGTGTGCTTTTTTTGTGTAGAATTGTTAGATCAATTGAATTATTCATAGCAAGGTACGTTTTTTCTAAAATTAGTTATCGGGCTTTGAAAACTTTTAAATTGATCGTACCTACCTCGTACTAGCAATGATTGTGTAGTTTATTTTATTTATTTCATTATTTTAATAATACATTTGGTTATAATAATGACGTATTGCCCATCTCACTAAAACGCCTGTGTTGAGATGGCAATTTACAAAGTGGTGGTTGTTATCTGTGTTTACGATGTTTAAAATAATATCGATGTTATAGCATTATTTTACCAATGTTTAAACTATAAGCATTTGCATATCAAAAGATAAATAAAAATTATGTTTTCATATGAGTTTAATGTTTTCAAATGAATCCGTGTCATCTACGTAATATTCGAATGCAAACAATGGCAACTTAAAATTAATTACATACATAATTAGTTAATGTTTTGATTAATATTTTGTACGGATGCACATTCCTTGGATAATTATTTAAAAATATGCAATGAAGCAATATTTCTTAGGCATTAATATTGTGTGATTTTCTATTAATAATGTAAACAAACGTGAGTGAATGAACGTAAAACAACACTGGCAGATTTAAAAAGTTTAGTAATTCAATGAAATCAAATAAAAATGATGAATTTAAAACATTTATTTTCAACATTTTTAATATGAACGTCCCTTTCAAAACCGTTTTTCTTACCGTCAAGTTAATTTTTTTCGCTCTTCACTCATACAGGTCTCATAGAAATCGTTGTGTTTACCTTACTATCAAAGTGAGAAATTTCGTATTAAAGCCTCAATTACATTAAGCTAGTTTACAAGCTACTAGCTGGTAAGTTTAAAAGCGGGTGCATCGGCGAGTGAGATTGTCATGATAATGTTCAAAACTGTCTAATCGCTCAGCAGCTGCAATAGCAGCTAAAATAACGACTCCCGCCGATAACAACGGCTGCCGCCCGAACTAATTCTGACAGAGGAAATCAGCTGTTGGTGGGCCGCCATCTTTAGGCAAACACTAGCGAGTGGCGAGTAAAGTTGACCACCTTTAAACTTTTTTCGTAGATTGTCCACAATCTGCTAGTTAGCAAGTAATACGATGACACCGAGCGAGTTTACTAACAGATAGTGAATTTCCCAGTTAGTAGCTTGTAAACTCGCTCTATGTCATCGAGGCTTAACAGTGTTAGAAAGAGAAGACATCACGCTTTATATTCAAATATAAAAGTTACAAAATATACCACAAAAGTAGTAAAATGTCGATTTTCATGAAACCAAAGCATCGGATCTCAATTTTTTTTTTAAATTAGGAAACTTTGGGAATTTTTTATTAATTATTTTCACATGGAAAGGCAATGAAGCGAAGTGACAGTAATGCATACAATGCATTTGTCTAGTACCTTTGTAATTTTTTAAAACTTTTTTGTTAGCATCCAAAATTATTATATTTCAAAAATTATGTACAACAAAAATTATGGGTAAATATTGCTCTAACCGCCGCACTTTTATTAGGAAATTAAATTACATTTCAACTAATTGCGTTTGGATAGATAGGTACCTAGTAAAAGATGCATTGAAATTACTTTTTTTAATCATTTAAAGTCCAACATTTTTCACACATAAAACGATCCCTTAACCGCCAAGTTGGTTGTTTTTTATTACATTGGCGAGGTTTCGTTTTAATCTAAATAAGCATGAATTACTTAATTAACCCAAACTAAGAACCTATTTTGTGCGTGTAAAAAGTTTTTTCATGAAGCAATTGTTGAAGTGAAGAATAATTTTCAGAACCTGTTCCAGTGCGGCGGTTAAGGGAATAATTACCGTGTTATGTATTTACTACATCGAAAACTTGTAATGTCCACTTTTTGGCGAAAATGAGTTTTGAACTAAACTAAACTAAAATTGAATGTATGTACGTGTAAAAATATGGCGTCAGCTCTCCAAAGATACAATGTTTATTAGAATATTTTTTAAAGGAATTCAATATTTTTATTTAATTCACCGAAATAATAGTTATGTACAATATTCTGGCTTTTGTGGAACAAAGTAAAACAAAGCGATTTTATTTGACTTCGACTAAATATATTGTAAACAAATTTATTATTTTTATTCTTATATTGAAGTTCATGTGTTATTTTAATGACTCATCCATATTGAAAGCACATAATAAATAACCAATTTGCTCATTAAATAATATAAAATCACAAAAGCCGGTCAGTTCTTGAATAAATTATACATAAAAATAATGTAAACAAAATTTTGAGTCATTTTCTTATCTCAATGAAACCAAATGCAAATTTAAAATTCATGTTGTTAGAATAAAATAAAATAACAAATTATAAAAACTCACCATTCAAAAGTTTAAACTGAAATCCCAAACCGAACCACAATAGTTTCACAAAGTTTTTTTAACAAAATAAAAACAATTGATTTCTTTTGTCAAAAAATCAAAAATTACTTCACGTCCTTTTGTGCATTAGAATACAAAGCGTACAAAACAAAACGCACCTATTACACACGATTTTCAATTGTCAGAATTTGAATATAGAATAGAACGCCGGTTTTGAATTCGAATTTCGAAGTATTGTTCGTTTGACGCGCTCACAGGACGCATGCGCGCAACTCAACGTTCAGATGAATACTGAAAAATATTTGAATACTCTCTCAATATCCAGCCTACGGGCCACACAAAACTTAAGCGTTACTAAAATGGCAAGCAAAATTACATCTGCGCTAACAAAGTCAAATCACATGCTCAATACAAAATTGTATTTCGTAATAATGATAAAACTCTTTTACTAACAGTAAAAATATAACATTTATATTCCTTTGAAAGAACTCTCATTGCCTGTCTACTGCAAATCAGTAGTTATCCACTATTTTTTACACCCTGAGTAAAAAAATTTGGGCATTTGTATGATTTATTTAATGTTTTTGTATAGTTGGTTTGATTTTTTGAAGACTTGTTGTTATATTAGTGTATTTGGGGAAAGAATGCATCCAGAAATGGCATCAGATCTCTTGAGAAGAATAATGTCGGCTGTTCCCGCCGAAAAATAGACGATTTTTCGAAAGATTGATAATTTAGTCTGTTCAAAAATAATAATGTGGAAGAGTGGAATATACTGTCAATATCGCCCTGATTCAGAATTGAAACGTTGCTTGAAATGGCTTTAGCCGGATTTGGGGACTTTTTTTACATCATCTCCTTTTTTTATACCATCTTTAAAAAAACCTCGAGTCTGTGCGGAATCGGGTGGTCCGTTTGGTAGACTCTCCCACCTTAACGAACGGATTGCAATCTTTAGAGCACAGGCGTCGGGTGGGAATGATTTCCCTGTTCTACCGGTATTTCAATGGAAGATGCTCTGAGGAACTAGCGTCATTGATCCCTTCGGTACCGGTGCATAGTCGGGAGACACGCCAATCGCGCGCCCAACATATGTACACGGTTGGCATTTTTCACGCGAGAACGTGTCGTTTTTTCGACTGGTTCTTGAGTTCAACAGCTCGGCTACGGAACGATTTGCCGGCCTCTGTGTTTCCTCCCTCTCACAACATGGGTCTCTTCAAGACCAATGTTCATTCCTTCCTCATCTCAAAAAGACTCTCCACATATAGGCGCTGAGGGAAATTATTTTCCTCAGGGCCTCCTGTGTGGAGTTAATATAAAATAAAGGAAAAGGGGTGGTTAGAAATCTGGAGGTCTGTGTATCCAGGAGTAACGCACGTATGAATCCATCCCTCCCACTGCGGTGCAAGACTATGGAGATGTTCCGCCTGAAGAGTTCTAGGTTAGTCCTCCTTCAACCAGTCTCTTCCGATCCAGTCCGCCACGCAGTAGGTGTAACCTCACCACATGAACCCGGACACCTTTACTAAGTCACCAAACGTAGCGAACCACTTGGGACGACCTATGGCAGGAGTGTTTGTTTATCCAATAAATGGTTCCCAAAATGACAGTAAAAACAACGTCCTCCTCAAAAAGACTCAAATTTCCTCAGGGCCTCCTGTGTGGAGTGTGGAGTTAGAGTATAAAAAAATTATTGGCCATCATCAGAGCAATCTTCACCCTGTAGATTGCAGTTCGATCAAACTCAAAACTGCACTCGAACCACCAACGTTTCGAAGCCATGAAGTGTGGCATCTTCTCCTATTATGTCGTTCGTCAATCTATTACGTAATCTTCTATGTAAATTTGGATCTAATTAGTTTGGAATGCGATAGAATACCAATTAATAGATACCGATGACAATCAGTTCAATCAAAACCATATAGTCATTGTTACTGAATTAATTATGCATCAATCATTGTTTTGACTATTACACAATAGGAGTATAAAGCTGGATACACACGAATCAGCCGAGCCACGCCGAACCACGCGGAGCCACGCCAAGCCAGAACATTTTGACCTAAGTCACGCAGAGTAAACAACTCGAACTTGTGAACTAAAGTGTACTTATGGAGTTGCATAAAACAGGTTATTTTTCACAAATATTCAACGAAGTTTATTTAATATAATAAATAATATAGACAGGTGCATAAAATAGATATACTTTCCCATATTTTTCTATCATCCAGTTAAAACCATGTCAGCTTGAAAAGTCCATGCGTCTGAGCCCCGAGTTCACAGTGAACGGATTTTGACTCGGGAATTTTTTTTTACAATAACTCCACACGGGAGGCCCTGAAGAAAATCTTTCCCCTTAGGGTCATCTTTGGGGATGCTGTGTGGAGGGTATTTTAGGAAACGAAGGAGAGAGAGTTCTGCGAAGAATAAGGGTATGAAGGGTGGGTAGTAAGTGGGGGTCAGTGTGTCCAAAAGTGACGGACTTATGGATCCATCCCTCCCACTCCGGTGCCAGGCGATATTCCGAGAGGTCCTGCTGGAGAGATCAGAAGATCTCCCTCAACCAGTCTCTCTGGATCCGGCCTACCACGCAGTACGTGGGCAGATGTATCCGCCTCCAAGATCCGGACAAACCTGACCCCTTGAACTCGTGCACCCCTGCTACGTCACCAAACGTAGCGAACCACTTTTGGTGACCTATGGGAGAGGTTTTGGTTATTCAATAAAGGTTCCCGGGGCGGTGGTACCCATACGGATCTATGTGGTTTTTACACTCACGGCGTAGCCGGCAAGCAATTAAAATAAAATTCGCCGTTTTTGTAAAAAAAATCCTCAAGGGCGTTATACAATTTGTTGTGAATTCTTAGGCACTATTTAATTTTATTATTGAATTACAAACAGATACAGAAAACGTACTTTTGATAAAGTTACTTTTATTACAAAGTTTACGCTTGGAGGAAATACGACTTAGCATCTAGAGGACAATATATTCAAAACACCAGACATTGCTTGATTTTACTTTTGCTACCTTTATTACTGTTGATCTTACATTTATGAGAAGATTAGTGGCAAAAATAGAGCTGGTACTTATTTTGAAAGACTTGGAAATTTTTTTGACTCTTTAGGACTGGAGAAATTTTATGAAATGACCTTAGAGAGCTTGCAAGTTCTTATTTACTTATATTTTTCCACAACTAGTTATTTAAAAAGGGCTGTGAAGGTGAGGGTAAAAGGTTTTTGATTTTTTGAATATGATTGTCTGCCTGAAAAGATGAGTTTTGAGTATAGCTCTAAATTCTGCCATTTTAAAATTATGTGGTGGTATTCCAGGCTATTCCTGACACTGAAAGCACGTCCACCTAACTTATTATCTGGCGTTCGCTTTGGTTCCTGCAATCTTCCGATAGTTGATAGCGTTAGGGTTATCCGATAGTTGAAAAAGGTTGACTTCGCTACATCGGCGCTAGGATTCAGCGCTTTGGATCGGCTCGGTGGACTTTTGGTTTTGAAGTCTGTCGAGCCACGCCGGGCCATCCATACAATGAGCTTTAGCTCGCGCGTCAGCGCGTGGCTATTTGGCTTGTTAGGTTCAAATAGCCAAAAAACTGCTAACTTGGTCTCATCATTTTTTGTTAAGCACCATGTCTCACAAGGGGTTCCATGCCAACTGGGAATAATGTCAACTCAACACCTCCTTGAAAAGTCATTAAAATCTGTTAAAAAAATATTTTTAAATTAGCCGATAACCCTAACCTAACTTAACCTATTTAACCAATTTTTTATATATACATTTTAATCACTCTAAATGACTTATCTGAGATGGTTCTGAGTTGGTTTCATTCCGAGTTGGCCGGTCACCCTCACAAGGATAGGTCTCAAATATTTCAAAGTAGGTTCTTATTACTATCAAAATTTTAAACTCTGGTCTTAACGTGTTCTTTGATTACCTCTTACACCCTTCACTGCGACATTGAATCACGATTCGTATGAGGACATTGGAAATGCGTTCTGCACTGCCTGCCCTGTTATGCACGAATCGGTGAGATTAAATTCATATCAGGGAACAAAGAAATAACATTTTAATAATCAACTCACCATCACCACCGCATCGACAGCCTGTGGCAGACCTCTAAGGTACTTGATTCTTAGGTCCAGAATCGTGTTCAAAACCAGACGATTAAAATTAAATAATATACCTACATACGTAGAAATAATATTTTGTTTTTTGCCACTGATAACTCCGTTGTAGGCTCTCTCCCGTTACAAACATGACCTCAATGTGAAATTAAAAAGTAAAAATAAAGCTGTAGATTTCTATACAAAGCAAATAGTTTTATATTAACTTCTAACTCTCAAAAGTAATAATTAGCATAAAATGGCAAAATAAAAATTATTCAAGTCAATTTATTTGTCAAAGCATTCAATTTTGGAGGAGGGTATGAGTAACGCCGCCCCGGAAATAACCAACACCCCTGCCATTGGTCACCCTAAGTGATTCACTACGTTGGGTGATTGTGTGAGGGGAGGGTGTCTAAGTCTTGGCAGCGGATGCGTTTGCCCACTTACTGCGTGGCGGGCTGGATCTGGAGACTGTTGTAGGAAAATCTTTTGGCCTCTCCATCCGGACTCTTTCGATTCATCGCCTTGCACCGCAGTGGGAGGCATGGATTCATACGTCATACACATCTCTCATACCTTTTTCCCTCTCAAAACTTCCTCTTCTTCCTTTCCCTAAAAAGACCCTCCACACAGCATCCCTAAAGATGACAGGCCTTGAGGGGTTTTTTCAGGCCTCCTGTGTGGATTTTAAAATCCTTAGAGTGATAATATGTTGGTAGTTACCTACCTACCTACTGTAAGACCGTAAGTTAGGCAAAAATAACACATAATTTTTTCTTGTCATAGCCCCAAATCCTTCTCACAACGTACCATCTTGAAGCAACGTGATTATAAAATGTCACTTAACACCACATCTGTCAAACACTAATATTGTTTTTGAAATGGTTCAATAAAAATAAATTACAAAATTTAAAGCCAAACAGATAAAGTAATGATATACCTACGGCATATTATGCGATGTTTACGCAGGCCTTTAGGCGACCCTAATAAATTAGGCTTATTCGTTAGGCCAGCGGTTGTCAACAGTTGTGCGATAGGGGCACCGTTGAGATTAGGCAAAAAAATTATGCGCAGTACATATTATTAAATCTACTTGAAAATTTGTTACTTAACCAATACATCTAAAAGCTCATAACATTGACATCAACAAGGAAAACAGCAGGTGACAATTGTATCCCCTCCCCCAATAACCTCGTTCAGTTTTGTTCACCGTTAATCTTAAATACAATGTAACACACAAATATTAATACAGATAATAAACACACTAATAAATTTACTGTATTTTTAATAATGCAGATTAAAGGATATAAATTTCTCTAATAAACAATAATCAATATTAATCTCAAATAACCTAACAGGTAAGTATGATCCCGTATAAAGTTTTAAAAGATATTATCTGCCTGTCTTTAAAATAAATAAATCATAATATGTAGTATTTAATTAATGAAGACAATGCTTCGATGCCCTGAAAGAATAGAGTTCAAGATCTGCTTAATGACCTTCAAAGCATTGCAAGGAATGGCGCCAGCCTATATATCGGAACTATGTGTCCGACAAAACTTAAGCGATAGACAGCTTACTCTGAGGTCAGCAGATCTAGATATTACTAATCGCTTAATCGAACTTTCTAGGTCAAATCGAGCCGTTTACTATGATCGATCTTTTCGTGTAACTGGCCCGCTCATTTGGAATAAACTTCCCTCAGCCCTTACTAATATCCAGAACTTGGCTGAATTTAAACGGGATTTAAAAACAAATTTATTTAAAAAATCGTACCTTTCATGAATCATAACTCCTTTTCAATATAATCTAATAAGCCATGTTCTTAAGGTTTCCGTTAATTGTTTGGTTTCGGTTGCCTCTTTACTGTATTTTTATGTTTAATGTGCACTCCGATTTTTTCTTATTTCTAAACGAAACTGCCTCCTGTTCTATATTATATTTAACTCTTAATGATTCTTGTTTAAGGGCACCGTTATGGTTTAGCATTATCTATTGTCCTGTGCCAAAACAACGCCGTTGTTTGTAT
Organism: Glyphotaelius pellucidus; assembly: GCA_936435175.1. Classification (NCBI taxonomy): domain Eukaryota; kingdom Metazoa; phylum Arthropoda; class Insecta; order Trichoptera; family Limnephilidae; genus Glyphotaelius; species Glyphotaelius pellucidus. The sequence continues at coordinate 19,457,529 of OW386555.1, read as the reverse complement.
AAACTGTATAATCTTTGTTTCATAGTTTTTGATAAATTTTGTAAGGACTCGTAAGGAACACTATAATAAGATTACTCTTAAGTTTATTATAGCTAAGCGCACTTGAAGTGAAATTACACAAAACTGCGCTATATAAATACTAAGTTATTATTATTATTTTTAATGCTAGCGACACTCAATCATAAATATGAAACTGAAAAATTAGAGGAAAGATACGATCACATTCCTAGATGTAATTACAATAACTAGTGGTCGCCCAATGGTCGAAATTCTACCATAATTGTAATGTTTTTTTTTTATGTTTGACATTCAGTAAGACCATAGACAAATAATATTAAAGTTAAACAATATTAATCTTTTCTCAATTTGACCATAGACTTTAACAATAAACAATAGCGTAAAGACGCGAGTGTGTGTGTCAAATACATGGTAGTGTGTGTAATGTTTTTTGTTTTTGATTTAATCTATTTTTATGCATAATTTTTAAGAAATATTAGCATTCTGCACTCCTCCTCTATATAAACTACAAGCGTGCGAAATTTCATACTCCTCCGTCCGCGCAATTTTCGTAAAAAGGGGTACAAAGTTTTGGCTTCACGTATTAATATATTGATTTGGGGTTTTACTCGTTAAGATAAAAATTAAAATATTCATCCTAGACTTGCAGAAAAAGTTAATATTAAATAATCACATATTCAGCGCCCTTGAGGTGATTTTTCACAAAAACGGCGCTATATAAATCATCCAAATATTATTATTATTAATAAAAATTGATAAATTTATCCAAGACACTGATCTAGACAACATTTAGCTCGAGTGGAATTGGGGGCCTCAGCCCGGGTAAGACACCCACATTATCAATTATTGTTATCATATAGCATTTTTAACATAACCGTGAATTTGGATTAGTAAGATTTCTTTTTTAACTCAAACACGAATCCTGCTTGTCCTGTAACGGTGACTTTCCTAACTTATGGTTTGTTTCATGGCTGAAGAAAGTGGAGAGGGGAAGTAGATAAACAAGTGGAAGTTTGGGTATATGGCTATTCATATATAATAACTTAACGTTACAGAAGTTAAAACCATTTGAAATATAGCTTTGTGTGAAACGCTAACAAAATAACGTTATTTCGATACCCACACCGAGTTTCGAAATCAAACTCTGTCACATAGAACACGCAAAAATATTAAATAGTTATTTACAACGTGCACCAACATTCGGCCCATTTTCACGCTCGGGCCTCATGTTGAGCACCTCTGCAAAGCCCCACCCCTAAGCCGCAGTATCAGCCCTCATAAAGCAGTCATTATTTAGTTTGGTTTGAACGCAGTCAAATGCACTTTTACTCTGATGCACTCTTGAACAAACAAGCACTAATGGGATAACCTTTGGGTTACACTATCGCCCAGCTGCAATTATGAAAGTATCAACGAACTTATCTCAAATGGTAGTTTTAAATGGTGACCGGCCAACTCGGAATGAAACAAACTCAGAACCATCTCAGATAAGTCATTTAGAGTGATTATAAAAATATATAAAAAAAATGGTTAAATAGGTTATGTTAGGTTAGGGTTATCGGCTAATTAAAAATTAAATTTTTCGTAGATTTTAATGACTTTTCAAGGAGGTGTCGAGTTGACATTATTCCCAGTTGGCATGGAACCGTTTTAAATAGGCGGGAGGGTAAAATATTTATTCAGATATGGACACATTTGAACTTGCGAATGATTAGAAAGTTTACAATGGTAAAGTTATATAGGCTGTACTTGAATCCTTTCCTTTTCTGAGAAAACCCTCCACACAGCATCCTCAAAGTTGACAGGCCGCGTAGGGAATTATTGATCCCCAGATACCTACCTACCCCTCATACCTATTTCCTTTCCAGGATTTCCTCTTCTCCCTTTCCCTCCACACAGCATCCCCTAATATGGTACAGGCCCTGAGGGAAATTATTTTCCTCAGGACCTCCTTTGTGGATCTATTGTAAAAAAATCACCTTTCAAAAACAGTTTTTAGTTTTCGAATGAGTTCATAAATATTCTATTTCTCCTAACTTGACCAACGGATTGCAATCTTCAGAGCACAGGCGGCATTTGATGGCCGGCGGTAAGGCACTTGACTCGCATTCCGATTAATTCCGAAGGTCGCGGGATCGAATCCCGGCGTGGCAAATAAATTTTATTGGATTAATTTGTGTTATTTCACAATTTTTTCATTAAAAATAATTTATTGTATATTTGCGGCACGTTCCAGATTGGAAGATACTCTCAGTATCGCCCTGGTGTAAGACCAACACTCAGAATTGAAACGTTGCTTGAAATGGCTTTAGCCGTGTTTGATGACCAGATCTGAATAGCCAGGTACTTCCCACCTTCCTCTTCCCTATCTCCTTCCCCTCCCCACTACCTTCAGCCTCACAACAAACCCCAATTGGGCCTGCCATAGTCTCACTGGCTCCAGACGGGAGCAGTTGGAACCCTTGTGCAGTATTAATATAAAAAATATAAAACATGCGTCAGGTGGGAATGCTGTCCTCGTTCTGCCGGTATTACAATGGAAGATGCTCCGAGGAACTAGCATCATTGATCCCCTCGGCATCGGTGCACACACAAAACACGCCAAACACGCGCCCAACATATGTACACGATTGACATTTGTCACATGAGAACGGGACGTTTCTACGACTTCAACAGCTCGGTTGTGGAACGACTTGCCGGCCTCTGTGTTTCCTTCCTCCAACAACACGGCTCTCTTCAAGACCCATGTTCATGCCTGCCTCTCCTCAAAAAGGCCGTCCACACAGCATATTCAAAGATGACATAGACCTTGAGGGAAATTATTTTCCTCAGGGCCTCCTGTGTGGAGTTAATGTAAAAAAAAAAAACTGTGACTTTCTGACAAAATATGCTTAGGGTACTTAGGCGTCGCTACTCAAATTTCTACCGATTTCTTACATAATAATAATAATTGGATGATTTACATAGCGCCGTTTTTGTGAAAAATCACCTCAAGGGCGCTGCACAAACTTACAATACATTTATAAAATCTAGAAAAACTACAAACTAGACAAACAATTAAAACAACTAATGGCTAAAAATTGCATCCACCGGTTCATAAGAAAATATATGTACAATGTCTCGACCAATGAACGCGATGCTTCTTAAAAATGTATCTCCCTTAAGGGTCTACTATTCGTTTTTCGACCGATTTCTTACATATCTCCCTTAAACATTTGAAGTTTTTAAGTTCTTAAAAAAAATATGTTATTTTTGAAGATAATATCTAGATACGTTCCACGCCGAAACGCAAATTATATGAAATTCCCTCGATAGAAAAAAATCGCAAAGTATGCTCCGAAAATTATTTTAAACAAGTCTATTTCTTTTATTTTACAAGTTATATTTGTGAAAAAATTCACAATGTTTCTTTAAATGATACTTAAGATACGTTCTACGAGATTTTTGCTCTATTTTAAACGAGTCACGTTTTATTAAGCTTTTTCGCAATTTTCGCTGCTATTCTACGACTTAAATATTAGCGCGCTCTGTCCAACATTCGTAATTACATATATCTCTCCATCTTCTTCTCGGCGCCGTGCGTTTCAAGAGTGCGGCCTTAAGTTTTTAAGCTCTTAAAAAATTATATGTTATTTTTGAAGATAATACCTAGGCGCGTTCCACGCGGAAACGCAATTTATATATAAAAATCCCTCGATAGTAAAAAATCGCTAAGTATGCTCCAAAAATTATTTAAAACACCTCTTTTTCAGTTATTTTACAAGTTATAGTTGTGAAAAAATTCACAATGATTCGCCTTCCACGAGATTTTTGTTCTATTTTAAATGAGTCACGTTTTATTAAACATTTTCACAATTTTCGCTTCAATTTTATCATTTAAAATATTAGCTCGCTCTGTCCAACATTCGTAATTACATCTCTCCATCTTTTTTTTTCAGCGGGGTAGCGCCGCCTTAAGGCCCCGTAACCGCTCTCGAAAAGAAGAAGATGGAGAGATACGTAATTACGAATGTTGGAGAGAGCGCGCTAATATTTAAATCGATAAAATTGAAGCGAAAATTACGAAAAAGCTTAATAAAACATGACTCGTTTAAAATAGATCAAAAATCTCGTGGAACGTATCTTAAATATCGTTTAAAGAAACATTGTGAATTTTTTCACAAATATAACTTGTAAAATAATAGAAATAGACTTGTTTTAAATAATTTTCGGAGCTTATTTTTTTCTATCGAGGGAATTTCATGTAATTGCGTTTCAGCGTGGAACATTAAAAAAGATGTTATTTTTGAATTATCTTCAAAAATAACATATATTTTTTTAAGAGCTTAAAAACTTCAAATGTTTAAGGGAGATATGTAAGAAATCGGTCGAAATTCGAATAGCGGCGGCTTACGGATTGGAGTTTTACAATTTGAACATGAAAATATAAGACCTTGTTTGGAGTAATTTCATCAAATAAGATTTTATCTATTTTAGTTGTTTCGAAAACACAGTAACGTAACTTAGAAGGTTACCTTACTCAACAATATTCCGTAGTTACCACTTTGGGAGTAATAATATAATGTACCTATAGTAGTATTAGGAGTAGTTAGGTTCCTTCGAATATATTAACTAAGTAATTGCTTTGTGTCGAGTAAAGTTCTCCTGGGTGAAACATTCCCGTATTTCGCCACGTAAATTAATTGTTATTATCTTACCTCTTATTGTCTTTATGAGAAAACTTTAAACTGTTTTGTACCAACATTTGTAAAGTAAAAAAAATAATGCTTGTGGTGAACATTATTTGTTTCTTAAATTAATTAAAATTTAGTATTGCAATTGTAAATTTGCTGCTTCTCACACGCCTAATAATACCAGTTATAAGTGAAATCCTATTTAGCTACTATTTAGATTCATCTTTATGACGAATCGGTTTACAGTATGATCATCAAAAAATATGCTACGGAAAAATTGAAGCTTTTACTAGCTTTTCTATGTATTGGAATTACAATAAAATCGTTATTTACAAAACAAAAAATAAAAGGGTAAACCACTAAAAAAAATGTTCTTTCATGACTTAACTGTGAAGTAATATAAGAAACATTTTTTTATAAATACCCCTTTATGGCTAAGATCATTTTTGAGGTTTTGTATGTTCTAATTTTTTTTCGTTCTTTAACAGATTTTTGCTCTATTTTAAACGAGTCGTGTTTTATTAAATATTTTCACAATGTTCGCATAAATATTATCGTTTTTAATATTAGCGCGCTCTCTCTAACATTCGTATTTACATGTCTCTCCATCTTCTTTTTGAGCGAGTACTCAGTGCCTTAAATAATATTGTGATTTATTTTTGGGATATTATGCCGTGTTGCGTTACCTACTTCTTTAGACAACGTTTTGTACAGCGATACAGTTTCTATCATAGGGTAGATATGCTTACGTACTTTTTAATATTTTTTCAATGTTGAAAACGTGTTATTATAACATTTCCCAACCGCTCGGAGCCAGTGCGGCTATGGCAGTCCCAATTAGGGTATGACATGAGTCTGGGTTCCATCCCAACTCAGAATCAAGTTAACGCAACACCTCTTTGAAGAGTCATTAAAAGGTTTGAATTTTTTTTTTTAAATAGCCCTTAACCCAAACCTAACGTAACCTATTTGTCACCGTGAGGCTGAACGTAGTGGGAGGAGAAGGAGATGGGAAGTGGAAGGTGGGAAAGACCTGGCTATTCAGATCTACTTACCACAACGTTTAATATCTGAATGGTGGTCTTACAGCAGGATGATGCTGAGGGTATCTTCCACTCTGGAACGTGCCACAAATATGAATTATATTATTTTAAATTATTAAGTTGTGAAAAGTTTACTTGCGCACGCCAGAATTCGAACCCGCGTCCTGCGGATTGCTAATCGAGAGCCTGGCCCCTCGACCACGGAGGCTGTCATTATGTGTGCACATTCACCTTCACACTTCGCACTTAACCACAATGCCCTGATGATGGACACTGTAACGCTAGCTAAAGAAGGAGGTGGCTCCACACGGCATGTAGTCGCAGATAAATTGACAGCGAATCAATGGACTGTAATAAAAAAATCGGTTTTTTAATCTACGGCTTATTTCAGCTATGGGAATAGCTTGCTAAACAATGGACAATGGTAAGGAATCAGACTTACCATAATCTCACACAGCGCGTTATTGTGAAGTTCGATATTACGTCACTGATGGATCACGGGGTTGAGCATTCCACAAGTTTCCGTAAGAATCGATGTACCATAGGAGGTAATAATTGTTACATCAATAGACATCAATCAACTACACTGAGAGATCACTAGGTGATCATTGCACATGGCTTATTTAACAGTCGACAACTAAGTACTGAGAGATGATTATTGCACTGATTACTTCAATAAAGTTCCAAATATCACATATATAGGTACAGTTTGTAAAATAAAAGTAGAAAACTTAGGAGGGGGCCACTGTAGTTCAAATGGCAATACTAAAAATATAATTCATGGTGAAGATGTAAAGCTGTGTAACCTAATTTTTGTAAAAAAATAATAAGGCATAAAAGTGAAATTTTTTTTTTCTTTGCAATATTATAGATTCCCAATCGCAAAATTAGAATTGCATATAGGCATATTATTATTATACCTTTGCAATTTTGTTTTAACATAATGTAGAATAATGATATTGTAATAAAAATATAAAGCACAGTTTAGAAATTGTTCACATTTATTTAATACTAGCGCTGCCTGGGCTTTAGATCATGTCTCTTATTTTAGATCTGAATATATTTAACTCATCCAGATCTAAAAGTAGTGTAACTAAACTCACTATTAGTGATTCTTTCTTTCTACCTACCTACTGTTAAATTCAAATTTATGTTAATTCATCACTTTGCAAAAAAAAACATTTAATCAAATTTATGTCATTAAGTAGGTACCTTAACAACAGTGCTTCTTTGATTTATTTTTTTTCTTTAAGAACAATTTTTTTTTCAAATGTGATTTGCAGTGTTCTATACATTCAGTGTCATTGCGCTTTTAAAGATCTAGTGGTCGCCCAATGGTCGAAATTCGACCATGATTGTAATGTTTTTTGTATGTATTTTTTATGCATAAATTAAAAAAAAAATTAGCATTCTGCATTCCTTCTCTATAAAAACTATAAGTGTGCGAAATTTCATACTCATCCGTCCGCGCAATTTTCGTAAAAAGGGGTACAAAGTTTTTGCTTCACCTATTAATATTAAAAAAATATATATATACTGATGATGATTATATACTGATGATGATATATGACATTAATTTCACTACAAATTTTGTAATTCCATTTTTAATATTTTCTACTCTTAATTGACAGGTAATATTGAGATATATTGTCAGAAATGATCGGTATGGAAAGTAGTTTGGATGGAGAAAGGTAGATGAAAATACCCCAAAAATAAATCACGGTAATACTTTTGGGCGTGAAAATCTAAAATCAAATCTAATAAAAGAATATCTTAGGTAACGGGCATTTTCTTCACTGGTTTCTAAGCAATAACAAGCTGCTGATAACCGTTTTAAGTAATGGCATTTTAAGGTGTTAATTTATTTCTGATACAAATACATAATTTCCACAGCACAATTTTTATTTTACAAGCCAACGGACGAAATTTAATGTTGTCCGGATTTTTATCATTGCATGATGTAATTTATTTATTTTCCCACGATAACAGTAACAGGAACAAGGTTTTCTAATTTCATTTGAGATGATTCCATTGAAAAGAGACATAACACAAAAATTTATGTAAAGATACCTATTCCACTTACTTTCAAAAGATAACATAGATCAAAAGTGACCCGAGATACGCCAGATAAAAAATGTGGGGGACGTGAAGATTTTTGTCATTTTCAAGTGGTTTGCAAATACACATTTTTTTGGATTATTTGATAAAATTTTTGTGCTCTTCAAATAAATTTTCATACAAAGGACGCTATAGAATTAAAATGTAACTGAAAAATATTAACGGTAGGTGGGTGCACAATAATTTAAATTTCAATGTATTTTGGTACAAGGAATCAATTGAGGAAGAGTGTTATTGAAAAGATCGATTTCTTGAGATTTTTCAAGTGTCAAAAAATATTTGTTTTGTAAATAATGAAAAGCATCTAAAAAATGGTGATAATATATTTAGCACAATTTCTGAATTGGTGAAAAATTCCATGAAGGATGACTTGCAAGTCTGCAATAAAAAAATCACAACTGACAATATAATTAAAAAATACATACAACAATTCTTCTTCCATCTATGTACGTACTTAGGTACTTTAACAATTTCTATAGCGTTGTTGTAAACCAATTTTTTCAAGGTTTTTTTACCCCTTCAAATAACCTTACAAAAATAATACGAGTTTTTTTCCCTTTATTGTTATTACCCTGTCTTTGATTTATATCACCCTCGACTTTTCTCTTAAAAAACAATAATAAATAGGTACTGAAAGATAATATAAATAAACCCATTTCTATCTTCAAGTTGTCTCATGTGCCATGTGTTCTAAACATTTGAAGAATGAGAGGAAATACCCAAAATGTAAGAGGTGTTTTGAATTCAAGGGGTCGGGAGAATAAAAAACAAACTGATGTTTTCGTATTACAGATCGCGTTTGTACCTAATTCAACACAAATCATGTAGCAACTAAAATAATGTGTTATAAATATAAATGTATATGTTTTAATGATGTAACTTTGATAATGGTCTGTCTTTTATAATTTATTTATTTATTTACGGACAAAAATGAAGGTAAGTACAAAAAATGAAGAGCATTGGCAAATTATACCTAATATAAAAAACATATAGAAGACTACAAGTCAAAGCTTGAAGATGGATTTAAAAGACTTTAAAAATTACACATTTCGTATCGAATGCCGAAAGTCATTTAGGCTAACACCAAAAAATTCAATACACATATGTCACCGTTTTTGTACAAAATCCCCTCAAGGGCGCTGTACAAATTTAGAATATATTTCTACAACCGTTGGTACTTACAATGAATTGCGGATCAGACATAATATTATGACGACTTGACATAAAATGAAAATTGGGTCTCCGGTGATATTTTTGATGTTATTTTTAACTAATAACAAAAAATATTAGATGCCAGCGAGTTCCCGGCATGCATTGCACCTGCGTGCCCTTTCCCATTGGTCCCGTTCCCCTTCCACCGCCCTTCCCCTCACGCGTTTTCCCTCCACCTTTCCTGCCTTCCCTCATCTCTCTCCCGCTCCCCCGTCCCATCAACCCCCCCTTCCGCCCTCCCTTCCCCTCTCTGGCATTCCATGTATTCAATCCCGGTGTATTCAGTTTTCAAACAGCTCGCGTGCCACCTATTGCAATTTTTTTATAACGAATTTTCATTATTCATAAATTGCAAACAATTATTTTTGTATTATGAGAACAGTCAATCAAATTTAGTACCTAACATAGATAACTATTTAAAATACCTATAATTCTTGAATATACTCAAAGTAGTCGATTTTGGTTAAGGTTATGGGTGAGTACTTCAAGAAAACTCACTAATTTAAAGAGTTAATTCTAAAATTGATTTTGATTTCACTATCATTCTTTTGCAAAATTTTATTCTCAAATTGTGACATTTTCGACAGTTTTGTAAGAGTTTTTGCAATGATTAAAAAACTTTTAAGATGTAATGTCATGTGGTTGTAATAATCCAAAAACCTTCACGAGGGTGGAAAAAAGGTATTTTGAAAGTTTAAAATATTTCCTATACTTAATATAGTAATACATAAACAACATACGTACATGCAAGCAAGCGAACATTCGTTCCCCAGAGACCAAAATTTAATCAATCTTAAAACCATGTACATTAATTTACTTAACACCCTATATATCCCAATGTCATAAGAGGTACCCTTTCCATCATATTGCATGTATTGGCGATATTGAAAGTTGCATGGCGTCAAAAAGGCCTCACAAAGTCAAAGTCTTTAAAAATAAATCGCATAGTGCTAAAACATGTCAATTTTATTATGCGCGTCATAAAGGCCACTCTAAAATGAATATCCATTTTGGAAAATTATTGTCACGCGGTAGTAAAAATCCCAAAAAAGCCGACGTCGTTTATTTTAAGGGATTTAGAATTTTGGCGAAGTTTTATTACCAAAAGGCCTATCTATTTGAAGCCAGCTGGGTTATTTCTTTATGGCGCCCCGATGTTAGGGCAGGATTCTCAAAGACCCTGGACTGAGCTATTCCAGAACCGTCCAGAACAATTTGAAGCTGCAAAGAGAGAGAGGGTTTATGCCATTCCCTGTCTCATCAAATTACTCAAAAAATAATAATCTAAAAATTAATAGTTCATTTTATAAGGACCATCTATACATATATATAAAAATTTGATTGTTTCTGTCTACAGGTTTATGTAAGTATGCTATTCGATGCTAAACCATTCATCCGATTGCGATGAAACTTTGGGGATTTGATGTGCGCATGCCCGCGATTCTTACTATATACAATAGTGAGTTATGGTATCATGAAATTATGCGTTGCTAACAGTTCATCCAATTGCGATGAAATTTTGGGGATTTGATGTGGATGATTTGTTGTATCAAAATACCTTCTTTCCATCCACGCAAAGGTTTCTTGATTATTAAAAACCCATAACAATACATCTGAAAAGTGTTTTTAAGCGTAACAAAAACTGTCACAATTTGAGAAAGACATTTTGCAAACCATCGATTGCTAAATTAAAATTTAATTTTCGAAAATGTAAAAAATTAATGATTTTTTTCTCACCTATGTTACTCACCAAAATAGAATATTTTGGAGCTTATCAAAATTTATATTTATTTTAAGTAGGTACCAAATTGTTAGGTACCAAATTTGATAGAAAATTTGTAAAAAAAATTGTGATGGGTGGCACGCTGTTTGAAAATCTGAGTGTACCGGGACGCAAACTGGGACTTGCTAGTTTTACATAAAAATCATTTCAAAAGTTTGTCATTCAAGATGGCTGCCAGGCAATTTCTCCTTACCCTAGATTTGGCATCCACGTCATCCACGTGGCTCCAGGCGGGAGCAATTGGGAACTTTTGCGGTACTCTTATAAAAAAAATATAAATCGATGTCCCGAGCACGCTTTAACCATTGACAGCCGAACCGATATTGACAGGGAAAAAAATAATATATATTGGCTGGCAACACGGAAGGTTTTTCGATGAATTGACACCACGGAATGTCAAACGCCAAGCAATTACGTAAAAATATTAATAAATTGGCATTGCTTAATTGAAATACTAAACTAAATATGTATTGAAGGGCCTTTTTAGGAAAAGGAAGGAGAGGAAGACACGGGAAGGAAAAAGGTACAAGAGGTGGGTAGGAATCTGATGGTCAATTTGTCCAGGAGTGTCGGACGTAAAAAATCCAACCCTCCCATTGCGGTACATGTTGATCGGTCGAGAGAGTCCAGCTGGAGAAGTAAAAAGGTCTCCCTCCCGATCCGGCCCGCCACGCAGTAGGTAAACTAACGCATTTGCCGCCAAGGTTTCGACAAATATCACCCCACAAACCCGTGCAATTAAATCTGTCATTAAAAGAGTTGATGGTCTATTCAATATTTTTTTAAAAACCAAAATTCATAATAATAGGTCTACTAAACAGGAGATGAAAAAAATTAAAACTTTCATTTCGCTCTTCTGAACAATTAACATTTTGTCCTGTACAGCATTTAAATTTTTAGAGATCGACATATTTTTAATTTATTACATCGAAATAAATTATGTAATATTTTTTTGGAATGAATTTAATATTAATACAAATGCAGGATATTTGTTTAAATCAGAACTCGGCTCGAGCCCAAATACCAAATATTCAAGTTGAGGAGGCGTAGTTTTGTAAAATATAGAGCCCTGATTTCATAATAAAAAGGGTCCGGCTGATAATATAATGAATGGATGAACCCTAAGAGGTCCTGTTTTTTTCTCCTATCGGAATTATCAAAGATCAATCCATACATTTTTTACATGTTATATTTACTTTCTGAATTAGAAGGTATTGCTTCATATTAGAAAATTTTATTTTTAATATTTTTTTATTACACGTTGCGCTCTATCACGGGTTTAGAATAACAGAATATTCAGTTGTAGGTATGTTTCATGAAGAGGTATGAATGTGGATGTCGAAAGGAGTGTGTGGAATTTCATCATCTCAGCCCACCCCCGCATAAAAAGACATACTATGGTCAGTTTGTTAGTTATAAACTGTTGTTTTTTCTTCTTATATCTTCGTTAGTTACCTTACATTCTTACTTCCAACAAACCATTGTCTTATTTTTCTTCAATTTGCCCTGATAGCCATACATCGAGTTATGATCTCTGTCGTGTCGAAATCGCAGAGCTTTTCAACAAATCTTGATACATAAAAATTATTGTTTCTCTGTTTGTGCCTTATGTGTTCCTAAACGGTTCATCCGATTGCGATGAAATTTTGGTGATTTGATGTGCACATGCCTTCAATGTTTTTTATATATTGTAGTGAGCCCCTCCCCTCCTCAGATTCCCTTCCCTTTCGCACCTTTAAAAGAAATACGTACCATTTAATAAAAAAAATACAAACTACTCGCGCGCCACCCACTGTACAATATTCATACGAATTTCAAAACGCTAGTGCTCACCATTATATTTAGAAACCTTTGTGGGCGTGCGCACAACGACTCACCAAAGTTTCATTGCAATTGGATCTATAATATGGGTAGGCATTCGGTTCAAATAAAGAAACATTCACTTTTATATGTTAAAGAAATTGTTGAACCTCGGGTGAAGCTACTAGATTTTTTTTGGGTGGGACGCAAACGCGATGCCCACTCAACCACTAACCGATCGCCTACTATGAGCAGATACCTACTATGTAGCAACATAGTATACTATAATTTACCAAGGTTCCAAAAATACAATCTTTCGGAATTGTACCTATTGTGGCAAGTACTGACAAGCCATTCGGTAAATTATTTTACACATTTTAGTATACTGGCAATGTGAATGCTGGCAACACCGGACACAAGCGAACTCTAGTTCCGAGCGCTGCCGCTAATCATTCCATTTCGAATCTCCGAGCCTGTCGCCTGATTTAGATATTATTATTTTTAAATAAAGTGAATCTCTGTTAAATTAATCCATCTTATCATTTAACATCCCGTGACAACATCTAGATGTGTTGATTTAGTAAGATTGACACATCTACACTATTAAGCATTAATGAGAAAGTCGCGTGAAAACCATCCCATAAATATTGAATTCCGTAAATCGATAATGCTCTTATTCAAGAGAATCAAACCCATGTTCTGAAAAATAATCTTCTACCCAAAAATAATTTCTATTCATAGAACGCATTACGTGATCAGACTTCAAACGGCTTATTTTCATAATAGTTTTTTTATGGATTATTAGTTACTAGCTTTTCCCCGCGGCTTCGCTCGCATGGTATTACGGGAAATTACTGTAGCGCTTGAACTTATCAATTATCCCCCCTTCTCTTCACCCCCACCCCCTCCCGCATTCCATACATTCATTCCCTTACATTCAGTTTTCAAACATCTCGCCTGCCATCTAAATTTCATAAAGCTATAGCTCAAAGAAAAAAAGAATTATCCAATTTTGTTAATTCGTTCGGAATTTATGCGCTTACAAACATTTCGGATGTTTATTTTTAATTAAATATTTTGAAGTTTGTTAATATAATTAAAAAAATTACACTATTTATTATTCAGTCCTTATAATCGTTACGAATTATATTTTTAATGTAGGAACTCATCTGACATTTATTGCAAAACAGAAGCTTGTCCAAAAAAAAAACGAATTCTGATATTTGAATTTTCTGCAGTAGTAGCTGACCAGTAGACTGAGTGCCTACCAGCATAGAGCCCAAAAATATATCAACATTGTTTCCATAGAAAAGATTTTTTTCTGACGTTAGCAAAAACTCGCTTTTGTTAGCGACAAAAAACGTATAACAAATATAATATATTAATATTTATAATTTCATAACGCCAGAGCTTACCATCATACACATCCTGTAGTCTGCGCATATAATTTAGCTTTATATTGGTGAAAGAATTATTAAAGTCTTTATATTGTGTTATGCGTGAAAAGGTCATAAACGAACTCGAGCAGTTTCGCATTTATAATATTAGTATGGATCTACTTGGATGGACGGCACACTCTGATTCATGGCAATTTTTTTGCTTCATTCACATTCATAACTCAATTTGGGAGGTGGGTTTGGGTACCGCCGCCCCGGGAACCATTTATTGGATAATCAACCCCTGCCCTGGGTCCCCCAAATGGTTTGCTACGGTTGGTGACTTAGCAGGGGTGTCAGGTTCTATGGGATGAGATTTGTCTAGGTCTTGGCGGCGAATACGCTTGTCCACTTACTGCTTAGCGGGCGGACCGAGAGAGACTGTTAAAGGGAGACCTTTTGATCTCCATCAAGACTCTCTCGGACCTTGCACCGCAGTGGGGGGGTTGGATTCATACGTCCGTTTCTCCTGGACGCATTGACCCCAGATTCCTACCCACTCCTCATACCTTTTTCCTTCCGAGAAATTCCTTTCCTTCCAAGAAAAAGACCCTTCACACAGTCTCCCCAAGTGGTTCGCTACGTTTGGTGACTTAGTAGGGGTGTCAGGTTTCATGGGGTGAGGTTTGTCTAGGTCTTGGCGGCGAATATGTTTTTCCACCTACTGCTTAGCGGGCGGATCGAGAGAGACCATTAGAGGGAGATCTCTTGATCTCTCCAGCAGGACTCTCTCGGAACATTACCTTGCACCGCAGTGGGAGGGTTGAATTCATACGTCCGTTTCTCCTAGACGCATTAATGACCAAATTCCTACCCACTTCTCATACCTTTTCCTTCCGAGAACTTCCTTTCCTTCCCTTCCCTAAAAAGACCCTCCAGTCAGCATCCCCAAAAGATTACATAGCTTCTCAGGAGTATTATTTTCCTCTTGGCCAGAGTACGGCTGTAGAATGTGTAGAAGTCAAAGGACTCTCCAACCATTCTCTCCCGATCCGGTCTGGTCAGGCAGCTGGTGACAAACCTCACCCCACGAACCTGGTCATCTCTGCTAAATCACCAAACATAAGGAATTACATTTATCAGAATATTAATGGCGAAAGAAGAGTAGATATTTATCTTAAACACATATTTTTTATTGGTAAGTAATTGAGATTTTTTTTTAAACGCTCGTAAAAGGCTTAAAAGTGGTACTTAGATTTGTAGACTTGTACTTGTACAAATCAAGAGTAGTAATTATCGTTCAATTATATCTCCTCCAAATAACGATTCTTCGTGATAACTTTATGAACGTATTGTCATAATAATCGATGATCCATGACATGACACAAAGGATACGAGCGAGACGTAGGACAACAAATCATTATTACCTTTTTGTATTCCACGAGTCATCCACACGATTCACGCTAACTGCAGTTGCATCTTGCATTCAAACCTGCATATTAAACAAGGATATTAAGTGAATGGATGACAACATTTTTCGTCTATGCTAGGGATGTCCTTGTGCTTTGAGCCATGGTTGATAGATACAAAGGGAGATATGGTATGGAAGGAAGTCGACTATCGCCGAACGACGAAAAAACTGAACGGATCATCAAAGTAGTTGTAAAATGAAAGTAAAATGCTAGAGCAAGAACGAAGAAAGGAGTGTAATTAGAATGCATGACGCGAATGTTAATGGTAGAAGAAGTCAGGCAGCCGCCCGAGGAAGAAATGTCACGATCAATTGGACCAAATTCAGGCAATGTCAAAAGTCAGAATAATAGAATAGTATGTATGAGACGACGTGCGCACTGATGAAATATCACGAAAATGCGCTGTACAAATATTTCGTTATTATTATTAGGAGGTGGAATGCGGAGACAAAACGAAAATTCCAGAGCCGCTAGTTATTTAAGTCAAAACAATTAAACTATCGTTATTTGACCGGTTTAATTTGTTTTATGGGGACAACAGACTTAGCTATAAAAGATAAAAGATCATTTGGTTTTGGCCTATTTCAGCATATCGTTCGCCATACATTCCCAATGTTTTTGCCTCCACCAGCCGTCTTTTAATTATTATGAATGTGAAGCAAGGTGTGTGCCAAGGCCGAGTTTTTGGAGGTCCCTCATTTCGGCCTACCCCTGAGAAACGGCGTGATGGTTTACTCCAAGTTGGAAGGTGGGGATAGGTTTCGCCGCCCCGGAAACCATCTATTGGATAATCAAAACCCAAGTGGTTCGCTTGGTGATTTAGCGGGCATGCCTAGGTTTATGGGGAGAGGTTTACGTAGTACTTCGCGGGCGATGCGTCTGCCCAACTTTTGCGTGGCAGGTGGGAGAAACTGGTTGAGGGAGGCATTTTAAACTCTCCTTGCACCGCAGTGGGAGAGATGGATTCATGGGTTCAAGACAACTCACCAAAGTGGCATTTCGACCCCTTTTGAAAAGGCATTAAAAGTTATAGAATTATTTTTTGAAAAATTTAACAACCTAACCTATTCTAAACCAACTTAACCTGACGTAACATATTTAAACATTTTTAATGACCTTTAAAAGAAGGTCTTGAAGTTGCATGAGTTGTCCGGTCACCGGATTCATACGTCCGACACTCCTGGAAACATTGACCCCCAGATTCCTACCCACATCTCCTACCTTTTTCTTTCCCAGAACTTCCTTTCCCTAAAAAAAGCTCCGAGAGATTTTTACATCAGGGCCTCCTGTGTGGAACTCATGTAAAAAAAGATAGTTAGTTTAATAGGTGGGAGTTAATTGTATAGCTTCACAAACCTTGACGGCCTACGTGGTCGAGGTATAAGGCTCTTGACTCACAATCCGAAGGTCGCCGGATTGAATCCCAGCATGGGCAAATAAATTTTATTTAATTAATTTCACAATTAATTTATTTAAAATAATAAATAGTACATTTGCGCAACGCTCTTCCGTGGTTGAGTGGTAAGGCTCTTGAATCACAATCCGAAGGTCGCGGAATCGAATCCCAGCATGGGCAAATAAATTTAATTTGATTAATTTCACAATTAATAATAATAAATAGTACATTTGCGGCACGTTCCACAGTAGAAGGCACTCTCAGTACCGACCTGGTGTAAGGTCATCATCCAGAAATAAAACTTTGCTTTAAATTACTTTAGCCTTGTTGCCACCTTTCTCTTCCCTATCTCCTTCCCCTCCACACTACCTTCAGCCTCACAACCCCTATTGGAGATGTCAGACGGGGGCTCCAGACAGGAGCAGCTGGGACTCTAGTGAGGAAGTCAAATAAAAAAAATAAAAAATACACCTCGGTATAATAATAACCTTTATACTTACCTCAATCTCCTTAGCATCATAACTCATTAAAGTATGATTCGGTATGTTAACAATATTAAAGTATGATTCCGTATGTTATTTCGGTGGGGAATACCTCCAACACACTCCTAAATACACATAATATATCACTTGAGATTGTACATGTTCGTATCAACTTCTATAGTATTTTTATTCGACGGAGCATTCGTGAGAGTTGACTTCCTGTGGGTTTTGTTTCTTCCTCGAAGAGATTATGTTCGGATCCAAGTCTTATTGTATTCACGACAAGATGCGTTTCGTGTTTTACTTTTAAATTCCACGGGAAACTTTTTTTAATATATCAAATAAGAAACAGAGTACCTATACTTACAGTTTCAATATATTATGATATAAAACTTAGCGCCCTTGAGGTGATTTTTTTTATTGAAACGGCGCGACACAAATCATCCATAAATATATTATTATTACATTATAATGCATCTATTTGCCATTTGAATGAGCTTTTATAAAATGACTATCTGGTACCCGGCATGCGTTGCAATGCCATTCAAATAAATAAATTGTTTCTCCCTCCATGTCCATTCCCATTCGTCCCATACCACCCCTTCCTCTTCCGCGGCTCCCCCCCCCCCCTCCACGCGTTCCCACCAGCCTTCTTCGCCTTCTCGCTTTAATGATTAAAAAAACTTTTCAGATGTATTGTCATGTAGTTGTAATAATAATAATAATCGTATAATTTTTATAGCGCCATTTTCAGGAGAAAATCACTCCAAGGGCGCTTAACCAGAAATCCAGAAACCTTCGCAAGGACGGAAATAAGGTATTTTGTAACTAAAAATCATCCACATCAAATCATCAAAGTTTCATCGCAATCAGATGAACTGTTAACAACGCTTAATTTCATGATGCCAGAACTCACTATTGTATATAGTAAGAATCGTGGGCATATACATCAATTCCCCCAAAATTTCATCGCAATCGGATGAACTGTTAGCAATGCTCAATTTCATGATGCCAGAACTCACTATTATATATAGTGAGAATTGCGGGCGTGCAAAGTGCCCAAAGTTTCATCGCAATCGGATGAATGGTTTAGCAACGAATAGTATACGTACTTACATACATAGAGAGTAATAAACATTTTTTCATTTTTATACATATACCTATATTAAGGTGGTCCAAAAATATTTTTTATTTATTTTTCATTTGGCCACCCCGTGAATTTGTTACACGTATTTATAGTAATAACATAGTAAAATTTCAGCGAGATAGCTTTAGTAAAAAAGGGTGCTCAATCGAGTGTTGTTTTTGAATTTTTGTGTAAAATGCTTAATTTTAACTTTTTGTTACAGAACAGTTTCGTGTATTAAACTATTAAATAAATATTTAAATAAACTTCTGAAGAGTTTTATAGACAAATTTAAACAGTTTTGACACTTATTTAGTAGACTGCGAAGATAATTAATATGAGTAGTATCAGTAGAAGTATGGAGTAAATCTAGTATTCCGACCAGACAACAAAATCACCTAATTGAAAAATTAATCAAGTTTCTTAGAACTTAGCCATTGAAGAAATATAGAGGAAGAAATTTTGAATTGATTCTCCATTAGCAATTGATTGGGATGGCAAACTAATGCCCGATATGAGATGTGAAGAAAGCAATATTCTAATGAACACCATGTAGGGATGAGATCCTTCAGACGATTGTGTGGCAAAACCATCTAAGACCTTATTACGAACTCTCGTGCTCCCTTCTCAGGTTATCCAGCCTCACAAAATTCTTCTAAATGGGTATTCCGTAATCCCACTAGCTCAGGTCGAGACTTGAGAACTCGGTCGCCGAGATATTTGGCCAGTACGTATTTTACAAAACTGTTGCTGTCACTGTTGCTCTTGCTCCCCGAAAACCGAGCGAAAGGGACAACTGCACCTCAGGCTGATAATCTATATGTATAAAAATAAAAATATGTTTGCTTCTGCCTATGTATTTATGTATGCTATGCGTTGCTAAACCATTCATCCGATTGCGATGAAACTTTGGGGATTTGATGTGCGCATACCCGCGCATACGCGCATATCCGCGCATATGCGCTTACACGCAATTTTTACTTTATACAATAGTGAGTTCTGTCATCATGAAATTATGGGTTGCTAACAGTTCATCCGATTGCTGCGATAAAACTTTGGGGATTTGATGTGTGCCTGCCAGCGATGGTTTTTATTTATACTTTTGAGCTCTGGCATTATGAAATTTGTATAAAACAATTGCAATAGGTAACACGCGAGCTATTTGAAAACTGAATGTACCGGGAATGAATGTATGGAATGCGGGAGGGGGGAGGGGAACACGGGAGGGGGGAGAGGAAATCGGGAGGGAGATTCGCGGGAGGGGGAGGCGAATCCGGGAGGGGAAAGGGAAGCATAAGAGTGGGAGGAAACTCGGGAGGGGGGTTCGCGGGACGGGGGAAGAGGGTGAGGTGAGTGGGGAGTGGGAAGACGCGGGAAAGGAAGGGGAGGTGGAAGGGGATGTGGAAGGGGAGGTGGAAGGGGAACGGGACGAATGGGAAAGGATACGCAGGGAGAAACAATATCTTTATTTAGTGGCAAAGCAACCCATGCTGGGAACTCACTAGTACCTAAATAAAATCATCAAAATAGTTTTGTTCCACGATTTTCTCCTCCAAAACTAGATCGATTTTTAAGATTTTTTTATCTAATTATACTTACTAGAATAAAATTTTCTACATCTGTACGTTTTGATTTAAAAAAAATACATTGTCTAGTTTGTTTACTGAATGTCTGTGGATGGCGTTCAAATTCGCGGCGGGTACTAACTCCTATAAGAAGTAACTTAACAAAAAATTAAAACCAATACGCTAATGGTCGATATCTATCTATATTATATTAAAAAATATTTGCAAAAGTGCAGTCACTTTAGGGTTTCACCTCGGAATGAAACGGAATAAGCTGAAAATGTATATAAACCTTCATTTAGGCATTCTAAATGTTGTCTAAAAGTCTCAAAAGGTCACGTGTGAACGTCCTTAGATATTCACGGTCAAAGGTCGCGAAAATCAGTTTTATACGCTTAACCGTTTTTAAGATAGAGCGCGAAAAATGCGAAGCGCTCAGCCATACATAGTGCGATGTCAATCGTGAATCTGATTTTTGCGACCTTTGACCTTGAAAATCTAAGGACCCTCATACGCGGCCTTATGAGACTTTTGACACAACATTTAAAATGTCAAAATAAAGATTTATACAAATTCTCAGCCTATTCCATTTCATTCCGAGGTTGAACCCTTGTTTAGCGTGACTGGACTACAGCGCCTGGACTACAGTGTCAAAATCCATAGAGAAAATCGGATAATACGTTTGTATGGATATTGATGCCACCCGGTTTCCTCTTAATCATTAAAAAAATTATGTCTTCAGATCAGCAAAGGAAGACATGAAACATTGGCTGCCAACATTGAGGATATTTTGGCTTATGAATGGAGAGCATACACAACAGGTCCTGGAGTGCTGGAAGGATGCCAAACCAGGAAGTGGAGGCACTCCATCATGAGGGACAAAATAGACCAAGTGCAATTAACTGCAAGTGTGGTTTTGTTTTGATAAATAGGGGCTCGTAATAAAGACATTGGTAGCTTTGCCAAACAACTTTGTTACTACGAGATAATTGCAAGAGCATTCCAATACTAACAGATTTGAAAACATGTAATTAATCCCGAATAGTTTCAGAATGGAATTATCCACAAACAATTATATACATATATTTTTTTTTAGTGTGAATACCGCACAAGAGTCCCAACTACTCCCAATCGCCTGGAGCCAGTGAGACCATGGCATTCCAAATTGGGGTATGCTGTGAGGCTGAAAGTTGTGGAGAGGGGAAGGAAAATAGAGGAAGTTGAGGAAGTACCGGGCTATTCAGATCTATTCACCAAACGGCTTTATGCAGAGGTTTTCGAAATAAAATGAAGACTGTATTTATGTTGCATTGCTTGCAGAAAAGTCAAAGTAACTTTTCTATTAATTATTTGTACATGAAACGACAAAAAAACAAGTTGACGATTAAATTTTTAACACATTTGTCTTATAAAAAAAGTACGTTTTTTTTCGTTTCTGTAGTTTTGGTAAATATTTTAAAAGCTTATTTCATAAACTAACTAACTAACTAAACATCACGCCGTTTCCCCACAGGGGTAGGCACCGCCTAACAACTCTTTGCCTCTCTCTCATTCATACATAATCCCATACATACTCTTCTATTATTCTGACTTTTGACATGGCCCGACTCAAGAGTCTGATTCATTTGATCGTGCCATGTCTTCTTCGGGCGTCCCCAACTTCTTCTACCATTCATATTTGCATCATATACTCTTCTTACACTACTTTCTTCGTTCATTCGCTCTAAATTCCCAAACCACCTGAGAGTCCGTTTCTTAACCTAGTCTAATTTATTTGCAAAGCGGAAGTATTTTCCTTCCAACGAAATAGGCCCGAGGCCTGAGGAGTTAACTATAAACTATATTAAATATATATTTTGGGAAGACTGAAATCATTTGCACCAAAATAGCATTTTTTTACTTTAAAGCCTCGATTACATTGAGCGAGTTTACAAGCTGCTAGCCGGCGAATTCACTATCTGCCAGTTAACTCGCTCAGTGCAATGTATTTATTTATTTAAACATATACGGCACAACACGTTACATTAACATAATTGACATAACATATTAATAGTACAACAACATGAAGAATAACAGTTAGTAGATATAAATGTACGTTAGGTAACAAGTAGTAAGTAAAAGGTAAAATATGAATATAAAGTATAAAATATAAATACTTACTTCAAAGTATAAAATATAAAGTGCAAACTCTAAAGTATTAAGTAAAAATAAAAAGTTAAAAGTGAGAAATAAAATAATGAAAAATGCATAATGTAGAAATATTTATCTTTATAATATCTTTTTATAAGTATGTAATCATATTAACTAGCTAACTAGTAGATTTTACACTGAACAAGTTTATTAGCAAATTTAGCATTAGTGAATTTGCCGGTTAGTAGCTTGTAAACTCGCTCAATGTAATCGAGGCTTAATGTATTTTCAATTAGATATGATGTTTTAACAAAAAGTTTCTAATCTTTCAAAGACACAGTCCATATTGAATAGACATGTAACTTTGAATGAATGGTTTGCAATTGCTTCAAACAAAAATTGGTTGAAACGTCAGGGAAATGCACGGGTAATGTAGAGGCAAGGAGTTATGTGGCCCTTTGGAGTTATTTCGGTGCTGAAAAACGAGGAATTGGAGAGGGGAAAGGGTCAAACGATGCAGACGGATTTGCAGACGGCTTTTGAAGGCGTCTTCTGCAGCGTCGCGCAGAAATCACCCAACCCACGCATTATTATCTCTACCTAAAGACTTTGTTTTAAAGTATACAATACATGCATTAAAGTATACAATACATGTACGCATTATATGTACTCCTAAGAGATCAAATATATTAACTTATTGTGGGTTCAAAGCAAAGCAGTTTTTAATGTATTTATTGTTCGAAATATTTACAGGTTGTTAATAATTATTACAATAATAGAATTGCCTTTGGGATGTTCATAGATATTAACAATTAGAAATGTTCACAGCACAGTAATCAATGTTTAGTTGTTGCTAGACGGAAACTCTTGTAGTGATAACAGAAATAATGATAATCAAAATGAAATATAAAACATAGTACTGTCAAACATAATACACAACCTGCAGAGAAAGAGAAAAAATAAAGAAAGGGAATGACAATAAAGCAGCTACATAACTGTTCTCCACGAAGTGTCATGGTAGGAGTTTTATAATTTGTTTTTTGAAATACGTGAGATTGTTTGCGTAAGTTTGTAATTTGTACATAATATTACTAGCTGATCCTTGCTGTGGCCAACGAAACACAACGCCATCTATTGAATGATAACCCAACCTTTTGACTCACACCGCCATCTCTTAATTTGGATACCCCGCCCGCTTGCCAGCCCGCTCGTCTACCACATTCTCCATAAATTGAATAAACCTTGACAAATATACCCAAACCTTCCTCATGAATCACTCTATCTATTGGTGAAAATCGCATGAAAATCCGTTCAGTAGCTTTTGAGTTTATCGCGAACAGACAGACTTTTAAACAGACAATTTAATCTATTGTATGTAGAAATTTTACTGTTAAACATTCTAATTTCTGATGTTGGTTCGTGGATAAGTAATGTGAAATATTCCCGCGTAATGCGTAACAATATTAAAATTCAGTGAACTTAAAATTTTCATAATAGGAACTACTTATATATCGGACAAGCGATAAAAATTATATACCGTAATATTATTGTTCTAAATATGTATATATTTTGTTCAAATGTTTGACTTAAAGAATGAATAGATTGAAAATATCGCACAACAAAACCTTCATTTTTAATAAACACAATTTTTTTTAGGAATTCATTTCCATTTTTTAGGTTTCCATTATCATGACCCAAATGAAACTAAAATACAAAACTAGACTTTTATTTGAATTGGTAATACTTTTTCGCAGTTAAAAGTGAACCAAGTAAAAAACAATATCAACAAAACCGTTTAATATTGAAATAATGGAGAAAAAATAACTAAAATGAAGTACCTAACTCCAAAAATCCCATTTCCAATTTAATTGGACGATTTTTACGAAATGTTTCAATCTGAACTTTCTTTGTATTTTCCATTCATTAAATAAATCAGCAACGCGCAGTGGTTAGCGCATTTGCCCCGTAAGCGAAAGGTCCTGGGTTCGAGTCCCCGACATCTATTCTACGACATTATAAAAACAGTAGTATCAATTAACAACAGTTAATAATTTTTAAAACCTCTCCAGGTCGGAATTTAAATTAAAAAAAACCTTTAATTTTGTAAAACTTTTTGAAGTGAAACTTCTTTAGGGCTGTTAATGATTTTAAATTCGGATGAAACGGAAATGCGTCACAACTCAGTACTACACAAATACTCGCTTCTAATATAATGATGTTAATTCGCACCTCGACACGTGCACCCGATACCTCAGTGGGCAAGGCGCCTGAAAAGGTACAGTGGCCAGAACGACTGACATCAAGCAAACGGAGGTTCGAATCCTACAAAATCCAAAAAAAAACGTTTTTATTTTGTGAAATCAATATCCAATCTTCAAACCACTTTAAAATGAATGGGCTAAAGAAAAGAAATTGACATCTAACGACTTTCTAGTTTCACTTCTACGGCGTGTGAATTACACATTTTTTTTGTTTGTTAAACCTAACTTTGGTGTTGAATGGTACCTTTCTGAATATCCTTAAAAGTTTATTCCATTTGCACGGTTTCCTTTTTAAAAGCTTTCAAGTATTTCTTCGTCTGTCTAAATTGGCTTTACTTTTTTATGCGACTTCGCGTAAACAAACTTCGGGTATTTGCGAATTTGTTTATTTTTGTCTCCAATGCAGTTCGCTTTGCTCCATTGCTATTTCTAATTATACACATCCACAAAAGAACGTAAGTTTTCTACGTTTTTTCAATAAACTCTAAGGATAAATATTTATACCTGCCGGTATAAATGGACACGGTAGCTACATTTTATGACAAGTGATAAGGTAGGTAAATTGAATCTGACACAGTTAAAGTAATATCTATTACGAATGTCCGTAAATATTTAAGTAATTTCATCCGAGATGAGCAGATGAGCATAGTTATTAATATTTTGTAATGAAAGATTAATAATAACTAAAAATAATAAATTGGAAGACAGTATTTGGAGAGATCAAGAGAAATTTTGCAATCGAGATTACACGCTGCCGAATTTTAATTTCCTGTTAAATTAATAAATGTAATAAAAAAAAACACAAGAAAATGTGTAATGTAATGTTATACGTTTTAGAACAAAATTTACTGGTCTATTTTAGTGAAATAGTCTATGTAAATATAGTGAAAATAGGTAAGGTATGTTAGGTTTAGTTTGATTAGATTAGGTAAACTACTTAACAAATCTACTTAACAAATGGACTGCAATCTTTAGAGCACAGGCGTCAGGTGGGAATGCTGTCCTTGTTCTACCGGTATTACAATGGAAGATGCTCCGAGGAACTAGCGTCACTGATCCCCCCGGCACCGGTGCATAGTCGGGAAACACGCCAAACACGCGCTCAACATTTGTACACGGTTGACATTAGTCACATGAGAACGGGTCGTTTCTACGACTCGTTCTTGAGTTCAACAGCCCGGCTGTGGAACGATTTGCCGGCTTCTGTGTTTCCTCCCTCCTACAATATGGGTCTCTTCAAGACCCATGTTCACTCCTTCCTCTCCTCAACAGCACCCTCCACACAGCATCTCCAAAGATGACATAGGCCCTGAGGGAAATTATTTCCCTCAGGGCCTCCTGTGTGGAGTTAATATAAAAAAAAAAAAAAAAAAAAAAGGTAAGGTTAGGTTAGGACAGGATAGGGTAGGTTCGATTAGCTTCGATGAGGATTGACAATGAGGATTCCTACTTGGAAAATATAATATACAGTTATTATACAGGATGTCGGAGGGAGCAAAGTGAATTAACTTCGGGAGGTGGTTTATTATGATCGTAGAACTAAAAAAAGATACTCAATCAACACTTACTTTGATCGAAAATCCGTTGTTTTTTTAAAATCAAATCCGGCCGAGATGACATTCCTTTATGATGCTAGGCTTCAAAATCAAACGGTATCACACCATATTACTAGGTTTAAACAATCCCTTTTGCCAGACAAAATAGGATCTAATTAATATAAATCTTATATTTTCATTACTTCTATCATTCTGAATACAAAATCCAATCCTTTACAGCCTCTTCACATTAATGGAGTTCTCATTGCTCAGTTATAATACTAGACAAAGATAAATACCGCAATGTGGCTAAAACTATTAAAATTATCGTTACGACGAATAGTTAACAACTTAACTTGTTTACATAAAATCATAAATTCAATAATTGACAGCCTTGAATTATTGTATTTGATTTCTTCCCATACACTTCACAAACCAACATCGAGGCCATACTTATCGTATAATTATGACAACTGCCACACTGAATCACAATTTGTACACTCCCGTTAGTCTTTTACAGAATTTGGGTAACGCTTACAAGGATGTTGTTGACGTTTTAATATCATCGATCACTAAATATGTTCAGGTCTTGGTAGAATATATATCGGCAAGCAAAACAACAAATCTAATTGAACCAACTTCTTAGCTCTGCTTCGATTAATTTTTAATTAGTCATTATACTATTTTTTAATTAGCGATATGTAGGTTCTGGAGTAGGTTCTTCGCGGGAAGCGGATCCTACTTCTACTCCTTTTTCAAATCGACTACTCCCAGAGAACCCGGTCCAGAACTTGCACCCAAACCCGGAACGGATCCCGGGTTCGAGTTTTTTTGCGGGTTCCGGCTCCAGTTGAACCCGTGCATCTCGGTCCGAGCCACTCGCGAGTTGGGAGCACGGCCCGGGTTCGAGTTCTTTTGCGGGTTCCTACTCCGACTCCGATGTCCGGCTCCGGTCGAACCCGTGCATCCCGGTCCGAGCCACTCGTGAGTCGGGAGTGGCTCCCGGGGCCTGCTCCAAGAACTCGAGTACTCTTAAAAGGAAGCACGTCTTGGAGGCCTCCGAAAAAATGCAGAACTTACCCATCTCTATTTCTAATCTACCATTTTTTCATGTAGCATTATAAAGAAATTTTATTTATGTTGTTCTTATTTTGATGTTTTGCAAGAAGAGACGGGAAGTTCTCAGAAGAGACAAGAATAGCCAAGACAGAATAGAAAGAAGTGCCAAGAAGAGTCGAAAAGATCCAAGTGAAGGCGAGAAGAGACAAGAAGAGTAAAAAAAAGTCGAGAATATCCAAGAAGAGGCAAGTACTGCCAAGAAAAGCCAGAGGTCCAAGAAAAGCCAAAGGTCCAAGAAGAGCCGAGAAGAGGCAAGAAGAAGGAAGGCATAAAGGAAGGGAAAAGCTCGTAACGCTCATTCCATTCCTTTTTTCTGCTCATCCTAAATTCCAATATTAGCTTATTAGGTTGCCATACCAGTCGATCGAACTGAAACCTCCTTCCCGTTCTTAAAACACGTGTTCCAGGTCCTAACGATTCAGTGCTTCCTGGTGTACCGGTCTCACCAGGACAGCAATCCTCCTGGCTGAGGGGTAAAATAGTATTAAAATTCATAATAAAAAATTAAAAACAAAATTTCCATGGCTGTCGACACAACTTATTAAACCGATTATAAACAACCAAAAATGAGAAATAAATTATTGTTTCTATCAGGATTCGATTTACTTTAATTGTATTATTATGCAATAAATCAATTCTTTTTGAAGTGTCTTTCGGTGATAACTGATGACTAAATGCTAAGTTGACAGATTTGAGTGGTTTTAGGTTGGAGGTCGTGAACTTGATAATCGGATACTTATTTACGGATTTACCCATAAAATTAGACCGAAATAAACTATTATTACATATTAATGTCAGAGATGTAACATTTGACCGATGGAACCGGCAATACATGTTATGGAAAAAAAAAACAACTGTGACAGGCACAGGGATGTAAATATTATATGTTAATAGCTTTGACTCCACTGGAGATTTCTCGACGAATCAAACGATGCGCGACATTTCGAGACTTGAAGACATAAATCGTAATTATGACTGTGGTATTTCTGAAACTGGAACATCGGATATTTCTTGTACTGTATATAATTATGACTGTGGTATTTCTGAAACTGGAACATCGGATATTTCTTGTACTGTATATAATTATGACTGTGGTATTTCTGAAACTGGAACATCGGATATTTCTTGTACTGTATATAATTATGACTGTGGTATTTCTGAAACTGGAACATCGGATATTTCTTGTACTGTATATAATTATGACTGTGGTATTTCTGAAACTGGAACATCGGATATTTCTTGTACTGTATATAATTATGACTGTGGTATTTCTGAAACTAGAACATCGGATATTTCTTGTACTGTATATAATTATGACTGTGGTATTTCTGAAACTGGAACATCGGATATTTCTTGTACTGTATATAATTATGACTGTGGTATTTCTGAAACTGGAACATCGGATATTTCTTGTACTGTATATAATGTCAATTAATCTTTGGAATTCACCGCGGATTTGTTG
This sequence comes from Glyphotaelius pellucidus, assembly GCA_936435175.1. Taxonomy (NCBI): domain Eukaryota; kingdom Metazoa; phylum Arthropoda; class Insecta; order Trichoptera; family Limnephilidae; genus Glyphotaelius; species Glyphotaelius pellucidus. Next base: position 19,428,958 of record OW386555.1, on the reverse strand, counting down.
GTAGCTCTAATTCACCGCATTTGCCTCGATTTTAAAGTATTTTGAACCTTAAAAATGCTCCTAAGAAATTAAAATAAAAATTATTTGCTTGGCAAGGAATTAAGCCTCCACTACCCAAATTTCTGCCGATTTCTTGCATATCTCCCTTGTACATTTGAAGTTTTTAAGCTCTTAAAAAATGTATGTTATTTTTGAAGATAATATATATACAACCTCACGCCCAAACGCAAATTATTTGAAATTCCCTCGATAGAAAAAAATCGCAAAGTAGGCTCCGAAATTTTTTATTTTCAAGCCTCTCTCTATTATTTAACAAGTTATATGTATGAAAAAATTCACAGTGCTTCTTTGAACGTTGTTTTAGACAACCCCCACGAAATTTTTGCTCTATTTTAAACGAGTCATGTTTTATTAAGCATTTTCAAAATTTTTGTTTCAATTTTATCATAGAAAATATTAGCGCGCTCTGTCCAACATTTGTAAATACACATCTCTCAATATTCTTCTTTTGAGCCGGGAAGCGCCGCCTTAAGAGATAATCATATTCTAGCGTATCGTTTCGTCACCAGTAAACATTATTTTTTTTTAATATTAAACAAGCCCGTCGCGAATCTAATATCGAGTAAAATATCTGAAGTTTTGATTTTCAAAAGTTATGGTACAGTATTTAATTTTAAAAAAGCATCAAATGACTTATTTTCGTTTTGCAGAAAGCTTATTAAGCTAGAAAATATAATAAAAGTCAAAAATATTTTCGTATTTCTTCATTATATTATTTTTTATGACATTAGAGAGAAAACAAATCAAATGTCCACATATAGGTTGCGGTCTTGGGGAAATTACGTAGGATAGATACACACGATCTTTATAAATATGTAAATAATCTGATCAGACAAAAAAACAACTAAGTTATTAAGAAAATATTGTCAGCCGGCTTGAAGTTAATTCCACCATTCAGAATTGAAATGTTGCTTGAAAACGGCTTTAGCAGTTTTTGTTACTTATTTTTGGGGTGTTATGCCGTGTTGTAGGGCAGATGAGCTACACTGATGATGGACACTGCAACGCTATCCGAAACGTTGGATAAAGAAGGAGGTGGCGCAACACGGCACAACACCCCAAAAATAAATAACAAAAATACTTTTGGCCCTGAAAACCTAAAATCATACCCAGCTTTAGCAGTGTTTGGTGACTAGATCTGAATAGCCCAGGATCTTCCCCACCTTCCTCATCCCCATCTTCTTCCCCTCCCCTCTGATAATCAGCCTCATAACATACCCCTATTGGAGGTACCATGATCTCACTGGCTCCAGGCATTTAGGAACAGTTAGTTATCGGTATTCACATAAAAAAAATTAGAGTGTGCAATTCACACGCGGTAGAAGTGAAACTAGAAAGTCGCTAGATGTTGCCTTCTTTTTTTTTACTGTTTATTTTAAAGTGGTTTGAAGATTTGATATTAATTTCAGAAAAATGGAATCGAACTTCAGTTCACTGGATGTTTGTCTCTCTGGCCGCTTGGATTTGTCAGGCACCTTAGCCGCTGCGCTACGGAACGCTCGAGCCGAAGCGTGAATTTACCGCATTATATTAGAACCAAGGACCCATCAAATAATAAATATTAGACGCATTTCCGTTTCATCCGAATTTCAAATCAATACCGGGGCTATAGAAGTTTCATTTCTAAAAACGAAAAAAAAAACGAATGGAGTTCGCACGCTGTATAAGCGAAACTTCACCCACACAATCTCAACCAATAGGAGCCTTGAAAAGTGAGCTCTTAATCAAAGCGGCCAATACGGCCAGCGCGACGCTTCGTACGTACTGTTCGTTTCATCCTATCTCATTCTGTCGCAGGCTAAATAATTGTAGACGTACGTGTTTGTCTCTGTTTAGTGCCATTTCCATTTCATTGGAGTTTCAAATCACAACGGTACTAAAAAAGTTTCTCTTCAAGAACAATAAATCGAAAATATCTACAATGTTATTTAAATAATTCATATTCGTAACATCATTTTATCAAGTACCTACCTAAGTGGTATTAAATATGAATAAGTAAGTGCAACTTTTTGTAAGAATATTTACACAGTGGTTTATTCTCGCTAAATAAACACGACCGGGTAAATACAAGAAACGGCTATAAACATTTACATTATGTATAAATGGTTTCTACAAATAAAGAAACGTGGGCAAGCACTTCTTTGTTAAGATGACAAGGGTGACATCACCAGGAGGAAAAACCGACAATAATTCAAAAATCTTCATATTTGCACTTGTGCTGGGTGGTTAGAGACGTTCTTGTCTTACTTTGAGAGGAACGACTGCGCTGCCTATTTTATGCAAAATTTAATTATGGATTTGAGGTCAAAATATCCAACCGAATTAAGTAATATATTTTTTAATCAAAATATAACAAATCAAAGTAAAAATAATTCCATTTTGCATTTTAAGTGGAAAATTTGGATTTTTTATGGGTTAATAATGATTATTAAAAAAATAAATTTTCCCTAACTACCGTATAAAAAAAATACAGAGTTCGCAATTCACACGCGGTAGAAGTGAAACCTTCAGAAAACTAACAATGGGGACGCTAAGAAGCAGCGTTCAAAGAGGAGATCGATTAGTCTATCTCTTTGAGGGTGACCGGCCAACTCGGAATGAAACCAACTCATCAATCTCAAATAAGTCGTTTAGAGTGATAAAAAATATATTTAAAAAATTGTTTAAATAGGTTATGTTAGGTTAGGGTTATCGGCTAATTTAAAATAATTTTTTTCATAGATTTTAATGATTTTTCAAGGAGGTGTTGAGCTGGCATTACTCCCAGTTGGCGTGGAACCCTCATACTCAATATGTGATTGGTCTATTTTATTGACTATCTATAGATGTATACGTTTGTCTCTTTTTAGTGTTTCCCTACAATAATTTTCTTTCTCCTAAAACTCTGCATTCGTCTTATTCTTTCGAAGTTTAATTTTCTAAAGGTTTCATTTCTACCGCGTATGAACTTCACGTATGATTTTTTTAAGTGAAAACTTCTTTAGCATCGTTGTGATTTAAAACTCGAGAGAAACTAAAAATGAGAGAATGAGATAGTATAATCGGCCTCTTTTTGCGGTGCTTCGTAGCCTATCGGTCTCCTCTTTGTGTAGTCCTTCGTAGCATCCCTATTTTTGTCTACTTTAGTTTTCTGAAGGTTTCACTTCTACCGCGTGTGAATTGAATTGTTCTGTTGAGTGTCATTAAAGTAACACAAGATTTCATAAACTACTCTTTAATAAATGGGACAAGTTTAATAGTTTTAAGAAAAAACACAATACAAAATATGAATAAATAAATAAATCGTTTTGTCGATAAACAAGCTCACATCTTTCAAGAAAGGCAAACAAATACAATATTGGATTGAACCACCGATACAATATTGTATTTTTATGCATTTGAAAGATTTGAGTTTGTTTAACGACAAAACAGTTTATTCATATTCATATTGCGTAAGTACAGGCGCAAACTATTAATACACCTAAAAACTAAAATAAAGTAGGTATTGGTCAGTGGGACGTGACGGGGGCTTAGGCGATTACTCGGCTGAGAGACCATAGACGATATGTGAAAGAATGTCACCGGAGACCGAAATTCCGTCAACATTTTTTACTCCCAATAAGGACAGGAATCGCCGATTAAAGTTTGTCAGATATATTTTTATTTATTTTTATTTTTATTTTTTTTTTACAATAATAATTACATTTATAATATTATTACCTAGGTGTACATAAGAATTAATTTTATGGTTCTACTACTCCATAAATTGAGCTCTAGGAGCTCGTGTTTATGGGAGGAGTATTTACATGCATAAAAAAAACATAATGTTCTGAAAAGTGTGAATACAATGATCAAAGACTTAAATGTCTTGAATGAAATAGATATACAAATACTTTTTGACATAGATATAAAAAAAAAAAAATAACAATAAAACTTTTTTTATTATTAGATGTTAATTTGTTAAGGGTACAATATATCATTATCCAATTTCAGGGATTTAATTTGATTTTTAAATTGTTCATATTTCATTGTTTCTGTTACATTTATTTTGTTTTTGGATAATAATATATTGTACCATCTCACACCTAAATATAAAAAGTGGTGTTGAGCCGTGGTCGTTCTAAGTATAGGAATGGCTATTAAGCCATTAGTTTTGAATCTATTGCTTATGCTATCTGAGGGATGAATTTTTTGGATGAAATATTCTTTGTAGATTTGATATAATGCGTTTCTCTTATACAATTCTGTGATAGTTGGTATATTAAATTCCCGAAATATCTCTAAAGTAGGGAAGTCGTATGGTTTCCTAAGGATGATTTTAATAATTATTCTTTGTATTATAATTATGGGCTGTAAGGAAATCTTAAAGGCCCCTCCCCAACCAATAATGCCGTACTGTAATAAGGACTGAATTAACGCATAATAGACAATTTTGATAGTTTTCTTGTTTAAAATGTTTCGTATGTTATAGAATACATAGATACGTTTTCTTATTATTTCCACAGTGAGATCTATATGATCTTTCCATTTAACATTTTTATCTATTAAGATTTCAAGATATTTTACATTAGATTTATGATTTAGCTTAGCGCAGTCCTAGCATATTCCTGAACACCCTGTAGTAAAGTCTAAATATTATTTTATTTCGTTGAGTTTCTCCCAAGTCTCAGATAAAAAGATTATATGATTCTTTGTACGGAAAAACCGTTAATGCATGTGATTTTTTTTTCTCACTTAATTTATTAGAATCAAAGTTACGCACCGTAAACATTAAGATAAAGTACCGCGTGGCACCAGAGTCACACTGTCCGAAGCCAGTTGGGGTATATTATGGGTGTGTAAGATATGGGGAAGGGAAGGATATGGGAAACAAGAAGTATCAGGCCAACCAGATCTGGTCAACAAACACATCTAAATTCATTTCACGCAACTTTTCGAATCTGAATAGCGGTAGAAAAATTTAATTCAATCTTTGCCACATTTCTTGGCGGGAAAAGAGTTCTAGTTTTTTTTTTATCTCAGTAATGAAGGTAGTTTCAAGAAAAATAAAAAAGGGACGGTCGCATCTGACAGTCAACCTGGGAAAATTAACGAATGATTTTTTTTTTTTTTTTACATTAACTCCACACAGGAGGCTCTGAGGAAAATAATTTCCCTCAAGGCATACGTCATCTTTGAAGATGCTGTGTGGAGGGTGTTTTTGAAGAGAGGAAGGAGTGAACATGGGTCTTGAAGAGATCCATGTTGTAGGAGGGAGGAAACACAGAGGCCGGCAAATCGTTCCACAGCCGAGCTGTTGAACTCAAGAACGAGTCGTAGAAACGACCCGTTCTCATGTGACTAATGTCAACCGTGTACAAATGTTGAGCGCGCGTTTGACGTGTTCCCCGACTACGCACCGGTGCCGAGGGGATCAATGACGCCAGTTCCTCGGAGCATCTTCCATTGTAATACCGGTAGAACAAAGACAGCATTCCCACCTGGCGCCTGTGCTCTAAAGATTGCAATCCGTTTGTTAGGTTAGGAGAGTCTATCAAACGGACCGCCCGCTTCTGCACAGAGTCAAGGGTTTTTTTCAGGTATTTTGGGGCTCCAGAGGTGGCTGCCAAATTCAACCGTAGGGCGCACTTGCGATTTGTAGAGGGTTAGCAGTTGTGTACTATTAAAGTATCTGCGTGCCCTGTACAGTATGCCCAGTTGATTACGAGTATATTGAAAAAACCCAATAATTTTGTTTATAACCACGATCTATTTTTCCACTACCGACCGGTTTCGCTTTACATAAGCATCATCAGGGCATATAGAAATTAAACTGATCAAAAATATACATTGTGTGAGTTTATATACATAAAGAAAAGGACAGAACATAATATAAGGAAAGAGTGAGAGGGTAACATCAACATCTTAGTGATGGAGAGAGACGGGTGATATCTAATGACTTACAATATTACGAGTATATTGTTAATTCTGAATTTGAAATATGTAATTGACAAAAATGACGTAAAAATAAGAAGTCTTAATGGCCGAGTTCTGGTTTCGTGTCCCAGTTGCGACTGTTACCTTTTATATTTTTCTGTGTCTTGTTCTTTTTCATATTTTAGTTTAGATTTACTAATTTTATCTTCTTTTTCAACGATACATTCAAAAGTTATTATAAACAAGAGTTATTATAAAAAAAATTGAATATCCGTTTAGACTTTTAGAAACAAGTCAATAGGTGCGCCATATAAATACAATCGTCAACGTCGTTAGATATCATTTAAAACGGTAGCTCCCAAAAGTATGGAAAAATAATAGTCCTATGTAGTATTGTTATCTGAATTTGATGTATAAGATTGACAAAAATGGATTGAAAAAAATGGTCTCATTCGCTCTTGGTTAAGGCGCTTGTCCCGATAAAACTAGAGATCCTGGGTTCGAGTCCTTTTTATATTTTCGTTTAATTAATTAGTATTATCTATATTTTTAAAAATAAAAATATGCTTGCTTGTGGATGTATAGGTATGTATATGAGTTACGAGTTGTCTATGTTTTGCTATATTAAGCATAGGAAATGTTTGAAACTTTCAAAATACCTTTTTAAATGCCCCCGCGAAAGTTTCTGGATTATTACAACAACATGACAATACATCTGAAAGTTTTTGACGTGGTAACGTCCTGCAAATCGATGAACGCCGGGACGAACGAAAAAGCACGACTCGTTGTCACGTTCCGCCTGAACCGAGCGACAATGACGTTATCACGTAAAATTATCGTCCGTAAACCGACTTTACAGACAACAATTTTTTTATTAATTACAAAAACTCTTGCAAAACAATCAAAAATATAAAAAATTGAGAGAGACATTTTGTAAAACAATGATTGTTAAATCAAAATTCAATATTTGAAACTCTTTTAATTAATGAATTTACTTGAAGTACTCGCCTAATACTTTGAATCTAATCAAGAATTATAGATATTTTAAATACCTATCTTAGATACCAAATTTGATAGATTTTCTTATAATATTCAAAAATGAATATTTTTAACATACGAAAAATGAAAATTTTAATAAAAAAATTGTAATAGGTGGCACGCGAGTTTGAAAACTGAATATATTGGGACTGAATATATGGAAAGCGGGAGGCAGCTATTCTTCTTCATAAATGACATATTAATTTGTTCCGGCTGTACATAAATTATTGCACCCCATCATTTAGACTCTAGACGTTTATCTGTCTAAAATTTTAAAGTCAATAATTCAGTCTGACTGTCAAAACTAATGTGTTTAATTAATTATAACAACATTCGTGGCCACTCATCCAGTATTCTAATAACCCAACTTTAAAGCAAACATCACTATCTGTGTTCAACCTTAAAATGATAAAGAGTCGTAAAAGCAGTTAGAGCGCTTTTCATTGTATTACGACCGCGTTATCACATTATAAATATTTAATTATTATATTATTATTTTTGTTGAAACAGAGGCGGCCAACCGCTAAAACAATAATAAAACCATGCCATCTGAGAATAAAATCAACTCAACACCTCCTTGAAAAGTCATTAAAAGCTACCAAAAAAAATGATTTTAAATTAGCTGATAACCCTAACCTAACGTAACCTATTTAACTAATTTTTTTAAATATATTTTTATCACTCTAAATGACTTATCTGAGATGGTTCTTAGTTGGTTTCATTCCGAGTTGTCCGGTCACCTAATAAAACAAATACTTACTACCACCACGCCGTTTCCCGCTGGGATAGGCAGAGAACGGACTGCCAAACAACTCGGTCTTGGTAATCACTCCTTGCCTCAATCATGTTCGTACATCGTCTCATACAGATTCTTCTATTATTCTGATCTTGACATCGCCCGACTCAAGTATCTGATTCGATTGAGTGTGCCATGTCATCCTCGGGCGTCCCCGACTTTTTCTATCATTCACATTGGCACTACCTGCTTTCGTCGTGCATTAGCACTAGGTATATGCCCAAACTATCCCTTTCCGTCCCTTTCCTAATCTCACAACAGCCTTGAATCACGATCGTACGTGGTTTTACACACATAAGCTTCAGGGATCTCATTTCTACAGCATACAGTCAACGTTCATTCTTCCTCTGCCAGTTCCATGCTTCATTGCCATACATGCAGGAGCCAGCATTCCGTTATGGACGGCTAGCTTCGCTTCTTTGGACAGTTCTTTGTTAGCGCCAATGGTGTTCAGTCCTACATTAAAGAAGTTACCTGCAATTACGATGCTTTCAAAGTCTTAGTATCAGCTTTCCCATCTCTCATTAACATACTTCCCAAATTCACAAACTCATCGACTTGCTCCTAATATTCACCATTCACAACTAAACTGCAAACTATAATACAGTGTTTCTACGGTCGACAGAATAGCACTTAATCCCAAACATGGGAACACCTCAGCACAGGTTCGCCTAGTGAGGTGTTCACAAAACACTACGACTAACCTATTTACATACAGTTACGGATCTTTAACATGTTCTTTTCTTATTACTAACCTATTATCTATGTAAACTATGTAATTATTTGTAAAGTGTATGTACAAGAATAGAAATAAATAAATAAAAAAAAATAATAAAACATCAGGATTATAATTAATATTTCTACTTTTGAAACTGACATTTTCTTAAAATAAAACAAAATTAACCTATTTCCACTTCATAGAGTATTTATAATTTCCACTTTTTAGAGTACCAGCTGGTACCCGGCGTGCGTTGCTAAGCCATTTAATAAAGTAATTGTTTCTCACTGCGTGTCCTTTTCCATTCGTCCCGTTCCCCTTCCGCGGCCCCTTCATCTCCCGCGTCCCCTTCCCCTCTCGCATTCCCGCTCCGCCTCTTCCACCTTCCATCTCCCCACTCCACTCCCCCCTTTTTGGGGAGTTCTTCTCCCCACTCCCAGGTTCTCCTTTCCCCTCCCTCCTATCCCCCTTCCCTCTTCCCGCATTCCATACATTCAGTCCAAACGGTATGTACAGTTTTCAATCAGCTCGCGTGCCACCTATTGCAAATTTCATAATGCCAGAGCTCACCAGTAGTTTTATACAAAACAACGAACTCAAAAAAAAAATTATCCAATTTTTTGCAGTCATTTGGAAGTTATGCGCGCACATGCATTTCGGTGATTCATTTTTAGACATAGATATTGACTACGACGCCTTAAATAAAATTTCCCGCAAATATATCAACTTTGTTTCTACGGCAACGATTTGCTTGCTTTTCTTCTGACATTAGCATTAACTAGCTTTTTTAGGGACAGAAAACCTATAATAAATAATATAATATATGTGTTAATATTTATAATTTCATAACGCCAGAGCTTACCTTTAAACACAGCCCTTATTACTCGCATATAATGCAGCTTTCTATTGGTGAAAGACTTTATAAAATCGGCTTAGTGGTTTAGGCGTGAAAGCGTAATAAACAACACAATCACTTTCGCATTTACTTAGTAAAGAAAATTGACCAATCTTTATTACAATATGATAATATTTGCTGGGGAGAAACAAAAGTTGATAATATTTTATCCATTTTAATTAATTAATTTTGTTACCAATAAAATATTTATTTCATATCCACATTTGTTCTACTCTAGGGATTATTTTATTATGTATATTTTATTTCAGTTCCGGTCCACTTGTTTTGCAAAAATCTTAATTTGTTTAAAAAATGTGCTTCCATACGAAAACAGTTCTACAGTTCTACAGTTCTACTACTACTACGTAGTGGAAATATCAAATTAGGTAAAATTTCGATAAATTGAAAAATAAAAAAGGTTTACAATACCTTACGGGGACACCACGATTTAAAGAACAATGTCATCGCCTACCATACAAATTCGAAAAGATACGCATCACTGTATCGAAACAAACCGTACATTCCCTGACGTCAGCCTCATTCAACTTTTTCCCAGAACACTGCTGATGATAGGAGTATTCGCATATTGGTGACGTAATTTGGCTTGTGGGAATGTGATGGCTTACGAAAAAAAATAAATATGCAAAGAACTAACTAACAATCACGCCGTCTTCCCGTAAGCGCCTCCGTACATGGAGCTACTTACAAGCTATTCGAGCCTGATGCGCGTAGCACGCGCACCGCTCGTGGGTACCCGCCATACAATTTTGCTGGTGTTCGTACACGGCGCTACGCGACGAATGTTAGGTTGAAGTCGGTAGCGCGCTAAAGACGGTGCTGGTAGCGCGCTACGCGTTGCAGCATTCGTGTCTACTACTTTCGTTCGACCTTTGACAGAAATGGCGTCTGAACATGAAAGTAATGTTAGATTTGTTCTGGAAGTGAAAAAAAATGCGTGTTTACATAACTTTCCATTACCAGAATACGCAAGAAAGGATTTAGTGAAGAAGGCATAGATTAATGTTGGAAAAAAAGTCATTTGACATCGTCCGACATCGTGTTAACTCCACGGCTGCACGTGAAAAATGATCAAGTTCAGTATAATTCGGGTAGCGCCGTGTACGGAAACCAGCTTTAAAAAGTAGTATATCTGCAGGGTACTTGTGGTTGTGTCACAATCACGTAGTTTGTAAGTATCTCCATGAACGGAGGGCCTAAGAGTAAGCAGGGAGGACGGTCCGCCAAATAATCTGATCTTGACACGTAACCCTTGCCTCATTCACATTAATATATTTTATTATTTATTTATTTTTTACAGTCTTTTAGGAAAGAATGTGTCCTTACTGGGGTACTCCGTCCCAAGGTCGCATTTTACCTGTTTGTGTGTTGTTAATCTCCACTTTTCTCATACGATCATACGTGATTTTACCACATGAGATCTCATTTATACCGCTCTTAATCTACTTTCATTCTTCCTCCGCCAGTTTCATGCCTGACTGCCATACATCAGGAAAGTTACCAGCACTCCATTGTGGACTGCCAGTCTTGCTTCCTTTGTTAGCATCAACCGCGCTCAGTATTCCATTAAAGGAGTTTACCATTAAAGGAATTTACCCTTCTTTAAATATCTCTATTAGCCTTTTCATCTCTCGTAAATATACTTCCAAGTACACAAACTCATCCACTTGCTTCAAATAGTCATCAATCATTCACAACTATACTGCACACTGTTTTTACTTTCTCTTTCAAATACCGTGACTTCAGACTTAAACTAACAAAATATTTTTATTTCGGATATCCAAAAACACTCTCCTCCAGCCCCCTACATCTAATGGATAAGGACACGATTATGAAAAGGTCAAGGAACCTTAGATGCAAAAAGAAACAAGTTTAAGGAGAATATATGAAGAAATGTGTGACGACACAGAGTTGTGTGGCGGTCTATCCTCTAATAAAGAATTTGTATTATTTTTTATTTTACATAAGCACCACCCAGGAGGCCTCGAAGATTTTTTTTCCCTCGGGCCCATATCGTCTTTGGGGATGCTGTGTTGAGGGTCTTTTTAGGGAAGAAGTTCTGGGAAGGAGAGGAAGTTCTGGAAAGGAAGCAGGTACGAGAGGTGGGTAGGAATCTGGCTGGAGAGGTCAAACCAGACTCTCCCGGTCTGACCCGCCATGCAGTAGGTAGGCAAAGGCATTGCCATCAAGACCTAGACAAGCCCCACTCCACGAAGCCTTGCAATATCACCAAACGTAGCGAACCACCTGGTGTGACCTTTGGCGGGGGTAATAATTATCCAATAAATTGAAAATAACCTCCTACCAAACTTAAAAAATGCATTTACTCCTTCAAACACAGCAAACTTAATTTGTGTCACCATTTAAATAAAAAAAATAATTCGTTATCACATTTAATATTTTAGAAAACCAACAAGTTTTGTAAGCATTTTAAGTAAACCCCGATGAAACAAGAATTGCATATGAAACACGTTGATTTTTTTACCACCCCGGTCCGCCTTTGTGAAAGTTTTTTGCCAACTGTCAGATATAAAAAATTGTGTTATTTCCGCTTTGCAATTAAAGCTCAATAAATTAATTATTTCTGAATGTAGCCGAATACTAAAAATTGTTTCTAAAATGTTATAAAATAAGCTTTCAAATTGTATTATTACAGATAAATATTATAATTTGTAAATTTTAAGATTTAAATGCAAACAAAAAAAAATGTAAAAATAACTCACGTGATGTTTGTATGTGAAAACGGTACTAAAATCACGGAATGTGTAAAAAAAAAACACTAACCTTATCGTATAAATTTATAATAAACAATTTTGCTACCTCACTTTTTTACCATTTCATACAAAAGTATTTAATAAAAAAATAACACTGTCTAACGGCGGGTATGCGATTTGGAGGATGAAAACTGTTTGTACAACAAAAACATCTTTTACCTATATCTATTTACGCAAAGCGTGTTTTATTATAGATATTCTACTTTTTGTTTTAGGGTTGTAACTAGAACAAAAACGGAGTTATAACGATTTCTGTGGGAACACTCGCGTTAGCTTGAAAACGCGCTTATTGTACTTGGCTGCTATTGCTATATTGTCGTGTAAACTAGCTCAGGTGTCGGAGTGGTTAAACAATAAAAGTGGTTAAAACTAAGTTTATATTTATTTTGAAATAATTTTGTTTTATTCGTAATTATTGAGCCTTGACCATTGTTCGCATGGGTCTGCCGAATTCGGTCACATTCAGTTTTGAATTCGTACTGAGAATGAGAATGCTCCGGCAATGCGGGGAATCCCCAAATAGATCATTATTTATTTGTGTTGTGTGCTAGCAAGCTAATTATTACTCTTGAATAGTAATGAATTCTGTACACTCACTACTCGATACGGCCTATTAAACACCATCCCACTAAGTGATCTCAGAGTGATAGATATTTTCAGTATCATTCTGACGGTTTCATGACGGTTGATCCGCCGAAAATTTCCCCCCCCCCCAGTATACTTATATGCAACTAGCTGGCACCCCGCATGCGTTGCAATGCCATTCAAAGAAATAAATTGATTCTCCCTGCATGTCCTTTCCCGTGCCTCCCCGTCCCCTTCCACCTTCCACGCCTTCCCCCTCCCTCGTCTCTTCCCTCTCCTCGAACCTCACCTTCCCCTGCCTTCCTCCCTGCCGCAAAAATATATGAAATAAACACATTTTCATTTACACAAATTTTGTAACGCCAGAGCTTACCATTATTTACAACCTATGTTACTCGCTGATTACGTAACTTTCTATTGGTGAAAGAATTTTTAAAATCGGTTTAGTGGCTTAGGCTTGAAAGCGTAACAAACAAATACACTCACTTTCGCTTTTATAATATTAATATAGATAAGTATATATGTGCAGTCGGTTTATAGAAAATTCTGTATACCTGATTACTCAAAATATAACTAAGTGACCCCGAAGGGATGCGTAGAGAGGATGTACCGCCGAATAACTTATTTAAATAACACGAATAAGAAACAGAAATGACATTGAAAGGAGAGTACATATAAATGAAGAGCATTGAAAATATGTAATATAAAAGGACATTTAAAAGATAACAAGTCAAAGCTTGAAAATGGATTTAAAGTTTACAAAATTACACATTGCTTACCGACTGCTGATAGTTATTTAGGCTTACGCCAAAAAATTCACTTGCGTTGACAAGTCTCGACATTCTGGATAAAAGAGAATGATAACCATAATTAGTAGAATGTTGATTGAGGAACAGCAATTCATTATTTTGGAGTCGATGGGACGTTGAACTGGATGAATTGTAACAAAGCAGATGTGTCAGTAATACTGTTTATAATTTTGAATATGCAAATTAGATATAAGTCCATTCTTTTTTAAAGTTAATGTTTTTTTGAATACGCAAATTACATCTGAGCCCTTACGTTTTTCTAAAGAAGAAGTGTCTAAAGGCTTTGTTCCATTTCATCATACGAGTACTCTGTGTTTGTCTCTTTTTAATGTCACTCCTTTCCATTTCAAAGAGTTCCAAATCACAACGGTGAGAAAGAATTTTTCACTTCAAAGTGAAACCACGATTCTGAATCTGTTTGGTAAAAAATATTTCTTTTGCTTTTATTTATATAACAATATTTTTTGCACAAAATGTTAACTGAACATATTTAAGTTTTTTTTAAATTGTTTAGTTTCATTTATTACTTCGCTTTGGAACGTTTTTCTTCATCTTCATTACTTGTTTTCTACCACAGGTCATCAACTAGAAAATATCTCTAGAACGCGACTATTAAATAATATATTTTTTTAATATTTCTGTGGCCTAGTTTCTTGCGATGTAGTTAATATAACCACTGTTCATAACCGCCAATAATAAACACACTTCGCTAGACAAAGAGGTGATGCGCCTACTGTATAATGAGTCAGTGTTCCCAATCTGTTTTGTTTAATTAGAAATTTATTTAATTTTAAATTTGGATCATTTCTTGGAACGCATTACGAATGTACTAATGAATAAGTTTTTACTGTTTTACGTCACAAGTGGTAGATAATATTTTTTTTATACTATGCTATTTTTATGGCGTCATCACCATAGCTCACACCAGGTTTGCCTAGGTCTTGTCGGCGGATGCGTCTACCAACCTATTACGTGATAGGCCAAATTTTTACTAGCTGGGACCCGACATGCATAACTACGCCATTTAATAAATAAATTGTTTCTCCCTGCTTGTCCTTTCCCATTGGTCCCGTTCCCCTTCCGCCTCCACCTTCTCTCTTCTCACTCCACTCCCCCCTTCCCTCGTCCCGCGAACCTCCGTCCTAGGTTCCTCCCCCCCTCCCGGGTTCCCCTTCCCCCCCTCGCCCCTCGTGGTAGTTAAAAAAAGAATTATCCAATTAATGCAGTCGTTCGGGAGTTATGCGCGTACAAAAATTTCTGAGATACATTTTTATTTATATGTATAGATAGATATTAACTACGACGCCTGAAATAAAATTTCCGCAAATATATCAACATAGTTACCAAGACAACGATTTGTTTTGCTTTTCGTCTGACGTTATCATAACTCGCTTTTGTAAGGGACAATAAACACATAATAAATATAATATATTAATAATTATAATTTCATAACGCCAGAGCTAACCATTCTATAAAGCCTATATTTCTCGCATAAAATGTAGCTTTCTATTGGTGAAAGAATTTTTAAAAATCGGTTTAGTGGTTTAGGCGTGAAAACAGAACAAATAAACACACGAACTTTCACATTTATAATATTAGTAATAATGATTATTATTTTTTAGGGGATCTATTTTCCACAGCATTCAGTCTACTTTCATTCTTCCTCTGTTAGTTTCGGGCCTCACTGGACTCTGCTACAGAAGGGTTGGTATCATCCGTCCATTGTGAACTGCTAGTTTCGCTTCTTCTAATGTACCATGTAAAAATAATTTGTTGAAGAATGTGCCGATATTTTTCTTTTATAAAAAGACTCCGTTTACCTCTAGTATGTCGCTGACTCCATAATATGCCGTCCATTACATTTTAAAATGTTAGGTCCCTAGCAGGGTAATGAAATAAATCACTTGTTCCACTTTGCCGTGTCCCCAAGGGGGTAACCAGCGAACAAGAACCGATCTGAGATCGATTTTATAAATTGCATAAGGGCCTACCGATCTACATGAGTAAAAGGTCTCAATTCGCCAAAGGGCTTTTTAGCATTGGCGTGCATTGCTCTATGACTAAAGGGTTATGAATTGAATACTTGTACAGGGCTATTTTAATTAATTCTGTTGATTTTTGTTCTAAGCGTATATTATGAGTACAATCTATGAATGGAAAATCGGTTACAAAAACTCAGTTCATATACAAAAAGGTACATAAAATTTAAATAAACAACCAATACAATTAAATTAAAATACAAATGTGTATAGAAAACTAACTCCGATAAAAATATATTACAAAAAAAGGCGAGAGACTTTCTCATAGAGAAACTGAAAAACCAGTTGTCGATGCAATTGCATTCAACCTCCTGAACAAAATCGATATTTTTCTGATCTGACATATCGCAGATTAATCGAAAACTTGATAGTTCGTGAGCCGCTTTCGTGGCAACCTGTCAGCAATGAAACCAATAAACTAGAGCAATCGACTACCATCTCAAGATAGTGGGGAAAAGGCTGAGGTCCAAATCGAATGTTTAAGTAAAAGAGTAGTTAGAGATATAAGAACAACTTAATTTATTACTTGAAATTGGCAAACAAATAGTTGTATAAAATATAAATACCTGCATTATTCAAATAGGTTGCAATACGGAAAGAGAGAGAGAGATTGTTTAGGCCGTTAATTAAAGATACGCCCTTACGGAATGTCGTCGCGGGTAGAATGGCCACCAGAGAAGAGGCTCGAGGCTCGAACCAGGGGGACCAAGAAGCAGGAATCTCGACAGGCCATCCGCGTGTCAAACGGTCTTCCTTCATCAACAGTAAAGAGGCTCGAGGCTCCCAACCAGGAGGCCAAAAGCAGGAATCTCGGCATGCCATCCGCGTGTCCAAGCGGTCTTCCTTCATCAACAGGAAAAAGGCTCCATCACCCTAGCGTGCCCAGAATACGATAAAGCCACCTCTCTTATATCGGTCGGCAGTTTGTTAAAATTTCACGGCTTCAAGAGCCGAAAACCACGCGCCATTAGCAGAACGCAACAACAAAATCTCCAGGCATCTGCCGACAGCTCGACGCAAAATCACTGGCTCCTTCGCCACTACACGGCATCACCAACTCGTGATCCAAAATAAAAATATTTAAGGCTTCCAGCACTTAACAAAAATCAAACTCGCCTTCAAGGCTGAAAAAAATTGACCTCCCCGGTCAAAGACGCAAACTCACCTCTGCCGCCATCATTCCCGAATTTCCGTTCTTTTCTCTCTCCGGTTGACAGTTTGACCAACCACACCAAGATAAAATTTAAAATCGAATTATATTAAGAAAAAAGTCGCCAGTACCTACTGGCAAAACAGATATGTTACAGGAGATTGAGTGCAATCGCGTCGACAACTGTTTTTTTTCAGTTTCTCCATGAGCGAAGGCCCTCAAGATACACAGAGAAAGACACTAATGATATATTTTATAATTTGCTCAACAATTGTCACATATTTTTTAGCAATAGCGGGAGATTTTTTTCTGAATACTTACAGGAACGAACGCGTGGCCCTTTTCGGCCAGTTTCAAACAAATCTTAAATTTGGTTTTGAGATCAAATTACCTAACCAAACTGAAAAATTATTTTTAAAAACAAGTCATTCTTTTGATATTAATAAAGGTTTAAAAATTTTACACACTAACACAACGGGTTTACAATGAGATAATTTAGAAATTTTAGACATTAGGAAAAGTGTTAATAGTAAATTGAATACTATAAATAACCAAACGTTTTTTAAAAAAAGCCATCTTTTAAATTTATTTTCGTATTGATACTTATATTTATAATAATTTATTTTGATATTTAGACTTCCTGTTTTGTTTCAAAAAAATTTTTATTATGCAAATGTAAGTTTTTACCCAGCCTAAAATAATATTTTTATTTTTTATATTTTATTTTATATAATTGTTTTTTTTTTTTATTTATGATATTTTAAGTAATTAATCACCTCTCCTTTCTAATGTTTTGTCTATGTTCTTATTTGTCTACACTTGTTTGTCTTTTGTTATTTTTTATTAACTTATTATCCTGACGAAGAAAACATAGTTTCTGAAATATGTCGATATTGTTGATTAAATAGTGGTGTACACAAAGTTATTTGTTTTCATTTATTAATTATTTTTGTGATCAACAAGTACATAAATATCAAATATCTAGTACGGATTGGAGCTACTTTTTTATTTTTGTTTTAAATTAAAAATATAGGCCAGTAAAGACTTTAGTGTTTCTTGATTTTAGAGGCAACTTGGGCAATTATTTGTGAGTAAATGAAAAACATTAAAAAAAGATTGTTAAAATTCTTATTTTTGCGAAGTAATTTTAATGTATAAACGACAAATTTTTGTTCCGCCGTAAATAGGTAATTTCTATTTTAAATTTACACCTATCGAAATGATTTTTTTTCTTAATTTTTATTTTATATATCATTACATTTCCATGATAAATATTTCATGTATCATTTCATATATATATCATGGAAATATTTCCATGATAAATATTTCCATGATATATATTCCATGGTAAAATTATTTTTTATTATTTTTCATTTACTCACTCAATTGTCCAGGTTGCCTCTAAAATCACTAAAATCTTTAATGGCCTATATCTTATAATTTAAAGCAAAAATAAAAAAAGTAACTCCAATCCGTACTAGATATTTGATATTTATGTACCTGTTGATTACGAAAATATTTTTTCAGTTTGGTTAGGTAATTTGATCTCAAATCCAAATTTAAGATTTGTATGAAACTGGCCGAAAACTCTGACAAACTCTTGCAAACTCTATCTTATTAATTACATTGTTGACACATTTGGGTCAGAGGGCTGAAATAGGTGATATCATATTTAAATGTGTTCAGTCTCTGTTGCTGTCACTCTCTCTTTTACCCCCCCCCCCCCGAATACTGAGCGAAAGGGACAACTGCACCTGAGGCTGATCAAACCAAATAAAATCGTCAAAATCTAGGTTTTGTATTCACCCATTTTTCTCCTCCAAAACTGGACCTATTTTTAAGATTTTTTTTATCAATTTATTGGAATAAAATAGTCTGTGTTGGTACGTATTGCTTTTTTTAAATACGTTGTCTAGTTTGTATGCTGAACGTCTGTTGAAGGCTTTCAAACCAGGCCATTTTAACCTTTAAGAGAGTGAGTTTTTGAGAAAAAAATGTGTTCAAGAGAGTGAGATGTTTTTTCCAAAAAAAATTTTAAACCCAAATTTATAGTATGTTTTAGAAAAAAATTTTTTTTTTATAAAAATTCCTATGTAATAATAAAATAACCGAATTAATCAGATATTAATAATAACAAAAAAAATCATATTTCTATTAAAAATTATTATAATTAATAGCAGAATTTCAACAAACACCGACGCACCATGGGCGTCCATACTCCTTTGAGCAGATTTTTTTTCGGACGCCTACGGTGAGGCCATACTCTCCTAAAGGTTAACGATTTTTGGACGATCCTAACTCATGTAAGAAGTAACTTTACAAAAAAATCAAAACGTACCGACAAGCTGGTGGTCGATATTTATATCTATATATTATATGAAAACACATTTGCATTACAGTCAAAATCCAGAGAGGAATTAGGGAATACGTTTTTTTGAAAAAACCGCAGCACCCTTTTAAACAATGGAATGGGATCAATTATTTAAATATTGCTAAAACTTACTGTTTTGAAATGAGAGGCAGGAAAGATTCAGATAACACAATCACTTGTAAAATAGGAAAAAGATAGTAATTAAAGATTACTTCACAAACGCCAAAGCGGCATATTTAAAAATTTTCTTCAGTCAGATAATTGTTTCAATGTTTTTCCACAGATGCCACTACCTTACACAATTTTGGATTATGGCTTTGAAATCTTTGAAATAAATTTGTGGTGGTGTTTGAAACCAAAAAAGTCTCTATTAAATAAAATATAGAGGGCCCACAAACCTAGGTAACAATTTATGATAATGCTTGTTGTTTTGAAATTCTTGAATGGTGGATTTAGGTCTTGTACGAATGCTAGCAGCCAAAAATATTTATGTAATGCCAATTCGTATTTCTGGTGCATTTTTTCTTGCTCATGTAGTATTTTTTTAAACCTAGTTCTTTAAAATCGGTCTCAGAGACACGGAAGAAATAGCCCAATCCAAATCGGCATTATATTAATAATTCCTGATAAATAAATATTTACCTAATACAATTTCGAGGTAGTAAGGTCTAACTTGAGATCTGCGTTTTCTCCCTGATACATACACGAAAAGCCTCGATTACATTGAGCGAGTTTACAAGCTACTAGCCGGTAAGTTTAAAAGCGGGTGAATCGGAGAGTGTGATTGTGATGATAACACACAAAACTTTTCACACGCTCGATAATGAACTAGCTAGCGAGTTGAGCAAGCTAAAATAACGACTCCCACGCGAACTAATTCTGTCAAAATTTTGTAAAAAAACTTATATATTTGCAGCTAGGTCATCACTATTAGCTATTTGGCGGTTGTACAACGAATAATCCAGATCAAGCAATAATTTGACAGTTACAAAATCAGCTGTTGGCGGGCCGCCATTTTGCCATCCACCACACACGCTAGCGAGTAGCGAGAAAAGTAGCCTCCTTTTCAACTTTTTTCGTAAATTGTTTACAATCTGCTAGTTAGCTAGTAATGTGTTACAATGAGCGAGTTAACTAGCAGATAGTGAATTCGCTGGTTAGTAGCTTAATCAAGGCTTAACAACTACAGTCTTATCGCCAAAACCGTAAGTATTTCGTCATCAGAACTCATCATGACATTTATGTAAACGTCAAACGTCAAGCGTTCAGTAGATGCGTCTTCACCACAGACCACTAAACAAAATGTGTTTGGCCACGTCCACTTCTCCCCAATGTTTCAACCACTTTTCATCAACCTAGGAGACGGTAAACAAGAAATGTTTATAGTAATGTTCAAGCAAATGAATTATATTCGAATCGAATTATATTAAGAAAAAAGTCGCCAGTACCTACTGGCAAAACAGATATGTTACAGGAGATTGAGTGCAATCGCGTCGACAACTGTTTTTTTTCAGTTTCTCCATGAGCGAAGGCCCTCAAGATACACAGAGAAAGACACTAATGATATATTTTATAATTTGCTCAACAATTGTCACATATTTTTTAGCAATAGCGGGAGATTTTTTTCTGAATACTTACAGGAACGAACGCGTGGCCCTTTTCGGCCAGTTTCAAACAAATCTTAAATTTGGTTTTGAGATCAAATTACCTAACCAAACTGAAAAATTATTTTTAAAAACAAGTCATTCTTTTGATATTAATAAAGGTTTAAAAATTTTACACACTAACACAACGGGTTTACAATGAGATAATTTAGAAATTTTAGACATTAGGAAAAGTGTTAATAGTAAATTGAATACTATAAATAACCAAACGTTTTTTAAAAAAAGCCATCTTTTAAATTTATTTTCGTATTGATACTTATATTTATAATAATTTATTTTGATATTTAGACTTCCTGTTTTGTTTCAAAAAAATTTTTATTATGCAAATGTAAGTTTTTACCCAGCCTAAAATAATATTTTTATTTTTTATATTTTATTTTATATAATTGTTTTTTTTTTTTATTTATGATATTTTAAGTAATTAATCACCTCTCCTTTCTAATGTTTTGTCTATGTTCTTATTTGTCTACACTTGTTTGTCTTTTGTTATTTTTTATTAACTTATTATCCTGACGAAGAAAACATAGTTTCTGAAATATGTCGATATTGTTGATTAAATAGTGGTGTACACAAAGTTATTTGTTTTCATTTATTAATTATTTTTGTGATCAACAAGTACATAAATATCAAATATCTAGTACGGATTGGAGCTACTTTTTTATTTTTGTTTTAAATTAAAAATATAGGCCAGTAAAGACTTTAGTGTTTCTTGATTTTAGAGGCAACTTGGGCAATTATTTGTGAGTAAATGAAAAACATTAAAAAAAGATTGTTAAAATTCTTATTTTTGCGAAGTAATTTTAATGTATAAACGACAAATTTTTGTTCCGCCGTAAATAGGTAATTTCTATTTTAAATTTACACCTATCGAAATGATTTTTTTTCTTAATTTTTATTTTATATATCATTACATTTCCATGATAAATATTTCATGTATCATTTCATATATATATCATGGAAATATTTCCATGATAAATATTTCCATGATATATATTCCATGGTAAAATTATTTTTTATTATTTTTCATTTACTCACTCAATTGTCCAGGTTGCCTCTAAAATCACTAAAATCTTTAATGGCCTATATCTTATAATTTAAAGCAAAAATAAAAAAAGTAACTCCAATCCGTACTAGATATTTGATATTTATGTACCTGTTGATTACGAAAATATTTTTTCAGTTTGGTTAGGTAATTTGATCTCAAATCCAAATTTAAGATTTGTATGAAACTGGCCGAAAACTCTGACAAACTCTTGCAAACTCTATCTTATTAATTACATTGTTGACACATTTGGGTCAGAGGGCTGAAATAGGTGATATCATATTTAAATGTGTTCAGTCTCTGTTGCTGTCACTCTCTCTTTTACCCCCCCCCCCCCCGAATACTGAGCGAAAGGGACAACTGCACCTGAGGCTGATCAAACCAAATAAAATCGTCAAAATCTAGGTTTTGTATTCACCCATTTTTCTCCTCCAAAACTGGACCTATTTTTAAGATTTTTTTTATCAATTTATTGGAATAAAATAGTCTGTGTTGGTACGTATTGCTTTTTTTAAATACGTTGTCTAGTTTGTATGCTGAACGTCTGTTGAAGGCTTTCAAACCAGGCCATTTTAACGATTTTTGGACGATCCTAACTCATGTAAGAAGTAACTTTACAAAAAAATCAAAACGTACCGACAAGCTGGTGGTCGATATTTATATCTATATATTATATGAAAATACATTTGCATTACAGTCAAAATCCAGAGAGGAATTAGGGAATACGTTTTTTTGAAAAAACCGCAGCACCCTTTTAAACAATGGAATGGGATCAATTATTTAAATATTGCTAAAACTTACTGTTTTGAAATGAGAGGCAGGAAAGATTCAGATAACACAATCACTTGTAAAATAGGAAAAAGATAGTAATTAAAGATTACTTCACAAACGCCAAAGCGGCATATTTAAAAATTTTCTTCAGTCAGATAATTGTTTCAATGTTTTTCCACAGATGCCACTACCTTACACAATTTTGGATTATGGCTTTGAAATCTTTGAAATAAATTTGTGGTGGTGTTTGAAACCAAAAAAGTCTCTATTAAATAAAATATAGAGGGCCCACAAACCTAGGTAACAATTTATGATAATGCTTGTTGTTTTGAAATTCTTGAATGGTGGATTTAGGTCTTGTACGAATGCTAGCAGCCAAAAATATTTATGTAATGCCAATTCGTATTTCTGGTGCATTTTTTCTTGCTCATGTAGTATTTTTTTAAACCTAGTTCTTTAAAATCGGTCTCAGAGACACGGAAGAAATAGCCCAATCCAAATCGGCATTATATTAATAATTCCTGATAAATAAATATTTACCTAATACAATTTCGAGGTAGTAAGGTCTAACTTGAGATCTGCGTTTTCTCCCTGATACATACACGAAAAGCCTCGATTACATTGAGCGAGTTTACAAGCTACTAGCCGGTAAGTTTAAAAGCGGGTGAATCGGAGAGTGTGATTGTGATGATAACACACAAAACTTTTCACACGCTCGATAATGAACTAGCTAGCGAGTTGAGCAAGCTAAAATAACGACTCCCACGCGAACTAATTCTGTCAAAATTTTGTAAAAAAACTTATATATTTGCAGCTAGGTCATCACTATTAGCTATTTGGCGGTTGTACAACGAATAATCCAGATCAAGCAATAATTTGACAGTTACAAAATCAGCTGTTGGCGGGCCGCCATTTTGCCATCCACCACACACGCTAGCGAGTAGCGAGAAAAGTAGCCTCCTTTTCAACTTTTTTCGTAAATTGTTTACAATCTGCTAGTTAGCTAGTAATGTGTTACAATGAGCGAGTTAACTAGCAGATAGTGAATTCGCTGGTTAGTAGCTTAATCAAGGCTTAACAACTACAGTCTTATCGCCAAAACCGTAAGTATTTCGTCATCAGAACTCATCATGACATTTATGTAAACGTCAAACGTCAAGCGTTCAGTAGATGCGTCTTCACCACAGACCACTAAACAAAATGTGTTTGGCCACGTCCACTTCTCCCCAATGTTTCAACCACTTTTCATCAACCTAGGAGACGGTAAACAAGAAATGTTTATAGTAATGTTCAAGCAAATGTGTAAGCAAATGTTCGTGTCGGAGGTCGCAGGAGACCTGGTTTAATGTAGTTTAAGTGATTTATCTTGGAGTAATCGTTTAAATTTCTATTTTATTTTCTGTTTTAATAATATTGTGTCCTATTTTAGCTTATCCGTTTTACCTTTACTGCTTCCTTTAAAAAAAATAATATACTTGCGAATTCCCGGCGTGAGTAGCAATGCCACTTAATAAGGAACAATTTTCTCCATGCGCGTCTTTTCCCAATCGTCCCGTTCCCCTTTCAACTCCCCTTCCCCTCCCATATCGCGTTTCCCTCACGCGTTTCCCCTCTACTTTCCACGCCTTCCCTCACCCCTCTCTCGCTCCCCCGTCCCGCGAACCCCCTCCCGCATTCCCGTCCCCACAACAGCGTCCGTATATTCAGTCCCGATGCATTCAGTTTTCAATTAGCTTGCGTGCCACCTATTGCACATTTTTTTACACAAATTCTCATTTTTCCTACATTACAAACATTAATGTGTATCTATAAATATATTTAAAAATGAAAATATGTTTGCTTAGTACGCTATGCGTTGCTAAACCATTCATCCGATTACGATGAAACTTTGGAGATCTGGTGAGCTCTGGCATTATGAAATTTGTATAAAAAAAATTGCAATAGGTGGCACGCACTATGGCGGGTTGGTTATACAATAAATGGTTCCCGGTGCTGCGGTACCCGTACCAGCCGCCCAAAATGTTGCACAAAGAACTGCATAAAAAGAACCCACACTGAGTTTCTCAACACTTGGGCAAACAATGTACATAGGTATTAGGTACCTATCTATAGTATACTTTTTCAATACGTATTTTCAAAATCTTTTAATTTTTTCTTGTTCATTTTCTTAGGTTAGGCACGGCCTTACAGCCAATTTGGACTGCACGTCACTGTACCATCTTCCCGTGCAGCATTTATTTGTGTAGGTATGTATTAATGTCTCTTATGATAAATGTAAAACGGTTTATACGGGTTGTTTCGATTTTTTAAAATGTGAATTCAATGTGATCATCTCACAAATCGAATAAAGGTGCATTCTTTTCAGATATACCTATAGCGGTTTTAAAAAGATAAATGATTGTTAAATTTTTATCCGTTAAAATTTTTTTGGTACTTTTATACACATAAAATAATATCAAAGTACGGGTTCAGACTGAGATATTTAATGGAATCAAAATGTGGAATATTTCTTGGTACAAATTTAAATATTTTAGCTAGTTTATGTATAGTTTTTTATATATCACCGCAAAGGTTGTTCTTAAAGCTTTAATAATATATGTGTTTAATATTTTATTTTTGAATAATAGTGATTTATAATGTACCTTTAAGCAAATAATACCGAAACCAGCTTTTGACAAAGTTTAGATAAACTTTTAACTAGTAGCAGGGTTTGGCCCTGTGGATATAAAAACATCATAATAAAATGTAAACTTATTTTAATATGTTCATTAAAAAAAATCTGCAGATTTTTTGAGCAACGGCGTCAAAAAACAGTTTTGAGGCTGCTCTTTTTTTATCAGAAAATTACATTGTCGCAATACGAAAAAAGGATAAATTGTTTTTGAAATGACATGTTTAGTATCAAAATAAAAATGATTCACTAAATAAAAATATGAAACATAAAGCTTGTTTAGTTTTTAATCAGCACACCAAATTTAATTTTTTTATGATGAGAAACAAAGAAGTTACAGATTTATGAAACGATAATGATTATTTGCAACCACTGTGCGGCGCCCCAACTCTGTTACGACAAAGCGTGACTTTCATTGCGTACCAGTTTTAGTTTGCGGGCTGTTTTAGTATAGTTCGGCGACATTCAGCACGCTTCCATGCCATACCTTTGTTTATCCTATTTATATTCGTAACAACTGTTACGAATTAAGTGGGACTGTGGCATCCCCAATTGAGGTATATTGTGAGGCTGAAGGGAGTAGGGAGGGGAAGGAGATGGGGGTAGTGGAAGGTTGGGAAGAACATGGCTGCTGTGCAATTCAAGAAACGTTTCGATTCTTTGTGGAGGTCTTTCACCAGAACGATTACACAAATTTTCAAAAGCATCATAAGGAAAATAACAATATGTAGCTATGCCGCCGATAGCTCCGATGTAACCTCTCCAACGTCTTCATAAACGATAAACACTAAAAGTAAGTTGTGTTATGTTAGGTTAGGTTGAAAGCATTTGGGACTCTACGGTATTTACATGAAAAAGTAGACTAGATACTTTAATCAACTTAAGATCTAACAATTTACAATCAACGAAAGCTCCTTTTAGGCAGGTTAAACATTTTTATTTTATTTTTGCACTCATCCTACATCATCTAGTAATCCTGACGGAGCCAAACTTGTTCCCGCTGGGTTAAGCAGTCATTGGGTAGCTGTCGGGTCTTCGAGAGAGTAATCCCATCCGAGGTAATCAATTTGTCACGAGGAAATTATAGCACGCCTGTCCCATCATCACTGCGCGCGGTGATGTGGAATCTACCTTCTTAGAGATTGGTAATTACTTCTCTAGAAGGTAAAAACCATTGGCAAAAAGCTCGACGACTGAGTACAAAAAACTTACTTTATTTCTCAGCACTGGAATCACCAGCAACCAGTAGAGACCGACGCGCGTCACCTCTTCGATATTTTATCAATCCTCCTTGTTAATATCTTCCTTTCAGTTTCCAAGCAAAAGCATTCCTTTATACAGGGTGTCCGGGGGTAAAATGCATTTAATTCGGGAGGTGATTCTAAATTACGGTCGGAGTAAAATAGATTAAAAACTTTTTCTGAAATTCCAACTTTTTTTTCCAATACAAAAGATATACCTATGGGCATCAATTACATTCATTTTTACGTGTGGCATCACCGCCACCTCTCCGAAAATATCTCGGCACCGCTCCGAGAATGACCGTGCAGATTATTCCGTTCCTAGCACTCGATTCAACCGCCCGTTCGCGTTTTGTACCTCTCTACCCGTTTCATACGTGAACACTAATTGTGTAAATTATTAAAATCTTAAATAAATGTTAAATCACTCAAATAAGAGTACAGTGTTATCAATCATCATCCAGTGTAATCTTTGAACACAGGATCGCGGCCTGAAAGTACCGCGACCCCCAGGAGCCTGACTATTCCTCATGGTTAAGTATTAATATACACTCGTCTGATGAGAAGACGGAGCACAGGTCAAACATCCTCCACCAGCTCCTCAGCCTCTGGAACCAATTGTTTCAACATTGGTAATCCCGACGCTCAAAAACTACTTTCAACATACCTATCTACTAAAAAATTTTAGTATAAGGGAAAACTTACCCGAGAAAGTTGCTCTTAGCGCCGGGCGCGATTATGGCAACGTTGTATGGTTGCGACTGGCCCGTATCGTAACAGTGGAGAATAATAATAACGGAGAGACAAATTTTATCTTTTTACCAAAAAAATACCCCAAATAGTTGGAATTTCAAAAAGTTATTTATCTTTTTTTACTTATACTATCAAGTAGAATCACCTCCCGAAGTTAATGCAGTTTACCCCCGGACACCCTGTATATATTAAACTAATCCCAGCCAGAGCACTTACGGACGGCGTAGATGTTTGTCCTCTTTTCTTTTAAATAAATATCTGTTAAAATGCGTCTGAAATCTGTGTTTTTTTTATTTATTTATTTATTTTTTTATTAAGGAGAAAATACAGATACAGATGTCAATTGACAAGAATATACAGATTAACAATTAGAAAATTCACCTGCATCCAAACTATTTCTCACGAATTGACTTGAACAGCAGATGAAAACATATACACATATTTTTTAATTATCGACAGGGAATACACAAAATAATATTATTTTACAAATAAATGAAATGCGCAATATCCTTATAAAGTCTTACAGATTATTTTTTGAAAAATTTAGATGGTAAAACAAAAAAAATATATATATATAAATAGATAAAAAAAATAATGTTACACAGAAATTAAAAAGAAGAAAAGTACTCAAAACTATAAACGAAATATGCCTAAAAGAAAAGAACTTAAAATTATAAATGAAGTATGCCTAAGTTGTAGTACTTTGTAGGAAAACAACCTTCAATATTCTGTTAAAAGTACAGCATGTATTAAAAAATAAGTCGGAATCCTTGAGGTTTTGATTTTGATTAAACGATTCGCACATTCTTCTGATTGGATCCCTGACACCAGCATTTGTACGCGTCCGGCTAATGTGGAATAAGTCGTTAAGCCTTGTTATTGTGGGTGATATTTTGAAGTTTATTAGTTTCAGTAGGTCAGGACAGCCAATAACGTTGTTGCAGATTTTATACAGAGTCATGAGGTCAAGGCAAGTTCGCCGATTAGATAGAGTGGTAACGTTCTCACCTGATGTAGCATCTCTTCCTCATCAGAACTCATCTCGACATTTATGTAAATATCAACCGTCAAATGACAAGTGTTCAGTGCGTAGGCGTAGGTACGTCCTAACCACAGAGCACTAGACAATGTTTGTGGCCATGGCCACTTCCTCCAAATGTTTCAACCATGTTTTAACAAACAGAAGAGACGAAAAACAAAAAAATGTTGAAGCGGAAGGTACATGTGAAAAGTATGCAGAACTTCCGCGTTTGTGGTAGCGGATTCAGAGCACCGTTACACCACTAATTAGCACCCTTTCAAAAGTAATAATTTTCTCAGAAGGAAGAAGAATATATTTTGAGAAAGCTCCGTATGAACCACTCACCGATATGCCCATTTAATATCATATTTAATAACCGGTCCGCCATTTATGGCTATATAATGAACGCGTTCTCCGCTAAATGGCAGCGCAGAACTCAAAAATAAAACAAACCCTTTCATCTCTCACCTTTTCCAAGAATCGCATTAAAACTCCTTCGTCGTTGGACCACTTTGTTTACGGTTGACCTCAAACATTGCAGGACCGTTAATGTGCTTGTAAACAGATGTTTATGAAGTTTATTGTTGGGAAAAACATAAATTCATTTGAAGTTTTAATGATGTTTTCACCTTGCGGTGTTTAGTGCTTTTCTCATGAGGGAAATATTGATTTATAAATTAATATACGTTTTAAGCAGCTCGAAACCGAATACAATAATCAGTGTGTACAATCTACGAGTACAAACAAGTAATGCTGGTAAGCGGTCACGCAAAATGCACTCGGTTCCTTTTTTCAAATAATAGCAAAGGGATGTAAATTATTGAATTCCGCGTGAAATGCTCATGAAACTCTTTATTTAATAATCATATTAATAAATGGACATTTTGTAGAGCGCCGTTTTTGTGAAAAATCACCTCATTTATTATAAATTCTTAGGATTTATCTAATTTTATTATTTACAAATAGATGCAGAAACAAACTTATCTGGCAGGTCACTTAGAAAGTTTATGCTTGGGAAAGATACGTCTTTGCACGTGTAGGACATTATATTGAAAACACTGGACATTGCATGACTTTACCTTCGCTACCCTCATCACTGGTTTTACATTTATAAGAAGATTGATGCCAAAGTTGAGTTAATATTTATTTTGAAAATTGTTTGTAATATTATGAATTTTTTTCGTCTTTGCAAAATAATGTTTTTTTTTCTTTTTGGCCGTTGTAATATATTGCGTTAGTACAAATGCTAAATCAACACAGGAACTTAATTGGTTAAGAATATACGAATGTTGTGTGGTTTAATAATTTAAGTTACGACTGTTTGTTTCCATAATAAATAATACAAAAAAAAAATTCTTACAGTTCACCTTCAGAGTTCGTGACATTTTAAATAACTAAATGTATAAAAATGTAAATAGCTATTGATAATTTGATATGTAAGCCTTCGTAAACGTTAAATGAAAACAAATCACTTTGTATACACTTATCAAAACTATGAACGTGTGTTGAAACCAATTGGTTTATTTGACGGGATAAAATTAATTTAAAAAAAATAAATAATTGTAAGTAAATGCATTTATAACTGTACATAATTAGAGATAGCCATGGAAGTCGTATTTGTACAACGCCCTTGAAGTGATTTTTTACAATAGCGGTGCTGTACAAATTATTCAACTATCATTATCATTATTAAAGTGCATTATTTCGTATTGTTATTTCGGACCTGTCTATTGGAGACAAGATGTCTACCGTTTTAGAACGCTTCGATTTCAGACTTCAAATAATGTAAAGCGAAACCGGAGACTTGATCATGGGGGGTCCAGAAAGTGGTCCTACCGGGAACTAAGTGCCGGGAGATGAATGTAAAGAAGAGGAAGTGATGTGTGAAGCGGAGTGGGGCACTTTCACTTCCTCATTCCTCTCACCCAATGGACCCAGTGTTCAGTTTAAGACACCATGCGGAGAAGACTGCAATTCTTACATCTGGGAGTGGTATTAAATTTGATACCAGACAATGAGTTAAGGGAAGAATTGGGTCCCAAATACGAAGAAGTAAAGAAAACTACTGGCTCTCTGATAACAATAATAGTCAAAATTCGAGAGTTGCGCCCCCACATCCCGCATTTCTATCGATTTATAACAAATTTCTCTTCAACACTTTCAGTTTTTAATTTATTCAAAAAATGTATGTTATTTTTGAAGATAATTTCTGTACGTTTATAGTGTAGTATTTGAAGTGTGCTCCAAAAATTATTAAAAACACATTTTATTCTGTTATTTAACTTGTTATAGCTTTAAAACAATTCAGTGTGTCTTTAAATACAACTTAAACATTTGTCGTGAAATTTTTTCTCTATCTTAAGTTAGACGTGTTTTATTAAATATTTTCACTATTTTCGCTTAATTTTTTTTTTTGTATAAGCGCTTCCTCTTATATTCGTGTTTACATAATATCTCTCTTTCTTCTTCTATTTTGAACGCTTTCTACCAAGCCTTAAATGGAACGTTTGCGCGGCCCTTTTCGGCAGGTTTAATACAAATCTTAAATTTGGATTTGATATCAAAATACCCAACCAAACTGAAAAATTATTGTTTTAATCAAAAGGTATATCTAATATCTAATACGGATGTGAGCTACTTTATGTATTTTTGCTTTAAAATGTAAGATACAGGCCATTAAAGATTTTAGTGTTTCATGATTTTAGAGGCAAATTGAACAATTATTTGTGCGTAAATGAAAAACGATAAAAAAATAATTTAATTTAATTTATTAAAGAAACATGAAATAAAAAATTAAAATTAAGAAAAAAATCATTTTGATAGGTATAATTTTAAAATACAAATTGCTTATGTACGAGGAACAAATCTGTAGTTTATAACTTAAAATTACTACCCAAAAAAGCAGTTTTAGGATGTTTTATTTTTTATTTTATTTTTCATTGAATTTGTAAAATAAATATATTAAAATTATATTTTTAATGTTTTTCATTTAGGTACTCACAAATAATTGCCCAATTTGCCGCTGAAATCATGAAACACTGATTAATGGCCTATAATTTTAAGCAAAAATAAATAAAGTAGCTCATATCCGTACTAGATATTTGATATACCTTTTGATTACAAAAATAGTTTTTCAGTTTGGTTGGGTTTTTTGATCTCAAATCCAAATTTAAGATTTGTATGAAACTGGCGAAATGGGCCGCGCATACGTGCCTCTTAAACATTTGAAGTTTTTAAGGTCTTAAAAAAAAATATACGTTATTTTTTAAGATAATATCTGGACGTTCCCCACGCCAAAACGCAAATTGTATAAAATTCTTTCGATAGAAAAAAATCTACGCTCCGAAAATTATTATAACCACGTTCATTTAATTTATTTTAGAAGTTGTGTAAACGGAAAAATTCAGTGTTTTTTTACATACTATTTTACACAATTCCCACGATATTTAAGTTCTATTTTAAGTCATGTTTTATTAAACATTTTCACAATTTTCGCTTCAATTTCTTCGTTTTAAATATTAGCGCGCTCTTTCCAACATTCGTAATTACATATCTCTCCATCTTCTTCGTTTTGAGTGGGTATACGGGGCCGTATCACCAGCCTTTTGTTTTGATTTATTCACGAAAATAACATTGCCAAAAAGGGTGTTTTAATTAATTTGCGAAGCTCAGACACAAATGTACGTTTTACGAGACGATCATTTTAAAAAACGATTATAATTATTTTATATATTTTATTTTATTATTTATACTTGATCAATAAAATAATAATCGACAAGAGTTTCGTAAATAGGAGGTTTTGAACTTTAAAGCAATTTTTATAGGTATGACACCTTATTTTTTCTGGGCTTGTAAAAGAAATGAAAATGTGTTAAATTCGCAGAATTTAATTAAGGTATTTGAAATACATCTTAGCAATCTAATTTTCACATGATTTTGCGATGCATCGACTGCAAGTCGAGGGTCCTCACCTCTGATCTATCAACCACCGGCTAGTTATTCCCTTACCGCATTCTAGTTTAGAAAAAAAAAAAAAAAATTCTATGTATTGTTCTTTTTCATATTTTCGTTTGGATTTATTAGTTTTCTTATATCTTACAATATTTAAATATTAAAAGATCTCAGGAAAATATTTTATAAGTACTTAAAGCTTCACAAATCCAACATTATCTTTTATTATCATTTATGCTAGTGATGTATATGTTCAGCCGGATTGGGTTCTTGAACTCGGGTTCTTCACGGGAAGCGGATCTTACTCATACTTCTTTTTCGAATCGACTACTCCCAGAGAAACCAAGACTCGGAACTCGGAGCCGGACCCCGAACCCAAACGTCTCCACCGGCGTCTCCATGACCGCGGTCTGCGCCACTCACGATTTCTCCTGTTACTAGTGAGCGGTGACATCTGGTGACAGGTCACACCTATGCCTATCTAGCCGTCGATTGTTTACAAATTTTACGGTGAGTGAATCTTTTGTTAATTGTTTAATATCAAAAATTGTTAGAGGAGTTGTAGATTTCTTTTCCATACCGATGAGTTGACTAGATAAATAATAATATCAACCGACACGGACTAATAATTATATATGTATTAAATGTGTTTTCTTGTGTTTTAATATGCGTTTTTTCAGTGTCAGTTTAAATTTGATTGAATTAGGTGCATAATAGTTTGAGGCGGCAGGGCTCTTACTGTGTTGTTCACATTTTTAAAAATTGATTCTTACCCAATTATTGTCGATAGTTTTATGGAAGCGAGGAATTTTTTTGTATTTTTTAACAGATTACTTTATTGTTTGAACATGAAAGTTACTACAACTGTTACGGGCTCGCATTAGTAGTCGCCCAGTCAGCTGGACCACGACAAGATACGAATAGATTTCGTTGAACTTCACCAAAATGTACACTTGTGACTTGTGAAATACTGGCATACAGAGCTCCGGGCCAAAAAGGCCCCTTTCTCTTTCATCGTGAGTTTATAATTAAATGGTTGTAGAAAAAATGAATTTATTCAGTGTTTTTTAATTGTTATTTGCAAGGGGGGAACATGGCTGCAATATGGGGGGGGGGAGTTTTCTGAGGATTTGTTTGGGTTTTTTATGTTTTGTTTTTTGGTTAATGTCGTACTGGGTGAGGCAGTTTATAGACGCGTTTTCATGGGTGGGGATTCCCGCATAAAATGTTTCCGCGAGGCTTACGATGTGGTCCAAAATGTACATTGCACAATTCGGGACTCGGGTGCGGTGGCTGACGGATTCGAGTCCGTGTACGGATGCTTGTCCGGGTTCGAGAACTTGTGTGGGTCCTTATCTTTATTCCTTGTGTTCAAGTTCTTGTGCGGATCCTATCCGGGTCCGGCTTCGAGTCTTTGGCTAAACCCGTATGTCCCCGTAGCCGCAACACCACAGAGTACCCAGTCCGCACCCACGAACTCGGGACCCAGGACCTGCTCCTAGATTTCGAGTACTTTAAAAGAAAGCACGCCTCGGAGGCTTTCGACAAAATGCAGAACTCACCCATCTCTAGTCTTCGCTAATAAATTAATAATAATCATCGTTACGTCATATAAAACTCTGTCTACCGAATATAAATAGCATTTATCTCGGAGATTTCCGAAATCATATCAAACAAAGAAAGTCTAACATTATTTATCATCATAATCCAATACTTATCAAACTTTAATTAATCAAAAATATATACTTACGCAATAAGTGCACTAGATTTCGCGCACATTGATAAGATAATTGGATAAAAGACACACGCGGTTAGTTTCTAAATCAGTAGTTTTCTGAGATTTCCCGGAAAATGTTCAAAGTACTCTTCCTTTTCGCCGCCGTCTTGGTTGCAGCTTTCGGTAAGTTTATTTATTTCTATGAAAATATTTACATTAATGTTTGAGATCACTAAAGCTCCTGTTTATAACGTATTATAAGCTGACGCAAAAAAATTCTACTCTATTCTTATTTTGATGACCGTCTCAATTTAAAGTTCCTTCCTAGGAAATTATTAATATTTCACCGGTTTAAAAATTAATAGAAATGACGCAATCAAGTGAAAAGGCGTGTTTCTATAATATATTACTTTTTAATAAGTCTCATTAAATAGCCAGAGAGCAAGTTTTTTTTGGCAATCTATTTACAAAACAATCTATAATGTCCTGTCCAATTTCTACACGTGACAGAAACTTTTTCTGATTTTTCACTGGTGTCGTCTTCAATGATTAAATATTATAATTCGAGGTAGTAATCGTTAATAAATATTCTTCCTGGATTTGCAGGACTTCTTGGATTACATGTAAAATAAAAATGGATATATTTTCCAAGACACTATCCAGATTGCATTTAGTTCGGGAATGATCTTGCATTCGTAAATAAAGATAGCAGTCAATAAAAATATGCTTTTAGAAAGTGAAGACAATGTTGGTAGTTCTTAGTGGAATCAGAGTTAAATAAGATTGAAGGGAATCGGGTTGAATTAGCTCAGTAGTTATAGCAGAACTCCGGCAAGGCTACGGTCCTGGTTTTAATTCCTGGATACTATCGAAATGATTTTTCTGTTTCAAATTTTTGTTCAATCATTAAATTATTAAACAAAAAACTATAACGTATTGTCATTTGCGAAATTGTTAATTTTAGAGGCGTATTTTAAACCATGGTTACTATATTTTACTTTTCAACTATATTCCCTATTAATTTATCGTAAAATCTTTCCTATACTGATAAGGATGAAATAATAACTCCACGGAAAAGTAATAACGAGATATCTCAATTTTAACTCCACAACCCGAGGGTACATCGTGAATTTCATAAATCCATTCGCACATTTTTAAGTCAAATTAAAATCATCAAGATGCGTGATGCATTACTTGAGCCAGTGCAATGAACAGAGTGAAGTTTATTTTAAGTAAACTAGACGAGACAACAAAAGAGAAAAAAATGGACAATGAGTTAATTGATAATGGCGGAGTTATTTTTCACCGGTTTCCCAAAGTATCTAATTCAACTCAAAAAGTTTGCTGCAATATTTTAATTTTTTTTAAGTAACGTAAAACTTTCCACTTTCTAATTGGAAACACGTCATTCTCACTTTCATAACACTTCCCCGTTTTCAACAATGTTTTGTTTTGCACACTTTTCTTGGTAGCTTCTTCATTTCACAATGCAAAATCGGGATCATGCAACATTTTTTTTTAATTCCTAAATTTCTTAAAATTCAAAAAATTGCAAAAATTTTACAATGGAAAATAATTTTTAATTTGCAAAAATTACAGAGGTCCAAATGACTTCAATACTCCACGATATACAATGTATTTATTGATGTTTATTTCCAGCTGCACCAACGGCTGAAGATGACAGCTACTGGCGTGTGGTCGGAGGGTCCAACGCTGCCGTCAATGAGGCCCCCTACCAGGTGTCCCTGAGGTCCACCAGCAACAGCCATTTCTGCGGAGGCTCCATCCTGAACTCCCGCACCATCGTCACTGCTGCCCATTGCGTTGTTGGGTAACCAAACAATACAATCATAAAACCTAATATTTCCGCAAAGCATTTTAAAATCGCTATTAGCCACTGCTAAGGATATTCATGATTATGCATTGAGAAAACATTCTCTCAAACTTAACTTAGTTTAAAGTAA
Source organism: Glyphotaelius pellucidus (assembly GCA_936435175.1). Classification (NCBI taxonomy): domain Eukaryota; kingdom Metazoa; phylum Arthropoda; class Insecta; order Trichoptera; family Limnephilidae; genus Glyphotaelius; species Glyphotaelius pellucidus. The sequence goes on along the minus strand of OW386555.1, from coordinate 19,393,015 downwards.
GATTTAACCCTTTAACCCTGATAGCTAAAATGTTCTTACTTTTCCAACAGCCGCACAGCTGCCTCCACCAGGGTCGTCGTAGGAACCATCTACCTGAACTCCGGAGGCACCCAGTACGCAGTTAGCAGGATCACCTCCCACGCCAGTTACAACGCAAACACCATCGTCAATGACGTCGCTGTCGTCATCACCAGCACCGCCATCACCGCCGCTACAGGCGTGGCCTCCATCGGCCTGTCTTCTGGAACCACTGGTGCCGGAGTTTCCGTCAAGCTGACCGGATGGGGAACCACTAGCGTAAGTCTACTTCATAACCACACTCTTTTTCAAGATCCAATTCTTCTTCTTTAGTCGTTTTCTGATTGCTGAGGATTGTGATCCTACGTACGCGGCAAAGTACTGCTTGAAATGTTCAATTGCTTTGAAAAGAAGGCAAATAATGTTCCTGGAATGTCGCAACAAGACGGCATTGAAATATTGTCCAAATTTCTACAACCATTATTACAAATGTGCAATCATTGAGGATTTCTTTAACAATGGTACAAAATCCATGACGTCTGTCAAGTCTGTCTGTCTGACTAATTCGGTCGAGGGCTGATCTTACATTTTGTGAATGACAATGATTCGATATTCCTGACAATAAATATCAAGACCGTGTTGTTTGTTGTTTGCCTACCCCTGCGGGGTAACCGCGTGATGGTTAATTAGTTAGTTTTAAGTATTATTTCAATATCTTAATGGTGGCTCATTTGATTTTTGTTTTTGTATTTTCAGTACCCTGGAACAGCCCCCAACACCCTCCAGAAGATCACCCTCGCCACCATCTCCGATGCTGACTGCAGGAGCAGGCTGTCCTCTGTGGGAACCACCTACGCTACCCAAGTGTGCACACTCACCAGGGCTGGAGAGGGAGCTTGCCACGTAAGCTATTTTTTTTATATTATCTGGTTGTCGTTGCGCCGTCACTTCTTGCAGTCTTCTGAATTATTCTTACTAAATTCTTCCATATTTTCCAACACGCTGTTTGAAGTGAGGGTAGAAAAATGATAGAACAATAAATTTAGACCTACTATCATTGTGTCTCTCTCTCTTTTACTGCGTACCTTCAGAGAACGATAATTCTGTCGTTTGTGTCGATATTTGTTTTTAATCTCTGAATCTTACGTAAAGAAATATATTTAATTGCTCTTGAACATATTTGTCTACGTGATTGATCGAACAAGTTTGGAGATAATTAAAACTCACGCCACCATAACGTCAGTTACATTGATAAACGTTTTGGATATCTAATCAAAATGGATCTATTTACTGGATTTCTTTTTTACATTTTTATATATTTATATCTAAAAAAATTGTAGAGAAACTTAATTTAGGATTGTAAAATGTTAAATGTTTTAAAGACCGACGGGGTAAAATTTTCTACGAATGCAGGCGGAAATAACTGCACATTTTCATCTTGTTTCTAGTTAGATTTCGTTTATTCTAGCCACCATAGCAAAAGCTCGTTTCTCATCACGACATATTACTGATTTCCTTTTTTATTCCTTAGGGAGATTCCGGCGGCCCACTCATCTCTTCTTCCACCGCTCTGGTCGGTATTGTCTCCTGGGGATCTCCTTGCGCCAGGGGTCTTCCTGATGTCTTCACCAGGGTCAGCTCCTACGTCACCTGGATCAACAGCAACGCCCAGACATAAATATTTATCTAAAATTTACTAAGTCATGTAAATTTTGCCCTTTTTGAAATTCAATCATAACCCAAAGATTACAACAACGTCAATTAAATAAAAAAAGCTCAGAATAATCACTTACTTTTTTATTATATTTGACCAATACCAACTAAAGGACATAATTCAGAATATTGTCCCGTCCACTAGTCCCCCAGGCCTGAACCAAATAACTGCTGTCGTTGTTGAAATCCCCCCAGTCATGCAAATTAAATTTCATTGCGAATTAACACTCGATTCTGAAATTATCGCGTATTGTTTGTTAGAAGAATTTTGTTTCAAAGTTATAATGTCTATTCGTTTAATGTTTTCATTTAAAAAAATCATTTGGATATGGCAAAGAAGCGTAAATATGAATACCTAATATCTCTATTCAATATCGCTGAATGATTTATTGGTATCCTTAAGGATTAATTTTACCCACAACCAACCATCATCCAAATAAATGACCTGATACATCCATGCACCCAACCCACACGAAAAAGCAATGTATTGTTCTCCAGGACGGCTATTTTGTTTTTTTTCTTTCATTAGCCTGAAAAATTCCTTTTTATTTATTGTTGTACTCATCATTATAATACGGGCATTGTTTGTTGATGGAAGGGAGATGTGTATCACTTGCATGAGCAGTAATAATAATTATGTACACAATGTAGGAACAATATTCCATTATTTTTATCTCTTTCGAGACGTGTTCACTGAGCCCATTGTATCTATTCCCATTATTCATCAGCTAATTTGAAAAGCCGAGAATAATGACAGTAAAGTATATGACAGTGTGATATTAATAATTGGATATTTGTAGAGCACCATTTCTGTGAAAAATACCCCAAGAGCACTGCACAATTTATTATGATTTCTTAAGCTCTATCTAATTTTATTACTTGCAGATAAATAAAACAAACTTACTGGCGGGTCACTTTGGATTAATACACCAATAGTATATGCTTGGAGAAGATGTGACTTTGCAAGTGGAGGGTCTATGTTTAAAACGCTGGACAATGCACGCTTTTACATTTGCCAACTCCATAACTGTTTATGTTACTTAGGGGCAAAAGTAGAGTTAATATTTATTTTCAAGGACTGAAGAATTTATGACTCTTTAGGATTGGAGAATTATTATGAAATGACCTATAAAAAGCTTACAGTCAGCTGGACCACGACAAGACACGAATGGATTTCGTTGAATTTCGCCAAAATGTTCATTGCACAACTCGCGACACGGGTGCGATGGCTGACAGGCTAGATTCCGTGTGCGAGGTTCGGGTTGGAGTACTTGTATGGGTTCTTTTCCGGGTTCGGGTCCGTGTTCTTGTGCGAGCCCTAGTTCAGGTTCAAGTTCTTGGGCGAGTTCCATCCAGGTCCGGCTTCGAGTCCTTGGCCGAACCCATGTGTCCCTGTAGCCGCAACACCAGCGATTACCAAGTCCGCACCCACGAACTCAGTCCCGGGACCTACTCCTAGATCTCCAGTACTGAAGAAAGAAATGAAAAACTAAACCATATCTAATCTGCGCTAATAAATTAATAATAATCATTTTACGTAACATTAAACTCTGTATACCAAATATAAATAGCATTTATCTCAGAGATATCCAAAATCATATCAAAACAAGTAATTACAACAATATTTATCATGTTTTATCGTAATCCAATACGGATCAAAATTAATTAAATCAAAAAAATAAAGTTACGCAATGAGTGCACTAGATTTTGCACACGTTGATAAGATAATTGCATAAAAAACAAACGCGATTAGTTTCAAAATCAGTAGTTTTCTCTGATTTCTCGGAAAATGTTCAAATTTCTCTTTCTTTTCGCCACCATCTTGGTTGCAGCTTTCGGTAAGTTCATTTATGTCTTTGAAAATATTTACGTGAATATTTGAAATCGCTAAAGTTCCTGCTGCTGATATAAGCTATACAGAGGTCTTGATTCTACTGTGCTTGTATTTTCCTTTTGATGCGCGTTCTAATTACAATTTCCTCTCTATGAAATTATAAATATTTCTCAGATTTAAAAATGGCTAGAATTTATGAAATAATGTGAAAATTATTTTTTTGTAATTTACTGCTTTTTAATGTTAAAAATTAAAAAAGTTAAACTTCTGAGAGTTGACAGGAAAAAGCTGTGGAAGGTGTTGTCCAAGTAGAGTGAATACGAATCTTATACACGCAATTGCATCACTGTATGAGGGAAGCGTTGCTTGTATTAGGGTGAAAAGCGATTTTACGGGGTGGTCTGACATCACAAAAGGTGTTTAGCAAGGCTGCATAATGTCACCTTGGTTATTCAATCAATACACGGATAATTGTATGCGAGAATTGAAGGAGATGGGATTGGGCGCGAAATCGAGTGATCTGGGAGTATGTTGCCTGTTGAATGCTGATGATGCGGTGCTGGTTTCTAACAGAAGATCTACAGTCGCTCATGTCTAGGATGAACAAAATATGTATGAAGAATGAGTTAATGATGAATGTAAATAAGTCTTAAGTAATGGTATTTGAAAGAGAGAGTACGAAAACAATGTGCAACATAGTTGTGAATGATGAATACTTGGAGCAGGTGGATGAGTTTGTGTGTTTGGGAAGTATGTTTACGAGAGATAGGAAGACTGATAGAGATATTGAAAGAATGGTAAATGCCGGTAACTCCATTAATGGAGGACTGAACGCCGTTGGCGCCAACAATAAAACTGTGAAAAAAGGCGAAGCTAGCCGTCCTAATGGAGTGCTGGTACGTACCCAGATGTATAGCAGCGAGGCATGGAACTGGCAGAGGAAGGATGAAAGTAGACTGAATGCTGTAGAAATGAGATCCCTGAGGCGTACGTGTGGTAAAACCATGTATGATCGTGTGAGAAATGTGGAGATTCACAAAGAATGCAAGGCGGACGTAAGCGTAATGTGTAAGATTAAGAAATGGACGCTCAGATGGTTTGGGTTTGTGAGAGCGAATGCATGAGAAAAGGAGTGTAATGAGAATATATGACGAAAAAATGTGAATGGTAGACGAAGTCGGGGGTAACCGAGGAAGACATGGCAAGACCAAGTGAATCAGATACTTTAGTCGGGCGATGTCACGAGTCAGAATAATAGAAGAGCATGTGTGAGACGATGCGTGAATGTGAACGAGGCAAGGAGTTTGTGCCAAGATCGAGTCGTTTGGTGGTCCGTCCTCTCTGCCTACCCCTGCGGGGAAACGGCATGATGGTTAGTTAATTAGTTAGTAAGTTAACTTCTAAGAGCAGATCGCCCACAAGTTTTTATAACAATCCACGTTTTCAACAATCTGTAATATCCTGGGATCAAATCTTAGATTCAATAGCATCATTTTCTGTTTTTAATTTTCGTTTCGTTGTCGCTAGTATTGTCTTCAATGATTAAATATTACAATTTGAGGTTATACTCATCAAGTTATTCAAAAATATAAAAAAAAATCGTCCTAGACAATAAATCCTAGAATCTAGAAAATTTAAAAAAATATTCGTCCTTGACAGAAAATCATTAGAAAATACACCAACCAGATAGCAAATAGTTCACAGGCTTACAAAATATTTGAAAATAAAGAAAAAGCAAGTGGATATAATTGAACATGAAAAAATATAATAAGGTATTAGTAATAATAAAACAAGGAGAATAATAATATTTTTTCAATTCAATTTATTCACTTTAAAACAAAAGAGAATTAAAATTTCAAATCGTTTTTAAAGTAGAGAAAATATAAGATTAAAGCATATTTAAGCAATTTAAATAATTTGAGAAATTTAAAAAATTTAAACATCAATGAAGTACAATCAGACTAACAGCAATAAAGCTTGCTGTCTAAATTGTGCTTCATTGATTTTAAACATATCGATATTCAAAGTGATTTTATTTAACAACAAGACTGCTCTCCCGACTAGCATAACCATCGGCAAGTTAGTTCTGCAAGCCGGGAGATAAAACAGTCTACGCTGTCGGTGACGGAGATAACCACCGGGAACGTTGAAACTAATGCTCTCCATGATTGCCGAGTTTTTGAACCATCCACGAATCAGTCTGAAGAAATGTGTTATAATGGGCACTCCCTTCTAACCCGTAGACGGTTCATACCGAGCATGCCCAAGAGAAAGTTGGTAGGGTAGAGCCACGGGTAATAGCCGTACTCCCTCAGGTAAAGAAATCTTAGAAATTTCTTCTGAACCTTCTCCAACATGAGGGAATACTTCACTTGGTGCGGGCTCCAAACCACCGAACCACTCTCAAGCCTATTTCTAAAGCGGCGTATCCTGCGCCACAATACACATGAACACTAGCTTGAACAGCACCCAAAACATTGAAAATTTGAACACTTCGTGTTCAAAAACCCTGTGTTCAAGCTTTACCACAGGCGACGGAAAACATTCATCTCCCGGGCGAAGGGGGAAGGCTGGCGGGGGGAAATGTGTTCATATTTATACAAAAGCCGCGCAATGCGGTCATGTATGGAGAATCAAACCGAACAAGTTTTTGAGGTTATGCGCAATGAGCAAGCTTAATAATCACTAGTTTAAAATATTATGATACCTAAATACAATATAATAAATATATTTGATAATAAAATTATAACATTATAACGAATATTAACAATATTAATATTAATATTATTTTTGAAGTGGGTGAAGCGGGAAGCGGGAAGGCAGGCGGGGCCGGCGGGGGGGGGGGGGGGGGGGAAATAAGTTTATATTTTTACAGGAGCCGTACGAAGCGGTTGGTACCGGAGATAAATCGAATGACGTTTGGGGTTATGTCAACCGCGCGAGCCTAATACATAATTATGACTTTAAATTGCAAATAAATACTGTCGTAATGGATGATTATATCTTTCGTGAACTCACTTGTAAATAAAGTCTATTAATTTATAAATCGCTTTCAGAGACACGGAAGAAATGACCAATTTATATAGGAATTCTATTCTTTCCCTGATAAATAAATACCTAATAAAAATCTAGTTAGGTAGGTTAGGTCTAAGTTGAAATCTGCGTGTTCTCCTTTATATTTCGTTTACAATATCATCGCTAAATTTCTTAACAGAACTCGACTTTTGACGTTTGAATTTCGAATGCGTAATTAATTACGCATTCGAAATTCAATACTAACTTTAGGTCATAATAATTGATATTAGTCGGAAATCTTTCCTGGTAAATAAACATCTATTAAAATATCTCTGTTTTCTCCCTGATGTAGCATCTCTTCTTCATCGGAACATATTTTAACATTTATTTAAACGCTAAACGTCAAACGTCAAATCAGTTGCGTACGCGTGGACTCGTGGACAGGCCACTAGCAAAGTGTGTGACCGCGCGAACTTCACACCTGTTCACACCAATCTTTCAAACCATGTTTAAAAAAACGCAGGAGACGGAAAACAAAGAACGTTTATAGTGGGGTTCAAGCTAGTTTTCATGTGTATTCTGGCGCAGGAGTTCCGCCTTAACCAGAGCACTGTCTGTATAGTACTGTGAGAACCCGAGTGTCTCTGAATTTTTTCGCAGTACGTAGGACAAAACCCAGCATCCTCAGTGAAGTACCACACGTCATTACGATATGAGCATGAAAAGTTATAATAAGCTTTTCGAGTTCTGGACTACATTAATAGCCAGTATTTTTCTCCAGTGTGCGTCGATGCTGGAGGATGGACTGAGACGTGCTAAAAAAAAAGGTATTTCCTTTGTGAAATTACTAAATTCAATTAAAAATGTAGATATGTAATATTACTATGGTTCCTAGTCAATATTTTACTGTTCAACTTTATTCTCTGTTTATTTGTCTTAATATCTTTCTGATATTGATAAAAAGATTATAAGATAAGGCGGATATAATACTTCACGAAAAAGATATTAACAGATCTCTCAATTTTAACAATCCGAGGGTACATCGTGAATTTCATAATCCTTTCACACATTTTCGATTTATTTAAAATCATCGAGATTTAATCTAAAATCATCGAGATGCATAATTCACTACTTGAGCTAGTCCAACGAATAGAATGAAGTTTACTTTTTAAGTAAACTAGACGAGAAAACGAAATAGAAAAAAAGGACAGTATTTAATTAAAAAGAGTGGAGTTATTTTTTTCTGGTTTCCTAAAGCGTCTAATTCAACTCAACAAGAGTGCTGCAATATGTTTATTATTTTCAAGTAATGTAAAAGTTTTTCCACTTTCTAATTGGAGATAAGTTCATCATGCTTTCATGACACTTATCCGTTTTTAAGGTCATCCAATACTCCAGGAAAAAATCAAAATCGGAATCCACGCCTATTTCTGGGCGGGATTTAAAAATACTTGACAAGACTTGAGAAAAAGCTTTTGGAGAGGTTGGAAAAGGTATTTGAGAGTTGTTTTTTACAGATTGATTTCGTAAAGGCCCGTAAAAAATATTAAACTCCTTTCTTACGCATTGTTTATTGTAATAACAAGTAAATTTAATTGATTTCACGGAACCAAACGACGCGGAGTCTAGGGACGTCTAATCCCCATCGCAGGTGGGGCAGAACTGAAACAAAATGGGTTAGACAAATGATAGTTCTTACGTCGATGGCATAAGGCACTTTAGAAATCCAAATTCGTTGAATCGGCCGGCGTCGAACCGGCCGTCTTGATTGACGTCAAAAATAACAATGCGAAAATGCATATTTTATTTTATTTTGTAAAGTTCAGGCATAAATATATATTTTTTTGCCATTATTATTAAAAAAAAACTGAATTTTCCACATTATACAATAAAACCATGTGGAAAAGGATATTACAAGTAGGAGAGTTTGCATTTGAAAATGTTTTTTTTAGTTTTTAATAGTTTATTTTTTTCTAGGCTTCTTAAAAGATTCCAAAAAATTCGAAAAATTAAAAAAATTGCAAAAATTTGACATCTGTAAAAAAAATAATTTTGCAAAAATTACTCAAGTATAAATGACTTCAATACTGCACGATGGACAATTTATTTACTGATGTATATTTCCAGCTGCACCAACGGCTGATGATGATAGCTACTGGCGTGTGGTCGGAGGGTCCAACGCTGCTGTCAATGAGGCCCCCTACCAGGTGTCCCTGAGGACCATCAGCAACCTCCATTTCTGCGGAGGCTCCATCATCAACTCCCGCACCATCGTCACTGCTGCCCATTGCGTTACTGGGTAACCAAACAATACTATCTAAAAACTGAAGAGTCCTAATTGACATTTTCAAATTGTCATTAAACCACAGACTTACTGAAAGGATTATTGTACGTTTGGGTAACTTCTCTAGCTTCAGCTGGAAATAGGATTCAAATAAATATACTTTTTTTTCGCAGAAATATTTTGCGTTCTACTATTTTTAACTCTTCAATTCCCAGTTTCACTTGTAGGTGACAGAAGTTTAATTTTTTTTTCTACCACACGGAAATTTTATTTTTAAATTCTACTACTGCTATAGCAAAGGCAAATAGTAACTCTATTCGTTATTTTTTCTGGCAACACTAGCCACTTGCCATTTGTCAAAATCATTCTCGTGTTTCACGCGAAATTGGTGCACACTGAGTTTGTGTGATCTCTGTTTAATTTAATATAGAAAGGATCGATTGAACATGTTGAGGAAGTCGTTGCATCCAGATGCTAATTCCTTGATGACTCGAAGCAGCTCGGAAGATTTTCTGTCTCCTAGCTTAGTCCGGTCAGAAAACGCTTGAGTTGTCTATCATCTGATTCTTGATACCCGGAGATGAACGTGTTTTTCAGCGTTAGATATTTGTCTTCGGCTTGAGAAGATGTGACCATGTCGCTGACTATTTTTAAAGCTTCGACATCTAATGATGCTACGACGGTGAAATATTTTGTGGAGTCGCATGTTATTCGGGCGTTGGTGAACTGGGATTCAGGTTGAATAAACCAAAGTAGGATATTTTATTTCCAGCAGGGTGGTAGCTAAACGCCAATACGATGTAATTCAGGAGTATGTAGAAAATCAGCTTTTGGGTGAATTGAAGGATTTGTTTCGTCGGTAGACATGTATTTGGATTACTGGTGGCGATTGGAAAATATTTATCGAAGTGTGATGTAATAAAAATTAAACAATTTAAGAATCTGTGAAATAATTTAAAAAAAGACCCTGTTTTGGTTAGCAGTATACAGTACCTTCTACAGGAATACCAGTTTAGAAAGGATACTTTTAAGCAATATTTTATGGGGGTATATAAATGTGTGTGAATGGTGTATAGATCAAATATGCATTTAATACTGTACCTACAAGTTTATTGAACAATTTACAACCGATTATAGCCTCACCAAAAAATATTTCAGTCTTTCTTCTCGTCTTTTGTTTTGAACACGCTTAACGGTATCGATTTGTTGTCATTCGCAATTCATTTTTGCTTACAAAATTTCCTAAACGGTGGTATAAAAAATTATTAAAATAAATCCCAATCTTTTTATAATTAAAAACTATAACTGAAAAAAATGTTTTGGGCATCCTATAATAATTTATTTTTTTAGTTATTGTTTCTTCCAAAGACAAAATCTGGCGACTTTATAAAATACGAATTTTTAGTGCGAAATTTTCCACACGAACAAATTATTCGTCTTTGCTACTGTTTGGGAATTCATTACAAACACGATCCTTTGACCCTTACTGACAACTGACGTGTTCTTACTTTTCCAACAGCATAACAGCACCATTCACCAGGGTCGTCGTAGGGACCATCTACCTGAACTCCGGAGGCACCCAGTACTCAGTTAGCAGGATCACCATCCACGCCAACTACAATGAAAACACCATCGAAAATGACATTGCTGTCGTCATCACCAGCACCGCCATCACTGCCTCTGCAGGCGTGGCCTCCATTGCTCTGTCTTCTGGATTTACTGGCGTCGGAGTTTCCGTCAAGCTGACCGGATGGGGAACCACTAGCGTAAGTCTGTTTAAGAAAACACTCTTTTTCATGATCCAATTCTTCTTTAGTCGTTTCCTCTTTGCTGAGGATTGGGAATCCACGTACACGGTAAGGTGCTGCTTGAAATGTTCAATTGTTTAGAAAAGATGGCATATGCGATACTCGTAATATGTCTGGACTTTTGCTGCTGGACTACACGACGATATTGAAATATTGTTAATAATTTCTTCTACCATTATCACAAATTGTTGCGCAATCATGGAGGATTTGTCTAACAACGATATGACTTATTTCGTTGAAGGATGCTGATCTTGCATTTTGTGAATGACAGTGATTCGATATTCCTAAGCAGGTAGCAATTTAATATCTCAATGATGGCTTATATAATTTTTTTGTATTTTCAGAACCCTGGAACAGCCCCTAACACCCTCCAGAAGATCACCCTCGCCACTATCTCCGATGCTGACTGCAAGAGTAGGCTGGCCCCTTTATCAGGAATCACCTTTGCCACTCAAGTGTGCACACTCACCAAAGCTGGAGAAGGAACTTGCTACGTAAGCTATGCATTCATTACATTCTTTGGGGGTTCACATATTGTGATCGGTGCCTACTTTCCAGCTGGTGTTTAAGGTCCGATGTATTTGTCTATTTTCACATACCAAACCGTTTCCACTGAGTTAACAGAAATGTCAGAGCATTGGATATAACGGTCCCGACACTCTATTTTCTGTCCTTCTGGACGCATAAATAAAAAGGTACTTAAACTATACCCATGCTTTTCATATTTACCGCGTTAGTACGGATTGCTATTGTTCTATATTTCTAGTCCATGTTCACTTTAGTTTTTAGAGCTTTACATAAATTAATTTATTGAATAGTTTTTGAAAAATCCTTAAAAAACCAACGCTTATGAACGCTGAGTTTGGTCGGATAAGTTTGGACGTCATTGAAACCCACGTCGCTAGGTACAAAGATGACCTATTTTGGTGTCATATCAAAATGGACTATTTTGACTGGATGGATGAATTGAAAAAATAATTCAACAGAGCTAAATTCCAATTAAAAATAAATTTAAATCTGGTTAAGTCAGGCGGTCAAAAATGTTTTTAAAAAATTAGACGGGAATTAGTCATTCTAATCCCTTTCCTTGAATAACTTACTTCAATAATTCTGACACCATTATCTGGAGCTCTTTTCTCGTTACTGCAATTTACTGTTGCTCTTTTTTATTACTTAGGGAGATTCCGGTGGCCCACTTGTCTCTGGAACTTCTCTGGTCGGTATCGTCTCCTGGGGACTTCCTTGCGCCATGGGTTATCCTGATGTCTTCAGCAGGGTTAGCTCCTACATCTCCTGGATCAACAGCAATGCCCAGACATAAATATTTATCTTAAATTTACAAACCTTTAGTTAAATTATGTAAATTTTTGCCCCATTTGAAATTCACTTATAACCCATAATTTGCAACAACGACAACGAAATAAAGAACTCAGAATAAACACTTATTTTTTAATTTTATTTGACAAATACCAACAAAAGAGCATAATTCAGAATAATGTCCAGTCCACCAGTCCCCCCCAGTAACCCCCTATGCTGTCGACTAAAAATCCCGCCAGTCACATGAAGAAAATTTAATTTTTATTTACACCTGATTCTGAATTATGGCATATTGTTAGATACATTTTGTTTCAAAATTGTTATGTCCGTCCATTCAATTTTTACATTAAAAAATCATCGGGGTGTGGCAGTGATGCGTAAATATGAAAACCTAATTTTTAAAGGTACTCTATCAATACTACTGAATGATTAATGATATCCTTAAGTATTTATACTACCCACAACCAACCATCATCCAAATTAATGACCTGATACATCCATGCATCCAACTCACATGAAAGAGCAATGTATTGTTCTCCAGGACGGCTATATTTTTATTTTATTTTCTTTCACTAGCTTTGAAAAATTCCATATTATTTATTGTTGTACTCATCATTATAATATGGGCATTGTTTGTTGATGGAAGGGAGATGTGTATCTTGCAAGAGCAGTGATAATTGTAGAGACAATGTTGGAACAATATTCCAATATTTTTTATCTCTTTCGAGACTTATACTCTTGTACCTATACCAATTGTAAATGTTCCCATTATTCGTCAGATCATTTGAAAAGCTGAGGATGATGACAGTGTAATAATAACAATAATAATTGCGTATTTTGTAGAGCGCCGTTTTTGTGCAAAATCACCTCAAGGGCGCCGCGTAAATTATTATGATTTCTGAGGCGCTATTTAATTTTATTATTAGATACAGAAAACATACTAACCTGGCTGGTCCCTTCGGATTATCACACTTTTATTAGAAAGTTTATGCTTGGAGAAGATACCAATTGACGCGAAATTACCGCCTATTGTTAGAAACAATGAAATGACCTTTACAAATCTTACAAGTTCATTATTTATTTACATTTGTAAGCTGAAAAGGTGAGTATTAAGTTTAGCTCTAAATTCCGCCGAATCTGTGATCATTCTTAATTCATGTGGCAGTAATAGAGATATACTTTAGGGCCGTCTGTTTCAATGCTCGCTACAGTAAAAGTAAAACAAAAAGCAGTTACTTAAGTTAAATTTCACCAAAATGCGTTTTTCAATCAATTTGACTGCTTGTTTTACGTTACTTTTAACTTTTGTATTAACTTTCCGAAAACCGATAGTTACTCTTGAGTTACTCCGCCATATTGGCATATTTGACAGTTCTGTTCGAGGGAAGCTACGAAATTGCGCGCTTTAACATTCAGTGAGATATATATTGTAAAAGACGATGATAGTGACGATGAATTCCTCATTGCAGCGAAATCCAAAAACATTTTGACCCCGCGTCAATAATATGGTCATTTGGGACGATCCCGAATTTTTGGCGTCAAATTTGTTACGCATCAAATGCAAGGACACATTACAACTACTGGAAGGTAAATTCGCCACCATTCAACTTCGAGATTTCTTTGGCCGAGAAATTGCTGTCCTTGACTCTGTAATAATAAAATGTAATTATACGAACGAACGTGTATTAGAGCCTTGTCATTAAACAAGTAAAACAACCTAGTTGTACTTATTAACATATTCTGCCATATTTATAATTGAATTAACGAAGAACGGGAAAAACAAAATTCGGCCGGATGTTTTGACAGTTCCATTACGGTGTGGCCGCACCAAAAATAATGCGGTGCATTTTTTCACGTAATTGCGGGAAATATTCTGCTTTTTAGACTGGCCACACTGACAACTATAACTTTAGCGAAAATACACTTGAAACAGCGCGCGGTCCAATTTAACGTCCTCGTTACTTTAAAAGACAGTTAAAATTTAACTTTAGGACACGATTTAACTTTCTGTTGAAACAGACGGCCCTTAGAGCGCTATTCCTTATAAAAATTTCCAAGATTCGTGTCTCAGGTTAAGCACAAAGAGGTGTGCAAAGGGTAAGTTCGACAGTTTCCGTCTTCTACCGAACGAAAACATTTGGCACGAATGCGATGCAGGGGTTTACCGATTTTTCAAATAGAGAGCCGCATACGAAAGTTCATCATTTATATTATTCAATTTATAGTTTTTTTTTACAGTGGATTGCCTGTCAAAATCACTAATCAGGCGCTCAATACAAATACTTTAAGTATTTGAATAATATTTTTAATATTTTTCTTAAGAAAAATCTAAGAACATCTTAACACGTTATCCACCTATAGGTATTTTTATGTTATGTTTATCTGAAAACTTTTGTGCGTAAGGAAATGTGCGTAACTGGGTTAAATATCGATCTAATTGCAATGAAAAGTAAAAACATGACAATATTTTTTAAAATAGAAAATAACAAAAATAGTTAATAAGATAATAAACGTAGTTCTGAAACGCGTTGAATTTTGGCCTGAATCCAAGTATTCTATTAATTCGGGTAACTATTTAAGTGATTATTTACAATAGCATAGCACGCTCAACACCACGAAAACGCAGGCCGCGGTTTTAATATCCCTATGACATTGACCGAGTGAAACACGTGTTTTGCAGCCACCGGGGTAAGGTCCCGCCCGTATATTCTCTATACCTGGGAACCGGCATCCCCAGTTCTTATTGAAGCCACCGCGTCGAAAGGCTCGGCCGTCAGACCGTTCTCTCCTTTTAGTCAAGCCCATGGTTTCATCCTTTCCCACACTATATTGATACGTCACACGCCAGCCACGGTCGACGGTTTTAGAACTATACTAATGTGGTGTAATAGAGATTTGGAGGGGCCTCCTCCAACTCCGTAGTACGATTATTTTCGCTTTATGTCGAATCTAAATATAATATATCAATGGTGGCAGTCCATTCCAGGCTTTAGGTCCTGACACTCCAAAAGCACGCTCACCGAACTTAATATCTGGTGTACGCGTTGGTTTCCCCAACCTTCCGATAGCGAATGACTCTGCTGACATGAAGGTTGACTGTCGAAAATGGGATTTTCTGATTTAAAAATTTCCGGTAAATAAGATCGTAAATAATATAGTTATTATGTATATACATTTTTCCTGGCAGAATACTCCAGGTTAACACGTTACTACGTTTTCCACCCAAGTTTTTGCTTGGGAGGAAAAGATTTTGCACGCACAGCATACAATATTAAAAACACAATACATACAAAAAATACAATGAAATTTGGTTATTGCAGTTACTATCGGGCTTCGTAGGAAGTGGCGTCACTAGACAGAAATATTTTCTTTTTTTTTTTAATGAAGATAATCTGGAAAGCTCGAATCAGCAGATGGCGCTAGTGTGCTTTGAGGTCATGACAGCTGCCAATCTGTGATTGTGCAGTGAAGAAAGTTTTTTACGAAAGTGTAGAGGTAATTAAATAAAATACACAATTATTTTACGGTAATCACAAATTAGTCCTTATTTTAAATAGCTACAAATTTGCAACTATGATAGTTCAATAATAGTTGAACAGTACAAAACTACTACAATAACGTTTTGAGTACTTAACTCAAAGAAACTAATTGTTCCCTCAACCGCTCGTTAAACCTTTTAACAAAAGGGTTACGAATATTATTCCCTCCGGGTTAGCTGAAATACTTTCTACACTTGTTATTTGAATTATTATTTGGGTATGGGTATAGTTTCTGTTTAAAGAGCACAAAAACAAAAAATTGCTATAGGTGGCGTGTGAGCTGTTTAAAAACTGAATGTACCGGGACAGAATGTATGGAATGCGGGAGTGGGAACGCGGGAGGGGGTTCGCGGGACGCTGGAGGAAAAGCGGGGAAGGCGAAGAGGACGCGGGAGGTGAAGGGGAGGCGGAAGGAGAATAGGATGAACGGGATGAATCGGAGAGGTCACATAGGGGGAAAATTTCTTTATTTAAGTAGCATTGCAACGCATGCCGTTAACTCGCTAGTTAATAATAAAAATGAATAAAAAATAGCAGGGGTTCGTTACTTGAGCAAAAAAGTTATTTTATTTTTTAATGATTACCCTTCTCATATCGGACACACATGCCGTTCAATAAATCAAATGCTTATTTTAAACTAAAGCTCCACATTTCAACCAAAGCTATTCAAACTTTAACTCCCATCAAAAAGTCATTATCATTTCACATAAAATATTACACATAAAACTACACGATGCTTTTAAATGTAACCTTTTTCTAGGGTGGCACTAAACGCATTGGCCTCTTTTTTATAGCCTTAGTTCATAGTGCAACACGAGAATTACAGCGTTCTAAAAGTAAAAGTTTTCAAAGGTAAATAATAACTAATAACAGTGACGTCGCTTCAAAGACGTAATAAATTAAAAGGAGTTAGAATGCTGTAGTTTTAAGATAATTGCTGAGAGCAAAGGGATATGTCCAGTAAATAACTACGCCCTAATTTTTAATTTATAGGCCATGCCTTTCAGCGTTCCAGTGGCGTACCCAGCAATTAATCGTAAAACTACTTTAAAAATTGATTCCTTTTAGAGCATACTTTTTGTGAAATTTAACTTCGGTTGGGGTATTTCATAGAAATTCAATTTTAACGTCTTTCGTCTGGGCAATCAGCGTCTAATGTTTTATTTATTTAATTTTTTATGAGAAAAACTCTCTTTATAACTTTTGAAGGTTATTCCCATCAACGTAATATATAATTGAAGAAGAAGATAACACTTATAATCTAAATGAAAATATGAAAGAAAACAAGACACAGAAAAATAGAAAAAGACAATGGTCGCAACTGAGACTCGAACCCTTGGAAATATGGAAAAAAGAACTAGTTGAAGATAATATTGTTGATTCTAAATATTTGAAATATGAGATTGACAAATATGACGGTTTGAAAGAAAGTGGCAATAGCGAAATTGGATAACGCGCACGTCCCGGTTAGACGAGAGGTCTGGGTTCGAGTCCCAGTTGCGACCATTGTCTTTTTCTATTTTTCTGTGTCTTGTTTTCTTTCATATTTTCATTTAGATTATAAGTGTTATCTTCTTCTTCAATGATATTTTATTTATTTATTTATTTGTTCCCCGTTAAACGCTGAGCTTAGGTCCGTTTTGACAGCATTGTGACCGTACACCTTTCCAGCTATATTCATATTCATATAACAAATTACTACACACACGGTAAGTTTTCGATAAGAATTACTAGTTCTGGCTTTAGCCGACGTCAATTAAGGTTACCTATTGAAATTACCGCTTTATTAATGTGATATACAATTAATAAAGATGAACAATTATTAATATATGGGCCGGTAGTGACGAAGTTAGAAAATTCTGCATTGCCCTGCACTCAACTGAGCTGTGGATACAATACCCAGTGTGCTACAACAAAGTATACAGGCAACTTATGCAACTGCCAAGGTTCTGCTGTGCCTCCACGATGTTCACTGAACTGTTCTGAAGGGAAGGTGCACTCATTCCCATCCCTACTTCAACATGGACTATCCAGCTTCTTGGGCAAGACACGGAAGTCAATATTTGTCGTTGTCGTGGCTACATCAGAATGGCTCTGCTCTCCACTAAATGAGCGATGGATGCAGATGATCCGGAGATGTCCTTGGTGGACGACCGTTAATTTAATTTTATTGTTTTATCTTTATTCTTAATTTTATTAATTTATTTTATTTAACATTATCATTAGATGCCTACCTAGAATGTCCATACTCCTTGACATACCGACCCCCACGTAACGTAACTTTTTCCTTCTTTTCCTAAAAAGACCCCTCACAAGACTTTGCGTCCCTGAAGATGACATGAGCCCCTAAGGCAATTATTTTTCTCAAAGCCTTTGAGGAGACAATTTAAAAAATATTTTCAAATATAAATATATTTAAAAAAATCAATTCACTCTGTGAATGTCCTTTTCAGCCGTCATAAGAATTTGTCTACTGAAAGTAGATAGTTCAAAAAAATATGCGTTTTAAAATAATATTTTAATTTCACATTGCTCCGCTTACATTAACGCCATTAAATTACATTTTTAGGTTTCCTTGTCCATTTCGTCGCCCCGGTTTCGGACAGTCATTAGCCACGCCACTGGCGACGATATAATAACTTAGAAGGAGATAAACGTTTTTTAACTAACATAATTATATAATCTGTGTTTACCCGCCGCGGCCGGTCGTAAATTTGAAAGGGAAAATTATCAGAAAATAATAAATAGTCTCGTTAAAGGGTACCGCCCATTAAATTGCTGGCGATAAAGACATTATGAATTATTCTGTCGATAGATTAGTGGTCAGATAAATGAAGGGAATAGTTTCTCTTTTACCGATTAATTAACTATTTTGTTATGGTTTTGCCGTGGTTAACTCTATCCGAGTCGGTAATTAGGTTTCTTGAATTCATAAACTACCTGAATTTAATGGTTCCGCGACTTTTCAACCCGCGACAATATATCCCCGATAAAATATACTACGGACAAAACATCCCCTAACAAAGTATCTACTTCAACCTAACCTAACCTAAACTAACCTAACAAAAAATAGGACAAAAATAATACAGTCACTGTAATAATTAATAATAATTTATTGTCTTTACATCCAGAAAAGACAATAAATTATTGTTCCAAAATAGTAAAACATTTTGTCAGGGATATTTTGACGGGGATATTTTGTCGAGGATATTTTGCAGGGATATTTTGTCGGGGATATTTTGTCGGGAATATTTTGCGGGGATATTTTGTAGGGAATATTTTATCGGGTATGTTTTGTCGAGGATATTTTGCGGGAATATTTTGTCGGGGATATTTTGTCGGGAATATTTTGTCGGGAATATTTTGTCGGGAATATTTTGTCGGGGATATTTTGTCGGGAATATTTTGTCGGGGATATTTTTTTGTGGGATGAAAACGCGCAATAACGAATTTAATACCCTTTTCATTCTTCTCTAAAAAGAAGTGAGGCTTACAATCCACAATGGATGGCTGACACAAGCCCTGGGGTAAAAAAATCGATATCTTTACAATATACGATCGATAGGTGTAACGTCCGATGATATGATATCGATATACCGAGCAGGGTTTCACTTTTGACAGCGGAACCGATATTGAGAGAAAAAAAATAAGAAATCGATACATGCTGGTAACACTGTCGGATCTGTCTATGAATTCACATTCCGAAACGCCAATCAATTACGTAAAAATTTTAATAAATTGGCAAAGTTGAATTGAAATACTAATCTAAATATGCATTGGCAGTCCGCATTAACTTTTTGACACCAAACGGGAGCTAATAAGTTAATGAGGTCTTTAGTCATATTTCAAGCATTTTCGTTTCTCAAAGATTGAACCGAATAAATTGATTGCGACTTATATTAAGTCTATGGATCGCTTGTATGACTACTTTATTTTCTAATAGCTTCGTTAGTTCAATCCGTTCATTAAATGAGCCAGTAATTTTGTATAACAAACGACATTATTAAGACATATGTCTCAATAGAGTCAATAGACAGTTAACCGAAGCCTATCTGTTACTATGGAGGGCGCGGTAAAATTTATCAATCATCGGTCGGAATATCTGTTGACCGTGCTCGCAAACATTGATAACTGACGGATTTGGTCAATATAATATAGATATAGGGTTTTATTGGTCGTCCATGCTAGACCTCCTTGTGTATGATAGTGAGCCTTAGAAATTCAAGAATAGAGTATATCGTATATCCCTCAGGCGTATGTGTGCTAAAACCGTGTTCGGAACGTATGCGGACCATTTCGGCCAGTTTCATACAAATCTTAAATTTGGATTTGAGATCAAAATACCCAACCATTCTGAAAATTTATTTTTGTAATCAAAAGGTTTATCAAATATCTAGTACGGATGTGCGCTACTTTAATTATTTTTGGTTTTAATTATAAGATATGGACCATTAAAAAATTTAGAATTTTAAGATTTTAGAGGCAATTTGGGAAATTATTTGTGATTACTGAAATAAAAATAATTTTACTCTATTTATCATAGAAATAAAATAAAATATAAAATAAATCTGAAAGGTGTATATTTAACACTTCCGTACCGGACCAGGGGAACGCACTTACACTAACGAGAGTTTTACGCTGTATCTAAGTTGTTTTTTAAACCACATACTCAATAATTTAGGTAATCCTAGAAAAAATATTTGGTTATCGATCTGCATTAAAAAAATTAATATCGCATTACTACTTTTCTTAAAATTAAATAGTTTATAACAAATTCCGGCGAATAATCTGTGCCACAATACAAATTACCTATTTACGGCGGAACAAAAATTCGTCGTTTATACATTAAAATCACTGCACAAAAAATGTATTTTTAACGATGTGTTTTTTTTAAATTTTATTTTTCATTGTATTTGTAAAATAAAATTATTTAAAAATTTTTATATACCTACAAATAATTGCCCAAGTTGCCTCTAAAATCATGAAACACTTAAATCTTTAATGGCCTATATCTTATAATTTAAAGCAAAAATAAATAAAGTAGCTCGCATTCGTACTAAATATTTAATTTACCTTTTGATTAAAAAATTATTTTTCAGTTTGGTTGGATATTTTAATCTCAAATCCAAATTTAAGATTTGTATGAAACTTGCCAATTAAATTGGCCGCGCATACGTTCCCTTTAAGTTGGCTGAATTTAAACGGGCTTTAAAAACAAACTTATTTAAACATTATACCTTTCAAAAATCTTAACTCCTTTTCAAAATACTCTTGTATGCTACGTTTCTGTTTGGTTTCGGTTTTCCACTTTACTGCACTTTTATTATCTCAGAACTTGCAGAATGTACACATGTTTCTCATTTCTAAATGTAAACTGCATCCTATTTAAACTATATTTTAGTTTTAACAATTCTAGTTTTAATGACACCGTTATTATCTATCATTATCTATTGTGCCAAAACAGCACAGTTATTAAATTTCTTATCTTGACATTGCTTTGTACTTACTATTATATTCTTTGTTTCATATTAATTGATCAATATTTTCTTAGGACTCATAAGGAACACTACAGGATTTCTTTTAAGCTTATATAGTTAAACGCACTTGAAGTAAAATGAAACAAAAATGCGCTATACAAATATTACGTTATAATTATTAGTAAGAACGCAAAGATTCGGCAAGATTGAAAGTCTGATGTATGCTTAGTTCTAATAGCGGAACATGGACTTGATCTACTGCAAAACTGGCTTAAGAGAAATTCCCTTACACTTAATGTCAATAAAACAAAATATCTGACATTTTCTATAACAGCCAGAGGACAGCCAGAAGATGACTTTAATCTCAAATTACATACATGCCAAGAAAACTATCAAAATCAAGGCTCATCATGTCACTGTCCTACCATAGCACACTCCAAAAGTATCAAATATCTTGGTATTGAAATTGATGATAATCTCCGATGGAACGGACACATTGAAGCAATCACAAAAAAACTCACCAGGTACATTTACTTCTTTAGAGCCATCCGTAACATCCTCAACATAAACGACATTAAGAAAGTGTACTACGCTTTATGTCAATCACAAATAGAGTACGGGATAACTGGATGGGGATCTGCCTTGAGCACTCACATGGACCGGCTCAATATAGCCCAAAAAGGAGTACTAAAGACAATTTTGAAATTACCGGTTAGAACTCCGACAGAAAAATTGTTTCAAAGCATTCAAGTCTACAATATACAAAAACTTTATGCAAAAAATATTTTATTTAAAATTAAAAAAAAACATATCAGAATACTCCACTGTCCAACATAGATACACAACCAGGGCAATAAACCAAAATACTCTAGCTACAGCCAGTTTGAAAACATCTTTTGGACAAAGAAATATGAAATTCAATGCGACAAAACTATACAACGCTCTACCAACTCAAACAAAAAAAAATAACAGAAATAAATAATTTTAAAACAAAAGTAAAAATATGGTTGAGAGAACAAAGTGAAAATGAACTATCAAACATACTGAAGACCATGTAAAGACAACTGGATACTAAATACAAATGTGGAAAAACTACAGGCCGCCTCAGAACAGGGAACCCTAGTGAGGAGGACTATGAAAAAAAAAACTTTATAATACCTTAATATAATACAATTTATAAATACATTATGTACAAATTTTGCTATAGATACTAATAAAAAAAAAAATAAAATAAAAAAAATTAATAACCAGCGTAAGCCCTAAGCTTAATTGATAGTTTGGATTTGAAATGGTTTAATGGTGTAAAGGTTTGTTGGACATGTCAAGAATATATGAAAAGGATGTAAATGGTAGAAGCAGTCGGGGACGCCCGAGGAAGAAATTAATTGGGTCGATCCCATGCCAAAAGTCAAAATAATTGAAGGGTGTGAATGAGATGATGTATGTTTGGAAGAAGTTTGATGTACGTTTGTGGACAATCCAATTTTCAATTCGGGAGGCAGGAACCGTTTGTTGGATAATCAACTCCTCTGCTGTAGGTCACCCCAAGTGGTTCGCTACGTTTGGCGAGTTAACTGGGGTGCCCGGGTTCATGGGGTGAGGTTTGTCTACTCTTGGCGACGGATGTGTTTGCCCAACTACTGTATGGCAGGACAGAGATCAGGAGTGACTGGTTTAGAGAAATCTTTTCTCCTCTCCAGCCGGACTCTCTCGGCCCATCACCTTGCACCGCAGTTGGAGGGATGGATTCATGCGTCCGTCATTCCTG
Source organism: Glyphotaelius pellucidus (assembly GCA_936435175.1). Classification (NCBI taxonomy): domain Eukaryota; kingdom Metazoa; phylum Arthropoda; class Insecta; order Trichoptera; family Limnephilidae; genus Glyphotaelius; species Glyphotaelius pellucidus. The sequence goes on along the minus strand of OW386555.1, from coordinate 19,370,242 downwards.
GACACATTGAACCCCAGATTCTTTTCCCCCCATTCCCCTACTTCTTGTACTGATTTTGCTACGTATCAACGAATGAACATAGAAGTAAGAAGTGTCGAGCCTCGGACGGTACAAAACTTTAACACATACATACCTAGGTGGTATTTTGAACCTTCTTGATTGGGCCTTTACTTTTTATGAATCACAATGACATTGAGTAATATGCCTCAGTTTAAATTTTTGTGCTTGAAAGTGTACTTAATTTAACAAAAGTAAAAAATAGTTTTTTTTTTACAATGAATACCGTACAAGAGTTCCAATTACTCCCGTCTGGAGCCAGTGAGACTATGACATCCCCAATTGGGGTATGTTGTGAGGCTGAAGGTAATGGGGTGGGGTCCTTAGATGGGGGGAAGAGGAAGGTGGGGAAGTACCTGGCTATTCAGATCTGGTCACCTAACACGGCTAAAGCCATTTCAAGCAACGTTTCAGTTTTGAACGGTGGTCTTACACCAGAGCGACACTGATAGTATCTTCCAATCTGGAACGTGCCGCAAATATACTATATAATATTTTAAATGAATAAATTGTGAAATAACACAAATTAATCAAATAAAAATTATTTGCCACGCCGAGATTCGATCCTGACATTCTCATTGACACAATGCCCACTCGCAACAACTTCTGCAGCGCCCCCTAAATGCTAAAAAAATATAACTGCCCCGCCAGCTCACAAAGCGGCGCTGGTGCCCCGGTTAAGAATCACTAGTTTAGTCTAATCAAACGTGCTTTCAGTCAGTCGAGGTCATCGGGAGTCACTAGGTTCAGCACAGGGGAAATGGTGGAGAAACATTATTCTGAAATGTTTTCCATAGTTTGAATTTGTAAAACGAAAACGTAAAGTTCTTTGTCTATTCTTTATTTCATTAAGGTTATTGCAATATTTAGGTCATACACTGATTTTTAAATTTGGCAAAAATGTACATAAAATGGTCGAAGGACGGTAAATATTAGTTAAATATTTATGTCTGGGCGTTGCTGTTGATCCAAGTGACGTAGGAGCTGACCCTGGTGAAGACATCAGGAAGACCCCTGGCGCAAGGAGATCCCCAGGAGACAATACCAACCAGAGCAGTGGAAGAAGAGATGAGTGGGCCGCCGGAATCTCCCTAAGGAATAAAAAACGAAATCAGTAATTTTCGGTGATGAGAATAGAGCTTTTGCTTTTGTGGCGAGAATTAGTGAAGCAATCTTTATCCGATTTAAGTGAACTTTTGCATTCCTAAATTAAGTGTCTCTATGATTTTTTTAATCCATTAAATAGGTACATTTTGATTTGATATCCAAAACGGTTATCATTGTAACTGGAGTATTGGTTGTGTGGGTTTTAATTATCGCCAAACTTGTCCGATCAATCACGTAGATGAACGATCAAATATATTTCTTTACGTAAGATTCAGAAAACGAAAACAGAGATCGATACAAACGACAGAATTATCATTCTCTGAAATCACGTGATAATAGAGGATAGGCACAATTATAGTAGGTACCAAATTTATTGTGCTGTCATTTTTGTAAAACAGATACACACTTAAAACAGATTGTTGGGATATGTAGAAGAATTTAGTTAGAATATCGGACGTTAAATACTCACCGACAATTGGATACTTAGACTACAAGAAGTGGCAGTACAACAACACCCTGATAATATAATAAATGCGTAGCTTACGTGGCAAGCTCCCTCTCCAGCCCTGGTGAGTGTGCACACTTGGGTAGCGTAGGTGGTTCCCACAGAGGACAGCCTGCTCCTGCAGTCAGCATCGGAGATGGTGGCGAGGGTGATCTTCTGGAGGGTGTTGGGGGCTGTTCCAGGGTACTGAAACAACAAAAAAAATCAAATGAGCCAGCATTGAGATATTGAAATAATACTTAAAACTAACTAACTAACCATCACGCCGTTTCCTTGCAGAGGTAGGCAGAGAGGACGGACCGCCAGACAACTCGGTCTTGGCACACCCTCTTGGTACTTATTGTTCAGGAATATCGAATTATTGTCATTAACAAAATGTAAGATCAGCACTCGACCTAATTAGTCAGACAGACAGGCTTGACAGACGTCATGGATTTTGTTCCATTGTTAGAGAAATCCTCCATGATTGCACATTTGTGACAATGGTTGTAGAAATTTGAACAACGTATTAATGCCGTTGTGTTGCGACACTCCAGGCACATGATTTGCCTTCTTTTCTAAACAATTGAACATTTCAAGCAGTACCTTGCCGCGCCGACTAAAGAAGAAGGATTGGATCAAAGAAAAGAATGTGGTTTTGAAGTAGACTTACGCTAGTGGTTCCCCATCCGGTCAGCTTGACGGAAACTCCGGCACCAGTGGTTCCAGAAGACAGGCCGATGGAGGCCACGCCTGTAGCGGCGGTGATGGCGGTGCTAGTGATGACGACAGCGACGTCATTGACGATGGTGTTTGCGTTGTAGCTAGCGTGGGATGTGATCCTGCTAACTGCGTACTGGGTGCCTCCGGAGTTCAGGTAGATGGTTCCTACGACGACCCTGGTGGAGGCAGCTGTGCGTCTGTTGGAAAAGTAAGAACATTTTAGCTATCAGGGTTAAAGGAGCGTGTGTGCAGTGAACACAGAAACAGGAGCAAAAATGAACAATTTGAACGGTGCATCACTAAAACTCTGTTCAAAGAAGAAAGAAGGAATTAAGAAAGCATCTATGATCACTCAATTTATAATATTATGAAATATTTCATAGGAACTCTAATTTTTGTCTCATAAAGTGAAAATGATTGAAATATTATTCTTTTGGCGCGGTCGCGGCTTTCCGATTACCAAATTAAAAAAATGTTACTTTCGGATTAAATAATATTTATGTGTGCCATGAAAGAATCATTATTTCCTATTTAAAAAATTACGAGCTGTTTGCTGTTTTATTTTTATAATAGGAAAGCAAGATGCACAGTAATATATAATTACAATAATTACAATAAATACAAATATTTTTTTTAATTAAATCTTACTTTAAACTAACTTAGTTAAGTTTGAGAGGATGTTTTCTCAATGCATAATCATGAATATCCTTATGGCGATTTGAAAATGCTTTGCGGAAATATTAGGTTTTATGATTGTATCGTTTGGTTACCCAACAACGCAATGGGCAGCAGTGACGATGGTGCGAGAGTTCAGGATGGAGCCTCCGCAGAAATGGCTGTTGCTGGTGGACCTCAGGGACACCTGGTAGGGGGCCTCATTGACGGCAGCGTTGGACCCTCCGACCACACGCCAGTAGCTGTCATCTTCAGCCGTTGGTGCAGCTGGAAACACGAATTAATTCAGTCATTTAAAAAAAAAATCCAATTTCTTCAAGCTTAGAAAATTCACTTGGTGGTGACCTTTTTAATTAAATGAAAACAAATTACTTGGTACAACACCACTACATAAATATATATTTCTCTTATCCTGACGAAGAAAACTTCGTTTTGAGATATGTCGTTAATATTGATTGTATTGTGGTGTCATAAAAAATAATTAATTTTCACATAATTAAAATTAATTTTTTTTTGAAATTTTTTGCAATTTAGAAATTTTCATAATTTGTACCAATTTTTCCAAGTGTTTGAATTTTTCCATTTTTTGGAATAAAAAAAAATTCTTCCGTTTGTCGGCTCTACGTGATCCCAATTTTGGAAATTTGTGAAATGAAACATACAACGGAAAAAGTGTGTAAATCTAAACATTGTTGAATTATTGGAGAAAAACTTTTATGCAGATATGAATTAAAATAGACTAGTTATGAGTGGAAAGTTAAAAAAATAATTCCGCCAGTATTATTTAACTTACTGCGTAACTAATGGGATGTAAAATGAAGATATAAGCACAATAGATTTTTGCAGCTAATGTGACTTATGTCAACAGGAAAATCAAAGTGATAACAAGTTTAGTATTTATGTAAACAATTTAATTTACTTACCGAAAGCTGCAACCAAGACGGTCGCGAAAAGGAAGAGTACTTTGAACATTTTCCGGGGAATCACAGAAAACTACTGATTTCGGAACTGATCGCGTTAGTCTTTTATTCAATAATCTTATCAGTGCACGTGAAATTGGGTGCAATTATTGCGTAGAGTAGGTTCGGGTAATATGGCACACCATAAGCCATATTGCCCTCCATAACAAATCCAATAAAAAAATAGAAGAAATAACAACTGTTTGGATCCAACCTGAAGGGTGACATTCATATATGGCACGAGGAGTCGCAAAATTCATTAAAAGCGGATGGCTTCTTTTTCTTGGGAATATAATCATGGGTTGGAACGAATTATCCTTCTGCACTCATTGCTCACCCATTGCTAACACATACTGTACTAATTGTTTCTCTAGTTCTTCGAGTAATGTACTTTTTCTTTCCAATTTCGCATGATTCGCTACACCAGCTGGTAGATTTACTGTAGCTGACAAACGACTTAAAGTTGTTCGGGGTACTTAATACAGTTTAGAAGCCTTTAGTGATACCATTTTTTTTATTTCTTACATCTTCGATTGCTTTTTTCATTGACTCCCTGATGACAAAGTTTGATGTTTTCTTTGATAAATTGGTTTTCGTGGAGCCATCACCTATTGAAAAATAAAATGATGACATGAAGAAAAATTCACGTTAGGTGTGGCCAATATGGCACAGTAGGCCATATTGGCCGTAGACACGTTTTTGACTAATACAATTCTAACCTAAAAACTAGTAAACAATGTGCTTTAAAAATATCGCCACACTGTTCATTGAAAGTTTAACAATATGAAAACAATTATTATTTAAAGAACAACAATGAGTGAAACTGTAGTATATGTAATTATCGTTAAGAAACGTTCGGGTTCCGACGAAGTTTGTCGAGCGGCCGCGGTGCGCTCTGGGCCGAGGCAGCCGTTGGCGCGCGCAGAACCATTTTAGTAGCCTTAGTAATCACTCGCTACGTTATAGACAATAAAACAGTACTATCGAATCCATTGTATATTACAATAAAACAAGAAAGAACTTACGTGTACATTTTATTATTTGTGGGCTAGTAAGGCCACAATAAAATAACATTACAGAAACCTACCAAAAATTACATCAAATTAGCTAATATTCGATCGTCGCACGCACAGGACACACGTTCACTCGCCGCAACTCAGGAATCGGTTGAGGGAGTCAAGAAAAGGGGCGCGACGTTGTGGCGGATACATTCATGGCTTGTGTTGTTTGGTTTCGGAGAAATTAAGCCAGGCCATATTGGCCGAGTAGGCCATAATACCCGAAACTACTCTAAGTAACATAAGTTTGATAAGTAAAAGATTATGATAAATTTGAAAAATTAATCTCAGACTTTCTTTGTTTGATATGCAATTGTAAATCTGAGCGATAAACGTAATTAATATTTTTGTAAGATAACGAAGATTATTATTAATTTGTGATTCAGGTGCAAAGGATTAACCGAGTTATTAAGGTGGTTGAAAGCCCGGTGGCTAGGACGCTCCGTTTGCAGGTTTTAAGAAACAGGTCCCGTTCTTTTCACTTTTTACATAAATGAACTTTGCAACATGGAAATATGCGGTAAAATAGTTAGTTATGCAGATGACACCGTTTTTTCCCTAATTCTAAACATTTGAATAATGTGTATAGCGGAATTAGGAATCACGCGATATTATATGGTTAAATACGGTAATATTAAACACAAACATACCTACACTAAACATATCGAAAACAAAATTCAAAACATAAATAGCACGGGGCAGCTAAAAAACAATACAAACACCATAAAAATACACCATACCTTGTAAACACCAACGTCAGCGATTGCCCTACTTTAGAAAAAACAGACCAAATAAAATGTCTAGAATCATAATTGACTACCTCAGATGGACACATCATGTCAAACAAATCACACTCCTAAAAAAATACACTATTTCCTAAACATAAGAAGCAAATGTAATATAAAACAAACGAAAGCAATTCGTTTTGCACTTTGTCAATCAATTATAGAATATGGAATAATTGCTTGGGGAGGAGCAACAAACTCGGACTAAACTATATTTCCATATCGATCATATAGAAATCACACAGAAAACCATCTTAAAAGTAATACAAAAAACATCTATACTGACTGACAGAGACCAAATTTTCAACATGTTAGATGTTCTAAATATACACGTCAATTAAAACGCTACTAAACTTAATTTTTGAAAAAAAAAACAAATTTCAACAAACACAATTTGTCACCAACAGACCAGTTAGAAAAGCGTACAAAGAAAACATAAAAGCTTCGACAGTAGATACAAGCTTTGGACAAAAACACCGTAAATACCACGCAATAATAGCATTCAACATGCTAGATACAAAAAAGAGGACAAAAAAAATAAATTCAAAAAAAATTAATAATTCGTTTAAAGAACAAAAAAAACATATTACACAAATTTTATAACATAAAAGAACAAAACATATACACGTTACACACAATATCATTATAAAACACACACCATTCATACAGACACACAACTCATACGCCAATTTTTGTTTTTTCATTACGGACTTTATATATTTTATTAAAATTTAATGTGTACTGTAAGCCACCCACTGAGGTCAACATAATTCAATCTTTATATATAAAAAATCTTGCCTCACGATGTTTGTTCGAGATAAACTCCAAAACTACTTTTGATTTTGACGAAATTTGATTTACTGTGCGTAATTTGGTCCAACTTAAAAGACAAGATGGTTTTTATCTCGATTATTTAAATCAATATTTATTATGGCTAGTTAAATGTTCATTAAGGATGGGTTGTTTCAAAAAATTTGATGGATTCATCAAATATTTGAAGTTGATTTACATGTTCTGTGTAGGTTCTATTCAAGTTCTGTTATTATATCGTTACAGGACAGCTGCTTCACAAAACTGAAATAATCACAGAACTTGAATAGAACTTACCCAGAACGTGAAAATTAACATCAAATATTTCTTTTTCAAATTTCGTTTAAATTTTTAGTGATATCTTCTTCTTTAATTTTATATTACATTGGTAAGAATAACATTCAGAAGTTTTTATAAAAATAGATTTTTTCTAATAAAAAAAATATTATTTTCACCATAACCTTTCACCATAACAGAGTGTAACAGCGCATACCCGAAAGATTAACTAGCGATTCCTGATCATATTTGGAGTAAAATATGTACATGTCATTTTGCTCAAATTATAATTTTTTCAATCATACGTCGCTACTGATCCCATCGTTATACGTCAAACGGGTTTGAGGGATACGCGTGCTACTTAAACGAGACGCAATGCTTTTCAAGTGACCCACTAGGCTATAAACGCTCGTTGCTACTTATCAGTTACGACGTATGATGGAAAAGTATTGTTGATGTTTTTAATTTAAAAAAATATCATCGGACAGCCAAATTTAATCAAAATTTTTATTCTCAGGAATCACTGGTTACAATCCTTCGGGTAAGTGCTGTTACACCCTGTGAATACATTGTTGTTCCTTCTCTTTTCAACTGCTGATGAATAATGGTAATAAAATGGTACAATGCATGTATCTTGAAAGAGATAAAAAAAATGGCATATTGTTCCAACATTGTCCGTACAATTATTACTGCTCTTGCAAGTGATACACATATCCGTTCCATCAACGTTCAAACAATGCCCGTTATTATAATGACGGGTGCACAAATAAATATTAAGGAATTCATCAGAGTTAATGATTGAAAACAAAATTCAACGGTCTCGGAGAACATACGGCGCTCTTTCAAATGGACGCATCGACATATCAAATTGTTTATATAGTCCATAGATTCTCCACCTTTTTTTACCCACCGCCCCCTTTGAGAATATTTATTTTTCTAGCGCCCCCCAACTGCTTTTACATACTATCTGTCGTTGTGAATCTGAAACAGCTGTTGTATTAATAGTATTTTTATTAACATTGATTGAAAAGACACTGAATTTATAACTTACCTTAAGAGAAAGATGAATTTGAAGAGTTTGTTTACATTGGGCTCGAATATTTCATTAACTTCACCTGTATTTATAAATGAGACATTTACGTAAAATTGGAAATTAAAACTTTTTTAATTTACTGGTTTATCCCGGTGTTTCGTAGAACGTTTGCACGGCCGTTTTCTTCTTAAATTTGGATTTAAGATCAAAATACCCAACCACACAGAAAAATTATTTTCGTTATCAAAATGTATATCCAAATATCTAGTATGGATGTGAGCTACTTTATTTATTTTTGCTTTAAATTATAAGATAAAGGTCATTAAAGATTTAAGTGTTTCATGATTTAAGAGGCGACTTGGGCAATTATTTGTGAGTAAATGAGAAAATATTAAAAAATAATTTTACTTTATTTATCACAGAAATATAACGAAATAAAAAATAAAAATTTAGAAAAAAATCATTTTAATAGGTATAAATATAAAATATAAATTACCTATTTACGGCAGAACAAAAATTTGTCGTTTACATTAAAATTAGCAACAAAAAAAATATATTTTTTAAAATGTTTTATTTTATTTTTCACTGTATTTGTAAAATAAACGTAGTAAAATTATTTTTTTATGTTTTTCATTTACTCACAAATAATTACCCAAGTTGCCTACAAAATCATGAAACACTAAAATCTTGAATGGCCTATATCTTATAATTTAAAGCAAAAATAAATATAGTAGATCACATCCGTATTAGATATTTGATAAACCTTTTGATTACAAAAATAAGTTTTCAATTTGGTTGAGTATTTTGATCTCAAATCCAAATTTAAGATTTGTATGAAACTGGCCGAAGTGGCCCGCGCATGCATTCCTTTTAACAGTATTGAGAGAATTTCCCCCTTTACGACAGTAAATTTAACGGGCCGCTATTTTATATGAATCACGATGATATTGAGAATCGCCTCAGTTTAAATTTTTGTGCTAATCAAACATGCTTTCAGTTAGCCGAAGTCATCGGGAGTCTCGGTTCAGCACAGGGGAACTGGTGGATAAGAATTTGTAAAACGAAAACATAAAGTTCTTTGTGGGTTCTTTATTTAATTGAGATAATTGCAATGTTTAAGTCATACAGTGATTTTTAAATTGGGCAAAAATGTAAATAAAATGGTTGAAGGGCAGTAAATATTAGTTAAATATTTATGTCTGGGCGTTGCTGTTGATCCAGGTGACGTAGGAGCTGACCCTGGTGAAGACATCAGGAAGACCCCTGGCGCAAGGAGATCCCCAGGAGACAATACCAACCAGAGCAGTGGAAGAAGAGATGAGTGGGCCGCCGGAATCTCCCTGAGGAATAAACAAGGACATCAGTAATATGCTATAATGAGAAAAGAGCTTTTGTGGCTAGAATTAATGAAGTAATCTAACTAGAAGCAGGATGAAAATGTGCAGGTACTCCCACCTCCCACCTGAATTTTAAGAAAATTTTACACCGTCATTCTGTAACCGATTTAAGTGAACTTTTGCATTCCTAAATTAAGTTTATCTATGTTTTTTTAATCCAGTAAGTAGGTCCAGTTTGATTAGATATCTAAAACGGTTTTCATTGTAACTGGCGCACTAGTTGCGTAGGTTTTAATTATCTCAAAACTTGTCCGATCAATCACGTAGATGAACGATCAAACATATTTCTTAACGTATGATTCAGAAAGCCTAAACAAAGATCGACGCAAACGACAGAATTATCATTCTCTGAAATCACGCGACAATAGAGGATAGGCACAATTATAGTAGGTACCAGATTTATTGTGCTGTCATTTTTGTAACCCACACTTAAAACAGATTGTTGAGAAATGTTGAAGAATTTAGTTAGAATATCGGACGTTAAATACTCGCCGGTAATTGTATGCTTAGACTACAAGAAGTGACAGTACAACAACACCCTGATAATATAATAAATGCGTAGCTTACGTGGCAAGCTCCCTCTCCAGCCCTGGTGAGTGTGCACACTTGGGTAGCGTAGGTGGTTCCCACAGAGGACAGCCTGCTCCTGCAGTCAGCATCGGAGATGGTGGCGAGGGTGATCTTCTGGAGGGTGTTGGGGGCTGTTCCAGGGTACTGAAAATACAAAAACAAAAATCAAATGAGCCACCATTAAGATATTGAAATAATACTTAAAACTAACTAATTAACCATCACGCGGTTACCCCGCAGGTACACGGTCTTGGTATATACTCTTGATATTTATTGTCAGGAATATCGAATCATTGTCATTCACAAAATGTAAGATCAGCCCTCGACCGAATTAGTCAGACAGACAGACTTGACAGACGTCATGGATTTTGTACCATTGTTAAAGAAATCCTCAATGATTTGTGATAATGGTTGTAGAAATTTGGACAATATTTCAATGCCGTCTTGTTGCGACATTCCAGGAACATTATTTGCCTTCTTTTCAAAGCAATTGAACATTTCAAGCAGTACTTTGCCGCGTACGTAGGATCACAATCCTCAGCAATCAGAAAACGACTAAAGAAGAAGAATTGGATCTTGAAAAAGCGTGTGGTTATGAAGTAGACTTACGCTAGTGGTTCCCCATCCGGTCAGCTTGACGGAAACTCCGGCACCAGTGGTTCCAGAAGACAGGCCGATGGAGGCCACGCCTGTAGCGGCGGTGATGGCGGTGCTGGTGATGACGACAGCGACGTCATTGACGATGGTGTTTGCGTTGTAACTGGCGTGGGAGGTGATCCTGCTAACTGCGTACTGGGTGCCTCCGGAGTTCAGGTAGATGGTTCCTACCACGACCCTGGTAGAGGCAGCTGTGCGGCTGTTGGAAAAGTAAGAACATTTTAGCTATCAGGTTTAAAGGGTTAAATCTTACTTTAAACTAAGTTAAGTTTGAGAGAATGTTTTCTCAATGCATAATCATGAATATCCTTAGAAGTGGCTAATAGCGATTTTTAAATGCTTTGTGGAAATATTAGGTTTTATGATTGTATTGTTTGGTTACCCAACAACGCAATGGGCAGCAGTGACGATGGTGCGGGAGTTCAGGATGGAGCCTCCGCAGAAATGGCTGTTGCTGGTGGACCTCAGGGACACCTGGTAGGGGGCCTCATTGACGGCAGCGTTGGACCCTCCGACCACACGCCAGTAGCTGTCATCTTCAGCCGTTGGTGCAGCTGGAAACACGAATTAATTCACTCATTTTAAAAAAAAAATTTAAATCATTTTAAAATCCAATTTCATCAAGCTTAGAAAATTCACTTAGTGGCGTCATTTTGAATTAAATGAAAACAAATTACTTTGTATAACACCACTACATAAATATTTATTTCTCTTATCCTGACGAAGATAACTTCGTTTTTGAGATATGTCGATAATTTTGATTTTATTGTAGTGTTATAATAAATTATTAGTTTTCACATAATTAAATTAATTATATTTTTTTTACTTTTGTATTTTAGAAATTTTTGCAATTTGTATCAATTTTTCCAAGTGCTTGAATTTTTATATTATTTGGTAAAAAAAAAATACTTCCGGTTGTCGGCACTATGTGATGTCAACTTTGGAAAATGAACTTTGGAAAGTGGTGAAAAAAAAAATCGAAAAAAGTGTAAAAATCAAAACATTGTTGAAAGTTTGGAGAATTATTGCGAAAGCAAGACAAACTAGAAAGTGGAAAAATTTTATGCAGAAATATTAAAATATTGTTGCGATCTTTTTTGAATTAAATAGATGCGTTACGAGTCGAAAGCAGAAAAAAGAATTCCGCCAGTGTTAATTAACATACTGCCTTATTAATGGGCTGTTAAATGAAGATACAAGCACAATAGATTATTACATCGAATGTGACTTTTGTCAAAAAGAACTTCAGTGATTACAAGTGTTTATGTAAACAATTTAATTTACTTACCGAAAGCTGCAACCAAGACGGTCGCGAAAAGGAAGAGTACTTTGAACATTTTCCGGGGAATCACAGAAAACTACTGATTTTGCAACTGACCGCCTTAGGCTTTTATTCAATAATCTTATCAATGCACGCGTAATCGGGTGCAATTATTGCGTAAGTAACATAAGTTTGATAAGTAAAAGATTATGATAAAATTTGAAAAATTAATCTTAGACTTTCTTTGTTTGATATGCATTAGTAAATCTGACCGATAAATGTAATTAATATTTTTGTAAGATAACGACGATTATTTTTAATTTGTGACTCAGGTGTAAAGAATAAACCGAGTTTTTAAGGTGGTTGATAGCCCGGTGGCAAGGACGCTCTGTTTGCAGGTTTTAAAAAACAGGTCCCGTTCTTTTCACTTTTTACATAAATGAATACTTCGAAGCTACTGTTAAATGTGGCAATAGTTTTCGAAGCGTTATTTAATAGCACCATACCTGGTGTCATGCTATGCCGAGCCAGTACGTCCGCTCTGCTATGTGGTATATATAGAAGTTCGTGGTACCGTCCCTGACTGTAGTTGTACGGCACAAACAACCCTTAGCATTCCAGGAGGCATGGGCTATCTATTAAATTATTTATGATTTTGCACGCCGTTACTGCAAGGCCCCACTCCTCCTCGACTGGAGACTTTGGCAACGCGTTTCTGTGAGCAGATCTTCATGATGCATGAATTGCGGGTACTCTCCATTCATTCTCGTATATAGGTACCTCAGAAACTTTTTTTGGATCTGTTCCAATTTTTCAATGTATTTTTGTTGGTATGGGGCCCATACAGCAGAGACGTACTCAATTTTAGATCTTACAATGCAATTATACATAGCCATCATTGTTTCAGGATTTGTAAACTGTTTGCACGATCTTATGACAAACTCTAGAAGCTTGTAGCATGATGTTATCAATCGCAATATAAGGTCTGAAAATTTTAGTTTAGGATCAAAAACTACCCCTAAGTCCTTAATGGATTTTACTGATAACAGTATATCTTTTTGATGCTATATTCAAATTTGATGGGATTTCTCGAACGCATATATTTTTTTGTATTAAAAAATAATTTATTTTCATCAGCCCATGATGAAATTGAATCAAAATCAAATTGTAATTCAACACAATCTTGCCCGTCACGAATCATCTTAAGCAATTTCAGATCATCAGCAAAAAGCAGGCAAGTGGAATGTTTGATGCATTCTTGAATGTCGTCAATTAAAATTAAAAATAGTAAAGGTCCCAGGTTTGACCCCTGTGGCACTCCTGAGAATGCTGAGAATTCTCTAGACCCGTATCCGTCGATGTATACATACTGTTCCCTATTTCTCAGATATGTGGCAAAAAAATTTAGAAGAGGCTTGTCGAAACCTGTTCTGTGTAATTTTCGTAATAACCCATTGTGATCGACTCGGTCGAACGCCTTGGCAAAGTCCGTGTGGATCACATAGATTTGTTGTAGCGCATCTAATCCTCTTGCCACTCTTTGTGAGAGTTCAAGAAGATTAGAGATGGTAGACTTCTTCAGTAAAAATCCGTGTTGATTGTCCCAAAGAAATGGTTGAACTTGTTTTTTCAGCTTTTCGCAAATTATTGTTTCGAATATTTTAGGAAGTATTGGCAGTACCGCTATTGGTCTGTAGTTCTGGACATCCGTTTTGATCCCTGATTTGTGAATCGGGCTTTTGTTGAATCTTGGTAAGTTTCTAGGATTGAGAAAAAGTGGAAGTGGTAATACGGAGATTATATATAAAACACATTGGATTGTACAAATGTTCTCCCAACAAAATAATGATATGAGGTGGGATTCCATCTGGCCCCGTGGTCTTGTTGGCTTCTGTTCCCGACTGCTTATTTTGACTTCTTCAGGCGTAATTTTTTCCAGAGAAATTGAACCTGTGTTCCTATGTGCCTCTAGCCGGAGACTCTCGACGTCTAGATTAGGGAAAATTTGGTTATACACCGACTGGAAATAAACAGCGAATCTCTCTGAAACTTGCTTGGGACATTGGATGATTTCATTAACGTTCTTGATTCCAATAGGAGTATCTCTGCGTGCTTTTTGTGATCTAATATATTGCCAAAAGTGTTTGGGGTTATCTTGGATACCATGCTCAATAGCAGATAAATACATTTTCTTTTTTAAAAACATTTCTTTTTTGAGATCGGATCTCTTCGCAGAGAATAAGAAATAATCTGATTTATTATTAGTAGCTTTGTACTTTCTAGGGAGAGATTCCTTACATTTAATTTTATATATAATACATACTTTAATCGAACCAAATTGGATAGCTAGCATTTGATTTCGATAATTTTTTTAAAGGTACACATAAATCAAATATACTAAGTAACATCGAGTAAAAATATTCCACAGCTTTGTTGACAGTTTTAAAATTGTATAAATGTCTCTAGTTGAAATGTGAAAATATGTTTCTGCTCAGATTAATATTTATATGTTTGAAATTATATTTGTCGAAGTTTAATAGTGAGGGAGGTCCCGTTTGATGATGATTTGCGCGCATTTCACGCCTGCTGCATTGTGTCCTCGAAATGTTGCCGTGATTTACAGCATGGGATGATGATGATCTTCTTTGATCAATTCTTCTTCGCTACTCGTCACATCGCAGATATTTAAGTTACTTAGCACTAGATCAAGCATGTTATTGTACTTGTTTAGAACTTGTTTTGTTGCGTTAGTTGATTTTAATTAATAAAACATATGTGATCTTATATGACATCTTCGGGTTTATTGTAAATTGGAGTCTCCCATAATTATGACATTTTTGTTGGATAATTAATTTGCCTTATTATTGAGATGCTCATAAAATTTGGTGCGGATATCTCTGTCATCTGTACAGTAGAAGTACGCTACACGTATGAGTGCGGTGAAATTTGCATTCGTTATTTTAATCCAGATGTGTTCGCCTTCTGTCTCCAAATCGTGGATTTTCTGTGATGCGATCGGTTTACGCACAGCGAGACACACCCCCCCGCCCCTCAAGGAGGACCTTCCGCTGGAGCGGCTTGCAACGACTGCACTCGTATTGTCTCTATCTCGGCGAGTACCTACTGTCAAATATTTCATTATTCTAGACAGAGGCGCTTAACCAAGTCTGTAGCCCCAATTATTTCATTATTTTGAGAAAATAGATTTGTTGTAAATTCATTTATTTTGGAATTTACTCCTCTAACATTCTGGTATAGGAGTTTTAGACGCGCCATTAGCTGAGAATTTTCTGATTTGAATTCAGATATGGAAATTTGAATTTGTTTACTGAAATACCAGCGGGTCAGTTTTCGGGATTGAGAATCTTTTTCTTGGGTTGTTCGGCAATCCCAATTTTAAATGAACTATGTTTGCCACGAGCTTGCAACTTAACGACTTCGATGGAGTCTCTAGTAAGACCTTCCAGGTAATCTTTGACGTCGTTCTCTTCTGTAATTGAATAGAATGGCCAAGCGTGTATGTAGAACTTGCGTTCAATTGCGCGTAAAATCGTGTCAGCCTTGATCCCTTTGACAATAGGAGCAGGCTTTCGCGTTTGCGGGTTTGGACCTTCCAGCCACTATTGGTGTCCTCAACGTCGTCTTCTTGTGTTGATTCTATTTTTGAAGGTTTGGAGATAGGACGCCTAACCTCAGTTTTCTTATTGATTTCGCTTGTTTTGCGGGTTCGCGGCTCCACGGTTGTGGGCTGTATTTATACATGAGACATTTTGCGTGAAATCGGAAATTAAAATTTTTTTATTTTGCTGGTTTATCCCGGTGTTTCGTAGAACGTTTGCGCGGCCGATCTCGGCCCGTTTCATACAAATCTTAAATTTGGATCTGAGATCAAAATACCGAACCAATCAGAAAAATTATTTTCTTAATGAAAAGGTATATCAAATATCTAGTATGGATGTGAGCTACTTTACTTACTTTGCTTTAAATAATAAGATTAAAGATTTTAGTGTTTCATGATTTAAGAGGCAACTTTGGCAATTATTTATGAGTAAATGAGAAGCAATAAAAAATTATTTTACTTTATCTTTCGTAGAATTATAATGAATTAAAAAATTAAAATTAAACAAAAATCTTTTTTAAAGGTATAAATATA
The DNA here is from genome assembly GCA_936435175.1 of Glyphotaelius pellucidus. Taxonomy (NCBI): domain Eukaryota; kingdom Metazoa; phylum Arthropoda; class Insecta; order Trichoptera; family Limnephilidae; genus Glyphotaelius; species Glyphotaelius pellucidus. The sequence continues at coordinate 19,354,237 of OW386555.1, read as the reverse complement.
AAATACAAATTACCTATTTACGGCGGAACAAAAATTTGTCGTTTATACATTAAAATTACTACCAAAAAATATATTTTTAACGATGTTTTATTTTAATTTTATTTTTCATTGTTCATAGCAAGCACTTGCATAATGCTGCCTAACAACGTATGCGGGCACAATGGAGGTCTAGTTTCGTTTATTAAATGTAGAGTCATTTTTATAAAAAAAAATTAGAGTCCTTGCAAGAGCCTTGAAGGGGTAATCATCTGTTACCTATACCAGGGCGGGTAAGTGGTGGGTCCTCCAATGTATTTGTAAAATTAACACGATAAAATTATTTTTTTAATGTTTTTCATTTACTCACAAATAATTACCCAAGTTGCCTCCAAAATCATGAAACACTAAAATCTTGAATGGCCTATATCTTATAATTAAAAGCAAAAATAAAGTAGCTCACATCCGTATTAGATATTTGATATACCTTTTGATTGCAAAAATAATTTTTCAGTTTGGTTGAGTATTTTGATCTCAAATCCAAATTTAAGATTTGTATGAGAGAATTGCCCCCTTTACCACAGTAAATTTAACGGGCCTTTATTTTATATGAATCACGATGATATTGAGAATTGCTTCTGTTTAAATTTTTGTGCATGAAAGTGTAGTTAATTTAACAGAAGTTCAAAATCCTTGCGCTTAGAAAGTGTGTCGGTGTATCGGTGTGCATGGCACGTGAATGAGCTTATTTTCTCATCGACACAATGCCCACTCGCAGCAACTTCTGCAGCGCCCTCTAAATGCTAACAAAATTGTAAACGCCACGCTAGACCCCCAAAACGCCCACAAAGTGGCGCTGGTGTCCCGGTTAAGAATCACTAGTTTATCCTAATCAAACACGCTTTCAGTCAGCCGAAGTTATCGAGAGTCTCGGTTCACCACAAGAGAACTGGCGGAGAAGAATTTGTAAAACGAAAACATAAAGTTCTTTGTCTGTTCTTTATTTCATTAACGTTATTGCAATGTTTAAGACATACAGTGATTTTTAAATTGAGCAAAAATGTACATGATGTAGTTTAAGGGCAGTAAATATTAGGTAAATATTTATGTTTGGGCGTTGCTGTTGATCCAGGTGACGTAGGAGCTGACCCTGGTGAAGACATCAGGAAGACCCCTGGCGCAAGGAGATCCCCAGGAGACAATACCGACCAGAGCAGTAGAAGAAGAGATGAGTGGGCCGCCGGAATCTCCCTGAGGAATAAACAAGGACATCAGTAATATGCTATAATGAGAAAAGAGCTTTTGTGGCTAGAATTAATGAAGTAATCTAACTAGAAGCAGGATGAAAATGTGCAGGTACTCCCACCTCCCACCCGAATTTTAAGAAAATTTTTCACCGTCATTCTGTAACCGATTTAAGTGAACTTTTGCATTCCTAAATTAAGTTTATCTATGTTTTTTTTAATCCAGTAAGTAGGTCCAGTTTGATTAGATATCTAAAACGGTTTTCATTGTAACTGGCGCACTAGTTGCGTAGGTTTTAATTATCTCAAAACTTGTCCGATCAATCACGTAGATGAACGATCAAACATATTTCTTTACGTATGATTCAGAAAGCCTAAACAAAGATCGACGCAAACGACAGAATTATCATTCTCTGAAATCATGCGACAATAGAGGATAGGCACAATTATAGTAGGTACCAAATTTATTGTGCTGTCATTTTTGTAACCCACACTTAAAACAGATTGTCGAGAAATGTTGAAGAATTTAGTTAGAATATCGGACGTTAAATACTCGTCGGTAATTGTATGCTTAGACTACAAGAAGTGACAGTACAACAACACCCTGATAATATAATAAATGCGTAGCTTACGTGGCAAGCTCCCTCTCCAGCCCTGGTGAGTGTGCACACTTGGGTAGCGTAGGTGGTTCCCACAGAGGACAGCCTGCTCCTGCAGTCAGCATCGGAGATGGTGGCGAGGGTGATCTTCTGGAGGGTGTTGGGGGCTGTTCCAGGGTACTGAAACAACAAAAAAAATCAAATAAGCCAGCATTGAGATATTGAAATAATACTTAAAACTAACTAACTAACCATCACGCCGTTTCCTTGCAGAGGTAGGCAGAGAGGACGGACCGCCAGACAACTCGGTCAGACAACTAATTAACCATCACGCGGTTACCCCGCAGGTACACGGTCTTGGTATATACTCTTGATATTTATTGTCAGGAATATCGAATCATTGTCATTCACAAAATGTAAGATCAGCCCTCGACCGAATTAGTTAGACAGACAGACTTGACAGACGTCATGGATTTTGTACCATTGTTAAAGAAATCCTCAATGATTGCACATTTGTGATAATGGATGTAGAAATTTGGACAATATTTCAATGCCGTCTTGTTGCGACATTCCAGGAACATTATTTGCCTTCTTTTCAAAGCAATTGAACATTTCAAGCAGTACTTTGCAGCGTACGTAGGATCACAATCCTCAGCAATCAGAAAACGACTAAAGAAGAAGAATTGGATCTGATTGGAAGAATTGGAAAAAAGAGTGTGGTTTTGAAGTAGACTTACGCTAGTGGTTCCCCATCCGGTCAGCTTGACGGAAACTCCGGCACCAGTGGTTCCAGAAGACAGGCCGATGGAGGCCACGCCTGTAGCGGCGGTGATGGCGGTGCTGGTGATGACGACAGCGACGTCATTGACGATGGTGTTTGCGTTGTAACTGGCGTGGGAGGTGATCCTGCTAACTGCGTACTGGGTGCCTCCGGAGTTCAGGTAGATGGTTCCTACGACGACCCTGGTGGAGGCAGCTGTGCGGCTGTTGGAAAAGTAAGAACATTTTTGTTATCAGTGAGGGTCAAAGGAGCGTGTGTGCAGTGATCACACAAACAGAAGCAAAGATGAACAATTTGAACGGTGCCACACTAAAAATTTGTTCAAAGAAGCGGAATTCAGAAAGCATCTTTGATCACGCAATTTATAATATTATGGAATATTTCATACGAGCTCGAATTTTTGTCTCATAAAGTGAAAATGGCTAAATATTTTTCTTTTGGCGCAGTCGCGGCTTTCCGGGTAGCAAATTCGAAACATGACACTATCGGTTTACGTAATATTTTTGTGTGCCACGAAAGAATCATCATTTTCTTTTTAAAAAATTAATAGGTTTGCGGTTTAAGTTTTAAAATAGTAAAGCAAGAAGCACAGTTATTATATGATTACAAGAAATACACAAATTCATTTAATTAAATCCTTTTCTAAACTAACTTAGTTAAAAGCTAGAGAGGATGTTTTCTCAATGCATAACCATGAATATCGTTAGAAGTGGCTAATAGCGATTTGAAAATGCTTTAAGGAAATATTATGATTTATGATTGCATTGTTTGGTTACCCAACAACGCAATGGGCAGCAGTGACGATGGTGCGGGAGTTCAGGATGGAGCCTCCGCAGAAATGGCTGTTGCTGGTGGACCTCAGGGACACCTGGTAGGGGGCCTCATTGACGGCAGCGTTGGACCCTCCGACCACACGCCAGTAGCTGTCATCTTCAGCCGTTGGTGCAGCTGGAAACACGAATTAATTCAGTTATGTAAAAAAAAAATCCAATTTCTTACAGCTTAGAAAATTCACTTCGTGGTGTCTTTTTTAATTAAATGAAAACAAATTACTTTGTATAACACCACTACATAAATATATATTTCCTCTATCCTGAAGAAAAAACTTCGTTTTTATATACTCGTATGTCGATAATATTGATTGTATTGTAGTGTTATAAAAAATAATTAGTTTTTACTTTATTATTTTTTAAATTTTTTTTTAAATTTTTGCATTTTAGAAATTTTGACAATTTGTATCAGTTGTTCCAAAGTGTTTGAACTTTTCTATTTTTGGTATAAAAAAAACTTCCGATTGTCGGCACTATGTGATGCCAACTTCGGAAAATGAAGTTTCGAAAGTTGTGAAAAAAAATACATCCGAAAAAGTGTAAAAATCAAAACATTGTTGAAAGTTTCGAGAAATATTGCGAAAGCAAGACAGACTAGAAAGTGGAAAACTTTTATGCAGAAGTGTTAAGATATTGCTGCGCTTTTTTTAAAATTAAAATAGACGGGTTACGAGTCAAAAACAGAAAAAAGAATTTCGCCAGTGTTAATAAACATACTGCCTTATTAATTGGCTGAAAATGAAGATACAAGCACAATAGATTATTACATCTTATGTGAATTTTGTCAAAAAGAACTTCTGTGATCACAAGTGTTTATGTAAACAATTTAATTTACTTACCGAAAGCTGCAACCAAGACGGTCGCGAAAAGGAAGAGTACTTTGAACATTTTCCGGGGAATCACAGAAAACTACTGATTTCGGAACTGACCGCGTTAGTCTTTTATTCAATTATCTTATCAATGCACGCGAAATTGGGTGCAATCATTGCGTAAGTAACATAAGTTTGATAAGTAAAAGATTATGATAAAATTTGAAAAACGAATCTTAGACTTTCTTTGTTTGATTTGCATTAGTAAATCTGACCGATAAATGTAATTAATATTTTTGTAAGGTAACGACAATTTTTTTAAATTCGTGTTTCAGGTTTAAAGGAAAAACCGAGTTATTAAGGTGGTTGGTAGCCCGGTGGCTAGGACGCTCGGTTTGCAAGTTTTAAAAAACAGGTCCCGTTCTTTTCACTTTTTATATAAATGAACTTTGCAGCTTGGAAATACGCGGTGAAAAACTTAGTTTTGCAGATAATAAAGTTTTTTTCTCTAAATCTAAACTTTTGAATAATATGTATTGCGGAATTAGAAATCACGCGATATTATATGGTTAAATATGGTAATATGGTTAATCACAAACATAATTACACACAACATATCGAAAACAAAATTCATTAGTACAATATAAATAGCAAGGACCAGCCAAAAAACAATACAAAGACCATAAAAATACACAAATATTGAAACACAATCATCTTCTATTGCCCTACTCCAGAAAAAAAAGACCAAATAAAATTCTAGAATCATAATTAACCTCAGATGGACACATCATATCAAACAAATCACACTCCTCAAAACAATACACCTTTTCAATGGTAAAATATATTTTGAAAGCAATTTATTTAGCACTTGGTCAATCAATTATAGAATACGGAATAATTGCTTGGGGAGGAGCAAAAAAACTCGGACTAAACTATATTTCCATATCGATCATATAGAAATCACACAGAAAACCCTCTTAAAAGTAATACTCAAAACATCTAGAGTGACTGACAGGGACCAAATTTTCAACATGTTAAACGTTTTAAATATAAACGCCAATTAAAACACTACTTAACTTCGTTTTTGAAAAAAAAACAAATTTCAACAATTACAAACTATCAATAACAGACCAGTTAGACAAGACAAAAATTTTATAACATAAAAGAACACAACATATACACGTAACAACGATACCATTATAATTCACACATCATTCATATATACACACCACTAGTATGCCATTTTTGGTTTTTCATTACCGACTTTATGTACTTAATTAAAATTTAATACGTTCTTCATTTAAATGAATATTGTATTCTAAAATGGGGGTTTTAGCACGGGTAAGCCACTTAATGAGATCATCATTATTCAATCTTTATAAATAAAAATCTGTTTGTCACAATGTTGTTCAAGATAAACTCCGAAACTATTTATCCGATTTTGATGAAATTTGATTTACTGTGTGTAATTTGGTCGAACTTGAAAGATTTGACGGTTTTTTTTATCTCGATTATGTAACTCAATATTTATTATTGCGAATTAAATGTTCGTTAAATGTTTGTTAAAAGACAATGATTCATAATTATTTGTTAGTTCATGTAATAAAGAAAACTTTAAAAAAAACTAAATAAACATACAATTCGTATAACATTTTTCAATGGAAAGATAAAAAAGTTTTAAAAATGGAACACATTACGTTTTTTTTCTTATAAAAATTACTGATAGCGAAAAGAAAAAAAAAACACGTATTTCATTAGAGAAATTATTATATGCATATTACTTTTTATCGTTTCATCTGAAAATAATGAATAAAAAATTCCAAAAGTTTCGTAATTTATTTTAAAATTCAGGAGGGGCAGAGGGAGGGATTGCAAAGGAGACATAGTAACGTAGGGGATAGAATGGGGTAAATTTCGAAAATACATGCTTCTTGTTTTACTGGACTCATTAGTTAAGCACCCAAAAATTAGTTAATTTTTTAGATACAGTTTATTATCATCTAGTGTTACAACATTTACATGTTGTTTGTTATGCCAGCTATAGTTCTAACAGAGACCGATCGGAAGGACAAACCGGAATCCTTCACTTCTAGCATAGACAATAGACATTGTCAATAGACGACTAATTTATGTGTTAGAGAATTTAATACAGCTGTATGTGGCCTGCTGATCGGAAAACCTTCTGATTTATTCGTGCACGGCCCAGACGGAAAATCAAAAAAAAAATGATTATACCAAAGGACTTCAATAAACAGAATAAAAACACAAACAGTTTCTTTGAGTGGCATTGCAACGCACGCCGGGTACTCGCTAGTTTAGTTTACAAAAAAGTTTATTTATAAACAATTTCGTTTAGGTCGCGGGATCGAATCCCGGCGTGGCAAATAAATTTTATTTGATTAATTTGTTTTATTTCACAATTTATTCATTTAAAATAATATATACTATATTTGCGGCACGTTCCAGAGTGGAAAATACCCTCAGTATCGCCCTGGTGTAAGACCACCGTTCAGAATTGAAACGTTGCTTGAAATGGCTTTAGCCGTGTTTGGTGACCAGATCTGAAGAGCCAGGTACTTCCCACCTCCCTCTTCCCTATATCCTTCCCCTCCCCACTACCTTCAGCCTCACAACATATCCCAATTGGGGATGCCATAGTCTCACTAGCTCCAGACGAGAGCAGTTGGGACTCTTGTGCGGTATTCATGTAAAAAAAAAAAAAAAAATCTTTCCGGATCGCAGGCCACGCTTGACACGGATATTATATCTATATCATAATTTTTTAGAAAAAAACCTTTTAATTCACCTACTATAAAATACAATATTTGCGATCGGGATAATTGAAAAGACTGCATTCAAAATTACAAATATGGTAAATAACAGTTTGCTTTTGTCGTATTGGATAAAAACAATTTACATATTTTTATATTATTAACGGCATAAAAAAGTGAAATAACAGTTTTCTTAATAATTCCTTCCAAAAAGAAATTTGTATTGTAAATATCCATATACATTACTAGACGAGAATAGACAGGTGAGGGGTGCAAACCAACGACATTGGGACGCGAAGGGGGGAAGATGACTGTTATGATATGTGATTCGTCAATAAATCAATCTGACAGTATATCGGGCATCAGGCATATCGCATTACAATATCACCATTTAGTTTTTAAATGTAAAATCTGCTTTTGAATAAGTAGACCTTTCTACATGGGAGCGCGAATTGCTCGCCACGTTATGAACAAATTTTGTGAAGTTCAAATACGGCAAAGTAAAGTTTACCTGTTTACAGAGTCGAATATTTTGCTGCCGTATTTAGTTAAGACACTTTTACAAAGGTTTCATAATTTACTTACCCCAGTAAACAGCGACGAGCACACTTGAGAAACGCCTACAAATGTATACGTTAATAAAACTGATTATATTATATGATCTAAATAAGCTTTAAATAAAGTAAAATAATGCTTACCTTTGGAATGTAATACGAAAATTGGGTTTATTCTCTTTTTCACTTCCATTTTTACACGTTTTCACAGAACAAGCCACCATTTTTGCCGTGTTATTTGGTAAAATGTTCCGATGAGAGCTCGACGCTGGTTCACACAAGAATGATGACGTCACATTTGTAAGGTTTGCTCGAGGCCATTTGCGAGTCCAGCAGGTTCCAAATGGATCCAGTATGGGGAGGGGGAAATAATACGCTTTTTTCACTTAGGTAGTAATATTCATATGTCTATATCGAATTCCTTCAAAATTATGATCAAAATGTTTCATTATATTTTTTGTTAACATTTTCTGGTTTGATATTAAATTTTTTTATTTTAAACCCAAACATCTCAATACCTATAAGTTTATCGAGTTTCTGAAATGGTATTTCTTATTAAGACAATTTAAACAAAACAGAAATATTTAGCACAGTTAAAATACCCAAAATGGGAAACTTTTCGAAATACTAAAAATATTTTAAAGATTGAAGGGCTAAAATAGTATTTTAAATAAATAGTAAATGCATTTTTATTGAACAAAGAACGAAAGGAGATGTTGAGAATTGGTTCAAGGAGAATCTAGAAATTTAAAGAAATGGTGACCTGCAATATAGAAGTGATTTAATTTTTTTTTATGAGCACCGCACGTCTCGAGTCTCCAACTGCTCCCGTCTGGACCAGTGAGATTGTGCCATCTTCAATTGGGGTATGCTGTGAGGCTGAATGCAGTGATTAGGGGCAGGAGATGGGGAAGAGAAAGGTGGGGAAGTACCTGGCTATTCAGATCTGGTCACCAAACACGGCTAAAACCATCTCAAGCAACGTTTCAATTCTGAGTGATGGTCTTACACCAAGGCGATACTGAGAGTATCTTCCGCTCTGGAACGTGCCGCAAATATGCTATAACACCTATTATGCGATATTGGTACCTCTGCGACTCAAACCCAGGACCTTCGGCTTCGAGTGCCAGTCCAATACCTTTTCCTGATTTTTCTGTTTACAGATTTTCCATTGAGTTTCGCTGATATCGTCTTCATTTAAAATATTTTTTTTATTTTATTATTCTTATTGGATTTTACATGAATTGAGGATTTTTCGATCACCATGCTAGTCACATGCCCGTGTTGTAGTTTTTTTTTTTTACATTAACTCCACACAGGAGGTCCTGAGGAAAATAATTTCCTTCAGGGCCTATGTCATCTGGGATGATGTGTGGACGGTCTTTTTGAGAAGAGGAAGGAATGAACATTGGTCTTGAAGAGACCCATGCTGTAGGAGGGAAGAAACACAGAGGCCGGCAAATCATTACATAGCCGAGCTGTTGAACTCAAGAACGAGTCGACAAAACGACCCGTTCTCATGTGACAATTGTCAACTGAGTACATATGTTGGGCGCGCGTTTGGCGTGTCTCCCGACTATGCATCGGTGCTGAAGGACGCTGGTTCCTCAGAGCATCTTCTATTGAAATACCGGTAGAACAGGGATAGCATTTCCACCCAACGCCTGTGCTCTAAAGATTGCAAACCGTTCGTTAAGGTGGGAGAATCTATCAAACGGACCGCCCGTTTCTGAACAGAGTCGAGGGTATTTTTCAGGTAATTTCGAGTACACAACTGCTAAACCTGTACAAATCGCAAGTGCGCCCCACGGTTGAATTTGGCAGCCACCTCTGGTCTGGAAACCCCAAAATACCTGAAAAAAACCCTCGACTTTGTGCAGGAACGGGCGGTCCGTTTGATAGATTCTCCTAACTCAACAAACGGATTGCAATCTTTAGAGCACAGGCGTCGGGTGGGAATGCTATCCTTGTTCTACCGGTATTTCAATGCTCCGAGGAACTAGCGTCATTGATCCCTTCGGCACCGGTGCATAGTCAGAAAACACGCCAAACGCGTGCCCAACATATGTACACGGTTGACATTTGTAACATGAGAACAGGACGCTTCTTCGACTCGTTCTTATGTTCAACAGCTCGGCTGTGGAACGATTTGCCGGCCTCTGTGTTTCTCCTTCCTACAACATATGTTTCATCTATTTAAAACCAATGTTCATTCCTTCCTATCCTCAAAAAGACCCTCAACACAACATCCCAGATGACATAGGCCCTGAGGGAAATTATTTTCCTCAGGGCCTCTTAAGTGGAGTTAATGTAAAAAAAATCTTCATAGTTTTGTAAATAGGTATAAACCGCCAGATCGAGATTTACTATCTATCTATCGCCAGATGGTATTTACTCGAATTGAGTATTGAAAACTTGTTGGCAAAACTTTAATTTAAATACTAAAAACATTAATACTAAAAATAATGTTGTATAAATATATGACTCTGCAATTATTCCAAGAAGCTAAACCGATTGATGTCTAAAATTTATATTTACTCGGAATATTATTTTACGTATGCGGTAATTGGCGTACATGACTATTTTCTTCTTTTTCTTTTACTGTCGGCAACTCAGACATTTATTGTCAATTTATGTACATACTAGCTTTTCCCCGCGGCTTCGCTCGCATGGTATTACGGGAAATTACTGTAGCGGTTGAACTTATCAATTATCTCCCCCTCCTCCCCCCCCCCCACCCCCTCCCGCATTCCATACATTCATTCCCTTACATTCAGTTTTCAAACATCTCGCCTGCCACCTAAATTTCATAAAGCTATAGCTCAAAGAAAAAAAGAATTATCCAATTTTGTTCATTCAATTAAATATTTGGAAGTTTGTTAATTTAATAAAAAATTACACCATTTATTATTCAGTCTTTATAATCGTTATGAATTATATTTTTAATGTAGGAACTCTTATCTGACATTTATTCCAAAACAGAAGCTTGTCCAAAAAAAAACAAAATATATTCTAATATTTGAATTTTCTGGAGCAGTAGCTGACCAGAGGGCTGAGTACCTACCAGTTTAGAGCCCACAAATATATTAACATCGTTTCCATGGAAACGATTTTTTTCTGACGTTAGCAAAAACTAGCTTTTGTTAGCGACAGAAAACGTATAACAAATATAATATATTAATGTTTATAATTTCATAACGCCAGAGCTTACCATCGTATACAGACTATAGTCTTCGCATATAATTTAGCTTTCTATTGGTGAATGAATTTTCAAAGTCTTTTTATTGGTTAATGCGTGAAAGCGTCATAAACAAACTCGAGCAGTTTCGCATTTATAATATTAGAATGGATGCGCAAGTAGGCTTTTTTATTTTTTATTAGTATCTTTAGCAAAATTTGTACATAATGTATTTATAAATTGTATTATATTAAGGTATTATAAAGTTTTTTTTTACACAGTCCTCCTCACTAGGGTTTCCTGTTCTGAGGCGGCCTGTAGTTTTTCCACATTTGTATTTAGTATCCAGTTGTCTTTACCTGCCTATTTAGACAATGTTTGTTGAGAAGGGTAGCAATTGTTGTTATTAGCATTTTAATAAAACCCACCAGTCTTCATTCAATAAATAGATGAACATAATTGAATTACTAACATAAAATAAAATTAGAAGCTTTAGTTTAAAAGCTCTAAAAATTTTGTTTAAATGAAGGAACCCAAGTAATTTGTTTTTTAATCATAAAAATGCATAAAAACTTATAAAAATGTTAATAGGGTATAAAAGATGAGCAAAAATACATGTTAATATTTGAATAGAGTAAATAAAGTAAGTAGCGACAACCGGCGTGGTCCAGGGGTAAGGCTCTTGACTCGCAATCCGAAGGCCGCGGGATCAAATCGCGGTGTGGGCAAATACATTTTATTTGATTAATTTGTGCTATTTAACAATTAATTCATTTAGTACTATATAGTATATTTGCGGCACGTTCTAGAGTGGAAGATGCTCTCAGTATCGCCCTTGTGTAAGACCACCATTCAGAATTGAAAAGTGGCTTGAAATGGCTTTAGCCGTGTTTGGTGAATAGCCAGGTACTTCTCCACCTTTCTATTCCCAATCTCTTTCCCCTCCCCACTACCTTTAGCCTCACAACATACCCCAATTGGGGACGCCATAGTCTCACTGGCTCCAGGCGGGAGCGGCTGAGGCTCTTGTGAGGTATTCACATAAAAAACATAAAAAGCCGTTCTACGCAATTTGGTAATGCTTAAAAAAAGTAAGCAATAAAAAGAGTATTTTTTTTTATTGAAATCAATATAGAATTACATAAATGCTTATCAAATCAATCATGTTTGACTGTAGGTACTTTTTAAAATTATTTTATATAGCCTCAAGAGAATGTACACAGTCTATGATTTGCATCCGGTTTATCCAAATGTGGACTAAAAAAACGTATTAATTCATTTCACTATATACATCCCATAGATTGAATGACCTTCGAGTATATCCTTTTGAATCGTTAGTCGAACACTGTAAAAAAAGTATCTTTTTAATTTCATTTTCTTAAAGATGCATTTGTTAATAATGTTCACCAAATTTTTTGAGAAAATTCGAAAAATTGACGGAGATACAGCATCTTATGTGAAACCGTTTTAAACAGTTTTTATGTTGAATTATCCTTTAGCAAAACTTGAACGCGTTTTCATTAAAACATACAACCGATTTGCGTGCACCATGCACCATGTTCAAAAGTCCAGTCACTATGACTAGGGCCGTATTATCCATAAAGCAGTGTAGGAAACTGTCTAGGGGCCGCTATGTCAAAGGGAGACCTGCATTGCCTAGGGCCCCGACATTTTTAATCTGGTCCTGCCGCATCGGCTATGGACCCCTATGGTAAAGGGGCCCCGAGATGTGCATTGCCTAGGGGCCCCGACATGTCTAATCCGGCCCTGTCGCATGACTAGGGACCCCTACGGTACCCTACTGGTCCGCCATTTTTTAGATATAGAAATTCCCCTACATAGTGCCATAGACATTGGATTTTCGAACAGTTTAAGAATTGGTGCACGCATATCGGATGTACAGTTTGTTTAATATGTTGTCAACAAGGTTGAAAAATGCTTTAAAAAAGTTTAGAGAAAAACGCATTCAAAGTTTTGCTGAAGGATAATTCAACATACAAACTGTATCTCCGCCAATTTTCCGAATTTCTTTAAAATACTTGGTGAGAGTTTAAGTTCTTTCAGAAAATGAAATAAAAAATGACATTTTTACAGGGTCCTGGTGCCTTAAAGCCTTGTTTAGGATTTGATCAAGGGAACACGGAGGCATTTGGGGGCCCCCAAGACTAGAGGCCCCCCCCCGCCTCCCCCTTAGTCCGACACTGCTCCTCCGTCCGCGCAATTTTCGTGAAAAGGTGTAAAAAGTTTTCGCTTCACGTATTAAAAAACAGTTAAACCCATTTTCATTTTTGCTTCATTACCAACATTAAACATCTAATCAAATGTATCATGTACTTTATTTATAATTTTTTTTGACTAGACTAAAAACAATTTGTACTAGTCTGAAGATGGCTTTGACGAGCTGAAACCGGTTACGGTTAATAATAATAATAATAATAATAATAATGATAGTGTTTATTTCAGCCGAACAGAGCGGTGAGTGCCACAGCCATATAAAAGCATACATTTATAAAATTCCATTAAATAATTACATTAAATGGGATATGCAAGATAGGATAAAAAAAAAAAAAACATAATAAGATGTAATAACATAATAAAATAAAATCTAAAATAAAACATAATGGTAAACATATTTAGTATTTGTATACTACAGAGGCTTTAAGTAATTTGTTCATGTTTGATGTAAGGGCGCGCTATGCCACTGTGCCACGGCCTGGATGAGAGTGTTTTGCGATCTTTGGTAGCGCTGACTCGTCCCGGCTATTCTGTGGCGCAAGCAGCGAACCCATGTACCCTTCCTTCTGCGAACATCTGCGAGGCACTGCATCTCCAAGGTAGGCCGAACAGCGCCACATATTTAGTACTCGTATATCTACTACGGGGGCTTCAGATGAATTCTCCACGTTTGGTGAAGAGGCGCGCCCTGCCACTGGGCCACGGCCAGGACGAGAGTGTTCTCCGATCTTTGGTAGCGCTGTCTCACCCCGGCTATTCTGTGGCGCATCAAAGCGGCGAACCCATGTACCCTTCCTTCTGCGAACATCTGCGAGGCACTGCATCGCCAAGGTAGGCCGAATAGCGCCCTATATGCGTTATTGTATTGTACTCGAAGTGTGTTCATGACGCCTTGTGAGTATCTTGTCCATAGTTCGCCGGTGTAAAAGCTCATGCAGTAGCTCTGGAATATTTGCTTCTTCACCGGAGAACTGCACCTGTTGAATCTCCTGGCGAGCATGTTGGCTCGCGCGCTTAGTACTCTTCTTTGGCGTTCTATGTCACTGCAGATTTTGACATTGTCTCCGCCGAAGAGAATGGGTGGAATGACAGTAGGAACAGTATTTGCTTTAAACACCAGCAATGATGACTTTTTGGCATTGTACATCAAACCATGACTATCGACGTATGCTTGGCAAATGGCCAGAAGTTTTCTCATTGCCCTTACTGATGGGGCTAGTATGACCATGTCATCTGCATAACTTATGTTATTCATACATACTCCGGCAACATGGCATCCGATTCTTGCTTTGTTCAGTGTTTTACTAAGTTCGTCCATATATACGTTGAACAGCACTGGGGACATTTAGCCTCCTTGCCTAACGCCGCACTTTAATTTTGCTGCTTCTGACAGGCTGTCATTCCATCTGACGAAGTTTTCCTGTTGCTTATACCATTTACTCAATATATTTACAATTTGTGGTGGTACTTGTCGGTCCGTCAGTTTTTTCCATAATTTATCATGACAAACCATGTCAAAAGCTTTGCTTAGATCTAGGAAGCATGCATATACCGATGTTTTTCTGGCTTTGTAATATTCTATTGATAGTTTCATGCTATATATGGCTGTATCAGTAGAGCACCCAGCTTTAAAGCCCATTTAAGAATCCTCTGTAATGAGCTTGTCTTCCGTTAAATTTAAAATCACTTTTTCAAATATTCTTGCTATTATGGTGGCAAGAGATATGGGCCTGTAATTAACGGAGGATGTCAGGTTTAATTGGCGACTTTTTGGAATCGGTACTATAATGGTTTTGGTCAATTCTTTTGGAATGTGTCCAAGCCCAACCATGGCAGTGAAGAGAGAAGCGAGCAGTGTTGTCAAGTATCCCCCCGCATGCTTCACATGTTCTATGACAAGTCCATCGTGACCAGCAGATTTGCCTCCTGCCATGTTGCGTATTGCTCGCTGAATCATCTCAGGAGAGATGACAATGGACGGCTGTTGTTTTTATTGATGCAATGGTGTATAGAACTGTTAATCCATTGCTTGGGGTTGAACTGGTGCGGAGCAAAAAGTATTCCGGAAAACTTCAGCTATAGCTTTATTTTCAGATTTTCCATCAATGTTGGTCGGTGCGGTATGTTTTGCTTTCAATATAGCATTAGTTTTGTTCCAGAAAGACGAAAAGTTTTTGCATTGCAGGCTGTTTGCTATTTTATCCATTTTGTTCTGTTCGAAGTTTCTTTGGCATTTCTTGTATTCTTTCTTAAATAACGATCTACTTTGCTTTCGAGCTTCCATAAAGGGACCACTAGTGGGTCGTCCATTCTGCAGCCATTTTATGTGCGCATTTCTTGATCTTTCATAATGTAAGGCAACTTTCTCATTCCAACCAGCCACAGTCTTCCATCTTCGTCCAGTCGTAGGCTTTCTCTCTACATTAAACGCAGATATTGCTGAGGTACGTAATACGTGTACAATGTTTTTATATAGATCATCGATTTGTTTTGCATTTATCATCCTGCTGTCAGTTGCAATATCGGTTCCACGAATTGTCTCAAGTTGATCTATTGATAATTGGGCATATCTGGAGTAGGACTGAACTTGTTTTTGACTATTGGGTCGCCATCTGCATGGATCTCCTACTATTGAAGAACTTGTAGTGTATGTAGGTAGCCCTATAGTTCGTAAAGTGGTGTGCATTGGTTTGTGATCAGACCAGTCAGACTGGTAGTCAATATACATATCTTCAATTATATTATATTATGTACCGCCTGAGTTACGAGACAATGGTCGAGCCACTTAGTTGTATTATGAGCATCGCTTACATATGTGTACGAGTCAGGTGGGAGTATGTCAACATCCGCAATTTGGAGGTTATATTCTGAACAGAACGATTTAAGCTCACGCCCGAAGGGCGAATTCATATCAGCATTGAAGTCTCCCATAAGTATACAATTTGGGTTGTCCCTTTCCTCGATTATCGTGTGCAATTTCGAGAGACAGGATAAATATTCTGGTAGATTATCAGTGTTTTCCACCGGCATGTATACACACATGACAAGTAATGTTCCAGTGTCGAGTGTGATATCAATCGCTATGATTCTGGGAGTTCCACAGTCGATCGTCACTGCCTTGAAAGATTTCTTCCATAGTATGGATAGCCCGCCGTATGGTCTTCCTCGTAGTGGGCCATTGGAAATATCTACCGCCGAACTACCATAGCTCATGAATCATTAATAAGATCAAAGTGGAAAAAAGTTTTATATTTGTCCTATTATATTATTTCCATCTAATATTGCTTGGCAATTAAAGGAGAAAAAAATAGGAGCCATTACTTTTTAATGAACTAGTACATATTCTAAGAATTTAAATACAATTTGTTTAACCCATCTAATCACAGGAGACCCAAGTTGTCCCAAAACATCATATGCCGTTATAATAACAGGAGACCCAGATTGTCCCAGAGCGACCGTGCATTATTAAAAGTTAGATATCTCTCTTCCTGTTGTTCAAACATTTGTAATTTCTTTTATGTTAGAAAGCAAAAGAAATGATGCTTCTTATTGCTATAGAAATATACGAGCTATGTTGGTTAGATATTTTACAAACCCGATCGTAAGTGACGATTTTATTTTGTGCCAATTTGTGACGTAGCAAACACTTAATTTTAAAATAAAATTGTATGAATGTCATAAAAAGTGAGGTGACAGTTTTATTACAAATTTTCTTAAAAAAATGAATCTATATTTAAAATTTACAGTTTATTTTATTTTACGTACTTTTTTAAGGAATCCCCAGAAACGTATTTTTAAGCCAATTTACATTTTCAATATCAAAATTTTAATATTTAAAAACAAAAATGTTGATTTCTAATAAACACATCGGAAAGATTATTTTAACCAGATTTTAGAACAATTTTTGTTTCTGCAAAAAAATTAAAAAATAACATTTAAATAGAAACATAAAAAGGAACATTTAAAATACACGCGAAGAACCGGAAATTTTGCGCGCAAATCTTGACAGGCAAAAGTTCATAGATATTATTTTCTCATTATTCGAAGGGTTAAGGTTATTAGAAATTTGGAATGCCGGGTTTTTGGTTTTTAATGTAATTCTTAGTATCTGCTCGAAAGTTTGGCGCAATAATTTGTTGTGATATTTTTGTTTGATAATTTTGCCAGGTACTCTTTTTTTTATTTGATGGTTTTACATTATGTAATACGATTTATAAATGTTGGCCTCACTGGTGGCTTACCCGCGCTGAGGCCCCCATTTTATAATTTAAAAAAATTTATAAGACGAAGTACATGATACATTTTGATTAGATATATAAAGTTAAGTTTTTTTTTTTTTTTATGAGAAAGACTCTCTTTTTATAACTTTTGAAGGTTATTCCCATCAACGTAACATATCATTGAAGAAGAATATAACACTTATAATCTAAATGAAAATATTAAAGAAAACAAGACACAGAAAAATAGAAAAAGCAATGGTCGCAACTGGGACTCGAACCCAGACCTCTCGTCTAACCGGGACGTGCGCGTTATCCAATTTCGCTATTGCCACCTTCTGTCAAACCGTCATATTTGTCAATCTCATATTTCAAATATTTAGAATCAACAATATTATCTTCAACTAATTCTTTTTTCCACGAGAGGTCTGGGTTCGAGTTCCAGTTGCGACCATTGCTTTTTCTATTTTTCTGTGTCTTGTTTTCTTTCATATTTTCATTTAGATTATAAGTGTTATCTTCTTCTTCAATGATATATTAAGTTATTTTGATTAGATATATAAACCAGAGGACACAGACATCCACTGAGTATATGTAGAAGTAGGCTCTTTTGGCTTTCACAAAACGTCAAGTTCATACCGCGGGAACAGTAAAAAATATTTCAATTTTTTTTTTAAAGAATTGTGGGAATATTTGCCAAAATAGACGTCAAAGTAATCCAAGGTATTATAAACAGTGTCATTTTGTGGCAAAAAGCGCTCTAGCGGATAAAGAACCTGTTCCACGTGGGTCTCCGGTAACTCCGGACAACCTATTTCAGGTACCAACAATCTCTAGTTTTGGGACTTCAAGTTACGTCACGAGCCCGATGCGTTTTTTCAAAAAGTGTCTGTACGAGCTATTTAAATACATTTTCTACAAACCTTGAATCCGAAAAGGCAAAGATATACATTGCAAAAAATTGCATGAAAACAGGAAGAATATTTCTAAAAATACTTCTTACTTGACCTAGGATATACAATCAAATAAACAGGTTATCATTGGAAGGATTGGAAATGCCAAATCCATAGTATTTGTCATTAATAACATGTAATTTTCCGCAGTAATTTGCATATATATCGCAGTCACGAATGTCATACAGGTTAATTTACCGATAGGGATTATATTAAATTTTTGTATTTAAGTCTCTGGGCTTGCGTTACAAAATCACTACGGTTTATCCTTTCATCGAAGATGTTCGTGCTTCTAGTGCTGCTGGCCTGTGGCTTAGGTAAGAAATAATCTAACTACACAACTAGCCGTCATGCTGTTTCCCCGTATGTTATTCCAAAAATAAAAATATTCACCGTAGATTTGCAGTAAAGTCAATAGATGTCACACATTTAAATAAAAATTGATCTAAATACATGAAACAACCATTCTTTGTTAGAACCACTCCGGCCCCCATGGGCCTCTGTAGGCCTCCGTAGACTAGGGGTAAAGTCTTGACTCGTAATCCGAAGGTCATGGGATCGAATCCCGGAGTGCGCAAATAATTTTTATTTGATTAATTTGTGTTAATTCGCAATTAATTCATTAAAAATAATATAAAGTATATTTGCCGCATGTTCTAGAGCGGAATATACCCTCAATTTTGCCCTGGTGTGAGACCAGCATTCAGAATTGAAACGTTGCTTGAAATGGCTTTAGCCGTGTATAGCTAGGTATATCTCCACCTTCCTCTTTCACACTTCCTTCCCTTCCACACCAGCTTCGGCCTCACAACATACCCCAATCGGGGATGCCATAGTCTCACTGGCTTCAGACGGGAGCAAGTGGATTTCTTGTACGGAATTGACTTAAAAAAAAAACTGTATTTTTATTAACTAATTTTTATTTCTATTAACGCCGACCGGTTTCAGAAAGACCGTTCCTTCCTCAAGGCAAACATATAACTTGACAATTTCACAACAGTGGGTGAGAACAATGTATTGCGAAGTATTGTGGAAGGGGTGGGGGCGTGGGTAGGATTAACGAAGAGTGGGGGAAGAAACAAAACGGGCCTCGAAAGGGAACATATCTAAGATAGGACTATACTTTAATATTTTTTGTTGATTGATAATGGACTCAAGAATTAAGGGCTTATTATTATTATTTTTTATTTCCAAGACTTCTGTGTTATCTATCTTTATTAATAATATAAAGAATATGTATAGTTAATAGTTATTTGCAATGATATTTAGTGAAATCGGAAAAAAATATTATTAATTGTGAAAACACGTTAAATGTTTTTTGATTCTAATTTCGAAATGATGAGTTGTTTTCCCGATATAAAATGAGGAATAGTCATTACATTTGAGTTTTTATATATTCTGTAATTTATTAGTCAATTTATGGTCTTTGTCTTTAGCGTGAAATGATGAATAAAAAGCTGTTATTAGTTAAAAATGCAGTTAAGGAGAATAATCAATGTTTCTCATTGGAACCGCTCTGAACGGTCTCGAGAGTACGATCGCAAGACCATCTTTCGACGAAATTTGAATTCTCGGCCTTAAGAATAAACAGGCCCTATTTGAAGTCCTCCGGTTATAGCAGGAAAATGTTGCTTGTGCAATGATGGAAAACTTACTATCAAGCAGAAGATTTATAATTGCGATGCAAAGTGTTACCTTTATAGCGGAGGATATAATTTCTTCAACTTATCTCTAAATTGGCAATCTCGTAGTTCTCTCAAAACGGTACAAATTACTGCTCTATAGTTTATCTCTTTAGTGGTACTGACAAGAAATTTTTTTTATATTTTTTTAATTGACTGAATTAATGTTATTTTTTTTTATTTCAGCCCCAGCAATCGCAAGGTAAGTTCATTCATCTTTTTTACAATATCTGCTTATTTTTTTTACTTTTTTCAACTTGGTGCCACGTTCATGAGAACAGCTGCGCGTCCCGTGTCAAACAAATAATCTTAATTTTGAATTTGAGGCCAAAATACCCAACCAAACTGAAACTACCAAAAAAAGGCAATTTAAATCATAAAATAAAGGCAATTCAAATTTCAAGATTTCATGATTTTAGGGGCAAATTGGACAATTATTTGTGAGTAAATAATCAATGTTTAAAATGCATTTTGATGGGATGAATTTAAATTATAAATAACCTTTTTACTTCGGAACATAAATTTGTCGTGTATAAATTAAAATGAATGCAAAAAAACACAAATATTTGACGATGTTTTATTTTTAATTTTCTTTTTCATTGTAGTTTCCTCACAGTCAGATTATCGGTTAAGTAACGCGTTTTCATGACGCTAGAGCTCGCTATTATATATAGAAACCATCGCGGGCCTGCACACATCAAATTCCCAGAAATGTTAGCAACGCATAATTTCATGATGCCAGAACTCACATATGAATAGAAAGCATCGCGGGCATACCCACATCAAATCCCCAAAGTTTCATCGTAATCGGACGAATGGTTTAGCAACACATAATATACACATTTTTAAATATATAGATTTTATTTTTCATTACATTTACACATTAGATGAGGCAAGGATGATTATTTAAATAATTATAATTAACTTACAAAAAAAGTTGCCACCAATGTGAAGCAAAATTGAAATTTTAATATATAATATATTTAATTTTAAATTATAATATATCGGTAAATAAACAAAATTGACTTGTTTATTTACCGATATATTATAATTCAAAACAAAAATAAGTAAAATAGCAAATATCCGTACTGGATATTTAATAGAACTTTTGAATAAAATGATAATTATTGGGATTGGTTGGGTATTTTAACCTCAAATCCAAAATTATTTTTTTTTAGTAGGTAGTACCCGCTGAAAAAGAAGTAGTAGGAGAGATATGTAAATATGAATGTTAGAGGGAGCGAGCTAATATTAAAATCGATAATATTTAAGCGAAAATTGTGAAAATGTTTAATAAAACACGACTCTAAATGTCTGAAATAGCAATTAGAAACTTTGCTTAACAATTGTTTATAAAGCCATTAATAACGAGATATATTAAATCACCAACAACTGAAATGCGATGATAACCCCGATTGTAGAATGTAGGTGTTTTCGTTCTTCCTCAGCTCTGACTGCACCTTACCAAGTTACCCAGCGCACGGCAAGTTCAATGTGACGGGCCATAAGAGGGACTCGTTGCCAGGGACCACCGTTGAAGAGTTCACCTTGATCACCTACCACTGCGACAACAACTATGACCCTTCCAGCCAGAGTGTCATTGCCGTTTGCGAGAAAGGCGAATGGAACAATCCGCCGCCAGTTTGCAGGAGTAAGTTTTTTTCATCTCCGTTTTATAAATGTTGTAAATAAAAATTAACACCTAACTGTATTCGAAAAACTTAGGAGACCATTATTTTTATATTTTATAAATTATTTGTTCGGCTATTATTCAACATTTTTTAAATCTTTTTTACATTTCATTTGCCGCGAGCCCGCCGGCGTGCTCGGAAAAATGTTTTGCTTTTTTTTTTAAATTCGATTTTAATCCTTATGTACTACAATATTTTAAAAATCAAATGTCTTTGCTGGTCAATTTTTGCAACTGTCAAAGGCAAAGAAAATCATTCTTGACGTAACCAATAGTTTCATTAATCTAGCTACTTTAAAATACTTAAAAATAAATTTTCTATGACTTTGCTGGTCAATTTTTGCAACTGTTGAAGGCGAAAAAATCGGAGTTGTACGTTTTCAAATGCGTATAAAGTCTTTATTTATTTGCAAAATCCTGTGAATTATATTTTTTCATGTTGGGTGTGTATTCAGATTTGTGTAGAAAAAATAAAATCAGTTTATATTTGTGAGATTATATTTTTTGACAATTATTTCCAAAATGGGAGATTTTTTATTCTTTTTTAGTTAGTTAGCAATTCAAAAGGTATGGACCATATCGAACGGCAGATCTTTTATATTCTCTCCAGAGAATAACTTCACATGATAAGTACTGGGACCTGTATTCTCCAGTACTTATTATCCATAAACATATAGGATGCTTGATGAAATATTTAGATTGTTAATAACACAGTTATTTTATTTTGTTTGCTTTAGGGAAAGTTGACAGCAAATCAGGGATTACACAATAAAACAATTATAAGATAGTTAATTATGCCAATTATGAACTTTCCTACTGTTACTAGTAAATGATACAGTGTGACATTCTAAGGATGTTTTTGAAATTAATTTATTTTTTTAGTTACAATATATGAAAGGGGGAGAGAGAGGAGGAACATAGGATTAGGATTAAGAGGCATAGGACGGGAATGTACAGGAATTGAACTTTCTAGTTTAAATCATGTTGCTTAGTGAGTTTTCGTTTTTTGTCACGTAAAATCGAGTTAAAAATGTCAATGTGGTAATAATTTAAGTTAAATGAATGTGTGGATCTGTAGATAAATGAGTTGGTTTTGCAAAGAGGGAGATTAAAACTAAGCAACTGCAAATGAAACTGCACTGAAATTTTAACGAAGACTCGTGAAGAAGAAGAATATTCTAACTACATGTATGAATTTTACGGCATGTACAACTTAGTCCGGCTTCCTCCTCAGCATTTCATGTTCAGTCACACCAACACCAAATAGTTTGTTAATTATCATTTACATCATGTGAGCAAGGTAGCGTCTTTTACATCATGTAATCCAGTTTTTCCAACATTGCGGCGGGGTCAGAAGCGTAATGATTTCACACACACACACACACACACACATATACTCATACCTCACAATGCAGGACATCATGTGCTGATGTCACTGAAGGCCGACCCTGTTTCTTGCTGATAGCCGGCCGTTTCTTCTCGGATAATTTTTTTTCGTGGGTTTCCTTATTCCCTAAGGCAAATGCGGAAGAATTGTAAATAAAACAGGACATGACCGACTCTCTCCCACTCCCAACATAACACAAACAGACACGTATGTATATATTAGTATGGCCGCTGTAGGCTGTCTCTGGTTGCTGGTGCTAATAGTTGCTAATGTTGATGGAAACCCTATCTATTAAATAATACAAGACCTCTAAGTCTATAATAGCCAGGAAATATTTTGAATACCCACATGAGGTAAAAATTGCAAGGCGCAATGACGCCGCCCTATTTGTATAAAGCACAGTTTTAAATTTAGTCATTTAAATGATTCCCGCGTCATGGCATTTAAGAATCTGGTTAATCAAGATAAGAAAATAAACCCACTTACTTGAATTAAAAAATCTTTTATATTTCAGAAAGATGTCGTATGGTCCGATCCATGACTGTCGACTTCAGGTGCTATAAATCGGGAATCGAGATGGACTGTCCCCAGTTTCTGCCTTACGGGTCCGTGATTACTACCACTTGCAAATCTGGGCACGTTAATACCAGCGATGATATTGAAAAACTGACTTGCAGCCAAGACGGGAATTGGGATAACCCTACTCCAAATTGTAAACCAGGTGGAGTATTTTTGTTTTAATTTATCTTCCTTGTTGAAATGCCGAAAGATCTTTTTACTTCAATGCAAAACGAAACATTAGAAATAAATGTTAAAGTCTGTTCGGAACTCTCTGGAAGATGGGAAAATAAGGAAGCCCAAAGACTCACCGAAGGCAGGATGATGGTGTCTCTTGACCACATTTATCTTTCCACCGTGCACAGATTGTAATATTACATCACCAGTTATAATTTTGAAGATTTTTAGTAACTCGTAATTTATCATTCGCATTTAAGAAACAATACACACTTAATCATAGGAACACTACTTGCTTGTTGAAGATTGTCACTGCACTGACTTGTAATTTCACTATCTAGGTATCACTGTACAGTGTACATCATGAAACAGGAGACTGTTCGTGGTAGTACATTTAATTTTAAAACATGAATAACGATTTTTTTAATAAATAATAATGATAATAAGCCTTTTATTTCTTGCAAATAGGCATCTTACAAAGTTATAAAAAGTATAATTAATGCTATGTACAATCTTGTTTAAAAATGTAATATGGGATATTAAATTATTCGATTTTGCAAGAACCCCTCTCTCAGGCGAAAGTGAAGGCCTCCTCTAAAGAATTCCATTTATCTCTCTCTTGAGCTATTTGCGGCTATATAAGCTATATAAGCTTATGTAAACATTTACAATATACACATGATAAAAACTGTTCTTGAATACTATTTTTAAGTACCTATCTTTTTTGTGGACTAACAGAACAGTTTTTTGCAGATTGCGGTTTAGAAAAACCCTTCGGTGTAGAACTAATTGTAAATGGTCTCAATGGTAAAAAAGACACCTTCCCTTGGCACGTGGGGATCTTCCAGTGGGACGAAACAACAAACACTAACGAACAAATTTGCGCGGGTTCTATTGTACATGCCAATCTTGTTATCAGTGGTAAGTGTTGTTCAATAATATTTCATTTCAACTTTGGTTTGCAGATTTCCCGCCACATCCAGTCCTCCAAACTTTTTCTTTTCCCACGCAAGTCACTCCACTTATTGCTAGTGACGATGATGTTTTATAATTAATATCTTGTTTTTTTTTTTTAATCTCAATGTTGTTAAAAATCAGCAAATGTTTATCTTTTCAGCCGCGCATTGCTTCTTTGACTCGATTAACCAGAAACAGATAGACGCCAAGTATTACAAAGTGGCCGCCGGGAAGTTCCTCAGGTCCTGGGACAACGATTTGGCTGAAAACATAAAACTCGTCCAGAAATCAGATGTTCGTAAAATTACTTGATACATTTTCTCAATTAGAATTAAGAATGGAAAGAATTAAATTACAGATTCCGCATTGAAATAGTGTCCACTGAGAACCTTAGAATTGGCCAACCACCTTCCCAAAGGCTGGCGCCACATTGAGAACTGAGAGTGATTCAGAAACGGATTAATTTTATATTTGAGATACTCTGTCTCGTAACTGAGACAACAAAATGACACCGGGAGCAGCTACAGCAACTAAAGAACTGCTTTTCGAAAACTAGCTATAAAAATACTTTTAAAAATTATCAAATGTTAAAATATGAAATTCCATTGATATTATTTATAATATGTAGGTGACCAGAATTTATTTGTCTCCGGGTTATAATGGGGATGAGTACAACCAGCAACAAGACCTAGCCCTGCTGCAGTTGGCGACCCCCTTTAAGTTGGCAAACTCTGTCCGGGCAGTTTGCTACGAAATTCTCAATGAGAGGTTTGACACCCTTCAAACAGAACCTGGAAAAATCGGAAAGGTATTTTTTTAAAGTAAATACTATATGCCTAAATTATTCATTGTTTTCTCAAAAATTAAGGAAATTAACATTTATTATAAACTAGTGATTTCCCGGCATTAGTTGCAATGCCACTAAATAAAGAAATTCGTTCTCCCTGCGTGTCCTTTCCCATTTGTCCCATTCCCCATCCGCCGCCTCTTCCCCTCCCTTCCCTTCCCCTCACGCGTTCCTCCTCCACTTTCCCCGCCTTCCCTCTCCCCTCTCCCGCTTCCCGTCCCACCAGCCCCCCTCCGGCATTTCATATATTCAGTCTCATACATTAAGTTTTCAAACAGCTCGCGAGCAACTAATTACAATTTTTGTATTTAAATTTTCATTTTTCTTATTTTACAAACATTCATTTTTTTTATATTACAAGAACAATCAATCAAATTTGGCACGTAACACAGGTACCTATTTAAAATACCAATAATTCTTACTTTATTAGTACTTTAAGTAAATTCATTAATTTGAAGAGTTTATTCGAATATTGAATTTTGATTGAACAACCGACAGTTTGCAAAATGTCATTCTGAAATTGTGACACTTTTTATAGTTTCGTTAGACTTTTTGAAATGATTAAAAAACTTTTCAGATGTATTGTCATGTGGTTGTATAATCCAAAAACCTTCGCGAGAGTGGAAAGAAGGCTTTTTAATGTTTCAAACATTTCCTTTGCTTAATACAGCAAAACATAGAAAACCCAAATGTACACGTAGTAACAAGCACATTTTTTGTTTTTTTTATATACGAGTACATAGATATTTGCGTGGTGTATGTTAAGAATAAAATTACACTTGATCCTCCACATCCGATTTATTGGATAACCAACGCCTCTGCCATAGGTCAACCTATCCCAAGTTATTTGCTATTGATGATTTGGGTTCATGGGGTGAGGTTTGTTCAGGTCTTGGCGGCGCATGCGTCTACCATCGTACTGTGTGGCGGGCCGGATCGGGAGGGACTAGTTTAGGGAGATCATGTAGCCTCTCTAGCAGAACTCTCTAGCCTTGCACCGCAGTGGGAGGAATGAATTCATTCTTCCGTCACTCTAGGATCCACTGACCCCCAGATTCCCTACCACCCACCCACCCATATCATTTTCCTTCATAGGACTTCCTCTCCATCCCTTCCTTTAAAAGACCCTGCACACGGCACCCTCAAGATGAACTAGGCTCCAAAGGAAATCACTTGACTCAGGGTCACCTGTGTGAAGTTAATCCAAAAAAAATCCCAGTTTTAATATCGGTAGTCTTGATAATAAGATCAAGATCCCGCTATAAATCGTTCTTATTATATTTTGTCGGGAATGCCCCAGGGCACCATTTTGTGACCACCATTATATTAAAATAAATATCCATAAATGAAAACAGAGAATCATGACGTAAATCATGAACTTTGCTTCAACGAGAGGGCATTTTGAAAAAGTCCTATCAAACACATAAAATGCAGGAAGATCTTAATCTTTTCATTTAAGAATGCATTATTGTCCTTTTCCCGCTTACTTTTTTATTGAGGCAATCGAAAATCAACGAATTTGAATCTCCCTAAGTTTGAGGTTATCCACCAAGATAACATTTATTTGTAATTGCATCAAATCTTCTTTCGAAGATTTCTAGAAAAGCCAAGTTATTCGAAATATTAAGCTTTAATACAAAAAATTTATTGCTTTTGAAGCATCGAACGACGTTTATATGACGGTTAACGTAATTATATTCCTGGCAGGTAGCAGGCTGGGGAAGGACAGAGACCGGAGAGCCATCGGAGGAACTGAAGACCCTGGATCTACCAGTCATTGGCTCTGTGAAGTGCCGTGCAGAGTTATCCAAGTACCATTTCGGCAAGTACCTCACCGCGGATAAGATGTGCGCTGGACATCTCGATGGTAAACAACATTTTGCGTACATGTTAACATATTATTAAACGTTGTAATTTGATAATATAGTCCGAAAGCTGTGCAAGGGAAAAGTTGGTGATGGATCAAGACATCGTCGGTTCGTTACACGGCGTGCATCTTAATACATTATTTGGTTACGTTATTCCATCTCCATGTATAATTAAAGCAATATTTTTTTTTCTGTGCATTACAGATTAACGTAAACCTATTACCATACACATAAAATATTCATAACTTTTAACGAAAAAAATTTTAATAATACATATTTTAGAGTTGTTGCCTAAAATTACTCTTGAAACCTTCAAGGCCAATGTTGAAAATGTCAAGGGACCCAGAGATTTAATTTAGCAGCACCATACCTCTTGTTGTGCTGGTATTCGCATAAAAAATTGCTTATTTAAATTAATAGTTATTTAATTATTAGCCACCAGATATGGATGCTAAGCGAACGAAGGCGCTCTAGAGTCAAAGCTGCCGAAATGAGGTACTTGAAAGGAGTGGCAGGGGTTACGAAATGGGATCATATAAGAAACTCGACGATCTAAACATTGAACCACTGCTACTCTTCATAGAAAAATCGCAACTGAGGTGGCTTGGTCATGTACTATGAATGCCTGATGACCGAATTCCAAGGAAGATACTATATGCGATTCCAGAGGGTAGACGTCCAGTGGGCCGCCCCAGACACAGCTGGGCGAGGCAACTCCAGAAACTGTGTGAGGAAAGGATGGGTCTGCCATGAACGGAGGCCGAACAGTTAGCTCATGACAGGGACGTATGGAGGAGCCTTGTCGATGCAATGGGTCCCCGACCCGAATAGAATAAGGCAACGAAGATGATGATGATGATGAATAATTGCTATTTTGTTTTTCCTCAGGCAAAGCCCTTTGCCAGGGAGACGCTGGTGGGGGACTGGTCTTCCCTTCCTCAGATAGTGAGGGCAATACTCGCTGGTATCTACACGGGGTGGTGAGCAATGGGCCCCTCAATGATGACAAAACTTCCTGCCGATCCGACACCTACACGATTTTCACAAACATCTTCAAAATGAGGGACTGGCTAAAGCCGACTATCAGAAGCGCCATCAACTTTACTAACGAATAGTCAGCTAAACAAACTAGTGGTCGCCCGATGGTCGAAATTCGACCATAATTGTAATGCTTTTTTTATTGATTTAATGTATTTTTATGCACGTGTTTAAAAAAATATTTGTATTCTGCAATCCCTCTCTGTGTAAACTATAAGTGTGCAAAATTTCATACTCCTCCATCCGCGCAATTTTCGTAAAAAGGAGTACAAAATTTTTGCTTCACGTATTAATTACTGAAAATAACTTTATACAACTGTTTTCCCATTCAAATAATAAACTTATATATATATAACAAGATTTGTGTAAACTTAACAAACTTCAGCCAGCCATTAAATTTCAATGGATGCCGCCCTGAAAGGCTATTCCCTAAAATTTGTTATAAGAGATCGTTCTCCCGCGAGAAGTGCTGTCATTTTGCTGTGATTTTCTACGCTGTTATTTGCTTTTTCTATCGGCAGATGTCAAAATTTCAGCTGTGAGCTGTCACGAATTTCAGTTTGGGTCGTTTTAAATACGAATTCCTGCAATATGCATGATTATTTATTCATTTAACAGCTTTAAAAAATCACACAAATCTGACAAATTTTAGGGAATAGCCTTTCTGGGAACCATTTATTGGATAACCAACACCTCTGCCATCATTCCAAGCGGTTCGCTTAATTTAGTGACTAAGAAGGAGCGCCCGGGTTCATGGGGTGAGGTTTGTCTGGGTCTTAACGGCGAAAGCGTTAAGACCCAGACAAACCTCTGTCTCAAAGTAACTGCCTACCTGCTGCGTGGCGTTTCTCGGATAGAGAGAGACTGGTCGATCTCTTCATATCTTTGCACCACAGTTGGAGAGATGGATTCATACGTCCGTCACTCCTGCACAAACTGGCCCAAAGATTTCTACCCACCCCTCATCCAAATCCTTTTTCCATCCAAAAACTTCCTTTTCTTAAAAATACCTTCCACACAACATCCTAAATATTTCAAAGGCCCCGATGGAAATTATTTTCCTCAAGGTCTCCTGTGTGGAGCTAATGTCAAAAAAAGATTTTCAGAATAAATAATATCAATTCTTTAATAATATCAATACAAAATTAAAACTTTGCTCCAATTGAAAATTTTTTGAAAAAATTATTTTCAATTTTTCGTTATTTCTGTGAGCTCAAATACATTCAAACCTGCCCGCAACAAAATAATCTGCCCGTACCCAAAGTTCCTAAAATGCTACCAGAACGTATACAGAATTCAGAAAACAGTAAACCATAATTGCCATCGATATATAAATTGGCAGAGCAGCTCATTTGGAGGTCTAGCATGGACTGTCAATGAAACCCTGTATCAATACGATATATATATATATTTTTTTCTACTCTTATTTGACAGACGGTGACCGGCCAACTCAGAATGAAACCAACTCAGAACCACCTCAGAAAGATCATAATGAGTGATGATAAAAAATATTTAAATAGGTTAAGTTAGGTTAGGGTAAACAACTATTTTAATTTTTTTTTTCATAGCTTTTCAAAGCTTGACTTTTCAAAGAGGTGTTGAGTTGACTTGATTCTGAGTTGGCATGGAACCTTGACAAACAATACTTATCAGTTGCGTAGTACGATGGAAATTAAAAAAATATCACCGTACAGCAAAACGACATTAACTTTTTTTACTCCAAATATTCTCAGGAATCACTGGTTACAATCCTTTGGGTAAGTATCGTTACACTCTGTGAATAGTTTGTTGTTCCTCCTCTTTTCAACTGCTGAATAATGGCAATAAAATGGTACAATGCATGTATCTTGAAAGAGATAAAAATAATGGCATATTGTTCCAACATTGTCCGTACAATTATTACTGCTCTTGCAAGTGATACACATCTCCGTTCCATCAACGTTCAAACAATGCCCGTTATTATAATGACGGGTGCACAAATTGATTGATTGAAAATAAAATAAACGGTCTTGGAGAACATACGGCCCTCTTTCAAATGTGTTGGATGGATCAACACATGAAATCATTTATTTAGTCGATGGTGAATAATAATAGTTTATTCCAGAATGTATGCAGGGATAGTGTAATCAGGCGCGGCCGGTGCATTAAGGTGCGGTATACCCGCTCAAAAAGAAGAAGATGGAGAAATACTCCATCAGCCCAGATTGCATACCACCCATCACACTCAAAAGATACACAAATTATTTAATTCAACATCTAAAGCACATTTTAACCTTTCCCTTGGTAATAATTTCTTTCCTGAAATATGGAAACTAACCAAAGTCACGCCTATACACAAAAAGGCAAAAAATCGGCAATCGATAATAAAATTACAGACGTGTAGCTTAGGGTGGAGCAGTCTAGTATGGATAATTTTTTTCGAAGAATTCGGCAAACGCAGGATTGGTTCTCCGTTATGTACTTATCTTAAATTTAAAATATTTTACAGGGTCTGTCACGAAACCTTATGGGAGAAATTGAAAGCTAGAAATATACCTACCATGTATATCAACACACTATCCCGATGGCACTCCCAGCAGGAAAACGTTGTACGGTGGGCAAGTACGTACTCCCAACCGATATACTTGCGATCAGGAGTAAGGCAAGGAGGGTGTATGTCCCCAATCCTGTTTAATGTTTACATGGATGAATTATCTAATCGCCTGGACACCAGAGCAGGCTGCCGTATCAATAATCTGTGCCTAAATCACATTAGCTATGCGGACGACATGATTCTCTTAGCTCCGTCGATCAAAGGGTTGAGAATTCTATTAAAAATCTGTGAAGAATATGCAAATGACCACCACATGATGTACAACCCCAAGAAGACGGAACTAATCGCATTCCACCATGGAAAAACTCTCGAGAAGATGCTCCCCCTACAACTCAATGAGGAAAACATAAGTATATCAACGAGTGTAAAATACTTGGGTCACATCATCACTGAAGACCTCTCGGATGATGGTGATATTGAACGACAGAGGAGAAGTATCAGTGTATTGTCCAATATGATTGCCCGAAGATTTTTCCAATGCAGTAACCATGTAAAAAAAACATTGTTCAATGCATTTTGCACTAATCTATATACATGCGAAACTTGGTGTAACTACCGAACCACCTCGATGGAACGACTCCGGATCCAATATAATGATGCATGTAGAATTATATTTGGATTCAGAAGATATAGCAGTGCATCGACAATGTTCACTGAACTAGGACTGCACGGATTCGCCGGTCTAAAGAGACATCGGGTCACTGGAGCCAGGATGCGGCTAATGGCTTCCGACAATGCAGTGGTGACCGCAGCGTTTCAGCACCAAACCCCACTCCTGAGTGAGCGCTGGGCCCGAGCTTGAAGAATAGAATTGATTAGTTATTTATTTTTTTATATTTAATTTTTATACATATAAATATATTTTTTTTTTATTTTGTTTTTTTTTTCCTATTCTATGTTAAAAAAAAAAAAAAAAATCTGTTGTTTTAAAATGTTATAAAATATATTATATAAATATGTACAATCATATGGGACGTGTGGGATTGCACTATCCTCCCCACATCCTGGAATAAAACTTATTATTATTATTTATTATTATTATTATTATTAAAATATATATTGATAATTTCCTATTCAATAATTCATATGATTTCCATTCAAAGTGGTGGCGATGTCTTCATCGCCACCACTTTGAATTTTTTTTGAAAATATTAAAAACCCAAAAAAGTTCTTCCGATTCCTAGAAATGCATATATTTAAGCAAAAAAAAATTGTGTTTATTTATTCTCCTACGATGTAATTGTAAAGTAACACCGTAGCAACAGTTAAACTATTCCCTCCAGAGCACTCAAGCCTCCCATCCCAAACTTGTGTCAAACACAATCAAGTGGATAATCTTGATGAATTTTTCATCATATCTAGCGGACTGGGGTTCCCTCGATATGGACCTCCCCTTCTTAGGGAACTCAGAGATTTTTTTTTGGTACGTGTAAGGCTTGTCTCTTCGATGTTCTTTGTTTATCGATCGAAGTTTGTCGCGGTTTTAACCCGAGTAACCGCCCAACCTCTTACCCCGCCCCCACGTGAAAACACTTACCATAATGTTTTTGTAGATTTTTTAAAAAACATCAAAAATGTAACCGGAGACCGAAATTTTATGTTTTATCACGTTTAAATACATATTAGATGGGACAAAATATATATTTTTTTAATTTTTAGCAAGTAATTGACGCCGTTGCCTATATATTTTGGATAAGTCGAATTTTTTAGTGGCCTATATTTTATAATTTAGCGTAAAAATAAACAAAATAGCCGCGTAGAAAAAAAAGTTCTTATTGATTTAAAAAAAGATCATTAATTGTATTTGCATGTTTTGCCTCAAATTCAAAATTAAGTTATGAATGAAGTTAGTTGGAACCTAACCGAACTCAGTTTTTGGTTTTTTGAAATGTTCCAATGAAGGTTCCAACTGGTATTGAAACTTTCAAAATCTAAATTTAGACACAGTTTGAACTTTCTCACTTTTAAAAAATCGGGCTGAATATTTTTTTTTCAGTAATTTAATAGAAAATGAACTCCCTGGTCATAGTCTCGATTTTCTTAATAATTCCAGTTGGAACCTTTTACTCTCATCCAACAAAAATTTCCCAAATATAATAATGAAATGCGTGGTTTATTCGGAGTTCTTTATTTCGTTTACATTATTGCAATATTTAGGTCATATAGTGAATTTCAAATCGGGCAAAAATTTACATGGTTTTATTAAAGGGTTATAAATATCAACTAAATATTTATGACTGGGCGTTGGTGTTGATCCAGGAGACAAAGGAGCTGACCCTGGTGAAGACATCAGGGTAACCCCTGGCGCAAGGAGATCCCCAGGAGACGATACCGACCAGAGAAGATCCAGAGATGAGTGGGCCGCCGGAATCTCCCTAAGGAATAAAATAGGACATCAGTAATTTGGGGTGGAGAGGAAAGAGCTTTTGCTTATATGGCTAGTATTATAGCAGTAATCAAGTTGCAGGATCAAAATGAGCAATT
Source organism: Glyphotaelius pellucidus (assembly GCA_936435175.1). NCBI lineage: Eukaryota > Metazoa > Arthropoda > Insecta > Trichoptera > Limnephilidae > Glyphotaelius > Glyphotaelius pellucidus. Next base: position 19,320,809 of record OW386555.1, on the reverse strand, counting down.
ATTCCCACCTGATTTTTTTTAGAACATTTTACACCGCCATTTGCGCTTTCAAATTAATTTTCTTTGTGATTTTTAAATCCAGGAAAAATTATCAATTTTGATCAGATATCCAAAACGGTTATCATTTTAACTTGCGTAGTTAGTCGCGTGGGTTCTAAATACCTCCAAACTTATCGGATCAATCACGTAGATAAGTATTATTGTATTTTAAAGACCTAATTTAATTTTAAAGAAGGATTAAACATATTTATTTACGGACTCGGAAAGCGGAAATAAAGATAGTCACATACAAGAGAAATATCACTCTCTGAGGTTGCGCGGTAACAGAGGGAGAAACAAGTTTATCAGGTATCAAATTTATAGATCCAGGGGACAGAACCGTTATTTTTAATGTTCTGAAATTTCTTTAAAATAGATCTGACGCTAATATTCACTGTAATTGGATGCTTATACTACAATATGTGATGGTGCAAAAACATCCAGGGAATATAACAAACGCATAGCTTACGTGGCAAGCTCCCTCTCCAGCCTTGGTGAGTGTGCACACTTGTGTGGCGTAGGTAGTTCCAATAGCGGACAGCCTGCTCTTGCAGTCAGCATCGGAGAGGGTGGCGAGGGTGATCTTCTGGAGGGTGTTGGGGGCTGTTCCAGGGTACTGAAAATATAAACAAATTAAATTAGCCACCATTAAGATATTAAAGTGTTTTTTATTTTTAATTTAATGAAAAATGTTACTTGTTTTTCAGGAATATCGAATCATTATTAGCCGGATTTGCATGCTTCAACCGAATTAGTCAAACTAATTTGGCCTGTCAGTTACAGAATGCTTTGTCGTGACATCTCCGTATATAAATGTATTATTATCAAGTTTTTTTAATTGGATTTCGGGAAACTCATGGTTAGTGGCAAATTGTAAGGCAAAAGGTGATCAAATACCACAGGCGTCCGGAAAGTCAACGTTTTTAGTTCTCCGTTCAGCGCAGGACCGCGAGGAGAGGATGAACCTTGTTTACAAGGGAAATTGAAGTAGAGGTCACGATCCTCAGCACGAGGAAAGGACAGAGACTATAAATTGGATCATGAAATAGAGTTTGATTCTGAAGTAGACTTACACTAGTAGTTCCCCATCCAGTAAGCTTGACGGAGACTCCGGCGCCGGTGGTGCCAGAAGACAGGGCGATGGAAGCTACACTTGCGGAGGTGGTGATGGCGGAGCTGGTGATGACGACAGCAACGTCATTAACGATGGTGTTTGCGTTGTAGCTGGGGTGGTAGGTGATCCTGCTGACTCCGTACTGGGTGCCTCCGGAGTTCAGGTAGATGGTTCCTACGACGACGATGGTGGATGCAGCTGTACGGCTGTTGGTAAAAAAAAACATCTCAGTTATCAGAAAGGGTCAAAGGAACGTATTTGTAATGAACTCCCTAACTCACTTAAGTGATAAAGGCCGAAATATATAATTTTTTTCAATTTTCACTTCAAGTTTTTACAAAATTAGCCAAATGCCAATTTCGGGCAACATAATGTGAATGAGCGCACGAAGAAAAATCCAAACACAATAATTTTAGAAGCGCAAAACACTACGCATTATTGTTGCGCTTCAAAAAACATATTGGGTTTTTAAAACGCTTTTCCTATATTTTCAAATCTTTTAAAAATTGGAAATTACAAGAGCAGAGATAAAAAGAATTTATTTCTTCTATCTTAATTCTGATTGAACCTGCACCGAGAATCACCATGAGAACGGCCACTTGCCACAAACTAAAGACGGGAAGGAAGACAGAGATATTTTTATAAATTGTTGTAAATTTTGAAAACATTATTTTTTTCACATCATTTAAAAAAAAATATGGATACTTGATTGAGAATTATTGACGTTCTTATGATTGAAAATCTTCGTTTTTCTTAACAAATGAATAGTTAATTGCTATATACTCATGTGTAGGTTCACTTACGGTATATCTGTTAAAACAGTTGAACAGAATATAGAAAGATTATATCTCTGCAATGCATACAAATATTTAAATGAAACCATTTAAACCTAGTTAGTTATGCTAGGTATTTTTTTCTCAATATAAATCTGCGGATAACTTTTTAATAAGTCGTCTGTCTGCAGCTTAATTGCGATTTGAAAATACCCGGCGGAAATATTAGATTTTTAGTTTGTATTGCTTGATTACCCAACAACGCAATGGGCAGCAGTGACGATGGTGCGAGAGTTGATGATGGAGCCTCCGCAGAAATGGCTGTTGCTGGTGGACCTCAGGGACACCTGGTAGGGGGCCTCATTGACGGCTGCGTTGGACCCTCCGACCACACGCCAGTAGCTGTCATCATCAGCCGTTGGTGCAGCTAGAAATACATATCAATCAAAATCTTCACACTGATAAACCTTTTTTTATTTATTTTGGGACATATTCTTAATAATTGTGATTTTAAAAATTTGTAATTTTTTTAAATTTCCGATATCTTATAAATTTTCGAAATTTTCGAAATTTTTGATATTTTAGAAATTTTTGATGTTTCAGAAATTTTTAAATTTTTTTGTGTGATATTATGAAGGCAGAATTCGAAAGTGGATCAACTTTTACATTATTTGAGAAGTATTAAAATATTGCAGCCCTCTCATTTTTAGTAAAATTTCACGTACTACGAAACAAAACGAGAAAAAATAATTTTGCCTGACTTTTTCTCTATTTTGTTAACTCAACTAGTTTACTTAAAATATTCCCTTTCTGATTTGGTTTGTGGTTTTCACGGCCAAAAGTATTATTACACACTGCAATGCTATCCGAAATGTTAGATATGGAAGGAGGTAGCCCAAGACGGCAAAATAACCCAAAAATAAATCACGATAATTCCCATTCTGTGTATAGTGTTAGCTTAATACTCAATAATAATGCAAATGTAGGCTACTTAGCATGTAGTGCCGTATTCCGCACGAAACATCAATCCTGCCGTTGAGCCAAGTTGGGCCACAATACTGCACCAAATCATCAAATTACACATCCTCGTATAAATCGATCTATCTTATTTTCTATTACTGTTATTCATAAGATGTACACAGTTTTAGAAACAATGGAACACTATGCTTTCAATTTGCATTTAAAATTTGCCGTACATATTTAAAAGAAGTGAAAATATTTGATAATTTGTAAATATCCAAACTGACATATTTTGTAACTAGCTTTGTCCAAATTCAAAGAGTTGAAAAATTAAAGTAATATATTACGTTAGACTTTACTCGAATTTTAAAATATGTCTTCTATTGAGAAATGCATTTTATAAGGTTGAAATTATGGTTCTTACAAAAGGTATCGAGGCTTTGGTATAAACATTAAAAAAGAAAAATCATATTTCTAAAGATGGTATGAAAGAGAGATGTTTTAATTCGAATAATGAGGGAGCGCTCTAGTATAAAAAAAAACGAGGCGTAAACGAATGTCCTGAAAATATTTAATAAAACAAGTCTTATTTAAAATATTGCCAAAATATGGACATCTGAGTTACTTAGCATTTATAGAAAGATTTTTTCATACCAAAATAACAGAACAAAAAACTAGAGAAATTCTTGAAATTTGGCAAAGTGAGGATTCCAGTACAGTAGTATTATTACTCAGCTTCTATCAGCAGAACTTTAGCGATCTCAAGAATTAATGTAAATATTAACAATAAAGTTAATGTTCTTACCGAAAGCTGCAACCAGGACGGTAGCGAAAAGGAAGAGTACTTTGAACATTTTCCGGGAAAACACGGGAAACTACTGATTTAGAAACCGACCGCGTTTGTCTTTTATTCAAATGTCTTATCAATATCCGCGAAATATTAGGCATGATGGTTATTAGTTTTGATAAGTAGTAGATTATGATAAATGATAGACGATCATAGTTTAATATGGCTTTAGAAATCTAGACATAAATGGTATTTATATTCGTTACACGAAGTTTTGTGTAAGATAACGACAATTATTATTAATTTATTTTAGTGATTTGAGGGGTAAAGGAATTCTTAAGTCATAAGAACATTGGCAGCCCAGTGGCTAGGACGCTCTGCGTGCAGTCGAAAGCTTTTCAATATAAGACTACGCAGGAAAGTCTGTAAACTAAATTTGAGGGTTTTATGTAGATGAGTCAATTCGTGTAGTAATTAAAAAAGTATCTAGACATTTTGTAAAATAGATTCTTTTTTAATTATTCACCGTTTAATATTTTTTGATGCTGAAAGTGCACGATTCTTCTATTATAAATTTTAATTTAACTTCTGTTATTTTGCTTATTTGATATATACCTACCTAAGCATAAAAAATTCCCTTCCCCTCAATTTTCCCGTTAAGTGTTAAAGAATTTAAATAAATTTGAATGATAAATTTGATGTAGAATCATCTCCTTTATTTTAAATAGCCAGGAATTACAACTTATTTCTGAACACCGATTGACATTGATGTGAAATTAAGTGCTTACATAAAAATAGTTTCTTTTGGTTTCAACCATCTTGATATTGTCATTTTAAACCATTTTACCGAGAACAGATTGATCTCTTCATCTCCTCATCTCTTCTTTTCTTTACCTCCTAGTCTCGTCGTCTTTTATCTCTTCACTTCTTCACCTCTTCATAGATTCATTTCTTACACTCTTCACCTCTTCATCGATTCATCTCTTACAGTCTTCACCTCTTCACCTCTTCACCTCTTCACCTCTTCACCTCTTCACCTCTTCACCTCTTCACCTCTTCATCGATTCATCTATTATACTCTTCACCTCTTCATCGATTCATCTCTTATACTCTTCATCTCTTCACCTCTTCATATCGGGGTGTTTTATCACATCTCACACCATCTCTTCACATCACCTCTTCACCTCATCACGTCTTCATTACTTCATCGCTTCTTTACATCATTACATCTTCACCTCTTCATCAGCTTTTAATCGTTCGATTCATGGGATGACCTTCGCGAATCTTTTATCGTATGCTAATTTTTAGTTTATTTAATTTTTTCTGTTGTGGTTAGTTTTTCTATATCTACCTCATTTTATTTAATTCGTTATATATATAATTTGAGAACTCCTGTAGAATACATTCGTAGTATACATTGTACGTACGTCCCCATACTTTTTTCTTTTCAAAACAAACTGGTTGGGATCTAACAAAAAGTTTCTAAATAGTCGAAGCACGTTTGTTCTGTATTCTTTTTTCCTTCATGAATCTTCTTGTTGCCTTAAATATCTGTATTTATTGCAACTATTTGCATCTCCGACCAATCCCAAAAGGGATATATACTACACATACATCCAGTGTTTATTTTATCTTAAAGATAAAAAAATAAAAGTCAGTGCTGTTAGTATATCATGAAATGTATATTTATCGGTTGATTGACACATTACATATTTTGAAACTCCTATCGGGCTGAGTGGTACGAATACATTCATAGATTTTTGATGAAATGGATAATCCTAACAGATTTTATCATAAAACTGTAATATTAACTTATTTAGAACTGTCCATTGTCTTCGATCCAGGGGACGAAGTAACTAATCCTGGTGTAGACGTCGGGATAGCCGTTAGCGCAAGGAGACCCCCAAGAGACGATGCCGATCAGTCCTGTATCGCCAACCAACGGACCGCCAGAATCTCCCTGAGACAAACAAATTCACAATTAACAGATTTATTCACTCAGGTGATCTATTGATTGAATTAATGACAGTTGACGTTACCAGATGAATCTATACGTCTTCAGTAATAAAATATATATAAGTACTGTGTCTTAAACCTGTTTTGAAAAAAAAATGATATTCATTTCTGATTATGTTGAATGGTTGCTAAACCTTTAGACAAGAAGATCCATCATTGAATGGTATCGGAGAGGTATTCTTTTTTAGTCGTTTCCTAATTGCCGAAGATCGTGACCTACACTCCGATTTCCATGGTGGACATGGCTTCTCTACTTCTCGTGGTCCTGCACTGCACGGAGAGCCAAGGTCGCCAACGCGGATGCCTGTGATCAGGGCCGGCTCAGGCTGACTCTGCTTCTCCTGCCTTCTATTTTGCGAGTGATCATGGTTTCGCATGGTCTCCGGGTTTCGCAAAGATAGAGATTAAGTATCACCTAGATCACCTTTAGTAAGTAATTTAAAAATTAATTAAACTTTTACTTTAGTAAATAATCAAAAACTTACGTAGCAAGACCCCTGTCCTTCCATGGAGAAGGCGCAGATTTGAGATTCCCAGATTGTTCCTTGTGTAATCAATTTAGCTTTGCAATCCAAGTAGCTGAGGGTGGTCAAATTGAGTTGCTGCAACGTGGGTGACATGATTCCTGGGTTCTGTGAAGAAGTAATTTTAAATCATTTAAAACTCAATCATAAAAAAATATATCAATTTATATCAAGGCACGTTTAAAGTACATTGGTTCTGGTAAATCTGTATTTCTTTGCACCATTTTGGGTTAGATTTTGCCGTCCATAATATGTTTTTTATGTAAATACTACAAAGATACCTAATAAACTCCCTTCTTGAATCAAATAAATTAGTACAAAAAATAAAGAAAAAGTAAGTAAAGAAAAAGTATTGTTGTGGTGTCGGTTAAAATGAGAATAGTCACTTGTTTTATTATTCTATGATTTTATTTGTAAAGTGTCAGTTTGTTAGAAGAAACCATAAAAAGAAAGATATAATAAACATAAATGTCGTTTCTTCGTTACACAACTTAGCAACACAAGTGTTTTATTTATCAATTAAATTAAAGAATCAAACATCTATATTATAAAACGACATTTTTCGTTAAAAAGCGAAAACACTTTGAGTTTAATGCAGGAGACATGGTGTTTGTGGAAAATGGAAACAAGCTGAACAGGAAGAAATTGGATGAACTGAAAATTGGACCATATGAGATAGTTGAAAAAATTTCAAACTCCATATACAGGATAGATACGGGTCATAAAAAACCAGAATCAAACCTATTCCACATCACAAAACTTATTCCAGTTCAAACATTGGAAGAAGAGGACTTTGAAGATGAGTAATTTTGGAGAAAATTTTGCAATAATTTTCTTTCCCGAGGGGGGGAGATGTAAAGAAAAAGTATTGTTGTGGTGTCGGTTAAAATGAGAATAGTCACTTGTTTTACTATTCTATGATTTTATTTGTAAAGTGTCAGTTTGTTAGAAGAAACCATAAAAAGAAAGTGATATAATAAACATAAATGTCGTTTCTTCGTTACACAACTTAGCAACACAAGTGTTTTATTTATCAATTAAATTAAAGAATCAAACATCTATATTATATACAATTGAATAATAATACATTGACTGCATCAAATCTTTGCTAAATGAATTAAACTGACCAATATTTTAGAAACACTGTCGTAGAAGTTAGTGAAAAAATCCTACCCGGACTATGAAATCGTAACATAGTCGCTCAAAACACTATCCAAAACAAAGTTCCCCTCAGCATACGATCTCTTATAGAGGAAGACTAAGAAAATATTCTACATGAAGTTATTATTAAGGGATCGCCTTCATTAGCTTCGATGCCCTGAAAGAATAAAATTCAAGATCTGCTTAATCACCTTCAACGCATTGCAAGGAATGGTGCTAGCCTATATATCGGAACATGTGTCCGACAAAACTTAAGCAATAGACGGCCTCCGTGGTCCCGAGGCAAGACTCTCGACTCACAATCCGAAGGTCGCGGGTTCGAACCCGGCGTGCGCAAATAAATTTTATTTGATTAATTTGTGTTATTTCACAATTTATTCATTTAAAATAATAAATAGTATATTTGCGGCACGTTCCAGAGTGGAAGATACTATCAGTATCGCCCTGGTGTAAGACCACCATTCAGAATTGAAACGTTGCTTGAAATGGCTTTAGCCGTGTTTAGTGACCAGATCTGAATAGCCAGGTACTTCCCACCTTCCTCTTCCCTATCTCCTTCCCCTCCCCACTACCTTCAGCCTCACAACATACCCCGATTGGGGATGCCATAGTTTCACTGGCTCCAGACGGGAGCAGTTGAAAAAAAAGACAGTTTGCTCTAAGGTCAGTAGATCTAGATGTTTCTAATCGTTTAATCGAACTTTCTACGTCAAATCGAGCTGTTTACTATGATCGATCTTTTCGTGTAACTGGCCCGCTCATTTGGAATAAACTTTCCTCAGCTCTTACTAACATTCAGAACTTGGCTGAATTTAAACGGGCTTTCAAAACAAATTAATTTAAAAGAAATCATACCTTTCATGAATCCTTTCATGAATACCTTTCAAAAATACTCCTTTTCAATTTAGTCTAATAAGCAAAGTTCCTTAAGTTTCCGATAATTATTTGGTTTCTGTAATCTCCTAACTGTACTTTAATTTTTCTTATTTCGAAACGTAAACTGCCTCCTGTTCATTATATTTTACTTTTAACGATTCTTGTTTTAGGGCACCGTTATTGTTTATTGATTTCTATTGTCCTGTGCCAAAACAACACCGTTGTTGTTAATTGTTCTCTTGGCATTGCTTTGTATATACTGTTTATTATTTGTTTCTTCGTAAGGAACACTATAGGATTACTTTTAAGTTAATTATAGCTAAACGCGCTTGTTTATTACGTTATTATTATTATTATCATATTTCACATGTATCGTCTTAAAATGTCAAAATTACATATACACATTTTACGGGGTAACACGATGAAACTGAAAGGACACATTTATGGTGCAAAGTTATGAATTATGGTGCAATGTTACTCTTTTGGTGGCAAAGTACGGTATTTTAATTTGTTGCATTATTTAGTTATCTTTAGTTAGTACTCACGCTAGTCTGACCCCACCCGCTCAACAATACAAGAACCCCACCATCGGTTAGATCAAGCGACAGTTGGATGGGTTGTACGTTGGCAGAGAATTGGATGGCTTGGTTTGTGATGACGAGACCGATGTCGTTCTCGAGAGTGGATTGGGAGAAGTTTTCATGGGAAACAGTCCTGGCAACATCGTACCATTGGCCTCCAGAATTCAGTAAGTCTGTTCCGGTCACGACGTTTATCATGAAAATTGGCACTCTGAAAATTCAAACTGTTTTTATACCAAAAATTTCCCAAAAAATTTAAATAAAGATTGCACATAATTGATTCCTGCAATCTCACAATCATCAATCAATTTGCGCACATGCTTTGTTTTTTTAGACAAGTATTTATTTATTTCTGTTCTATTGTAATTATACACGGTGTGACAGCAAGTATCCAAAGGGTTTTAACCACTGATTCCTGAGCATATTTGGAGCAAAAACGTAGATATCTTTTTGCTGTTCGATGGTATTTTTTTCAATGTTAAAAAATATATATTTACGTTTCAATCACACGTTACTGATCACTCCTGTTGCTTGATATGCGTTTTCTCTTTCCTCTATAACCGTGCTACTAGAGTGAGATGGAGTGCGCATCACGTGACCCGTGCTAGCTGAACCTTCTACTTAGTTGCGGCGTGTGATGGAAAAAAATATTTTTGATTTTAAAATGAAAAAGAAAAACCAACCATATTTTTACACCAAGTGTACCCAGGAATCGCAGGCTTAAATCCTTCGGTGGTCCTGGGTATGCATATTTATTTCAATATGTATAATGATCTTATTCTCTTACTGATAAATGCAATGAGCTGCGGTGAGTGCGGTGCGTGCACTTATAAGAGTAGCTCCACATATCTGCCAATTGCCGTTTGTTCTCAGTGCAACAGTGTAAGGGACATCAGACAGATTGGCGGTGGTTCCTCCTACCACACGCCCTGCTTCATTGTTAGCTCCAGATTCATTTGCATCGCCAAACTCGGATGCTGGTGCAGCTGAAACTTATTGAAATTTGTAAATAATGATAAGGTCAAGAAAACATTTATAAGCAGTGACATTTTTCCTTGCCGAGTACCCAGTGCCAAAATGTTTTAAAAGTGCTGAATATTTTAAGGGAATCAATATTTTTTCCTCCCTTTTATTAGAAATGTTGACAATTTTCGAATATAAAGTTAAGATACGGTTACTTTTATTGCACTAAAATATTTATAACACGATTCGAAAGACTTAAAGATGTGCAATTAATTTTATATTTATCAAAGACAAACGGCGACAGTTTGCGTTTATCTCAAATCAATGTTTTTGCAGTTTTGTCCTCGTGATCTGAGTTTTGTCCTTGTCTCCGAGTTATCTTTGATAAGTGGCTATGCATTGTAATAGGTTTTCTTGTTCAAGAATAGTAATTGTTAAAAATAATACATTGATTATATTTGATAAGTCCTAGTTGAAGGATTGATGACACTATAATGTGATGCAATAAGAAATAATGCCAAATGACGGGAAACCAAAAATTGTGACCAGTTAGAGGTTCCCCAATGGAAGTAACCAAGATCCTCCAGACCAAAGAAGTGGTGGAATGATAGTGCGGAAGAGGATTAGGGCAGAACAAGATGGCGAATGGTAATGATGTTTGTATGGAAATTTATGGAGGAGACTAAGTATGGGGTGGTTTCAAATAATTTGAAAAATTCATCAAGAATTTGAAGTAAATTTTCACGCTCTTGTGAAAGTTCTATTCAAGTTCTTTTCAAGTCCTGTAATGATATAACATGAAAATCTTCTTCTAATTTTTGATGAATTGTTTAATTTTTTTGTGAAACAACCTTAATCTCATCCATTCGTCAGAATAATTGAATGGATGGCACAGGTGTATTTTATTAATCGTCACCATTAGAAAAATTGAAAATTACGCAGGTGATAATTTTCTACAAATGGAGGATCAATGTAGGTAGTTAGTTAAATAGTTAAAACAAAACATTGTTAAAGAAGACAAGGTGCTTCTCAATCCTTAAGAAACTAAATAGGCTAGATTTAGTATTCATAAAATAACATACCCAAAACTGCTGTCAAGAAGATCGCGAAAGTAAACAGTACTTTCAACATTTCTAGTGAAGCGTAAGTTAGTGTAACTGAAATTCGAAAGCAGGTGATGGCTCTATATATATATATTATTTTTTACTATCAGGGAAAACACTTCAAACGTTTCAACATCGTCCAATAATCGCCGAGACGCATCTTAAATCAATAATGGACGGAAAATAGCAACACACTCGGATAACACAATTATACCTAAAAAGCTTAGGTCAAACTTTTTAGGCAGGTGTTCAATTGGGTTACCGATTTAAAAAAGGCATCACATTTTCCGTATCAGCTCTAGATCTATTAGATGTACGCATTTGACGCTTTGCTTCTGGCAGATTATATGGCAAGAACGATTTCATAGTTTATTTAACAATATAAAACAATTTTGTTTTGTTTGTCGAATGTTCCTATCTTATTGGTTTATACGTCCAGAGGACTCAATATGATACAGTAGGAGAGGGCGGGGCAAGACGGGGTAGTTAACGTTTACGGATAAATAAAACATTGTTCTTCAAATATTACAAAATCCACATTTCATGCAAATAAAATTTGGTCGTGTAGCTGTAACATTCCATAGAATAAAATGGTAATAGATTTTTTTTAAATGCTGTAAAAAGTGTAATCAAATAAAACTTTCATTTGCACCGTCTTGCCACACCAGGAGGGTAAGACGGGGTAGACCGTCGGGCAAAATGGGGTAAAGATTCACACTTGGGTCTGAACTTGACTTCTTGACTTCTAGTCTTCAACACTTGCACAGGAACGGTAAGCCCACGCATGTCATATTTGGCAGGCAATCCTTCCTTCCACTGATTCCAAATATCTCCCCTCACAAAAAGGGTAACGTGTAATTTTTGTGTCTTCAGAAGACAGAAGTTATTTTCGACCGCTTGACTTCTCTCAGTTTTTTTTGTTTGTTTTACGGTGTTCTGTTTCGTATTTCAACTTGTGTTTTCTGTCTTACCGATTCTTGTATGTACGGAGACCAGTAGTGGCGTAAAGGGGGGCGGGGAGGGGGGCGGTCCGCCCCGGGTACCAAGCACCAAGGGGTGCCAACGACGGCTCACTCGTACAGCCAAACGTCTCACACAAAATCTCCCTCTAAAAAGACTTATCAATAAATAACTACCTACTCTTGTACCTAGCTACTTACATACTAATTCATTTCGAATGCGAATTTCAAATTTCGAATGCGTAATTAATTACGCATTCGAAATTCAAACGTCAAAAGTCGAGTTCTGTTAAGAAATTTAGCGATGATATTGTAAACGAAATATAAAGGAGAACACGCAAATTTCAACTTAGACCTAACCTACCTAACTAGATTTTTATTAGGTATTTATTTATCAGGGAAAGAATAGAATGCCTATTTTAATTGGTCAATTTCTTCCTTGTCTCTGAAACCGATTTATAAATTAATAGACTTTATTTACAAGGGAGTTCACGAAAGATATAATCATCCATTACGACAGTATTTATTTGCAATTTAAAGTCATAATTAGGTATTAGGCTCGCGCGGTTGACATAACCCCAAACGTCATTCGATTTATCTCCGGTACCAACCGCTCCGTACGGCTCCTGTAAAAATATGAACTTATTATATATAATAGCAAGAATATTTGAAAAAGTTATTTTAAATTTAACGGAAGGCAAGCTCATTACAGAGGATTCCCAAATGGGCTTTAAAGCTGGGTGCTCTACTGATACAGCCATATATAGCATGAAACTATCAATAGAATATTACAAAGCCAGAAAAACATCGGTATATGCTTGCTTCCTAGATCTAAGCAAAGCTTTTGACATGGTTTGTCATGATAAATTATGGAAAAAACTGACGTACCGACAAGTACCACCACAAATTGTAAATATATTGAGTATATGGTATAAGCAACGGGAAAACTTCGTCAGATGGAATGACAGCCTGTCAGAAGCAGCAAAATTAAAGTGCGGCGTTAGGCAAGGAGGCTCAATGTCCCCAGTTCTGTTCAACGTATATATGGACGAACTTAGTAAAACACTGAACAAAGCAAGAATCGGATGCCATGTTGCCGGAGTATGTATGAATAACATAAGTTATGCAGATGACATGGTCATACTAGCCCCATCAGTAAGGGCAATGAGAAAACTTCTGGCCATTTGCCAAGCATACGTCGATAGTCATGGTTTGATGTACAATGCCAAAAAGTCATCATTGCTGGTGTTTAAAGCAAATACTGTTCCTACTGTCATTCCACCCATTCTCCTCGGCGGAGACAATGTCAAAATCTGCAGTGAAATAAAATATTTGGGGCATGTCGTCACTGATGACCTAAATGATAAAAATGACATAGAACGCCAAAGAAGAGTACTAAGCGTGCGAGCCAACATGCTCGCCAGGAGATTCAACAGGTGCAGTTCTCCGGTGAAGAAGCAAATATTCCAGAGCTACTGCATGAGCTTTTACACCGGCAAACTATGGACAAGATACTCACAAGGCGTCATGAACACACTTCGAGTACAATACAATAACGCATATAGGGCGCTATTCGGCCTACCTTGGCGATGCAGTGCCTCGCAGATGTTCGCAGAAGGAAGGGTACATGGGTTCGCTGCTTGCGCCACAGAATAGCCGGGACGAGTCAGCGCTACCAAAGATCGCTAAACACTCTCATCCAGGCCGTGGCACAGTGGCATAGCGCGCCCTTACACCAAACATGAACACATTACTTAAAGCCTCTGTAGTATACAAATACTAAATATGTTTACCATTATGTTTTATTTTAGATTTTATTTTATTATGTTATTACATCTTATTATGTTTTTTTTATCCTATCTTGCATATCCCATTTAATGTAATTATTTAATGGAATTTTATAAATGTATGCTTTTATATGGCTGACAGAGTATTGCACTCACCGCTCTGTTCGGCTGAAATAAACACTATTATTATTATTATTATTATTATTTCCCCTCCCCCCCGCCGGCCCCACCTGCCTTCCCGCTTCCCGCTTCACCCACTTCAATTATATTAATATTCGTTATTATATTATAATTTTGCTATCAAATATATTTATTATATTGCATCTAGATATCATCATATTTTAAACTAGTGATTATTAAGCTCGCTCATTGCGCATAACCTCAAAAACTTGTTCGGTTTGATTCTCCATACATGACCGCATCGCGCGGCTCTTGTAAAAATATGAACAAATTTCCCCCCGCCGGCCCCGCAAGCCTTCCCCCTTCGCCCGGGAGATGAATGTTTTCCGTCGCCTCTGGTAAAGCTTGAACACAGAGTTTTTGAACACGAAGTGTTCAAATTTTCAATGTTTTGGGTGCAGTTTAAGCTAGTGTTCATGTGTATTCTGGCGCAGGAGTCGCCGCTTTAGAATGTCATGATAGATTTTACGAAGAACTAGACCATCGTTACAGGGCAATGTATTTTATTCTGGTTACATTTCGGCTTAAAACGTTGGTAACGTCACCAGAAGAAGATCTTAGTGGAATGATTCCAAATCTGTTAAAAATTTATGATGAATTTTTAGCAGAGGACATCATGTTGGAGATTTAACGATTGAGGCGCCATTTGAAAGCCGCCAACATTTCTGCCCAAGAACCGGTTCAATGGACTACATTGGAGCTTCTCAGATTCATCGTAAAATGGGGCTATTCTGAGTCTATTCCAAGTTTAGCGTGTAATGTCTTAGATTTTTTTTAACAATTTATGTTTCGGTGGCTTCATGTGAAAGAAGCTTTTCAAAGTTAAAATTAATAAAATCTTACTTAAGGTCCACGATGAGCCAAGCGCGACTAACCAATCTTTCGATTTTATCAATTGAAAGAGACAGCGAAATCAATGTTGATAATGTGATCGAGTGTATAGTAAAATAAACTCTCGTAAGTATTTGGTGTTTTATTTTAAGTAGGGGTGCTCAATACAAAACCGCCCCGGGTGCCAATCTACCCTACGCCGCCACTGACGGAGACGATTTAAGAATGGCTATCTTGCCTCATCCTAGATGCTAGATACTTTTGAAAGAAAAGTGCTGAGAAGAATACGTGGACCCGTGAAAGAGGTGGAACAGTGGTGCATCCGGCACAACAAAGAACTGTACGATATATATCAGGCCCCTAACATGGCCATGGGCTGGTCATGTACAGATAATGCCGGATACACGCGCCACAAAAATAATTTTGACTGGACACCCAGGTGGAAAGAGAAAAGTGAGAAGACCCGGACTGAGGTGGGAAGATGAGGTAAGAGGGGATGCAGCACAGCTTATCCAGATAAAGAACTGGAAGTCAGCCGCTGAGGACAGGAGGGGTTGGAGGCGAAAGTTGCGGGAGGCCAAGACTCGATATGGGCTGTAGCGCCATCGGAGAGAGAGAGATCTTGCCTCATCCTTTTTTTTCGATTGACCTTTTGATTTATTTTTGGAATCGGTAAAAGATGTTTTAGACTAAAAGTCGTGGTTATGAGATGGAGATTGCGCCGAAGAACTTGGCGCAATACAATTATCTAGGTGCACGTTGAGCACCTAGATAATTGTTGGTCTGATTCAGATCCTATTGGCACACGTCCACTACGAAACAAGCACAAAGCCGGCCAAATGACTCTGAAATACTACACGTCAACGTGGAATATGAAACGAAAACTACACCACCCATATTATAAGCATCTGGACGCAATTTATTACGTATTTTTAATACGGTATTTGAAAGAGAGAGTACGAAAACAATGTGCGACATAGTTGTGAACGACGAATACTTGGGGCAGGTGGATGAGTTTGTGTATTTGGGAAGTATGTTTACGAGAGATGGGAAGACTGATAGAGATATCGAAAGAAGGGTAAATGCCGGTAACTCCATTAATGGAGGTCTGAACGCCGTTGGCAGCAACAAAAAATTGTCAAAAGAAGCGAAGCTAGCCGTCCATAATGGAGTGCTGGTACCTACCCTGATGTATGGCAGTGAGGCATGGAACTGGCAGAGAAAGGATGAAAGTAGACTGAATGCTGTAGAAATGAGATCCCTGAGACGTCGTATGTGTGGTAAAACCATGTATGATCGTGTGAGAAATGTGGAGATCCGCAAAGAATGCAAGGCTGATGTAAGCGTAATGAATAAGATTAAGAAAGGGACGCTCAGATGGTTTGGGCATGTAGAGCGAATGAATGAGGAAAGGAGTGTAAGGAGAATATATGACGCAAATGTGAATGGTAGACGAAGTCGGGGACGCCCGAGGAAGACATGGCACGACCAAGTGAATCAGATACTTGAGTCGGGCGATGTCAAGAGTCAGAATAACAGAAGAGCATGTATGAGACGATGTATGAATGTGAACGAAGCAAGGAGTGTGTGCCAAGATCGAGTTGTTTGGCGGTCCGTCCTCTCTGCCTACCCCTGCGGGGAAACGGCGTGATGGTTAGTTAGTTAGTTAGTTAGTGGACGCAATTGATTCAATTGTGGATTTATTAGCTGTTTTTAGGCAGAATCTTCTAACAAAATTCATAGAAATAGTCAAAAAAATTTACAAACTTATTACTTATATTGTATTTATTTTCCTTAAAAATTTCTTTCTTCTAAATTCATATATAATTATAACATAAATTATAACACATTTTTACTTTTAATTAAATTTTCTTGATTACGTGTACGAGTGTGTGTTGATATAAATCTCAAATTAATAAAAGAATCACTAAATTAAGATTTCTGGATACGATCTCGGCTTGACGTGTTTTTCGACCTCTTGGGTTTTTTGTGAACATTGGTATTAGATTGCTTTCAATGGAGCTAAAAATTTGTCACAATACGTAGTTTAAATATTGGATTCAGTTTTCAATGTTGAAATTATTGTTGTTTTTTGTGTAATTAACCTCTGAGAGAAATGTGATATAATAATATTTCAATTGAATATCAGAGTTAATGCGAGAGTTTTTCGTGAAATCAAAACTACTGTATCTTTGAATAGCGAGGAGTGAAGCCTTGTAATTCATAGTTATTGGCGTCGTATTGGATAAAACCACTTAAAAAAAAACAAATAAGTTTTTCAATTTAGTTTTTTTTTTGGTACCACATTTTATATTTCATAGAACGATCCAATAATGTTGGTCTCACTGGGTGGCTTACCCGTGCTGAGACTCCTATTTTATAAACAAAAAATTAATAAGATGAAGAATGTAACACATTTTGAAAAAATATTTAAAGTTGGTAGTGAAAAAAAAAATTAGGACAAATTAAAAATTATAAAGAATTAAAGTAAAATTAAAAAATTAAGTAAAATAAAATTAAATAGGCATATATTATGAGTTGTGTGTTTGTGAATGATGTGTGTTACGTCTATATTTTTTTATTATTTTACGTTAATTTTTTTTGATAATTTTGCCTTTTTTGTTCTTTAATCGATTTTTTAATTTTGTATCTGATTTTATTTTTGTTTTTCTCAATTTTCGTTTCAACTGAAAGACTATTAAATGCTTTTACAGTATGGTATTTACGGTGTTTCTGTCCAAAGCTTGTGTTTACCGTTGGATTTTTTATATTTTCTTTATATGCTTGTCTAACTAGTCGATTTGTGATATTTTGCGTTTGTTGAAATTTGTTTCTTTGTTCAAAAAGTAGTTAACTAATATTTTAACGTATAATTGGCGTGTACGTAATACCCCGAAACTGTTCAATATTTGGACTGTATCAGTCAGTGTGTTTTTGAAGTATTACCTTTAAGACAGTTTTCTGCGCGATTTCTTTATGATCGATAGCTGAGTTTGTTGCTCCTCTCCAAGCAATTATTCCATATTATATTTTTGATTGAGAAAGTAAAAATATATTATTTTCATTTACTGTATTTTATATGTGTTTCTTATGTTTAGGACAATGTGTGTTGTTTTGAAGAGTTTATTTGTGATTTGTTTGATATGATGTGTCCATCTAAGGTTATAATAATAATAATAATAAGTTTTATTCCAGGATGTGGGGAGGATAGTGCAATCCCACACGTCCCATATGATTGTACATATTTATATAATATATTTTTATAACATTTTAAAACAACAGATTTTTTTTTTTTTTTAACATAGAATAGGAAAAAAAAACAAAATAAAAAAAAATATATTTATTTATATAAAAATTAAATATAAAAAAATAAATAACTAATCAATTCTATTCTTCAAGCTCGGGCCCAGCGCTCACTCAGGAGTGGGGTTTGGTGCTGAAACGCTGCGGTCACCACTGCATTGTCGGAAGCCATTAGCCGCATCCTGGCTCCAGTGACCCGATGTCTCTTTAGACCGGCGAATCCGTACAGTCCTAGTTCAGTGAACATTGTCGATGCACTGCTATATCTTCTGAATCCAAATATAATTCTACATGCATCATTATATTGGATCCGGAGTCGTTCCATCGAGGTGGTTCGGTAGTTACACCAAGTTTCGCATGTATATAGATTAGTGCAAAATGCATTGAACAATGTTTTTTTTACATGGTTACTGCATTGGAAAAATCTTCGGGCAATCATATTGGACAATACACTGATACTTCTCCTCTGTCGTTCAATATCACCATCATCCGAGAGGTCTTCAGTGATGATGTGACCCAAGTATTTTACACTCGTTGATATACTTATGTTTTCCTCATTGAGTTGTACGGGGAGCATCTTCTCGAGAGTTTTTCCATGGTGGAATGCGATTAGTTCCGTCTTCTTGGGGTTGTACATCATGTGGTGGTCATTTGTTATAGGCAATTGTTATTCCTAGATGGGTGGTTGCTGGCTGGTTGGAATCTGGCGGTTTACCTTTTTTATTTTTATTTTTCTTTAATGGTCGCTACATAATTTGTGAACTTTTCGACCACATGTTTGTGTTATGGTTGTCGATGACGATAGGAGGAGTGTAGTTTTTTCTCATCATTATATTTCAATTTTTAGCCGGTATGATTTTGTTGTCAAGACTTGACGATTTATTCGTTTATTTAGTTGTGTGAATTGCTCGTTGGTTTTTTTGGGAAAATTCATAACTTTTGGGTACAGAACACCGCATTTTCTCTTTTGGAAAATAATTTTATCTTTTCTTTCTTCATTTTCGAATTTATTCTTTTATTTAACACCCGCAGGGCTTTTACAAACATAACACAAATGAAATGTAATATTTTTTAGTACGTATCATAAATATCATTCGATACAATTTACTTTTCATGTCCCTTTGTAGATTCATTATCGAAGGACGTGGCACAAAGGAATTCAAGAATTTTATAATTTTGGTAATTTATCTTCTTTTCTCCCGTTAAATAGACTTTTTTCATATTTATGTTTTTCACAATATATTTTCATTGAGAAAGAAAATAAATTTTAAAAATATCTATCAGTCATAACCAGAGATTAACCCTTTAACTATAAAAAATAAGCTCTATTCGATGTTAAATAATGTATTAAAGCCAGCTTCAATTGCACTTTTTTTGAACAAAATATATTTACAACATGTGTCCCAAATTTTTGATTCGTTTTAATCAGAAAATTTTATGAAATAGACTTATGATAAAATCAAACAAATCTGATTTTATTCCATCATTTCCTGCAAAAACAAAAAACCTTTAAAATTAGAAAATGTTTTGCTGTGTGTTCTCCAATCTTTCTGTTTTTTGTTTTTTTTTGAGTCCATCAAGCAGATTCGTTAAAATAACACTAATTGGTTTCATGTATCTGTGTTCAGTGTAATTTTGTATGTAAATTACTTAAGTAATACCTAGGCAATGATTTTTTTTTTATTCCGTCCATGATAGGTGAACAACCTGCGTTACTTTACAATACTTACGTCTTGTAGTGTCCATATTTTTATTTGAAAAATGTATTTTGGTCTCACATTTCATCACGTATACAACTGCAAAGTAATCATTGTCATCATCGAATATGTGAAGGTAACTCTTCATTATATCTGGTTTGCCAAAGTTATCGATAGTGTTATGGGTAACAAAGTGCTGAGAGGAAAACTATCACCACAAAACATCGCCAGAATTTGCTTAAGTTTAGTTCTGGAAATTTATTTCGGCTCCTGTTGTCCCATGTCCTGCTCTTTCATTCTGTTTTTTTTTTATCAAAGCATGCCAACGACCTGTTAGGGGTCATAAATAGAGGTCAGCAAGTAATTTCATGTTTATCAAATGCGGAACAGGAAAAACATAAAAAAAACCTAAATGCACCACGAGTAGTTTCAAAGGAACAAGCCTTCAAATA
Source organism: Glyphotaelius pellucidus (assembly GCA_936435175.1). NCBI lineage: Eukaryota > Metazoa > Arthropoda > Insecta > Trichoptera > Limnephilidae > Glyphotaelius > Glyphotaelius pellucidus. The sequence continues at coordinate 19,300,703 of OW386555.1, read as the reverse complement.
ACTGATTACATTTCAATTTAATTCCGTTCAGCCCTCCTGTTGCCATCTACTGGTCAGGACCCCTTAAAACTTATTACATACTATCTTTTACCCGCGGCTTCGCACGCATGGTAGCAGGGGTAAATTACTGTAGCGCTTGCACTTATCAAACATCCCCCCTCCCCCTTCCTCCTCCCACATTCCATTCCTCCTACATTCATTCCTGGTAAATTCAGTTTTCAAACAGCTCGCGTGCCAACTAAATTTCATAATGCCAGAGCTCACCAGTAGTAAAAAAAAATAATTATCCAATTTGGCGCAGTCTTTCGGAAGCTAAGCGCGTGCAAACATTTCGGAGATTCATTTTATTTATATACAGATAGATAGATATTAACTACGATTACCCGCAAATACATCAACAACCGCTTACGCCGGCTTAGCACCGTCCTTCTTTCGTACATTACAAAAATAAAATATTATTTTTAAATGTTTAGTAAAAGGTATATTTCTTAGTTTATTTACAAGGAACATATATTTAATTAACTGAAACAAACAAAATTTTGGTCAGTTATATATTAGAAATTTGGTTGTGTTGGAACTTGTGAATTTTCTATGATCCAGGAGGAGAAATAGCTGATACTGGTGTAGACGTCTGGTAGACCTTTGGCGCAAGGCGCTCCCCAGGAGACAATGCCGACCAGTCCCGTGTCGCTGACCAATGGGCCACCGGAATCTCCCTGAGACAAAGATAAGCACGATCAGTAGGATCACAAGTAATGTCGTAATACCAAACACTTTATACATTATTAATTAAAGACATAACATTGTGTTTCAATCCGTCCCTTATGATCCTGACTTAAAATTAAAGGTAAATTACTGAAGCGTCAATTACAGATTGTTGCATGTTTTTGGTAACAAGTTACAAAATTTTAAATTTAAATACTTTTGTTAGAAGTAGGGGAGAGAGATGGCACACAGGATGTCCAATAGGAAAAAGCTAAATGTGAAAAAAAAAACAAGATGATGTTATAAAAGAGGAAGCAAGATATCGATAGCTTTTCGCACAAGACAAAAGATTATGGTAAAGGTTTATAGAAATCGAAATACAGACGTAGATACCAGGAAAAAATGGAATACATTTTGGTCATAGGTAGGATAGAGCTTGTGTGATTTTTCACTAAAATGGCGCCTTAAAATCATCCAAAAATTGTAGAAAAATTATTACTTTTGTAAGATTATGTACGTCCCAAAGGCTACGGTGGGGTGGTGGGCGAAGAATGCCAGATGATTAGAACGCAGATAATTATAATCAAGTGGGTACCCTAGAGGAAGCGTCCCAGAGGCACAGACTGTGTGGAAGAGGATTGGAGCAGGACGGGAAGGATAGAGGACTGGAGACGAATCGCGATGGAACGCAAATCTTAGAGAAAATTTGTGCAGTAGACAAAATCCCACACTTAACAGAATTTTTTTCTTACGTGACAAGCACCCTGCCCTACTTTAGTGAAGGTGCAGATTTGAGTAGAGTTGACTGTTCCGGTACCCTTCAGCCGAGTCTTGCAGTCGTCTAGGTCGAGGGTCTTCAGGGTGATCTTCTGTAGCCGGGTAGACATGACTCCTGGGAACTGCACAATTTTCTTAGTAAACATCAATTCAAATGCTAAAAATTTGTTATCTTAAAAGTGCCTAACTTTGCTCCACCCATATTTTTATAAACTGTTACGAAATTCAAAAAAAAATGTCCTGAAACCACACAATTCAGTACAAAATTTAAGATGTTTTATTTTTAAATTATACTTGCTTGAGAAACGAGGTGATTCGTTGTAAGTATGGGGCAAAATTGTCCAAAGAAGACTATCTTAAAAATCGCTTGTAATCTTATTTATTGCTTCTTCACAATGTAAATTCATTTTAAGCATATAATTATTAACCCCACTAGGGTTCGCCTGTATCGGGGTTATCTTATTGATTAATCCTTTAAACAGTTTAGTTTGTGTATTATTTGTTGAAATTTAGGTAAGCTTAAATGCATGTTGCAAGAACGACGGAGCAATGTTAGCTTTGTATTTCGCAAAGCTGACGAACTACATCAATTCACCTAGGTACATCTTTATTAGGTGCGATAAAAATATAGTTGATGGGTCAAAGTAACCCATTCATGGGAGAATGTTCCCTAACATGATGCAAATACATGGAGCAACAATACCAAAACATTGGAAAAGATAGGAATAACCTTTTTTTGAAATTTAATCAGTAACATATGGATTGTGTTGATCAAAGGTGATAAGAAATAGTGTAACCCTGCCTGTTTTTGGTTTTTATTGCACCAAATTAAATTAACTTTGCACCATGTAGGAAACGTCATTTGGAATATCATGGTTGGTCAAAATACAATAAAAAATTTCATAAAATCCCAAAAAACCTTTTCCATTTTGGGTAATTTTGCTCCACATCCGAAGAACTTTGTACTAAATTCGCAAACTATTACATAGTCACTAGTTACCGTTCATTGCGGGTAATTTTCTGGGATGAGTGGTAACTTTGCCCATAAATAATATCTTCGCTTTTGCAATGGAGATACAAATTATTTTAACAACATAACTCACAGTAGTTAGACCCCAGCCAGTAAGCAATACGGACACCCCAGCGCCGGTAGGTTGGAGCGACAGTGCGACGGGTTGTACAGTAGGAGAAAACTGGACGGATTGTTGTGTGATGACGAGGGCGACGTCGTTGTAGAGACTTTGATTGTTGAAACTCGGGTGAATTACGGTCCTCAAAGAAGCGTACCATTGGCCACCGGAGTTAATGAGGAGTGATCCCATCACGACGTTTATCATATAAACTGGAACTCTAGAACACAAATACAATTTTTATTGCAGCCAAGGCATTATCCAAGGCAAGACATTAAAAATAGGTAAATTCTTTCGTTTTAAAAAACATTAAAAAATATTTTCACTACGATATCAGTATTAAAAAAAAATACCAGAAAGTAATTATTCACAATTTTTCAAAACTTTATGGAATACCTTATTGGGGCAAAGTTACCCCAACATGGGACAATGTTAATCCTTCTGCGGAAAAGTTACCTTATTAGGGGGCTAGGTTTTTTCACCTAGAGCAAATTTGATTCTATTCTGATCTTTGAAATATTTATTTGCAACCATTGTAATTAGCGTTTGTACGCCAAATATTATGTAGATTGAGATGTTTCCTTAGAAAATGGACATAGAATAGTCTTTAAACTTTTATGTGTACAAAAAACAAGATAGCGCTGACTGGCCATTTCCGGACAATCTTTCATTTAAATTTTTGTGAATCCCAATCTTAGTGTGCATACAAAAATCTTGGGGCAAAGTTACCCCAATCTTAGTGCGCATACAAAAATCTTGGGGCAAAATTACCCCAATCTTAGTTCGCTTACAAATATTTTCGTAAGTTATTAACGCGTGGTCTGCAGTCATGGGTCAGAAATGACCTAGTATTTCACAAAAATAATTATAACGACATTTTGCTGAGGCTGATTTCCTTTAAACTAATTTTTTTATCAAATATTTAACCACAGTTTCAGGGCAAAATTATAATCGGACAAATTTCAAAAGTTATTAGCATAATCTTCGTAAAAAAGTGAATATTTATTTGTTTGTCTGTTATAAAATTCTAAAAGAAGAAAAACTATAAACCTTAAGTATTAAATACCTTAAGAATTAAGGCCTTCGCTCACGGAGAAAATGAAATGAAACCAGTTGTAAAAGCAATTCGAAATTCATGAGCGCTACCATGGCAACCTGCTAACAAGGCAACTGAAAAGCAACTGCTACGCAAACAAAAGTGCTGGTGCATTGACAACTGGTTTCATTTTAACAGTTTCTCCGTGAGTGAAGACCTTTACGTCCACTTGAGTTCCTACGAAGGATAAAATTGTCAATTCGGAGCTCGACTGTAATAACTGAGTCTAGTTAATATAAGAGTACCTACTCGAGAAGCTAGGAATTTCGTTGTCAATAGTCACAAACAAATTACGTAATAAATTCACCAAATCTTGGTCCACATAGTCTATCAATCGTACTTGCAAATCATTAAGAACATTTTTAAAATAACAAATTCGATGATTAAAACATACCAACGTAAGCAAATCTAATATAATTTCTGAAAATGTTTAGATCATTACGAATTTTGTTAAATCTTATCAAATTGTAAACCAATGTTTATTAGTTATTATTAACTTTGTGTAAAAATTTGTAACCATATGTACCCAAAAAAACCCCATGGGCGTATAAAAAAGTATCTAATAAATAAATAAATTTGGTCGTTGATTCTCTTACCCAAAAATGCAGTGACCGGCAGTAACGGCGGTGCGGGCATTAATGAGGGTGGCCCCGCAAATGTGCCAGTTGCCATTCGTCCTCAGGGAAACCATGTAAGGAGCGTCGGTAGTTCCTGAATCATTCCCTCCGACCACGCGCCATGTCCCTTCATCGGCAAGCCCAATTTCTTGGGCATCATCAGGCTCGCTTGCTGGTGCGGCTGAAATATCATTTGTTTTAAAATATAATTGAGTTGACGATGAATGTAAATTAGTCTAAAGTCATGATGTTTGAATGAGAGAGTTCGAAAACTGAGTTTCATGTAGGTGTGAGTGTTCAATACTTGGAGCAAGAGAATTTATTTGGTCAAGTTTATTGTCGAGGCTTCTGACTCACATAATGTTAAATTTTTTGCCTAATTTGTTTTTAAATTATAATATTAATATAATATCATTACAACGTCTAATGTTCTTTAAAATCTACTTTTTTATTTTTTTTTAAATTTATTTTACACACCTTACAAACATAAGACAAAACTGTCCCGATAAACTACTTTTTTAGCAGTTTATCTAACGGGTTCTTAACATTTAAAAATTTTATTATAGTGAGTTAATAGTTACATTTTTACAATTTTATAAAATAAAAATTAAAAAATTTACAGAAATAGAGAAAAAAAAAATGTGAAAAAATAAATAACAATTTTAAAGTCTTTAGAATAATATGTCATTGTAAGCTAATACAAAATAATTCTTTCCGTAAGCCAAGTCTTCAATAAATTCACCAATTGTTTCTTTTGGGCACAGTTTTTAATTTCAGCAGGTAATATATTTAAACAACTGGGAATCATGTACTTTAACGTTCTTTGTCCATATTTATGTGTATGCTTAGGTACAATTAGAAGCTTCATTAAAGTTAAAACTAGTATTATGGTTGCGTTCTAGCCTATTTATAAATAAAGGGTTATTTAAGTGCTGAAATATAATTTTGTACCACAGAATTGCTCTCACTGAAAGAATTTTCAGACTCCGATAAAAGTATGGAATTTACGCCTTTTTTTGTATAAATTTTGTCAGCTAATAATTCAACCAATGAGCTTAATCCTTTATGTAAGAATTCACTTTAAATATTTCCAATTTACATGATTTAACACATTTCTTGATTCTCAATATGGCATGGAACTCAGTTGAGGCTATTGAATTCTGAACTTCCGATGTGTTCACACTTAATGAACTTCGATATCTTCAATTTGTTCATATGTTTTGAAAGTGTTGAGTTGGAGCAGGTGGATGAGTTTGTGTGTTTGGTAAGTTTGTTTACGAGAGATGGAATGATAAGGTGTTGAATGAAGGGCAATTATATGATAACGATAAAGACGTTGAAAGAAAAGCAAATGAAGGAAATTCCCTCAATGGAGGATTAAATGATTGGCACTGACAACAAAATTGTCCGAAGAAGCGAAGCTAGGAGTCCTCAATGGAGTGCCGATACCAAGCCACGATGTTTGGCAGTGATACGTGGAACTGGCAAAGGAAGAGTGAATACTGTAAAAATGAGATCCCTGAGGTTAAACCGTATAGAAAGAAAAATAAACTGTTTTTGAGTAATAAATAAGACTAAGAAAGAAACACTCAGATGATTTGGGCGTGTAGAGCGGATGAATGAAAAAATAGTGAAAGCAGAATATATATTGCTTATTTGAATGATACAACAAGTCGGGGATGATGGTGAAAAACATGGCACGTTGAAGAGTCGAGCCACGTCCAGAGTCAAGAATAACAGAAGGGTATTTATAAAACGGTGCATGAATTTGAATGACGCAAAGAGGGTGCGCCAATACCGAGTTGTTTGGCGGTCCGTCCTCTGTCCTGCCCTTGCTGGTTAGTTATATAAATACTTATAAGCCCTTCAAACTCATATTTCACATCCTTCCCCTATAAGCGTCAGAAGGTGGAGAATCGCTGCTGAAGTGTGGGTATAAAATTTATTTCGTCCAACTCTTCATCAATGAGACACTGATAAAAATCAATATCTATGGCTTGTTTGAATATAATTATTTTTACATCTGGACATTAAACCAAGCCCTAAAGTAAAGTTATATAACTTTTATATTTGAGACGCATCTTACAAAACCCTATAAAAATTTAACCACTCGGACTCGCATGCTTGTTTTCACGATAATATAACCATACGTGTGTACGATGTATGAGGCGTACCCGACTTATAAACATTTCAGAGTTTTTGAATGAACAGAAAAAATACACAGAATTGTAGCTGACATAAAAATAAGTAAGCCCATCGCAAAACATGGAGAGGAGCGACCCATATTGGGTTTTTTCATGTAAACTCAAATTAAAAATTGTCATCAAATTGAACAATTTGTGATTACTTAGCAGAAAAGCACAACTGAAATGTTGTAATAATGACTATCAGCTGATCACAATATGACATAAAGCTGAAACGGACCTACAATCAACTTTCAAGTAATTACAAATGTTAAAAAAATGGAGCTGATTGGTCATTTATTGACATTGTTACATTTGTACTTCCATAGAATACCCCAAACTTAATTTATGACTAGCTATTTAGGTGGTAAATTGGTTAAGTGAATAATTATAAATTTTATAATTCAAGGGAAATATTGTTGAAGTAAAGGCGCTTAGAAGTGGGAGACAATATGATAGTAACAATAGATTGTACTTGATTTTGCTGATTGAGAACATCAAATACTGAAATGCGGATTATCTCAGTCGCTTGACGCAAGCCACAAATTATGGATCTAATCAATGTGGGAGTAACCATTTATAAAATAAGAGATCAAACAAATAATCATTGGCACTTGAAGGGCCATATCAACCTGGACTTGACTTTCAGTAATACGAAAATGAACAATTAAGAATAAAATTAAAAATTACAGCTGTATCCAAAATATGAACCCAATGAATAGATGACTTAGAAAACTTACCCAAAGCCGTAACCAAGAAGATCGAAAGAAGTAACAGTACTTTAAACATTTCTAGTGAAGAATTGGGAAGAAACGTAAAAGAATAGTAATGGATGATCGGATGTGGAGGCTTCTTATACTATTCGATTATCAGTGGAAACACTTGAAAAGTTTCACCATCGTGCATTTATCACGAAAATGCATCTAAGTAGACCATTTGATTGACAAATAGACAAAGTGAAGTTATGTTAAAAAACATTTACAATTTGTTATAGGTACTCTCTTATTATCTCTGATAGATTTTAACAAGATTATCCAAATGAACATTCTACACACTTCCATTCCGTCACACCTGGTATTTTTTGTTATGGTTTTACAGATTAGGAAGCAAATAGTTATTAGACGTTATAGTAGTACATAGGAAAAGTATTTAATGATTGAAAAGAAATAATAAGCAGTATGCAAATAATAAATTTTCACATGTAGCAAACACATTGTGGGAATACATAATTATAATAAACACGATGGTATAACTTTGTTTAATTCCACTTTTTATTTTCTTATCCAACTAGTTTCGGTTCAACCTGAACCTTCTTCAGGGAAGAATATAAGTATATTTTTATTCTTCCCTGAAGAAGGTTCAGGTTGAACCGAAACTAGTTGGATAAGAAAATAAAAAGTGGAATTAAACAAAGTTATACCATCGTGTTTATTATGCAAATAATAGTTTTGATTTGAGTACATTGTAAGGTTGGTTTGATTTGAAACGTGTCAAGGGTACAGTGGAAAACATCAATTTCTCTTAGGGCATTGTAAGATTCGAGCAAGGAGTTTTGAAATGTTGCATGCAAAATAAGTTATTTGCTCTGGTATTGCGTTCAGGTCAACGAAATACAATCCTTTCCAACAGGGCTGGTGAATCGATAAGGAACTTCACAATTTTATACAGAAACAGTACGTTAAAATTTTTCTCCGTTTGTAAAGAGCAGTAGGGTTGTATTATTGATATTCAAAACGGTATGACAGATGTTTCAAAAAATTTTTTTGAATGTTTTCAATTCGGTTAATAAAAGTTTGATTTTGAGGATTCCAAATGACAGGTGCAAATTCAAGATGAAATCTTACATATTACGCCATACATTTAAGGGCAAAAGGTTTGTTGAATGGTTTTGTGATACCTGGAATGAAGCCCATTTGTTTGTAGGCTTTTTCTAAGATGTGTTCAATGTGATCTTTGAAATAGTAATTTAGATTCAATTAAGATACCAAGTTCTCTGATTTTTTCTACTCGTTGGAGAAGAACATGGCTCAGATGTATGAATAATTGCGTTACGTTTCTGTGAAAATGTTGTCATATTATTTATTTGGAAATAATTGATTTTCTACGCAATATTAATTAGTTCTATTAATATCGTCTAAATTTTAGTTTCCTGACTTCGAAACTTTAGTTTCTGGAACAGGTACAATTTAGTGAGAGGACGAAATGGTGGGGCTGCCCCACCCTGGCTAGCCGATGCACGAGCTCTGGGATTGTCGACCGAGGTGCGTTTTCAAATTTACAGCACTTCATAGGGTGGTTTTTCCTTCATTCGTTCATATTCTTTGTATTCATAGAGCCTTCAGTATGAATTTATTGTAGAGGCCGAATTTTTTCGGTACCTAAATCTAGATTCTTATTTTTTGCCCCACACTAAACCAAAACCTGGCTACACCCATGGAGGACAGCATCCCCAATTGAAGGCCGTGAGGAAAACAATTTCCCCATCTTTGGGGATACTGTGTGGAGGGTCTTTTTAGGGGAAGGAAGTTCTGGGAAGGAAAAAGGTATGAGGGGTGATAGGAATCTAGGGGTCAATGAGTCCGGGAGTGACGGACAGATAAATCAATCCTTCTCACTGCGGTGCAAGGCAATGGATCGAGAGTGTTCGGATGGAGAGGTAAAAAGGCATCCCTCAACCAGTCTTTCCCGATCTGGATCGCCAAGTAGTAGGTGGGCAAATGACCTGGAAAAACCTCACCTCTTGAACCATGGCACTCCTACTAAGTCACCAAACTAAGTAGAAAATCACTTGGGTTGACCTATGGCAGGGGTGTTGGTTCCCGGGGCGGTGGCACCGATACCCGCCTCCCAAATTTGAGAGTGTATTAGACACACTCGCATTGCTGTTCCTCACGATATTTCAACTGTGCGCGTTTATTTAGCTTAATTTTCCAACTTTTCAATATAATTTTCATGATCATCACGGAGCTATAACTTAAGAGTCCCAGGGTGGGATTTGACCTCCACCACAATTATTCTCCATTGGCTTACAGTCCCTCACCATTCGCTTCCAGTCCTGTTTCCTTCTCGTCCTGCCCTAATCCTCAAAGAATTTTTAATAAAATAATGCCAATACCACACAGAAATAATTAAACGCGTTAAAAACACACATATAATTCTTCATTAAATTTTTTTTAATACTGTAATTCATTTGAAATAGAGGCTTTAGAAGGTAACATATGCATATTTAAGAATTTTATTAGTTCTGGGCGTTGATGGTGATCCAAGCAGCAAAGTTGGCGACCCTGGTGAAGACATCAGGCAAACCAACGGCACAAGGGGAACCCCACGAGGCGACACCGATCAATAGACCTCTCTCTACCAAGGGGCTGCCGGAATCTCCCTAATAACAATTCATAACATATATTAGTGCTGTGTAATAATCAAAAACCGAAAAGAAAAAATATCCCTGAAAATAGTAGGCCAGATGATAGGACGACGAAATTTCTAATCAAGCAGGTGCACCGATGGAAACAATCCAGAGGTGGGTAGACTGAAGAATGGTGTAGAAGAGGAATGAAGGAGGACAGGAATGACTGAGTGCTGGAGGCAGCCAGCGGAGAACATTTTGAGAAGGAGGCCATGGTGATGAATTTCACAAAAACATAATATAAATTACAAAGCATTTAAAATCAGTTAACGATGAATCTATGAATGGATGTCTTCAGGCTGGGTTATTTCACAGATTTCGGACAATTCATTAATTTTCAATTCTAAAATTCTATCTATTCAAGTTCTGTTAATATTGTTCATCGTGGGCAGGTTGTTTCACATTACTTGGATAATAACATAACTTTAATAGAACTTCCACAGTACTAGAATTTTATCTTTGAAATTTGATGAATTGTTCAAATCTGTGAAACAACTGGTCCATAAAATCATAATGTTATTTAACTTTAACCAATAAAGGTATCTGAAAAAAAAATTAAAGAAGCCGACTGAAATATATTTTGAAACAAGATATTCATCCATAAATAGAAACAAATTGGACGAATGAACAATGAATGAGAGGTAACTAAAAATATGGAAAACTAATTCCTGCAGGGAATTTCGGTTATCATCATAAGTAATAATAGTAAAAATAAAATTGCCAATGAAGAGATTTCGATCTTTAACGAAGGCGAGTCGTTTAACTTATTGTAGTTTAGTTGCGAATAGAATATAATATGTACTAGGGTCGTTGTTGAATTTCAGTCTATTTCTTTTAAGTCATAAATCAAAATGTCAACAAATCACACAATGTTTTGAAAGGAGCAAACAAAAATAACAATATTTCTTGCCATCATTTGAGCCTGAGGCCCTTCAGTGGTTCACAGCTTAAGATATTATTTCCCTTTGAAACCCAACCCTTCGCAAGCCATTTTTAAGTCCTCTTGTGAAACGAATTTCCTGAAAGTTAAACATTCAATCCCGTAAGATATTTTACGTCAGGTACTGCATATTTAATTTTAAGACGCCAAAAAATGGCAATGTATGACTATTTTGATTGGTGGAGGGTTTGGAGCAGAGCGCTGACCGTTGCAACCATCTCCATCAAAACCCTCGACTAATCAAAATGCAGGTCAGTATCGCCATCTTTTGGCTAGCCAATACGAAATATTCACTGACTTAAAAGTCTTATGTTTAAATTTCAGAAAATTTGTTTCATAAAAGTCCGCGGATCAGAAATATTACATATTTTATCTTCTCTTCATACTCATCAACGCTAACTCAAAGGGCATTCCAATTAACCTTATTATTTTGCATTCATTTATAAATCGTTATAATATTACATAATGATGAAAGTATTGCATGTGATAAGCTCACTGGCTAAGTATAAGGTAAGAGATGAAGAAGAAGATAACTGATGATTTAGATAGATAAAATATCGTTGACATCTGGATTATCAGTGTCTACGGAACTCCATGCCGGGGGATTGGAGGAGACTTGTTCATCGAGGAATTTGAAGTGTGGATCATGAAAAGACTAAAGAATACATTTTATTTTAAAATATGCATACCTGGCACATCCCTTGTCCAACTGCGTTCAGAGTGCAGATTTGTGTAGCGTAGATGTTACCAATGGCGGCAAGGCTGGATCTACATTGTTCCACGGAGATGGTATTCAAAGTGATAGACTGCAGACTGTTGATGAGGCTTCCACCAGGGTACTGGAAAAGACGATATTATTACATTTCTCTTTAGCCTAAACTCTACACTAACCTCTATACCATAAAGCAAATTTCTATTTATCGAAGCAGAAAAGATCTGCTGGTACAGCCGATACGGAATCGATTAAAATATTAATTTCTTATTTGTATAATGTATCCCTTGGATACGTTTTTAGATTTTCACAGCCAAAAATATTTTCGTCATTTGTTTTTGGGGTGTTTTACCATGTTGCGCTACCTCCTTCTTTAGCCAACGTTTCGGACAGCGTTACAATGTCCATCATCCTGCCCTAACACATCCGCCCTGCTGATGGACACTGTAACGCTGTCCGAAACGTTGGCTAAAGAAGGAGGTAGCGCAACACGGCAAAACACCCCAAAAACAAATAACGAAAAATCTATTCCTTATATATTCTTAAAGTCTGTTATTGACAATACAAAATATGCAAATGGCAGCAATGTGCAATTAATAAGTAAAATTTATAATAGCGATAGAGATTTTAGTGTTTATTGTTAATTAGTGATTTAATTATAGTGGTGTTCATTGACGATTGAAGTCTTGCGAAGGGCAAAAAATATTATGTCCATTAATTTTACACTTTCACTAGAAGACTAGCAAATAAAATTAAAAAATTTCGCTATTATACTCGATATATTGATTGGTATTGGCCTATTTTGTTGAATGGTTCATTGTTGTAAGAGATGACAGAAAATGACAGAAATGTTTTAATGCACTTACGCTATTGGTTCCCCATCCGGTCAGTTTGGCAGCGATCCCTGCGCCAAGGGAGACATCGGTGGGTAGACCGATCCTGGCGATTGTGGTGGAATAGTTTATCCAGTTGTTCGTAATAACGAGGGCGATGTCATTAGAGACCAAGGTGGGGTCGTAGGAAGGATGGGGGACAAACCTGGCAACCGGGTACCTGTAGCCACCGGAGTTAAGAAGGTTGGTGCCAGCAACGAGGATGGTGGTTGCAGGAGTGTGACTGGAAAAGTAAATTACAAACCGATGATTTCGTGTTAAGCTAAAGCACCACAGAAAGTCCCAACTGATCCCAACCGTTTGCGTCAGTGGGATTATGGCATTCCTATTTGGGGTGTAAGGCTAAAAAAGCGGGAAAGGGAAGAAGAAAGGGAAGAGGTAGGCGGAAAAGTATCTGGTTATTCAGATCTGGTCACCAAAAATGGCTAGAAAAAATTGCGGTTTTTCACCAGGGCGATAGCGTCAGTTTTTACCGCTCTTTAGTTTTCCTGCCATTCTGCTGTTTCCAATCTATTGCCAAGCTGCCTTCTTATGATTAGTTTTGAGGATATAGTTTAAGTTACTTCCTCGTCCTCACAAATACTCTTCAAATTACATAAACTCAAAGTATTACAAATACTCTTCAAATTACATAAACTAAAGTTTTCAACTTTCTCCTTGGGGACTCGAACTTCATCATTTCGATACGTATGGATACTTTGACACCTACTCCTTTCTATCTGGGTGTTAAGATACAAACTTGACTAGATTCCTGACATTATTTGGAGCAAAAAATATAAACGAAATTTTGGTCTCCGGTGACTGGTCACTCAGTCGAGTAACCGCCGAACCCCTCATTCCGACACCTGTCCAATCCCTGCTGATTTTTTTACATTTTAAGTTGAAAAAAAAATGATGGCGGAGACCAAAATTTCATTAACATTTTTTACTCCAAATAAAGTACTGGATAAATAAGTTAAATATATCCCTTGACACCCTGCATAGCTGTAGAGCTTTGTAATATCAAAACGTACGGTCATATTTGTGAAATGAGAAAACTTTTGTAGCTCGGTCAAAGCTGGGTATTCCCAGTGTGATTATAAATTTAAAAAGCTCTGTTTTTATTACCCAGTCAAGCAACTGGCCGCTGTGATGACTGTGTGAGAGTTCAGAACGGACGCTCCGCAGAAGTGGAAGTTACCGGTTGTCCTGATGGAAACCATGTAAGGGGCTTCTCCAGCTACGGCGTTCGATCCTCCTAGGATACGCATCTCCACGTCACCGTCTTCATTGGGAGCTGGTGCAGCTGATAATAGAAGACAAACCGTTAGAACAGGAGCGACAACAAAAATGGGAGAAAGCGCCTATTAATGTAGCAGAAAATTTAAAAGAAATATTGGGCTTACTCAAGGATTTGAAATATGTCATGTCTAAAATTATTAACTGTACCTGTAATCACAATATATTGGCTAAACAAAAACAATTATATTAAACATGATAACAAAAAAGAAGTGACGTCAAATTACACCTTTGTTCATGTTCTGTTTCAAAATCTATAGCTGGTATTATCGTAATACTCGTAAATTTCAAATAAAATAACGTATTTGTAAAAGAGTAACGAGTTAGTGATTAAAAATAAATTATTTTAATCTTGTAAGCAAGTTATTTTAATCCCCAAGCAAACTACTCATCAATAAATAATATAAATGATTTGTAAGTCGATGACGGTGAATTAAAAGTACCAAGATTTATAAAAAGCAATGGACATATTGTGATTGAAATATTAAATAAATTTCTGTTCAACCTAAAGTAGGTCAACTGTACCTTTTTCTATAATTATGATATTCAATTATTGTCATTTCATAAGTGTTATATTATCAACTATTGCATGTGACAGAGAGGGTAGATTCTTGTAAACATACATTAATGCAAATATAATGAACCCAAGATTCACGAAATTACCAACTATCGATTGTAGAAATTTCGACCAAATTGGAACGAATTTCGGAGGTAATCCTCAGGGATTTCAAAGGGGTCCTGGATTAAAATTATATTAATCTTAACTTACCAAAAGCTGCAACCAGCACGGTAGCAATTAGAAACAACTTCCTGAACATTTTCCTGGTGACTGCATATACATTTTGTTTTTCTACTTTATTTATTTCAAATCTTATCAATGCATCATCTGTGATGAACCAAATTATCTGTCTTGAACGGAAATGAGAGTATAATAAGATTATAATATAATTATCAATTCTTGTAAAATGTGATATGTCCTTGAAAACAATGTTTAAATAATAATTTCAAATCATTTGTCGGAAATTCCAGGATTATCCGATAATATAACCATGTTACATTAGAGCAATTGTGAATTTCTATTGAATATAAATTTTGGAAATCTCGCAAAGGGGCTATCCTACAACGCTGCAAGGCGGTCTGAAATATTGGCTAAATGATGAGCAAAATACATAACACACCATCAATAAAAAGGGTTAGAGCTTGACAATCATTTAAATATGTATAAATAACTTCTTATAAATAATGGCAGTTTTTACGAACAAGTACAGAAGGTAATAGTCCTTATTCCTGTACGAGATAATTTCTAATAATGACAGGAAAGCAACGTTGCTCTAACTCACATATTAAAACAAAGTAATATTAAGAAGCAACCATCATTTTAATTTGTGAAAAAAAAATCATACAGAATGAAACAAGTTCTTTGTTTAAAACCACTTTATTTAAATTTATATTCGTCGACCGGTTTCGGTCGAACTCGACCTTCTTCAGGACAATAAACATATAAACTGTTTATATGTTTAAACGAGTTTATATGTTTATTGTCCTGAAGAAGGTCGAGTTCGACCGAAACCGGTCGACGAATATAAATTTAAATAAAGTGGTTTTAAACAAAGAACTTGTTTCATTCTGTAAAATGTCAAGCCACAAAGTGTTTGCTTTCTTCGATAATTTAAAAAATCATACGTTCAAATGGCATTAATTCAATTCGAGATAAAGCGCCATATTTATAAGAATTCAAGCTTGTAATTTTAATACACTGTATTAGTATTATCTACAATAATTAAAAACAAGACAAAATTCATGACTTAGGCGGATCAAAAGATAATGCTTTTACTAAGCTCAGTCTGATGCTTGGTTGATATGCCAATTTAATTGACGTTGAGGTCAAAACGTTATCATTTCTTTCAGAGCACCTCAGGGATGGACCGCCAAACAACACGGTCTTGGCTCACACTTTTGGCTTCATTCATATTCATACACCGTCTCAAATAATAAACCCTTCTGTTGTTATAAATCTTGACAACGCTCGACTGAAGCATTTGATTAACTTGTTTGTGCCATAACTTTCTTCTCTTCTCCTCGGCTTTCTCTACTTTTATTGTTCATATACATACCGCTTCTACGCCTTTCGTCGTTTATCTGCTCTCCTTACCCAAACCATCGATGCATCCGGTTTTAAATCATTTTTTTTTACATTAACTCCACACAGGAGGCCCTGAGGAAAATAACTTCCCTCAGGAGGCCCTGGGGGAAGGCCATGTCATCTGGGAAGCTGTGTGGAGGGACTTTTTGAGGAAATGAAGGAATGAACATTGATCTTGAAGAGACCCATGATGTAGGAGGGAGAAAACACAGAAGCCGGCAAATCGTTCCATAGCCGAGCTATGGAACTCAAGAACGAGTCGAAAAAACGACCCGTTCTCATGTGACAAATGTCAACCGTGTACATATGTTGGGCGCGCGTTTGGCGTCTCTCCCTACTATGCACCGGTGCCGAAGGGATCAATGACGCTTGTTCCTCGGAGCATCTTCCGTTGAAATACCGGCAGAACATGGATAGCATTCCCATCCGACGCCTGTGCTTTAAATATTGCAATCCGTTCGTTAAGGTGGCATAATCTATCAAACGGACCGCCCGTTTCTGCACAGAATCGAGGGTATTTTTCAAGTATTTTCGAGCTCCAGACCAGAGGTGGCTGCCAAATTCAACCGTGCGGCGCACTTGCGATTTGTACAGGGTTAGCAGTTGTGTACTATTAAAGTATCTGCGGGCCCTGTACAGTACGCCCGGTTTTTGAGAGGCTAACTTCACTCTGGCTTCGATGGAGCCCCCATACCTGAGCTGGTCACTTATAGTTACAAAATTTATTACATTAAATTACGTTGCATTGCACTACCCCTGCATACATTCTGGAATAAACCATCATTCAGCCTTACATTCTTTCCAATCTGTACATATTTAACGCGGTCATACTTTATTTTACTTCACAACTACCTCAGGGATCTCATTTCTACAGTATTAATCATCAATCTGCCAGTTTCATGCCTCTTTGCCATCGTACATCATTGTTAGTATCAACTGAACAGGTTAGTATCAACTGAACAGGTTAGTATCAACTGAACAGGTTAGTATCAACAAACTGCTAGCTTCGCTGCTTTGGACAAAGAAAAAAAGGATTTATTAGCTATTGAAAACTCAAAAAACGATTTTTTTCTCATCGTTACTCTAGTGAATATTTGATTCATAAATGGCTTTCCTATCACGCCCTACAAAAAATAACATTCCCTACCGTACAGATTAGTGCGCAGTTATATATTTTATGCCTAAATGTTTATTTAGAGATGACAAGATAATGCATGATAAGAAACTTTTTTTGACATTTACTTATTATAGATATCATAAATATTACACTGTATCAGCGAAGGATTAACGGATTTTTACAATGCTCGTAATGGTAGCGATTTTCTTATCACTAAATCAGATTAACGGTAAAATTAGGGACAACAATTCGCTTCTGTCGAACACGTATTTTAGAAATAAGTCAATCTGCAACAACCGACAAAAAATATTAGAACCTTATCTTGAGCAATGGTTCAATGTCAGATTTCCACAGAATTTAACGCAAGTGAATATTATTGCTTAATCAGCTTCGTTTTTAACTTACTAGAGATCTGCGATTTCTTGGCAGATTTGCAATATAAATATTTTGACAATAATAATTGTTATTATTTATTATTTTAACTTTATGAGTAAAACCTCAAACTGTAATATTTAATTAAATGAAGACATTTATGAGCGAAACTCAATCGAAAATCTGGAAACAGAAAAATCAGAAAAAGATATTGGCACCTCTGGGACTCGAACCCAGGACCTCCCTACTTTCCGGGTTGGGAGGTCCTGGGTTTCCATTCCATCCTCATTCACAAAGATGGCAGCCAATAAAAATATGCGTTAAGAAAAATGAAGATAATATGGGTGGTTCTTAGTCGAAGTATGGTACAGTTAAAAGTGACCGAATTGGATATCGACACCTTAGCTCAGTGGATAAGAGCCCCAACCCGGAAAGTAGGGAGGTCCTGGGTTCGAGTCCCAGAGGTGCCAATATCTTTTTCTGATTTTTCTGTTTCCAGATTTTCGATTGAGTTTCGCTCATAAATGTCTTCATTTAATTAAATAATAATTGTTTGTTTTGTTTGTGGTACAACGGAAACACTACTTGAGCGTACAACCTTAGTAAGAATGTGATGCGATTGACTAAACTGAACTGGCTATGCAACAATTGTAACCATCAACCCAAACCCAAAGGCAGACCGATGAAGAGGTGGACTGACTTCATGGAATAAAATTGGAATGGGATGGTAAAGACACAGGACAATTTATTGTTAAGTACAAGTGTTCAAAAAAGCAAATGTATGCAGTTTGAGACGGTACGCTTATCTTAGAGCTGCAATAAAGTTGGGTGACCTATTGCCTGGTCAAGAAGATGAACAATAGTTTGAATTAATGATTGGCTGATTAGGACTAGGTGTTTACTGAGGATGAAATGGTGAATACCAGCGGATTACGTGTTACACAAACACGTATTAAAAAAGAGAGTACCCGGAAAGGGCTAGGCGATCATACTCAATTTATTCACTGAGACAGACTAACGGCCGTTATTCCCAATCTTGTTGATCAACTGTTGAGCCGAAATTTTGACTCAAATTTGCAAATACGCTGTTTCCGACGCAATTCTCCGACCAACAGGCTAAACAAATCATTAAGCTGATCGGAGACTTAGATAGATCGATCAGAAAGTTGATAAAGAAAAAGTACTTAATAAAGAAGAAGTAACATTGCAAAAGTATACAGTGTACATTTTTCTAGATGTGTCAACTTGAAAAATGTTTTGTAAGAGCCCTTAAAGGGGATATTCTAGTGTAGAAAAAAAAAATTTCTTCATATTTCCAAAGTTTAAATTCAAAAATATCCGTGAAAAAGGATTTTTCGAAATTCGCATTATTTTAAAAGTTAAAACCATTTTAATTTCGCGGTTTAGACAGAATCTAACCAAAATCTAAATAGAACAAAATTTTAAACCCATTTTACTCAAAACCACATTTTTCGAGACGGTTGACACGATATCTCAAGTTGTACTGCACCAATTTACTTGAAATTTGGTGTGAGCCTTCTCTATACATTACTTAATCGCATGAACCAGAACTATAACAAAATTTTTCTTTTCTCTTTCAGACAGCCGCCATTTTGCAAAAAAAAAAAATTGTGACTTCTCCGAGGTTTATGCCAGCATTTGTTTGGATTAAAAAAAAAATTGTTTTTTTTTTCGGATTACTAGGAGGGTTGCAATCGTGTCAACCAGGGCGCGTCATATTTTTGAGACCCCCCACTTCAACACACTGTAACTTTTAAATTTTTTCGTTTATTTTTTTTTTAATGTATTCTTTGATGTTTAATAAATATTTGGTAAAATAATGGCTACAAAAATATTATTTGTTTTTTTTATTGCACCTGAAAAAACACCCACAATAGAGAATTTCAGTCCAATTTTTTTATTTTTGTTTATGAATAATGACCTTCTAACTTAAATAACTGCATATTTATTTTTATTTTTATAGTTAGTTTTAGTAGTTAAAATAAATGTCAAAGTTTTAATTTTTCAAGATCCCCCGAAAACCACCGAATCTAGTGTGACGTCATCATGACTAACCGAAGTATGAATCTTGTAGGGAACTGGAATCAGCGTTCAACTCGCGCCATTTTGAATTTCAGCATTGGAGCGTTTTCAAATACATTACTGAGCAGTACGATCGTTTTTTGAACAGTTAAAGTTTTTGAATATTTTAAATAATATAGATAAACTAATAGCGATACTTTATTTTTGATACTGAATTATTTAGGCCTAAATAATGTTTCAATAAAAAACAAAAACTATTATATGTCCAATTCTCTATAAACCAATAAAACGGAATACCGAACGGCTTGCGTCTTACATTTCTATTGATTTCTTTACAACTTTTACCCAGGTGACGCGGAGCGGTGACGTCACGCCGCCAAAATCCAGCTATAGGGTGTTTTAATGACACGTTTTAAAATGGACTTTTTAATATTTTTTTAAAAACCCTACGTTAAATATCATGTAATAAAACTTATTTATTCAGAATCAGCGTATATTGGTCTATATGAACTTATTTTTTTAAAGCCATAATATTTTTCACTGGAGTTCCTTATTCATGCTTCTAGACAAGAATACCCCCTTAAGGCTCTTTCTGTACTTGTTTAGTGTGTTTAAAAGGATAATTACTTACTATTCATCAAATGGTCTTTTTCACAAAGGTGTGTTAAATTATCAGTAAATAGTTGTTTTTTGAAAGAAATCCAAAATGACTTCCCGTCTTTTCACAAAATAATATAATAATGTTAAAATCTGATTTTTTTAAATGATGACGTAAATCAGGTATGTTTTTAGGTTTTCACGGCCAAAAAGTATTTTTGTAATTGTTTTTGGGGTGTTATGCCGTGTTTCGCTAACTCCTTCTTTAGCCAACGTTTCGTACAGCGTTACAGTGTCCATCATCTGCCCTGATGATGGACATTGTAATGCTGTCCGAAACGTTGGCTAAAGAAGGAGTAAGCTAAACACGGCATAACACCCCAAAAACAATAACAAAGATGACGTAAATCGTTCACAATACGATTCTGTTTTATTAATTTACGATTTAAATACTAATATATCTAACCGATAACATATTATAAAAGACACAATGTAATATTATAAAAAAAGTTTTGTCTAAAATGGCACCTAACAAATAGAAATGACACGTTGCATAACCCGGGTGACCGAAATAAGTGACGATAAACAAAAAAAAACAATGAGTGTGATTATCCATTTGTTATACGTGAAAGAGTATTTTTATGTACTATATTATAAGCACACGTGTAAGTTTTTGATGTCATTATTGACAATAGATAACTGTTCTGATTTTGTAGGAATTTTCAGCAATGTTCTATTGTCCAATATTTCAAGAGCCCTCGAAAAGTAACTGATATTTATTAAATTTTACAAGTCATTCTGACGCATCTCGTGCTTCATAGATTGCGTAATTCAAGTGGATTTTTTAGATAGATTTTGTTCCTTTCAAACCCGAAATGGACGTATTAAATTTTGGTATAGTTTTATTTTTTACTAGCTTTTACCCGCGGCTTCGCTCGCATGGTATTAGCGGGAAAATACTGTATCGCTTGCATTATCACTTATTACTCCCCCCCTACAGCCCTCCTTACCCCCCTCCCTTCTCCCCCCTCTCCACTCCCCCCTCCCGCATTCCATACATTCATTTCCGGTACATTCAGTTTTCAAACAGCTCACGTGCCACCTAAATTTCAGAGTGTCAGTAGTAAAAAAAAGAAGCATCCAATTTGGTGCAGTCGCTCGGAAGTTATCCGCTTACAAATATTTCGGAGATTATTTTTTATTTATATAGATAGTTATTGAAATGATGGATCCACTACATGTATACGATCTCTAATAAACTTGTATTTTTACATCTTATTTACCTTGCTTATTTCTATTTCCTAAAACATACATAATTTGAAAATATTTCTTCAGTGATGTTTAATACTTCTACATTTTTATTTTCTTTAAGCTTTGCATTCCGATTCCCTTATACACTAAACAGTTCTGTAATAAAATATATATTTTTTAATTTGTTAAATCATTTTACTTTAATATTTTCTTTCTGTCTTGTATGGTAAGTGTGGAATTTTTACAGGAAGCATTTCATTGCATTTCACAGAAATCATGTTGTCTACTGTTTTCATTCTGCCTTGTATGATGGTGTGTGTGGAATTCTTGTAAAGGTGTTTTTTTTAGAGGTATACAAGTTCAAAATGAAAAAAAACGCATTAATGTCTATATTGGCTTTATTTAATAGATAATTTTATGCCATTATTGTTTAAATACGATTTTGGGCATATGAGCGCCACGGCTGGCTCGAATGAAGCGCAATCGTGAAGTCCAATTTTCGCCAACTTTGTCGAGGAACTGGGGCCATACATCGGTAACAACACGGCAAATGTTAACTTCCAAATGGTCCAACAACTCTGGTTTATCAACATAGACTAGCGACTTCACATACCCCCAAAGAAAGTAATCTAATGGTGTGAGATCACACGATCGTGGAGGCCAGTTGACAGGTCCATTACGTGAAATTATGCGCTCACCAAATGTTTCACACAATTATTGCGGGCCTGTGTAACGTGGTCCTGTGAACTCGCCTTCACGATCGTGTGATCTCACACCATTAGATTACTTTCTTTGGGGTACGTGAAGTCACTATTCTATACTGATAAACCAGAGACGTTGGACCATTTGGAAGTCAACATTCGCCGTATTGTTGCCGATATATCGCCCCAGTTGCTCGATAAAGTTGGCGAAAATTGGACTTCACGATTGCGTTTCATTCGAGCCAGCCGTGGGCGCTCATATGCCCAAAATCGAATTTAAACAATAATGGCATAAAATTATCTATTAAATAAAGCCAATATCATAGACAGTAACATTATTTTAATGCGTTTTTTTTTCATTTTGAACTTGTATACCTCTAAAAAAAACACCCGATAGTAAACAATTCTGTATGT
Organism: Glyphotaelius pellucidus; assembly: GCA_936435175.1. Taxonomy (NCBI): domain Eukaryota; kingdom Metazoa; phylum Arthropoda; class Insecta; order Trichoptera; family Limnephilidae; genus Glyphotaelius; species Glyphotaelius pellucidus. Next base: position 19,278,325 of record OW386555.1, on the reverse strand, counting down.
TTGATTTGTTGTGTCATTTTGTCTACTGTTTTCATTCTGTCTTGTATAGTGTGTGTGGAATTCCTGAAGAAAACAATTCTGGGTTTTTGATTTGTTAAATCATTGTGGTCTAATGTTTTTGTCTAATGTGATGAGTATGGAATGCTATATTGTAATAATTGCAGAATCTATTATAGTAACACCGCACGAAGAGAGGAACGTGGGAAGAACGTGTCAATTCAGATCTGATCAGCAAACACTGCCATTTCACGCATTTCCGATTCTGAATGGTGGCGAATTCAATATGTAGATTTTAAAATAACATTCAAAATTTGTTATTTTTTCACGTTTAAGAATGCGAGCATTTCCAATTTGATTTTTGAAACATAAATAAACAATAAGAGTAAAGAGTTTTTTACCCGTTTTTGAAGAATTGGATCCAACTTCATAAGCACTCAAATAAATCCAGCGTTATTTGATCATGGCTTTAAAATAATCCCAAGCAATTAAAAATAAACAAAAACTGCACTTACCGCTGCATAACGTTAAACAGCCCACAATAATATTTACGAAGATATTCATCCCAAATGCACTTGAGTCTCGAAATACTCGCAACTACATGCAACTCGATTCCAAACCAATTGACTCATAATACATCAAATGTTATTTCGGAGAGGAATGTCCTCTCAGTATTGCCCTGGTGAAGTACTGCCATGCAGAAACAAAACATTGTCTGATATAAAAGTAATAATGTTTTGATGATTTGAATAGCGCCGTTTTTGTAAAAAATCATCTCAAGGGTGCTGAAAAAATGTAAAATAAACTAGCGATCTCCCGGCAAGCGTTGTAATGCCACTTAATAAAAAAAATGTTTCTCTCTGCGTGTCTTTTGCAATTCGTCCCGTTCCCCGCCCGCTGCCCCTTCCCCTCTCACGTCCCCTTACCCTCACACGTTCCCCCTAAGTGATTTGTTTTAACTCATAAATTCATAAAATGCCAAGAAGTGAATCTACGAATATTGAAGAAGAAATTCGTTATCTGTCCATATTTCTTAGAGACGCAATTTTTAATCGCTATATATAATTTTGATCTTTATAAATATGCGCTAAAAATACATGTAGATTATCTTATTGATAGATGACTTAATGACTTGATAATTACAATCGTGTTGTAAATGATGTCTAACAGAGTATTAACGAAAACTTACCACACTCAACGATGTATACGGTTATGAAAATACAGTGGAGGCTATCCACCACATACCCACCCTGGTAAAAGTAACAAGGACTCTAATTTTTTAGAATGAACGAATGTAAATTTTAGTTTGAACGAATTTAGACCTCCAGTGTCCCTGCATATGGTGTTAGGAAGCAGTATGCAAGTGCTTACATAATATACAGAATGCGAATAAAATAACACAAGTCAGGGATAAACTAATTAAAAAGAAAACCGATAAACATAAAAGGCGACTGCGTGCCCGTGAAGGTTCATATATAGTGGTGAGATCTGGCATTATGAATATGTAAAAAAAAATACAATAGTGTGCATGCGAGCTGTTTGAAAATTGAATGTACCGGGACTGAATGTATGGAATGCGGGAGGGAGGAGGGGAATCAACGCAGTTATGTCTAAAAGTATACCCTCTATCTGGTACAATATTCAGATTACTCAAAAACACCACAAAATTAATTTCAATGCTGTAAAATTTGTAGTGAATTAAACAAAATGTTAATGTTTTCTGGGTCACTAGTAGGAAATTTAAAAATGTAATACTTTATAGCATATTTTATACGTAAGACACGGGCAATTGTAAATAATGTTTGACTTACGGTGAGCATTCGACTATTGTTTTCATCATTTTTTCAAAACTTAGGAGGCTTGACTAAGGCTTGGCTAAAACTTGACTAATCAACTGGACGATTGATAAATCCTTCACTTAGACCAAACAAGTGTGAAGTTTCATATCTGTGGTCTAATATGAAGTACTTGTGTGGTTAAAGTTGTTCGTCTTTATGCCTTCGCTTCGACTATTTATTGGTTTAGCAATCTTGATGCCACACAAATGAATTCAAATAGGAATAAAAATATGCGTTAAGAAAAATGAAGATAATATGGGTGGTTCTTAGTCGAAGTATGGTACAGTTAAAAGTGACCGAATTGGATATCGACACCTTAGCTCAGTGGATAAGAGCGCCCAACCCGGAAAGTAGGGAGGTCCTGGGTTCGAGTCCCAGAGGTGCCAATATCTTTTTCTGATTTTTCTGTTTCCAGATTTTCGATTGAGTTTCGCTCATAATGTCTTCATTTAATTAGATATTATTTTGTGTAATTTGTAATCTTCTGGTTACATAAATCGCCATTTTTTTAACGGTGTGAATGATTTTACATTAAAAAAAATATGTCACAATCTCTCGGGACATCTTGCAAATGAAAATAATTGATTTCTGCTTTTCCTGCACCGTAAAAACTATTGTTGTCTTATTTTTCGGGTTTTTCCATTTCTAAAATTGCAAGTAATGTTCATATTACAAGTCCTTGATCTGCGAGATGATACAGTATGAAATTAAAATGATTGATTAGTATTTGTTGATAACAGCGTATTAGCAAAGAGCACACGTACGGTTCTTACGTCAAGTAGATTAGGTATCATAAATTTATTTTGAATCTGGTTTTATCCAATAAAATAATAAAGAAGATTTCTTGTACAAATTATTAATCAACTAGAGAATCTTTACCGTGATGGTTTTGATAGTTCATTTAGCAGTTTTAATAATTAATTTATTAGTTTTGGTAGTTAGTTTAGCAGTAATGATAGTTAATTTACAAGTTTTGAAAGTTAATTTAGCTGTTCTGATTGTTCACCTAGCATGATTGTGATTAATTTATTATTTATTAATTTATCAACGCCCTGATGGGGTTTTACATGATCACTTTATTATACAGAGATACAATTAAAAAAAAAATACAAAACTTAAAGAAATGAACATTTCTTAAAATACTGCAAATTTATTTTGTGGCACCGTATTTAGTTCAAAATTAAAAGATTTCTGCAATGCTCTCTTCCTCAGGGCCTACTTAAAACAATTTTTTGTAAACCCTGAGGAAGAGAGCATCGCTCTCGAAACTTGTCGGTTTTATAGTCATTTAAAGTGGTTAAAACGAAGAAATCTGTTAATTTTGAAATTAAAATTATATAATGGTAGATAAAATAGTAAATTTAAGTGAAAATAGTGTATTTTAAAAAAAGAGACAGAAAAAAAAACATAAAGCAGTGTTTAAATTGGATATAGCATAACAATAATAATATAGTGTAGGTAAATAATACATGAATAATACATGACAATGTGCATGATTCAGAAAAATAAAAGGGAGTTTTTACGTTGTGGAAAAATAGAAAGAATACAGAATATATGCAACGGTGACCTGACGTTTAATCCGGCGACATTTGGCCCCCCGACAGTTGGCACGCCGACAGAAGACCCCACGACAGTTTACCCGGTGGACCGTTGATCCCCTAAAAGATTATTTATTAAAGTAAGTATGCTAAGAGGAAATACGACCATACAACCAAAGTCAATATTTTTGTATCTGCAAGCATGTTGACTGAAAATCCTCTTGATAAATAATTTCGACTCTCCGAAACAGCACGCGGTAATACAAAATACGACATACTTTCGCGTGCAGTCGGCTTAGCAAAACACCGCCAAAGGTTTCTACTTGCATACAATACCGTTTTTGCAATATATTGGTGTATTGCTGTCATCATCAGTTAAATATATAAATAAATCAGTTAAATATAACTTAATTATAAAAATACAAAAAAAATCAGGCCAGCGAATCGATTCATTCCTATTTGCTGCACCTCCTGCGTTCAAATATAATTCCTCCAGGAGAGGCATTATTCCATCGAGCTGAATCGGTAGTGACACCGTGTTTATAGGGTAGAACAATGCGATAAACACTTTTATTTTTATATAAACATTATGTGGGAGTTGACGAGGTATTTTGAGGCACGCTTTGTAAACGCGTTGTTTTCACTTCGCATTCTCTATAATGAATTATTTGTTCAATTTCAAACTGGCACTAGTAAAAAAAGGAAAGTATTAATCTGAAATATGAGGTCTCTAATAATTGAGCGAAAATTGTTAAAAATTTATTTTAATATCGACAGACTTTTCTGCGCGGGATTTGAATAATCGTAAAAACGATTTAAAAAATCAAGTTGGGTAAATTACAACAATTTTTTAACTGTATCTAACTAATAAAATATTGGATTTTGGAAACAAGCCTGAACTTTTGTTCACCCGATTTGGTAATTGTAATTAAGTTTTTTACGCAGCCAGCAATTTATGCAAAATTTAAAAAGGACTGGTAATTCGTAAGCAGATTTTCGCGGACTAAATCGTGATCGTATTATGTTGCGAATTTCCTTTATGCTGTCAGATTTATTTATTGACAAACGACAGAAAGGTAGACTGCAACGCTCCCTCCCGCTCGGCGTATATTAGTCCGTGCACCTTTCTCCGGTGTGCTCGTCTATCAATTGTAATTTTCAAAATAAAACAACTGCCATATCAATAATTTTTTTATAAACAGTATAAAAGAGTTATGGTGATTTATTTTTGAAGTATTATGCCATATTGTACGTATTATTAGGTAGCGCATAGTTTCATTCATGGCGACAGTATTGTGCACGCATTAGCAGCTACCAGAGTCAGCAATTACAGACACTATGTAGTGTATTGTAGTGAAAAGAGTAAAAATATATTGTATAAGTACAGAGTATGAAAAGAGAACATCGTAGTGAAAAGGGTACAAATGTATTGAAAAAGAAGTACAGCGCATAAAGAGAACATCGTAGTGAAAAGAGTAGAAATATATTGTACTAGCTGGTACCCGGCATGCGTTGCCATGCCATTTAATAAATAAATTGTTTTCTCCTGCGTGTTCTTTCCCATTCGTCCCGTTCCTCTTCCGCCTCCCCTTCCTCTCCCGCGTCCTCTTCCCCTCTCGCGTTCCCACTCCGCCTCTTCTACCTTCCCTCCTCCCACTCCACTACTCCTTTCCCCGTCCCGCGAACCCTCCTTCCAAGCTCCCTTCCCCCCTCCCAGGTTCCCCCTCCCAGATTCCCCTCCCCCTCCCGGGTTTCCCTCCTCCCCCTCCCGCGAACCCCCTACCCGAGTCCCCCTCCCGCATTTCATACATTCTTTCCCGGTACATTCAGTTTTCAAACAGCTCGCATGCCACCTTTTGCATATTTCATAATGCCAGAGCTCACCAGTAGTAAAATCCAATTTGGTGCAGTCGTTCGGAAGTCATGCGCGTAAATACATTTCGGCGATTCATTTTTTAGAGATAAGTATTACATACAATGCCCAAATTAAAAAAATCTATATCAACATGGTTTTCACGGCAACGATTTGTTTTGCTTTTCTTCTGACGTCAGCAATAACTCGCCATTTTCGACAGAAAGCGTAAAATAAATATAATATATTAATATTTATAATTTCGTAACGCCAGAACTTACCAATATATATAACCTATATTACTCGCATATAATGTAGCTTTCTATTGGTGAAAAAAATTCTAAGATCGGTTTATTAATTTATGCGTGAAAGCGTAACAAATAAAACACACGCAGTTTCACATTCATAATATTAGTATAGATTTAGAATTTTAGGGTAGGTACTTTCTATTACATAATTCAATTTACCAAATTCTGACACAGGCATTTAAATACAATAGCGAGTTCCCGGCATATAATAAAGAAATGCACTTCACTGAAAATGAAATCCACTTAATAAAGAAAAAAATTCGCTCTACTAACCCTTTCCCGTTCGTCCCAGATGATGCCAGAACTCACTATACATGTATAGAAACCATCGCGGACTTAAACACATCAAATCCCCAAAGTTTTATCGCAATCGGATGAACGGTTAGCAATGTATGATAGCGATGCCAAAACTCACAATCGTACATAGAAACCATCGCGGGCATGCGCACATCAAAACCCCAAAGTTTCATCGCAATCGGATGAACGGTTTAGCAACGCAAAACATCTCACACACATAGACAGAAACAAACACATTTTCTATAGATCAGTAATTTTAATATCAAAAATGTCAGTTGAGCATTTTTAAATTTTTTTAAAGTTAACATTAAAAAATTTTGTATTTAAAAAATGTTTTCGTAATTTCTAATAATACCATTTATTTAAGCGTATTTCATCACCTTTCAAAACCAGTATTTAGTTTTTGGATACGTTTACAAATATTCCATTTATTTGAATTTTTATTGCAAAGTCGATATATATCGAAACATTTATACCTTTTGACAAAATACGCCAAATTTTTGAGGGGTTAAGCTTTGAGCTTTAAGCTTTGTGCTTTAAAATTTTTGAAGGGTTAAGCTTTGAGCTTCAACCTTAAGCTTTGAGCTTTAAGCTTTGAAGTTCAAACTTTGATATTTAAGTTTTGAGCTTTAAGTTTTGAGCTTTAAGCTTTGAGATTTAAGCCTTGAGCTTTAAGCTTCAAGCTTTGAGCTTTAAGCTTTGAATTTAAGTTTTGAGCTTTAAGCTTTGAGATTAAAGCCTTGAGCTTCAAGCCTTTGAGCTTAAAACTTTGAGCTTTAAGCTTTGAGCCATAAGCTTTGGGCACTATGCTTGAGCTTTAAGTTTAGAGCTTTAAGCTTTGAGATTAAAGCCTTGAGCTTAAAGCTTTGAGCTTTAAGTTTTGTGATTAAAGCCTTGCGCTTAAAGCTTTGAGCTTAAAGCCTTGAGCTTAAAGCTAGGAGCTTGAAACTTTGAAATTTTGGCATTGAGCTGTAAGTTTTGAGCTTTAAGCTTTGAGCTTCAAGCTTAGCAAAAATGTAAGTATTATACGATGTAAGCGTCACTGGGGAACGGACCGTACGGGAAGACACCAACAAACAATCAAATCTTTCCTATCTTATATATAAAAATCAAAATTTGTTTGTTCGTATTTTATGCGCTGCCATACCGTTCATCCGATTGCGATGAAACTTTGGTGATTTGTTGTGCGCACGCCCGCAAAGGATAAAGGCAAATTCTGGCGTTATTAAATTTGAATTAATGAAAATGTGCGTATTTCATATATTTTAGCGGCAAGGAGGAAAGGCAGGGGGGAGGGGAACGGGAGAGGTGGGGAACGTGGGTGGGAAAACGAGGGATGTGAAGGCGGGGAAGGTAGAAGGGAAACGCGAAAGGGGAAGGGGACTCGGGAGGTGAACGGGGACGCACGGGAAAGGACATTCAAGAAGAATCAATTGATTTCTTTGCATTGCAACGCAAGCCGTGCTTTGTGCTTTGAGTTTTGGCTTTAAGCTTTGAACTTTAAGCTTTGAGCTTTGATTTTTGAGCTTAAAGCTTTGAACTTTATGCATTAAATGTTAAGCTTTACGTTTTGAGCTTTAAGCTTTGAACTTTGAGCTTTATTTTTAAGCTTTGTGCTATGAGTTTTAAGCTTTGAACTTAAGCTTAGAGCTTTGATATTAAGCTTAAACTTTGGCCTTTAAACTTAAAACCTTGCCTAAAGCTTGAGCTTTAAACTTTAAGTTTAATGTTTGAGCGTTACGCTTTCGGCTTTAATCTCTGAGCTTTAAGCTTTGAGCTTTGCGCAAAGCACAAGGCTTAATGCTAAAAGCTAAAAGCTTAAAACTCAAAGCTTAAAGCTCAAAGCTCAAAGCTTGAAACTCAACGCTTTAATCTTAAAGCTCAAAGCTTAAAGCTAAAAGCTCCAAACTTAAAGCTCAAAGCTCAAGGCTTTAATCACAAAACTTAAAGCCCAAAGCTTAAAGCTAAAAGCTCAAAGCTAAAAGCTCAAAGCTCAAAGCTTGAAGCTCAAAGCTTAAAGCTCAAAACTTACAGCTCAATGCCAAAATTTCAAAGTTTCAAGCTCCTAGCTTTAAGCTCAAGGCTTTAAGCTCAAAGCTTTAAGCGCAAGGCTTTAATCACAAAACTTAAAGCTCAAAGCTTTAAGCTCAAGGCTTTAATCTCAAAGCTTAAAGCTCTAAACTTAAAGCTCAAGCATAGTGCCCAAAGCTTATGGCTCAAAGCTTAAAGCTCAAAGTTTTAAGCTCAAAGCTTGAAGCTCAAGGCTTTAATCTCAAAGCTTAAAGCTCAAAACTTAAATTCAAAGCTTAAAGCTCAAAGCTTGAAGCTTAAAGCTCAAGGCTTAAATCTCAAAGCTTAAAGCTCAAAACTTAAAGCTCAAAACTTAAATATCAAAGTTTGAACTTCAAAGCTTAAAGCTCAAAGCTTAAGGTTGAAGCTCAAAGCTTAACCCTTCAAAAATTTTAAAGCACAAAGCTTAAAGCTCAAAGCTTAACCCCTCAAAAATTTGGCGTATTTTGTCAAAAGGTATAAATGTTTCGATATATATCGACTTTGCAATAAAAATTCAAATAAATGGAATATTTGTAAACGTATCCAAAAACTAAATACTGGTTTTGAAAGGTGATGAAATACGCTTAAATAAATGGTATTATTAGAAATTACGAAAACATTTTTTAAATACAAAATTTTTTAATGTTAACTTTAAAAAAATTTAAAAATGCTCAACTGACATTTTTGATATTAAAATTACTGATCTATAGAAAATGTGTTTGTTTCTGTCTATGTGTGTGAGATGTTTTGCGTTGCTAAACCGTTCATCCGATTGCGATGAAACTTTGGGGTTTTGATGTGCGCATGCCCGCGATGGTTTCTATGTACGATTGTGAGTTTTGGCATCGCTATCATACATTGCTAACCGTTCATTCGATTGCGATAAAACTTTGGGGATTTGATGTGTTTAAGTCCGCGATGGTTTCTATACATGTATAGTGAGTTCTGGCATCATCTGGGACGAACGGGAAAGGGTTAGTAGAGCGAATTTTTTTCTTTATTAAGTGGATTTCATTTTCAGTGAAGTGCATTTCTTTATTATATGCCGGGAACTCGCTATTGTATTTAAATGCCTGTGTCAGAATTTGGTAAATTGAATTATGTAATAGAAAGTACCTACCCTAAAATTCTAAATCTATACTAATATTATGAATGTGAAACTGCGTGTGTTTTATTTGTTACGCTTTCACGCATAAATTAATAAACCGATCTTAGAATTTTTTTCACCAATAGAAAGCTACATTATATGCGAGTAATATAGGTTATATATATTGGTAAGTTCTGGCGTTACGAAATTATAAATATTAATATATTATATTTATTTTACGCTTTCTGTCGAAAATGGCGAGTTATTGCTAACGTCAGAAGAAAAGCAAAACAAATCGTTGCCGTGAAAACCATGTTGATATAGATTTTTTTAATTTGGGCATTGTATGTAATACTTATCTCTAAAAAATGAATCGCCGAAATGTATTTACGCGCATGACTTCCGAACGACTGCACCAAATTGGATTTTACTACTGGTGAGCTCTGGCATTATGAAATATGCAAAAGGTGGCATGCGAGCTGTTTGAAAACTGAATGTACCGGGAAAGAATGTATGAAATGCGGGAGGGGGACTCGGGTAGGGGGTTCGCGGGAGGGGGAGGAGGGAAACCCGGGAGGGGGAGGGGAATCTGGGAGGGGGAACCTGGGAGGGGGGAAGGGAGCTTGGAAGGAGGGTTCGCGGGACGGGGAAAGGAGTAGTGGAGTGGGAGGAGGGAAGGTAGAAGAGGCGGAGTGGGAACGCGAGAGGGGAAGAGGACGCGGGAGAGGAAGGGGAGGCGGAAGAGGAACGGGACGAATGGGAAAGAACACGCAGGAGAAAACAATTTATTTATTAAATGGCATGGCAACGCATGCCGGGTACCAGCTAGTTATATATAAGATAGGAAAGATTTGATCGTTTGTTGGTGTCCTCCCGTACGGTCCGTTCCCCAGTGACGCTTACATCGTATAATACTTACATTTTTAAACTCGTGATATCTTTGAAATGGGATGTCCGAATTGAATAATTCAAAAAGTTATATAAAGGAATTGAAGCAGTTTCGAATATAAAATAATTTATTTTGATAAGAATTAATACCAAGATACAAATAAAGAGTCTTTTCTAGCGGCGGCATTTCAATAAAATTTTTAAAATAAAAGAACACTTATTGTGGCATAACTATAATAGTTAGACATATGCTGTAGCGATACTTTTTGTAGATAATAATGTGTTCTGCAAAGTCGTAGTACATTATTTTATTCTATCATCAATAGTTTTCGCAGCGCACGCAATGTAAAGAATATTTTAGGTAATTTTTTTACACCTTGGGTTACATTATTGGAGTTTTAGTAAGGATCCCTAATTTTTTTTAAAATATAATATAGCCTATGTTACCCGGGAATAGTGTAGCTTCTCAACAGTGAAAGAATTTTTCAAATCGGTTCAGTAGTTTCGGAGCCTATTCGATGCAAACAAACAAACAAACAAACAAACAAACAAACAATCAAATCCTTCCTCTTTATAATATTAGTATAGACAAGAAATACAGTGTTTGAAAAGAATACATCGTAGTGAAAAGTGTACATATATATTTTAAAAGAAGTACAGTATAAGAACGACATAGTGAAAATAGTACAAATATATTGCACAAGAAGTATACTGTATGAAAAGAAAACATCGTAGTGTGAAGAGTACAAATATATTCTACAAGAAGTACAGTGCATGAAAAGAGAACATCATAATAAAATATTATCTGACACAATACCCACTGGAGCGCTTTTTGCCACAATATGGCACTATTTAAAATACATCAAATTGCTTTGCTGCCAATTTTGGAAAATTTTCCCTTATTTGTAAGTAATTAAGTAGAAGTTTACGATTTAATAATATTGTTTTTTATAAGTCTTACGAATATGTGAAAATCGACAAAAAATAGGTGAGTTCATTGGCTATATATAATTATAATCAGTTTGTATATCTTCACATCGAAATTCGGAGGTATGATTTTGTTTAATGTGGGCGGATAATATTCAAAATGATTAACAAAAAATTTCCAGCAATCGGTGAAAAAAGTTTTAAATTGAGCTGTCGCTCCAGTGGATACTCTGCAAAGAAGTGAAAAGAAAAGAAAATGATATTAATGAGCGGTTAAGCTGAAAAGAGAATAAAACAAAATAAAAAAGAATAGTAATTTTTTTAAACTAATGTACTAACATGTACCGTCTAATATTTATTACCACGATATTTTTTTAATATTATTATGGTATGACCGGACATGATAAGATAACACGAACGATAATTTTTATTGTGACAACAGTTACGACAGTCTTTTTACTGGCAAACTTTTGATAAATTTTCATAGATGTCATTGAAAACTTTTATGAACTAATTAATCATTATTTAATAATTGTTTAAAAAAAATAATCAAAAACAGTAATTTTGTTTTTGAAATGACCTGAAGATGTCACTCTGTTCTACATTTTTATTGTAAAAAAAACATAAATTACTCAGTGTTTAAATTACTTTTAACAGTGAGTAATTAAAATTAATTAGAAATTATTTTAACGGTTTTGCACTGCACCCACTTTACTGACTGTTTTCTCCAGTTTGCCGGATAATCCCGAACAGCTTGCAAAATAGTATGGACGATTTCTTTCAGCGTACAATACTGCGAAGGTGCGAAGAGCTAAAATAGAGAGGAATGAGATGCAATGTAAGCACAATTACATAACATGTGGGCTAATTTACAAAATACTTAAATTAAGTTTTAGAAATTTATTAAAAAAATTCAAAATTATTGGCCAACGTTGCCATTTCTTTTTTAAAATTCAGAATGAAATATTAAAATTTTAAATTTTTAAAATTCTCTTCTTCCATGTTAGTCGGTATTTACTAAAAGATCTTCACGGCTCTATACGCCAATGAGTTACGTGATTTTCAGTTTTCTCGAAAGAGAAGTCTTATTTATAATAAATATAATAGCCTGACGGCCTCCGTGGTCGAGGAGTGTGGCTCTCGACTAACAATCAAAAGGACGCGGGTTCAGAATCCGCTGTGCGCCAATTATTTGTTATTTCTTACATGTTTTAGGTTTTTTTTACATTAGCACCACACAGGAGGCCCGGAGGAAAAAATCCCTCAGGGCCCACGCAATCTTTGGGAATGCGGTGTGAAGAGTATTTAAAGGAAGATGGAGATTAAAAGTTTTGGGGAGGAAGGTATGAGGGCTGGGTAAGAATATGGGGTTCAATATGTTCAGGAATGACGGATGTATGAATCCATCTCTCTCACTGCGGTGCAAGGTGGGACGAGAGAGTCCGGCTGGAGAGGTCAAAAGGTCTCCCCCAACCAGTCCCTCCCGATACAGCCTGCCACGCAGTCGTTAGGCAAACACATCCATCGTCAAGATCTAGACAAATCTCATCCCATGAACCCGGGCACCCCTACTAATTCACTAAACGTGACCTATGGCAGAGGTATTGTTTAAAAAGTAGGTACCACAAAGCAATTAAGCCTTGTTTATATAGTACCGTAGGTCACCATTTTGCAAAGTTCTAGTGTTGATATATTATTATACTTACTCTAATAACAATAATAATAATAACTTCCTTACAGCCCGTAATTACGATTCAAAGAATAATTATAAAAATCATCCTTAGGAAACCATACGACTTCCTTACTTTAGAGATATTTCGGAAATTGAATGTACCATCTATCACAGATTGTATAAGAGAAACGCATTGTATCAAATCTACAAAGAATATTTAATCCAAAAAATTCACCCCTCATTTAGCATAAGCAATAGATTTAAAACTAATGGCTTAATAACCATTCCTAGAACGACCACGGCTCAACACCACTATTTATATTTAGGTGTGAGATGGTACAATATATTATTACCCTAAAACAAAATTAATGTAACAGAAACATTGAAATAAGAACAATTTAAAAAACAAATTAAGTCCCTGAAATTGGATGACTGTACCCTTAATTAATATCTAATAAAAAATGTATTAATGTTATTGTTTTTATGTCTACGAAATTTTTTTTTTAATATTTATTTCATTCAAGACATTTAAGTCTTTGATCATTGTATACACTTCTCAGGACAATATTTTTTTTATGCATGTAAATACTCCTCCCATAAACATGAGCTCCTAGAGCTCAACTTATGGATTAGTAGAATCATAAAATTAATTATTATGTAAACCAAGGTAATAATATTATAAATGTAAATATTATTGTTCAAATAAAAATAAATAAAATAAATAATAAGTATAACATTCCTATACCGCCATCTATCAATTATAACATATAACCGTTTTTAAAACAATCATGCATCATCTTTCGCAAACAATTTTATTATCTCACCACTTTAAATGATTCTAATGGCTAATCTAACTAAGACAACCCCGCGAATTTTATCAACAAGTTTGCAAGTTTAAAAACTGAAATAGTTTGCTCAAACTTACGACAACAGACGGCCTCCGTGGTCGAATGGTAAGATCAAAAACTACGAATACAAAGGTTGTGGGTTCAAATCCTGGCGTACAAAAATACAATTTCTTTAATTAATTTGTGTTATTCACATTTCGCACCGACCGACGCGACGATACAAATAATATAAAACGTAGCGTATTTCTGACAATGAAAAAAGAGAGCAACGATAAAAGGTAACTATTGCGGCACGAGCTAGAGTGGAATATAATCTCAGCATTGCCCTGGTGTTCATTGCACCCTTCAGTCTCGGAACGTTGCTTAAAATAGTTATTTCCTACATTTTCTTCCCATTAGTTTCACTCCAGAAGGTCTAGCACGGATGATCGATAAAACTCAACATTTTTTTAATTTTATTTTTTTTATTATTTATTAATACAAGAAAAATTTAATACACGTTTTAGTCCCACAAAGCTGTCACACGACGGCTTGTCTGTAGGTTCTTTTAAATAATACACATATTTTTTAAATTAATAATTCATGTAAATAAAATATTATATATAAAATAATCTATAATATCTCAATGTATCTACCTAAATACAAATTATTTAAGCAGGTACGTTGAGATGTTCAGAGATACATTGGATCGTCATTTATTATCCAACGCTTAATTTGCTAATTGGTGCAGGGTCTCTCATTATTCTGAGGTTTAAAAAAATTTATTAAAAATCTCTCGTATTAAGTATTTAAGCGTTCTACTTCCATACTTATTTGTTATTCTTGGTGGTATGAGGCCCTTATTTTCAGTGAATCTTGTGGTGTGATTATGCACCGGTTGCTTTATCAATAGGATTCTTACTAAAACCGTCAACTATGGTCAATTATCAATATTTGCGACCACGGTCAACAATTGGTGAGCCGTCAATATACAAAAAAAAATTAATAATGTCGTTCGTTATGCAAAATAACTGGCATATTAATGAATGGATGTGAACTAACGAAGCTTTTAGAAATGAAAGAAATCCTACAAGCGATCCATAGACTTAAATAAATCAGCAATGTCGCCATCAATGTACTCCGTTCGACCTTGGAGAAACTAAATGTTTGAATGTGACAAAAGATCTCGTAAACTAATCAACTCCTTTTTAGTCTCAAAAAGTTCCTGCGAAACGCCAATGTGTTTTTAAGTCAGTATTTGAATTTAAAATTGTCAATTTAAAAGAATTTTTATTTTTGACGAAGTCGTTTGACGTTTACGAATGTAAATCCATAGGCCAATTCGCCAGTGTTGTCATCACACATCGATTTCGTATTTATTCCCTGTCTATCAGCAAAGCGGCCGAGCTCGGGAAAAGGTATAAAGTCACCGGTAGTTACGCCTATCGATCCGACATTGTAAATTGTAAAGTTATTGATCTCACCCTTCTAGACACCTAGAATCCCCATTCTTGCCATAGTTTCACTCCAAACCCTAGCACTCTGGAATATCTTTCATGTCACTTCTTATTAACACAATACGTAGCGCTTGTCTGTACACATTAGTACTTTAATTTTGAGTATAACTCACATTTCTAATTTAGCTCGCATCCTAAAGTCATTTCGGAAACGCGATGTTTTCAAAAACGAAAGAAAATCACTCATGAATCATCGAAATTTGCAGCGCGCAGGATACAAGGATGCACTTCCAAATTACAACGTCCGGTAAAAAGATGTGAAATCTCATGTCAAAATTAAAATAATAAGCTCTTCTGCGTAGTCATTCGATGAGCTAATATTCCCGTGAAGCGAGCCGTGCATTTGAAAGATGGGAACGCATTTGATTCATGGTGTAATTTTGATTTGTGACACAATGTTGCAAATTTATTTTTACTTCGTTCACTGAATGCCGTTGGCACTAACAAAAAACTGTCAAAAGAAGCGAAGCTAGCAGTCATCAATAGAGTGCTGGTGCCTACCCTCTTGAATGGCAGTGATGCATGGAACAGGCAGAGAAAAGTAGACTGAGTGCTGTAGATTCAGATCCCAGAGTGTGTTTGGTGGTGTGAAAAATTAAGAAAAAAGAGGTGGTGAAGAAAAAAAAAGTGGAGATCCACAAATAATGCAAGGCTGATATGTAAGCGTCATGAGTAAGATTAAGAACGGACCCTAAGATGGTTTGGACATGTAGAGCAAATGATCGAAGAATGGAGGTAAGGAGAATATATGACGCAAATTTGAATGGTAGAATAAGTCGGAAATACCCGAGGAAGACAAGGCACTATCAAGTGAATTAGATACTTGAGGGGGGAGAGTAATGAAGTATAATTTACAAAGGGAACAAATTTAATAACGGGTAAAACAAAAATATTTATTGGTTATTTATAATATTTAAACACTTTCAAATTTTCAAGATTTCAAATTGTCTAAATAGATACCATAAACATTTCAGTGTATCAACTCTATTCCATTATTACAATCAAAAGTGTAATTCGTTCTGATTAGCAAACCCCGAGAAACTATCTTAAACATACTAAATCCTAATTTCTTCCATTGACATCTATGTCTATTGTTGTAATTAGTTTTAGGTTAACCTGATGATGTACCTCAGCATTGCTTATGTATTGTTTTTTAAACAAAAAAAGTGTTTGAAAGTAAGTATTTTATTAATTTTGTATTAAAACAGTGCCACAAAATAAGTTTGTCGTGTTTGAAGAAAATATATTTGTTGCCTGAAAATATTTATTTTAATTCTATATTTGAAATTGTTTAAATTTCAACTATATTCGTAATGTGTACTAATTGATTACATAATGTAATTATCAGTAACTAACTTATCTTGTTTCATACGTGCAGAAAGATATCTTATTGATGGAAAATAATTAGACGTTTTTTTGTATTTTCCACAATGATAATGATCAAACTTGTAATTAATAAATCGGTAGATTATTTCATATCTCACTGCAGTGTTATATTATATCCGTTGTTTGCCGGCTGTCAACATGCAGAAAATCATAATATTTGCAGTTTTTATTTGTGTAACCTTGTGCAATGGTAAACTATGTTATTTTTTTTAAACCTTCCAAAAATGATCTATTTATTCTGTTTGTACGTCTGTTTCTAAGTATTACGCTAAGAGATTTCTGTTCATTTTCAAGACCCTCAGAACATAATATTTATTTGACCATCAATCTCATTGATGTCGTCTTAATAACAAATTTAATCTATTTCCAGAGACCGATGAAATTTCAATAATTTTGTTTCCAAGCACAATTTATATGCTTTGTTTACCTGAGAGCATTTTGTTTATGGAACCATTCAGAATTATGTTTAAAATGGTTTTGGCTGTGTTAAGTAATCAGATCTGAATAGCGAGGTTTCTACTTCCCAACTTCTATCTCGTCTCCTTCTTCCTTCCAATCATATTTCGATGATCCTGAAGAACAACGTCGGAAGTGCGAATTTTGTAGTTTTGCTGTAGAGCCGTTTAAAGTTATATTTCTGCATTTTTACTATTTTTGAGATGAAGAAATAATATAGTATTTTTAGTAGGAGATAAAATCCTATTGTGGAAGCCTAGCTCTTCCAATGGAATTTTGAGCATTTTTCTCCAGCACCACATTTTGAGGTCGTCTATCTGTATTATTTCGCTGGCTCTCGTTCGTGTCCATATTTTCACACATTGTAGATACATGGGGATAATCCGTGTCCGGACGAGTATCATCTTGGTGGTCTTCGTCATGCTTCTGCCACATATATCTATTTGAGGAGGATGTGGGTACTGCTGCCCCGGGAACCTTTATTGGTTGGTTCGCTACGTTTGGTGACTGTTTGGGGTGAGGTTTGGCCGGGACTTGGTGGCGGATGCGTCTGCCCGCCAACTGCGTGCTAGGCCGGATCGGGAGAGACTGGAACGCTTTTGGACCAGCAGGAATCTGTCGGAACCTCGCCTTCACCACAGTGGTAGGGATGGTTCGTACATCACTCCTGGGCACACTGGCTACCAGATTCTTCCCCAACCCTCTTACGTTTTTCTCCCCCAGAACTTCCTTACGGCATCCCCACAGATGAGATAGCAGTGAGGGAAATTATTGTCCGCAGGGCCTCCTACGTGGAGCTAACATTGAAAACTTACATATCATTGAATTTTTCTCATGGCGTCTTTTGTCATACATTCTTTTCATTTTTTTAGTTTCTTTCATCACCTATTTTCACGTTTCTTCGCCTTTGACAGCCTTATTTGTTTTAAAAAAGGTGTTTGCCTAGTCGTGTACCATTAGTTTTGTTTTGCCTTTTCTGATCAATAGACCTAAATTGCTGCTTTCTTCCCCTAGTTTAGCAAGGAGGTGGTTCATTCTTCAGAAGAGGTGATAAGAGAGATGTCATCTGCATATCAGAGATTTGAGATTTTTGGCCATCAAACACACCCACACACTCTAGAATACAATAATTCACTGTCCTTTCTATTTTATGCCAGGTTCACCAACTCTTCAGAAGATAGTAGGAGGAGAACCGACGGGACCTAATGAAGCCCCCTACATGGCCAACGTTAAAGGGCCACCTCCTAACAATTACTTCTTGTGTGGTGGAAGCATCATTGCTAAGCGAACAATCGTCACCTCTGGAAGCTGTCTTATCTAGTAAGAAAACTAAATTATTTTTGAAGGCGAAAAATTCCCGAGTTACGAGAAACTTGACGATATTTGACCTCCTTTTACTACCATCACAATAAGCTGAATATTGGTCGCGCGTTTATTTTTGATTTAAAAAAAATTATTTCATTACTTTAGATACAGTTATGCAACAAAAATAACATAGTAAACTAACTTTAAATATTAAAAATGGTCGATATTAGTTCCTTGCTAGGTAGATTGCCCGTTCTAAGGAACAAAATGCTGGTGAAAATGCCAGAAATGTATTGAAATGTTTTTGTTGTTTTTTTAAATAAATACATACTTAGTTTTTACTAACTAGGCCATTAAAAGGTAACCATGTAAATTTATAAGTGATATTATTTAATAGTTTTCAGACCCTACCCAAGCCTATCAACCATTTAGTTATTGTTGAACCGATGCAGGACATTTTGAATGTTTTAATATTTAATCCTGGTGGGATTTTATTATACAATTTCGGTCCCAGAGATGTATATATCTGTTGATACTTTGCCATATTGCTTCCTGGGACCACGAGATCCTTTCTGGTGTGACTTCTTGTGATATATTTATGATCAATTTTATTAAGATTATCTAGATATTTGTGTATGTGGATAATTACCCTTTTTATGTAGTTTTGACGAACTTCAAGTACATTAAATTTTTGTAGAGCTGATTGCTAGAGAACCTATGGGGTTTACGCGTAATGACTCTAATTATGGATTTCTGGCTCTTAACAAGCGGATCTACACGCCAAAAAGATCATTTATTCGTTCTCCCCAGACATAAAACTAATGTATTCTAGGGCAGTTTCTGCAATTCATCATCAAAACTTTGAAATAAAATACCATTGATTGTCTTTTCGAAAATCGTCGTTGTTGCTTTGTTTCAAAAAGCTCTGCGGCGATGGTTGCTGTCTGCAATGCCAAGTCCATCAAGTGCAAAACAATAATAGAATTTACAATGAAATGGATACCTTATTGTGGTTGTGTTTGAATTACATTATTTATTTTGAATTTTAATGTTCTTAACTTTGATTAGAATTTTGGATATTTGATTTAATTTTATTATGATTTTAATTTATGTAATATTTGAGTCGCTACTGAAAACCAGTTGCGTTTCGTGAGAAATTCTGAATATGTTGGAGAGCAGTGACCCGAAGGTCGTATCACGGTGCAATTATGCGAGGGCGGGATATAGCCTCTTCCATAAATATTCTCTCCTGGTTGGGGTTCCTCTCCATTGTCCTAAAATCCATTCTCTATTCCGCTTGCCTTTCTCCATTCCGCTTCAATGCAATCTTATCAAATTTTCCTTGATCTATCTTTGGATCGCTTTCACTAACAGAGTTCTCGGCTTCCTATAATCTGGCATTCTCTCTTTAGGGATTCTAATGATTGAGTTATTTTGTTTTTTTTATTTTTATTAATTATTTTGTTATTGTAGCCGAGAAACATGGGAAATCGTGGTCACCGTTGGAACCCTTGAGCTAAATTATGGAGGAGATAGGTACACGGCCAAGGACATTATCATTCACCCCAACTACCACGACTACACCCTTGCCAACGACATCGCTGTGATCATCCTGGGAGAGGACATTGAACTCTCTCCCTCTGTGGCAATCATTCCTTTGTTCCAATTAGAAGAAGTGGAAGTTGATACCGTTCTAAAAATCACTGGCTGGGGAACTGATGAGGTAAGGAAATCACAATATATATTTCTAAGTATTTATGACAAAAAATTGTAATATCTTTTCAGTGCTCCTGCAGATATTTGCTTTTTTCCGTAATTTTATGATATTTTGTCTTTTCCCCAAATGCTTTCCCCTGGCTGCGGTTTCTCGCCATTGCCCAGCAGTCTTCATGCCTTTCCATCCTTCTCCAATATCCTTTCAAGTTGTCAGTTCACCTCTCCCTCAGCCTGCATCTGGATCACTTCCAGTGGGCACATATGTGGTCGTGATGTTCCCGTGTCTCGCCATCTGACATTTTTTTTTTATTTTATTTTTTTATTTCATACAATAACTTTACATATTTAAAACATTATTTGATAATGTGCTCCTCACTGGGTACTTTACCCGTGTTGAGCCCCCCATTTTAAAATTACAAAATTTGAAATAAAATAAAGTACTTAAAGCGGGAGTGAAAATGAAAAAAAAATTGCAAATATTTTGAGGTATGGTTGTACGTGCGCATTTTAATTGTATTGTGTATTATGTACACATGTTTTATTATTTTACGTTATAAAACTTTTGTAGTAATGCTTTTTTTCTTCTGAATTTAGATTTTTTTTTTTACTTAACTTCCGAGTGCAATAATTGTTGAAACTTTTTATTGCCTGGTATTTGAGGTGTCTTTGTCCACAGATTGTGTTTATCATCGAAGTTTTTATTTATTTTTGTATGCTTGTTAAATTTGTCTATTAATGATAGTTGTGTGTTGAAATTTGTCTTTTTGAAATTCTTACACATGTTCTGCCTGTCTACAAAAAATTATGTCTTTGAAATAAAACCTACCGTAATTTTTATCATGGTTAGATAAATTATACAAATCACCGGGTTCAAGGTTTGCCAGCTGCATGTATTATTATCTAAAGTACTCGGGGTTGCTCGAGATTTACGCAGAGTTTTCCTCTCTTTTTGAACGCCAAGTGTGCAAAATTTCGACAAGAAGTATCAAAAATGTGGTTTAAGGGGGTCCAAAGGAGATGGGGTTGTTTTGCTTAATCTCGTGTAAACAGTGAAATTCTTATTATTTTAAAGATCAAGTTTGCCAATTTCATAATTCTTTCAGAATAAAAATGTAGATTTTCAAAATTAAATCCATACCACCCGACTGGCGTCCGCCGATCGCAGATAGTTTTATTTATATTAATAGATATAAGGTTTTTTAGGGATCCAAGCATCGGGCGCGAAATATCAAAAATCTTAACAATAACACCAGAGGCAACATCAAAATATGAAAAGCAAAGTCAAGAACTAAACAAGACGGCGAGCCAGTCATAACATGATCACAATCAACATCAATGCAATTAACACCTCTTCAATAAAATGCATATCTACCACATTATACTTTTATATTGCTGTGTACCTATTTATTGTTACAAAACTGATCAACGAAAAATAGTTCGTTTTAAGTAAAATCGCTGCAAATTCATTAAGCACACACCTATGGTGTGTTTATTATTAGCAAAATTTGGAGAAATTCTATAAATTCAAGATGTGTAGAGGGAGGTACTTGACTTACTTTAACCAGTGTTCCTGAGATTATTTGGGGTAATAATGAAAACGAAATTTCAACTAAGCGAATGTACCTCTCTTGTTTGTTAACCTGTTGCGTGAAATTTTCAAAAAGTTGGGGAGAGGTCATTCAACACCCCGTATACTGAAAAGATGATGAAATTTCATAAAAAGCCTAAACGCACTTAGAATTGGCTTTTAACGGGAACCTTAACTGCTAATTGACCATTCAAAAAATCTTTTAAATAATTTTATTGCATTTTGTGTAATTTTCCAGTACGGCGGCTACGTGCAAAATGAGCTTCAATCCTTGCTGACCAGATCCATCAGTTATGATTCATGCAGGGGCTACTACGGTGACACGAGAGTGACACAACTCTGCACCTGGAACAGTGTGGGATTCGGACAATGCGGCGTAAGTATTTAAAGTTTTTTTTTTTTTTAAAGAAAGACACACAAACTCTTTGACCTTAGAGGATTGCCTGTCCACAAAGTGACTCCTGGGTGGGAACCAAGATACTTGACAAGCTGGAGGAGAGACTGGAGAGCAGGCTGGAGAGACCTAATCTAGACCTCTCCAGCCGGACTCTCAACCCATCCCCTTGCACCACAGTGGGCGGGATGGTCACATTGACTCTCAGATTTCCACTCATACCTCTTATATTTTTCCTTTCCAGAACTTTCTCTCCTTCCTTTTCCTAAAAAGTCCCTCCACACAATTTTTTTCTCAGGCCTCTCTTATGTGGAGCTTTTGAATAAAAGTTAAAAGGCGTTCGTTTTCAAGATATTAGCACGGGATAACTTTGACATTTGGGCAGGAGCGGAACTAAGACTCAAAAAACAATCTGCAAACAAAACCAAGAGGCATTTGGTGGCGGGAGGGAGAAAGATTTCTCTTAATTAAATTTAAATTTTAAATCAAAACGTAATTTTAGATTTGAGGCCAAAATATCCATGGGAACACTGAGTTTCGGGGCAGATTTTGAATGTTCAAACCTACAGGGAAACAGTAAACCTCATAAGATATATCTATAAGTGTGTTGAACGGGTTAACGCAAGGCAGTGCTGTGACACCTAATCTTGATTTGGAGATATACGAGCCTTAATGGTTCTGTCAGACAGGCTCATTAGTAAAATGAGAGCATGCTTCTAATCAGCAAATGCTACCTAGTGGCATGTGTGTCAGTGACGTTGCTAGTATTGAGCGCGCTTAATGAGCGTGTTCACGGATCAACAGCCAGTTGATTTGCTCTGGGCGAACGGAACTGACGACATTTGTTGACGTTTATTTGTCAAGAGCATGATCATAAAGAACACGTGTGTTCAGTTGTTGGCTTTGAGCATGCTCATTCATACCAAGCGTGCTCAATTATGAGCAAATATGTGCAGTTGTGAGCATGCTCATTTATGAGTATGTGTGTCAGTACCATTAAGGGAGGGAATGTTATATCTTTCAAAAATACACGGAAAAACGCAATTTTTTTATCTGGCATCCCTAATTAAGGTGCATGTGTGCTGTGGGAGAAAGGAATGGAACATGATTTATTACATTCACAAAAACAAAGAAAAAGGTTTAAAAGGAAAAACGTTATGAATTTGGAAAACTAGTTGAAACAAGATACGAAACATATTAATAGATTTTTAAAAATGTATTTTTTTTTTGTTTATATTCTTCAAAGAATGCTTTATGCCACATTTGTTTAAATTGGTAATTTGTAATTTCAGGGAGATGCAGGCAACCCTCTGGTGACACTTGACGGCGAACTCTTAGGGGTCGTGTCTTGGGGTGCAATGTGCAGCGTGCGTGGCCCCGATGTGTACAGCTCCATCCCAGCCTACAGGAACTGGCTGTTGTCCCATGCGGTCTAAACCCCAGACAACCAAAATCGCAAAATCGCAAAACCCAACAACGCCCAAAAAAATACAATATTATCGAAGAAAGAAATGTTGTTTTTGCTTGACATTATAATTTGAATGAAAAATTTGTCTTTTCGATGACTAATTTCGTTTAAAATAAAACCATTATTATTTTTGTTGACCTTCATAATTTTTAACGCCACCAAGTTATTAAGACAAAACCGGGTGGCGTTTTGACCATACAAACGTATTCCCAGATTATCTGGATATCTCTCTGGATTTTGATACTAGTACAAATATTTTTCAATATAATGTAAATATCAACAATGAGCATGTCGGATTTTTTGAATTGCCCGGTTTGAACGCTATCAACAGACGTTCAGTATACAAACTAGACAAAGTATTTTTTAAAATATCGAGACATGGCATATTTTTTTCTAACACATTTGCAACAAATCACATAACAATAACAAATCTTAAAAATCAGTTTAACTTGAAAGAGAAAAGTGGGGAAAATAATCCTCGAAATTGTGACGATTTTATTTTGGTATTATAATCAATGGCAGCAACAGTTTGGTAAAATACCATTTATTCAAATATCTCGGCGACTGTGTGTCCTCTTACGTAAGGCTTGCACCCCTGTATTCTTAGCTAAAGTATCCTCTGTATCAATTAGATTTTCGGAAAATTTCGCATAAACCGAACCTCTTAAACACGTGATGCACCATTGTTAAGCACCATGGCAATAATTCTGAGAGAGGTTAAATTATTGTCCGAATTTTTAATATTCTAAATTTATCATGTTTACTTTAAAATTTTTATTCCTACTGAGTGACTTCTTAATAAAGTACATCAACACGATAAGTATGGTCTACCGCATTCAAACTGCTCCAACCTTGTGGAGGCAATGGGACTGTGTCATTCCGAAATGGGATTTGTTGTGTGGTTGTGGGGATGGGAAAGTATTTGGAAGAATAGATGTGGAAGAGGAGTGGCTAAGTACCTGGCTATTCAGACCTGGTCACCAAACACGGTTAAAGCCGTTATGAGTAACCTTTCATGTCTTTCATCGGGGCGGTATCTTCCATTCTGGAACGCGCCGCCACTGTAAAGTTATTTAGTGCCATGATTGCTATTTTTATTTAATTTAATGTAAACAGATAACTTTGAATACACCACTATATATGTGGAGGGTCTTTTTGTGGAAAGGTCTTAAAGAGACCCACGTTGTAGGAGGGAGAGACACAGAGGTTGGAAAATCGTGAAGAAACGACCCCGTTTTCACGAGGCAAATGTCAACTGCATACAAATGTTAGACTCGTTTTTGTAATGTTTCCCAAGCGTGCACCGGTGCAGAAGGATTCAATAATGCTAGTTCCTCGGAGCATCTTCCATTGAGGTTCCGATCGAATAATAACATATTAACAACATAACAACACAGACAAGAACACATTCAAATATATCTAAGTACACACTCGCACGTTAATCTATTCAAACAAGCTCTCAATTTGCCGTTTAAAAATATATTTTATTTTTTTACAGTGAAATATAACATGTAGTTACAAGAAATAGTAATTTTATACAACACCTTCCGTACACATAATTTAAATAATCTTATGTATATTGGAAAAAAGAATGGTCCACCGCTCCTTGAGGGATTCCAAATTTTGAAGCAATTAGCAATAACAATCCAACAAAGTTGTTGGATTAGCGCATGCATCGGTCGGGTGTTTAGTCTTGGCTCATAGCATATTCTTCTGGATCCAGTCTACGAAATAGCTGACTCGGGTAAATACATCGGGCATGCCATTGGCGCATGGGCTGCCCCATGATACGATTCCTACTACCTCGTCGCCAATTGTTAGGGGACCACCGGAATCTCCCTAAAAAAAGAAGATGACGAATACAGATTCGTGGGAAATGTCAGCGTCGGCGATAATCATTGCTCATGGGATCCTCCCTCATCAACATTAACCATTGTACATTTTCTGGAAAACGGTGACTGCTTCTGCTACAATTACACATTTCAGTAAATCAAAGAAGAGACGATTAGAAATTTCAAAAATGTTTTTTTTTTCGTGATATCTCAAAAATGGAAAATTTTCGTTATTTCAGGACTTTCGACAAGTGAACTTTGGCCTCATAAAATTTAAAATATAAAATTTAAAATTTAAAGATAAACTATTGTTTTAGGGAAAGCAACTTCAGAAGATCTTGCCCGTAATAGCAAATACATAAAATAGACTAATTCGGAGACGTCAATTGGACACGCGGAAGAAGAATATAAGTTGAGTGTAATATATCTTAATAATTCTTGACTCACGTGGCAGGCTCCCTCTCCACTCCTGGTGAATGTACACAGTTGTGATGGATAAACATTGTTGCCATTAATCCATTTTTCCTGGCATTCTGTCACAGTTATGGTTACCAGGTCGATAGTCTGCAACTGTTCTGGAGCATTGCCTCCTAACTAAAAAGTCAACAAAAAATACACACATACAGACAGCAATCTCTCGAAAAGTTTTTGTGGCATTTTCATTTCATCATGAGATTTGGAACATCATAATATTCCAAATAGCCAAGGCTCAAACCAATTTTCATAAATTAAAACGAATTCTTTAATGTTTTTAACAGATGTCATATTTGTTCTAAAATCATAGTCATCGACATTGTAATCTTATCTGTGAAATCGAAAATTGATTATTTCCATTTTTGAGTTCGACAGATGGGTATCTGAGATAAGAACCCTTCGATAATCGTCGTTTTAATAAAATGCTTGATTTTAATTAGGTACTGAAAGAATTCAAGCAATCTTTAAAGAACACAATTTTGATCGTGCTGCAAGCACGCAATTTTCTACACGCAAACTTCGTGCTGCAAGCACGCAAACTTCTAAAACCACAATATCCTTTTCGTTTGACAAACCATTGTTTTTGCAAAGTGATGTTTTGATCTTGCTACAAACTAATAAGCAAGTACCTACCGAGAATAAAATAATATGGAATTAAAGCAACGACAGCTTCAAACAAAAAATTCCAACAGATTTGATCATAGATTCTAGATGATATCATATTGAACTGTTCAACTGTTGACCATCAGAACAAAAAGCTGCCTTTCAATTTGTGGGCAATTAAACAGCTCATGCAGCAAAGGTGGTTAAAGAAAGATTCTTTTCATTATTTTTCCATTTAGAAAATACGCCACCATGGTAGAGGGGTAAAGCTTTCCACGAGTTCAAGAGGTCACCATTTAGTCATTTAAAACAACATACGGAATATTTGCAGCACGTTTCGGAGTGAAAAATACTCTCAGAATTGCCCAGGTGTAAGAAAAATTAAGAATTGAAAAGTTGCTTGAAATGGCTTTAGCCGTATTCGGTGACCAGATCTGAATAGCCAGGAACCTCCCCACCTTCCTCCTCCCCATCTCCTTCCTCTCCCCACTACTTTTAGCCTCATAACACACTACAATTGAGGATGCCATAGTTTCACTGGCTTTACGCGGTTGGGAGCTTGCTTTTCACTATTGATGTATATTCTTTCCTTGTGAATATTATAAGAGAACTCACCTGTGTCGTTCCCCATCCGCACAATTTAACGGTAACATTTCCGGCAACATCCCGTGTTCCAAGAACCACAGGACGAATTACGTTAGACATCTGTATGGGTTCATTAGTAATCAAGAGAGCCACATCGTTGCTTAGGACCCAGTAATCGAATTCCGGATGGACGATGACTGTCTGGATGCTATAAGTTGTTCCTCCAGAGCTCAGTTGGCTAGTGCCAACAGTTATAGTTAATTCACTTGGATTTCCTCTGCAAAACAAAAACAAAAAACCGACTTGAAGTAATACTGCCCACGTTTAGCACCTCAACACTTGACTTGTATATTGTAAGGTTCCTACATGTTTTGGGTGGACTTACTGCAAGATTGCAATTCCATCCAAGTAAGTGAGAATTTAATTATCATGTAGCGTTTTCATGGTTTTTTCAATATAAACGGCACTCTCCATTAACTACGCTCTGGCAGCCAGACATAAACATTCTGATGCAAAGCAAAATTTCACGTACATTAGTTGATACACTAAACATTTTATCTAAAATTAATTTAAAGAAAATCAACAAGGAGGAAAAATTTTCTGTAAAAGTCTACCAAACATGACATTCCTTTCCACCGCGAACATGTCCCCTCACTAATGAATGTATTTTAAATTTAACACAATTGATAAACAACCATTTACCTTACAAACCTAAATTGGGAATTGTAGTAAGTCTAAATCACTTCTATTAGTAAGGCCCATAACATTACGTACTTTTATAACATTAGATCCCTATTGAGGAAAATAAGTCCCCTTGCGGCCTATGTCATCTTTGGAGATGCTGTGTAGAGGGTATTTTGAAGAAAGGAAGGAGATGAAGTTCTGGGAAGGAAAAAGGTATGAGAGGTGGATAGGAATCTGTTGGTCAATGTCTCCAGGAGTGACGGACGTATGAATCCAACCCTCCCACTACGGTGCAAGGCAATGGGTCGAGAGAGTCCAGCTGGAGAGGACTAGGTCTAGAGAGGTCTCCCTCAACCATTCCTTCAATTCATCGCCCCCACCGCAGTGGGGGCGGGGGGATGAAATGATACGTCCGTCACTTAATATCCATCGGTGAATTCACACGTCCGATACATTAACCCCCAGATTCCTACCCACCCCTTAATCCTTTCTCCAAACAGAATTCCAAAAGATGACAAAGGCCCTGAGAGATTTTTTTTTCAAGCAGATTTTACGCTTAAATTAACCAAAAAATTTGTAATACATGTGAAAAATTGAAAAATATTTTTTTGTTGTTAAAATTATTAGTGTAAGCGACCTGGAAGTGATAATATTGAATATTTACTATTAGATATTAGATTTTTTAAAAACAAATTTTATTTTTGATTTTCAGGCGTTCTAAAAATAATGTCAAAATAAAATATCTATAAAGGCCTTCGCTCACGGAGAAACTGAAATGAAACCAGTTGTCAACCCACCAGCACTGTTGCTTGTGTAGCAGTTGCTTTTCAGTTGCCTTGTTAACAGGTTGCCATGTAGTGCTCAAGAATTTCGAATTGCGTTGACAACTGGTTTCATTTCAGTTTCTCCGTGAGCGAAGGCCTTAAGGATTTTGACTTACCCGCCAACACAGTGAGCTGCTGTGAGGCAAGTTCTCTCGGAGATAATTATCGCGGAGCACTGGAATGTCCCACTCCATCTCAGTATAGCCTGGGCAGGCGATTCACCGTCAACAGCATCATGTCCTCCAACTATTCTCCACCATCCATCATCTGCTTTTGGAGCCCCTATTATTTTAAAAATAAACATTACTTACACAAGAAATTAACGTAACCGAGATTTTAAACCAAAAATCAGTATAAAAATATACTAATTTTGTAATGAAAAAATTGAATCATTTGCTAAATCTCCCCTTCTTTATCCATTTTAATTTTATCACATGTTCTAAAGAAAAACAAATGTTTTGGTTATACAGAGTCCATTATAATATTATTCCGATGTATTATAGAAAAAGTAACAGCCCAAAATCTTACATTAAGGATTAAAATAACAAAAAAAATTCATGATATCGTATTTCTGACTGTTCGCGATAAATTCAAAAACAACTGAACGGTTTTTATGCGGTTTTCAGGGGAGGGGGAAGGGGGAAGGGGGAGGGGGGATAATTAATAAGTGCAAGCGCTACAGTAATTTCCCTCTACCATGCGAGCGAAGCCGCGGGTAAATGCTAGTATAATATTATAAATGCGAAACTGTGTTTGTTTGTTAGTTTGTTACGCTTTCAGGCATAAACCAGTAAAACGATTTTTAAAAATTCTTTCTCCAATAGAAAGGGGGAAGGGGGAGAGGAGTGGGGAGTGAGAAAGCGAAAGAGGCGGAGTGGGAACGCGAGAGGGGAAGGGGAAGTGGAAGGGGAACGGGACGAATGAGAAAGGACACGCAGGGAGAAACAATTTATTTATTACATGACAGCAACGCATGCCAGGTACCAGCTAGTAAATAATAATTTATGATGGTTATGGAATATTTAATAAGAGTAGGTCGGAGGAAGGTAACCAATACGCTGAAGTGACCAAGTATCACCGGCATGTAGTACTAGGGAGTCTTTGGCTTTCCACGCAGCGCAAGATCGCAAGGAGTAGAGAGCCAAAGGATCCACCATGGACATTTGATAAGGACACGATCCTCAACAAAGAGGAACCGACTTGAGAAGAAGGATATTGATTCATACCATTGCAAAGAGCCAGGAAAACCACAAAAATACCAAAGCTTGTTTTGAACATTTTGAACACTTGTTTAATTGTATCACTTGCGGAAGTTGAAACTGCTTTATGATTTGAACTATGCAAACAGCAATATTTATAATAATTTTTGTAATCTCTGTATTGATTAGTCCACAAAGGATACAATGACATGATAGCCGAATTTTTTTTCGCCCGATTAAAAATTTCATTGACCTGATGTCGTATTTCGTTTAAATTGTTTACAGGTGGTTAACACGCGTTTAACAGAGGTCAGATTTGAAGACAAATTCGTGGTTCTTTTCTTGTTTTGCTATCGTTTCTGATAATCTTTTTGATTCCGATTGCTTCTTACTGATAACGTTATTGTGAATGGCAATGACCTGCTGTTTTTCAATTGCCAAAATTTTGCAAAAGGTCGGAGACAAATCTACCTACAGATTACGTCCGTCACACTGACCCCCAGATTATTCCAATCCCTGAAACCTTTTTCTTTCCCAGAACTTCTGTTCATTTAAAGACCCTCCACAAAACATCCCCCAAGATGACAAAGGTCTTGAGAGAAATTATTTTCTTCAGGGCATCCTGTGTAGAGCTAATGAAAAAAATAATAGCAACATTTTCAAACGACGTAAAAAGTGAATTGACAGTTTTTTTTGCAAATTCCCCAAGAAAAAAGAAAGTGTATTTTAAATTCAGTATTCTGTAAAAAAATTCGACCTTTGAGTAAAAGCTGTTTTTTTTTCAACTTTTTGCATGTTTGAAATTTAAATATTCTTAATTAATAATAAATTTAAGCTTATTAATTTTGTCAAATAATCTATATATAAAAATACAAAAGTCAGTCGTATTAAGCACATGTAGATTACGAAAGATTTTTTAAATATTTAAATTGAGGGATCAGTAGGATTTATCGGTCCAGTTAGGAGTTCTATCGAGCCAAACTCTCTGATATGAAAATATCTGGAGTCGGTGAATTATTTTTCCATTTGGTCTCTAGTAGGTTGACACGTTGTTCTTGTATTGTTTTGTATTTATTATACTTATACAGTGCAATTGCATAGCGTGGATTGACTAGATGATCATTTGTGGAAAAGTGTGTGGAAGGGTTAAGTTTTTCCTGTGGGGAAGATTTAACCCGGACATAAAGTCAAGAGAACAACTATTTAAAAAAAACTAAAGGGTAACTTTATTTAGTTTCTTAATTGATATTTGTTAAATCGTGATACCCTGAAAAATAAAAAGTTAGCATCTTGGAAATATTCCAGCGTTTCAAGGTTATACAACAAAGAATCCTCCCTCTTATGTTGCATAAGCAATGTGTACAAATTTTCAAGGCTTTTAAATGTCAGTTTAGTCAATTTTTGTATATTAGTAGAATTTTACATACAAGGTTGTTTATCAATCAAAATTTAAAACAAGTTTATTAGTTTATTAATCAACATGAATACTGGTATATACAAAACATTCAATAACCCACACACATTAACATAATAATGCACATTGCTCTCTTCCCGTTATTAGCGTAAATACATTTTATGCTATTGACCTATAATCACATTTTTGGCAAACTGATAATCTAAGGTTAGCTTTTTCAACAAAATCCGTTATCGGGCATTGGCAAAACGGCAAAAATTTAAGTCATTAGATTAATAAGTGCATTTTGTTGCACATTAAGCAAATCAATCACAGCAGGCAATCGGATAAGAACGATCAATTCTTGCTTCAATCAATGCTTTTATGCATTTACTGAAATTTGAACCAAAAGTGAAATACAAAAATGTTTAAAATCAACTTCTTGTGTTTTGCAGCCATCTTGGTGATTTGCATAGGTAATTGATCAAACTTAAGCTATTTATTATACTAAGAATGAGTGTCAGTTGTTTTTTGTTAAACAAGTCTAATTCCAGACCAGTGCTTAAATCTCAATTTCTGAAATTTCTCTAACTGAAGGAACATTGGCTGCTACCCGTGGCTCTTTCCTATTGGCTTTTTCTTCGGTGTGCTCGGAACGAAGTATCTATGGGTCAGAAGGGATATAGATATAGAACCACATTTCTTCAGTCTGATTCATTGATGGTTCGAAAACTCAACTATCATGGAAAGCATTATCTCCGACACGGACAGCAATACTGTTTTATTTTCTGGCTTGCAGGTCAAATGGTGGGGAGAGCTATCTCGTTGTTTAATATCACTTCAGATTTTGATATATTTAACATTAAAGTAGCAGAATTTAGATGGCAAACTTCGTTGCCTTTATTTTTTCACCCCTTTGCTGATGGGCATATTCTGAATTTTGTACGGCTGTTAAACGGCCATTTGCGATACATTAATGGTTGTTTATAATTTGAAATTAAAACACTTTTGTACTTTTTTCCACTAATTTATTTACACCAGGACCGGTTTCATCCTACTACGGACATTTTCAGACTGGTAGTTGAAATTCTTATGCTATGGCATTTATACAAACTTAAGCAGGGGTACACAACATTGTCGCTATATAATGAATGTTTCTATTTTGTTAATTTAAGGTATTATAAGTAATTTGTTAATTTAAGGTACATCTAGGTAATTATAAAGTTAATTATTAAAATTATGAATGATTTTACATAGTAAATGGATATTTTTAATTCACATGAATAAATACGAATTTATACAATTGAAAAGGTTTGCAATTTCTGATATTTTATTCTGGTAATGTTGGGATATTCCCTTCTTGTTGCTTAGGGATTATTGACAAATATTGATGGTACTATGGTCATTATTATTATTGGGTTCTCCGTATAATCGGGTTATTACATTTTTAAATTACATACTTAATTACACTGCTGCTCTCTGAAGTAAAATTATTCTAAGGAATTATAATGGGTATATTAATGGTGATTGGGCATTATGTTCTAATTGTTTATTCATAACATATTTGCGATCAATTTTCTTTGTTAGGCGATTAATTTCTAGGGACTCTAATCTGTCTAATTTTGGTCCTTTGTTGCAAACATGAAGGATTTTGACATCTCTATCTTTGTCAAAAGTATGTTGGTTTTGAAGGATTTTGAATCCCTATCTTTGTCAAAAGTATGTTGGTTTCCTTCCTTTCCTTCGTGTTTGCAACAAAGGACCAAAATTAGACAGATTAGAGTCCCTAGAAAATTAATCGCCTAACAAAGAAAATTGATCGCAAATATGTTATGAATAAACAATTAGAACATAATGCCCAATCACCATTAATATACCCATTATAATTCCTTAGAATAATTTTACTTCAGAGAGCAGCAGTGTAATTAAGTATGTAATTTAAAAATGTAATAACCCGATTATACGGAGAACCCAATAATAATAATGACCATAGTACCATCAATTTAGTGGGATGTGCATATTTACCTCCAAATTCTGACGTCCAAATCTACAGCAATCACTGTGACGAGGTTGAATCAATCTGTGCTAAAAACCCTAACACTAAATTACTTCTAGTTGGTGACTACAACCTGCCTCAATACGATTGGTGTAATATGAATTCTGACAATTATTGTTCTAATGTTAATATTCGTGTAATTAGAGATATGGCTCTCTTCTTAGGACTAACTCAGTGTAATAGTATTCATAATATTGGTGGTCGTACATTGGATTTGGCATTGTCAAATGTGTCTGATATCTGTGTTGCGAGAAGTACCGAAATACTATTACCTGTTGATGTTTACCATCCACCACTAGAAATATGCATGTCTAACCTCAAACCAATTCCTATTGAAAAAAGGGTAGTAAAAACTAGAAATTTCAAAAAAGCAGACTATGTACAAATTTCCAACTATCTCAAACAGATTGACTGGTCATTCTTGGATAGCGAGGCTGATATCAATGCACACCTTAACTTTTTTTACTCCATTATTAATTCTGCAATTGAAAAATTTGTACCTTTTACGGCTTACAGGGAAACTCAATACCCAAATTGGTTCTCAAAAGACCTGATAGACTTAATATACCTCAAAAAAATATCTCATAAGAAATTCAAACAAAGTCGCCTGGCTATCGATTATTCCGTGTTTCAAAAATTGAGGGGAGACTGCAATAAGCTCTCTGCAGAATGTTACAAAACTTACATACGTGATGTTGAAGGCTCTATCATGAACGACTCAAATTTCTTTTGGAAATATGTTAAATCCCAAAAAGAAAACGGTACTTGTATACCTAGTATTATGTCATTCGATTCTAAACTATCCCAAAATCTTCAGGAAACTGTTAATCTGTTCGCCGATTTTTTTAGCGGTGTATATGTTAATGCAAATGTAGATAGCAATATCTCTTGCTCTAATTTAGTTGAGACTCTTGATATATCTGATTGTACTCTAACCATAGATGATATTATATCCAAGCTGAAGAGTCTCGATTCCCGCAAATCCGCAGGACCTGACAAAGTTCCACCCAGATTCTTAGTTAATTGTATGCATACATTATCGTATCCCATACATAAGTTATTTACAAAGTCACTCTCATCAGGTGTGTTCCCTGACCTTTGGAAGTTTAGTCTTTTGACACCCATTTTTAAAAAAGGAAATAAGAGCGACGTAACAAACTATAGGCCAATATGCACCATGTCTACATTACCCAAACTCTTTGAAAGCCTGGTACTAGACAAATTGACATCCCAAATCAATCGCACCATCTCACCGCTTCAACATGGATTTATCAAAGGAAGATCAACCCTGTCCAATTTAATATTATACACGAATGACATTGTTAATGCCCTGAATTCATCACATCAAACTGATTCCATATATACTGATTTCAGTAAGGCATTTGATAAGGTTAACCACAGACTCTTATTACGAAAACTGAAGTTGTTGGGAATGAGAGGGAGTATTTTGGAATGGTTTAAGAGTTATCTGTTGGGAAGGTACTTAGCGGTCAAAGTTGATTCGTTTACTTCTTATACATTTGCAGCCTCGAGTGGGGTACCACAGGGATCTCATTTGGGCCCGATATTATTTTGTTTATTCATAAATGATATAGTTAATATTTTTAGTAATGTTAAAGTCCTATTATTTGCTGATGATCTGAAGATTTACAGAACAATTAGAAACGATGACGATCGCGCCATTCTGCAGTTAAACCTGAACAAACTATGCGCGTGGTGTTCTGTCAATGATTTACAACTAAATATTGGTAAATGCCAGATTATTAGTTTTTACAAAGGTAAAAATCCTTTTAACTTTTCCTATGATATGAATGGTGTAAATCTTCTTCGTGTATCGCAGATTCGTGATCTTGGTGTTATATTCCATGAGAGTCTACAGTTCAATGTACACATCGATGAAATAACAAGCGATGCAATGAGAATACTAGGTTTTATCTTGAGAATGGGGGCAAATTTTAAAAGTATGTTAACATTAAAACATCTGTATTGCTCACTAGTACGAAGCAGATTAGAATACAATTCCTCTGTTTGGTCACCATACTACAATGTTCATTCTCAATCATTGGAAAAGGTACAAAACAAATTTCTTCGGTACATCAATTTTAAAATGAAAATTCCAATCGAATTTATAAATTATAATTACTTACGCGCTGAAACCAGACTTCTTAAATTATCAGATAGAAGAGTGTTAATTGATTTATTATTTTTATACAAAACTATAAAATCTTTAATTGACAGCCCTAATTTGTTGGAACTAATTTGCATTAGCATACCCGCTAGACAAACTCGTAGTAAAGATATTTTTAAATGCAACAATAAACACAACACTAATTACTCTATATACTCACCAATTCCAAGAATCCATAACCTTGCGAATAAATACTGCGAATCTATAGATATATTTAGTGTTGACAGTTTTGAATGTTTCAAAAATCAATTAATCTCGATTCTATCTGCTAATAATTAACTTTTATTATTTTTTTGTTTTTCTCATAATATATTTTCTCATCTAAACCTCACCAGTAAAATGTATACTTACTTTATAATATTTTTGCGGTTCTATTTACACTTTGTTCTATGCCAGGTCTTATTATTAATAATATGTACAAATATTTAAAGCTGAATTGTTTTGGTTTTTTGTAAGTACAACTTGTACTATTTCATTTCTTTTCTTTTTTATGTTGTAATATTCTTTACATAACGAGCCGATTGCATTCATATTTATTCTGTTTTATTGATTATGTAATACATGTAATTAATATTGTTAATTATATATTTGCTTCTTT
This sequence comes from Glyphotaelius pellucidus, assembly GCA_936435175.1. Classification (NCBI taxonomy): domain Eukaryota; kingdom Metazoa; phylum Arthropoda; class Insecta; order Trichoptera; family Limnephilidae; genus Glyphotaelius; species Glyphotaelius pellucidus. The sequence goes on along the minus strand of OW386555.1, from coordinate 19,242,776 downwards.
TCTTGTAAAAGCCCACTAGGGCGTTAATAAATATAAAATAAAAATAAAATAAATATTTGTCAATAATCCCTAAGCAACAAGAAGGGAATATCCCAACATTACCAGAATAAAATATCAGAAATTGCAAACCTTTTCAATTGTATAAATTCGTATATATTCATGTGAATTAAAAATATCCATTTACTATGTAAAATCATTCATAATTTTACTAATTAACTTTATAATTACCTAGATGTACCTTAAATTAACAAATTACTTATAATACCTTAAATTAACAAAATAGAAACATTCATTATATAGAGACAATGTTGTGTACCCCTGCTTAAGTTTGTATAAATGCCATAGCATAAGAATTTCAACTACCAGTCTGAAAATGTCCGTAGTAGGATGAAACCGGTCCTGGTGTAAATAAATTAGTGGAAAAAAGTACAAAAGTGTTTTAATTTCAAATTATAATACAATGGAATTCCACCACGAATTAACAGTGCAAAAACTAGAATGGTTGTTTGTTAGTTGTGTAAAGTTAAAAGCACGTTTATCAGTATTTTTTTACTTATTTATCTTTTAAAAACGAATTGAATTTCTACTTTTGTGATGTTCTCAACATGAATAAAGTAAATGACCATTGAATTGAAAAACCTTTTTTTTTTAAATCCAGGATCACCAGTGAATGACGATGGTAGCTCGAAGATTGTTGGAGGAACAGAGGCGGCCCCTGGAGCAGCTCCATATCAAATCATCCTCAAGGTCTGGGATTCCTTCACGTGTTCAGGTTCTATCATCTCGAAGAGGACCATACTTACTGCAGCTCACTGCGTTGTTAGGTATTCTGTGTTAGTATCATACTTTATTACAAGAAGACTTTCTCCTTTTGGTGTGTTGGTCATTTTTCTAATTAAGTCATATTTTGGTGTCCACTTTTGGACATCTCAAATGCTTGCAGATTTGCGTGTTCGGTTCTCATTGCTACTAACTCTTTCACGATAAATTAGATTCAATTTAAAAATTTTAAACGTAATAAATATTTAACTTTTATTTGTCATTTCTCTCTTTTGTTGGTTAAATCGATCTTATTATTTTACAGAGATTATCCTATGTCTGTTACTATTATCGTTGGGACCAATGATATAAGTGTAGGAGGAGTGAGCTATGAAGCAGAATTCATTTATGTTCGAGATGATTTTGACAATCAGCTGCTTTCCAATGATGTTGCGGTCATCATCCTAAAGAAAGACATAGAGTTTTCTGATACAGTTAATTCAATTGCTCTTACAACAGAAAATGTCTCAGGGGATATTCCAGCTACCCTCACCGGATGGGGAACCACACAAGTGAGAACAAACTTACCCTCTTAATAATAATATTAAATGTAGTTCCAATTGTTATTAGATTCTCTTTGTAAAGAAGAATAAAATAAGAAATATGGTTGATCAAACTTTGGTGTAACACCTCTTTGTCTTATTGCCATGGTAGAAATAAGGCTCCGAAATCAGGGGGCGTAAAGAGGAACTTGGACAAATCACGAAAACCCAACAAAAATTCTAGTGGACCTAATTTAATGGAGTTTTTTTGCAGTAGCTCCACACAGGAGGTGATGTCATGTCACATGATCACATGATCACATTTCATCTTTGGGGATGTGTATTTTGGTGTGTGAAGGGGCTTTTTAGGAAAAAGTGTGGATAGGAATTTGGGTCAATGTCTCCAGGAGTGACAGACGTATGAACCCACCCCTCCCGCTGCGATTCAAGGCTATGGTTGATAGAGTCCGGCTGGAGAGTCAAAAGACCTCCTTCAACCATTCTCTCACTATCCGGCCCGCCACGCGGTCGGTGAGCTATCGTATCTGCCTTCAAGACCTAGAAAAATGAAGTCCCGTGCACTCGGAAACCCCTACTAAGGATGTCTGTTATCCAGTAAATGGCAGAGGTATTGGTTATCCAACAAATGCTTCCCGGGGCAAACCCATACACGCCTCCCAAATTATCAAATTGGTTTATGGTTAAAAAAAACCCTCCACACAGCACCCCCAAAGATGGAGCTCATGTAAAAAAAATCTCCTACCAAGGATTAATATTAAAGTTTCTTTAATGAAAAACAAATACCTTTGTATAACACCACTATTTTATTAACTATATCAACATGTTTCGAAAACTATGTTTTCTTCGTCAGGATAATAAGTCAATAATAAATAACAAAAGACAAACAAGTATAGACTAATTAGAACATAGACAAAATATTAGAAAGGAGAGGTGATTAATTACCTAAAATATATCATAAAAAATAATTATATAAAATAAAATATAAAAATTATTTTAGAATGGGTAAAAAATTACATTAACATAATAAAAAATCTTTTAAAAGGAAAACAAGAAGTCTAAATAACAAAATAAATTATTATAAATATAAGTATTAATACGAAAATAAATTTAAAAGATGGCTATTTTTAAAAAACGTTTGGTTATTTATAATATTTAATTTACTATTAACACTTTTTCTAATTTCTAAAATTTCTAAATTATCTAATTGTATACCCGTTGTGTAAGTGTGTAAAATTTTTAAACCTTTATTAATATCAAAAGAATGACCTGTTTCCAAAATGTGGTTTGCAAATTCTGAATAATTATTATTATTTAAACATCTTAGATGTTCTTTAACTCTAATGTTAAAATTTCTAGAAGTCTTCCCAATATAAAAAAAGTTACAATCATTACAAATTAATTTATAAACCCCAGATTTGTTCAAAAACACACCTTTGTCCTTGTTATTTAATATATAATTTTTTAATTTGTTATTGGCGTAAAAAGCTGGTTGGATATTATCTGGCATGTTTTTAATTATCAAATTTGAAGTGTTATTATTTAAAAATACAATTTTTCTCCAATTATTATTCTTGTCAACTACGTGTGGATAAACAAAAGATCTAAAAAACTTTTTCTTATATTTTTTGTTTAACATATTATCTATTAATTGTGTAGAATAACCGTTATTTATTGCAATTTGTTTAATTGTATTTAATTCTGTTTTAAAATTTCTTAAAGATAGGGGAACATTAATTAGTCTACTTAGTAAGGTATGAAACGCTGCTAATTTTTGTGAAAATGGATGATTAGAAGTTTCATGTATAATGATATCTGTATATGTGTCTTTACGAAAAATGTTAAATTCAAATTTATTTTTGACAATAGAAATACTTAAATCCAAAAAATTTAAACTGCAATTTTTTCCAATTTCTAGGGTAAATTTAATTTTTTTGTGGAGTTTATTAATGAAATTTAAGAAAATATTTAATTGCCTATTAGTTCCAGTCCATATACAAAAAAACGTCATCTACATATCTTTTCCAAAAATAAACATATTTTAATAATAAAGCACGACTATTAAAATTTTTTATATATAGGTATACAAAGGTATAGGTTATACAAAGGTATTTGTTTTTCATTAAATTAATGATGACACCCCAAAGTAAATATGCCTATTTTGAAGAAATAATTAAAGTTTCTTTTCAATCCTGTTGATAAACTGTAAATTGTAATCGATTTCACGTGATAATATTTTTGAAGAACAATCAAAAGACATCAAAACAATTCTAGATATTCACAAGTTTAAAATTATTAAATTTCATTCACCGTAATACTTTATTATCATTTTAGTTGGGAGGTGATCCCGCCGAAAAGCTGCAGATAATCGAGCTTATGACCATTTCCGTGCAGGATTGTCAGAACAGGTGGATTGGAAGCCAGGTCTTGGCCTCACAAATCTGTACCCTTACTAGAAGGGGAGAGGGAGCCTGCCATGTAAGTTTTCTTCCATTATAATAATCCCCGTTTGAAAAGTTTTGAGTTTGGTTTTTCATTTACGACAAGATTTGTTTTATATGTTATTTCAATTCCTTCTTGTATTACCAAAGAGAGAAGGTGGTTTGTATCTTTGGTTTGTTTCGTTTGCTCTTGTGGTCTCTTTCCAGTCATTTTTGGGGTGCCGCGCAGTGTGAAGGTATTTTTTAAATGTAAAGTTGTAGGATTAAAATCAGCAGAAAAACATTTAAAACCTGATTTTCTGACCATGAAGATCGGGATATTCCATTAACTTAAGTTGAATCCCTTTACAATGGGATACAAAGGATGATTTTGAAACATCTTTCAGTAAATACTTGAAGGGTCCACTCACTGCAAGAACGTTGTATGTCACTTTTTATGAATGCCATTCGATAGCTTAATTCGCAGAGTACTTACTTCTGAAATATTCAATATCGTTTACATTGTCGAGAAAAAGAAAAATTCTGTTTGTTACTCTGGGTGTTATAACGTTGTGTCAAAAAGAAAGAGTGACAATCATTTTGCAAAGAAAACCTTGTAGCTGCATGACAATATATTTTATTTGGTGCATAACGTAACATTTATCTTTTTTTATTGATCATTATGAAATGTATACTTGTACTCTACACCATTTTTTCTTAGTACAGTTATAAAAATTGAAGTGCAGATATTCCAAAATTGCTTTCCATGGGCATTCAATTATCTTGCGGTGGACCCTTCACATAGATATTGAAATAAAGCAAAAGCAATCAACAAAAAGTAAAGAGCTAAGCGTTAGATATCCATAAAATACTCTCAATTGTCGCTTGCATAGTTTCCTAAGATATTTTGGACAGGTTGCTCACCAAACTGAGAACAAAAATCTGAAGAAACTTATGGTCACTAGCAAAGTGGAAGGCACTAGAAGCATAAAAAGATCACCGATGCATTGGAGTTAAGAATCAGGGACGTCGAACGTGGAGGAGCCTTGTACACCATGGAAATTGGAATGGAGATCACGATCTTCAGCAATGAAACACTATTAAAAAAGAATCAAAATGGAAATTTGACGGAAAAGCGATTATTGAATGTATGGGTTTGTTAGAAAGTCTAACTTGTTTTATTGTTGCAGGGAGATTCCGGTGGCCCTCTTGTGGTTGACAATAAGCTAGCAGGAATCGTGTCCTGGGGGAACCCTTGCGCAACTGGCTTTCCTGATGTATACAGCCGCGTCAGCTCATATATAGACTGGATCCAAGCTCATGCTGTGTAAAATTTAAATGTTTGTAAATGATATTTTATAATTAAATAAAGGATTTTTTATACGAATTGCATTCATTTTCAGAGTTTGTAACGAATATTGAATGGCGAGGTGTGGTCTGTCACAACGGAGCAGTACCGGATCTTCGACTTTTTCAAATAGGGGCAAAATGGGATGTGGGTATGTACTTGGATCAGTATTCGAGATTATATTTGCCACATCGGAGGGGGCTTGAGTAATGGAATGTGGGTAAGTTCCAAGTATCACCCATATCCCATTATTTATTACCTTTGCATTTATTATTAAATCAGAGTCGTTAGACCATTTCAAAAGTTCAATGTAATCTTTTTGTAAAAGTTCAACACATAATTGTAAATCACTGCGAGAAATCACCAATGCAGTATCGTCCGCGTACACGAAGTGTGAAATTGATATCATATATGGCCTTAAAACGTTATAAACATGAAACAGTAGTCAAAAGTGGTGTTGAGTAGACAAAGAAGAGAGTATAGCACCCTTTGGTTAAGGGAAAGTAGAAATAGAATTAGAAAAAGTTATTTTATTATGTACCTTGAATATTGATTCCGTCAAAGGGGAAAAAAGCTGTTTCAAATAAAATTTGGACCTTATTTTTCAAAATACTTCACCTTTACAAAGTATTGGTACCTACTGCTGCAGTCCACGAGAATAATCAACAAAAAAACAAATGACTTTGAAATTTAGACGGACAATAATATGTTTGGTGTGGTATCTTATCTCGCCCCTTAAGATTTATCTTAACGTGCAATTAAGCTGTAATCGATTTCTAGGCATTATTATGATTAATTTCATCAGGTCAATGCCACAAACGTGCAGCGTTATCTTTGAAACAAATCAAAATGTGTAAGTTATACTTATATAAAATTATTTTAGTAACGTTAAAGGCTTTTACAGCAACAAATTACAATTTTATACAAACATTTTATAATTTAAAAAGTAATTGGTAAAAAGTACATTTGAACATATGAGTAACAAAGAAACGTACAAGGAAGTGGAAATAAGTCGATAGTAATATTGTACTAATATTACAAAATGTTGAATAATACATTAACAATAAATGATAACTTATTCTTAAGTGAATAAAGATAATAGATATTAACATATTTAGTGTTTTAAAATACAAAATTTTATTGAATCAATTAAGAAAGTAATTTTAAAAAGTGATAAAAAGCCGGTTTACAAACAAAAACTCGAAACATACTTTTTAGAATAGGCCACCTTCAATGTACAAAATGTGCATTTACATGTGCAAAGGTTTAAAGACATGTTCAAAGTATTAAAAAAAAACGTTTTTAGAAGATAAGTGAAGAAAAAATCTTTCAACACAAATAATATACCCTTTCTGTTAAGCCACGGAACTTTGTAAATTTAATAAACAAATGTTTGTGAATAAAAAAAAAATCTTTTTGATGAATGAATTTGCGAATTTTGAAGAAATAAAAAAAAAATTCATTTGAAAATATCGAAAAAATTCACATATCGAATATTAACCAGAATCAATCCATACATAAGATCGAGAATTCGTTATGGACCCTGCTTCACTTATTTGTTAGACCCTGCTACTAAACTCCAAGGTTTTTCTTTCTCAAGAAGTGGAACTGACTAAATCTCGACCGGTGCAGGCACAGTCACTGTCTATATAATATGATGCACAAATGCTGTCTGAAGGATTTTAAATTGTTTGAATGTGGACATTCTCAGACCACATATCACAGCTCACTCCAGCTTGCTGCAAAATCCTGCTGGTTTACCATGAGAACATTAAACAGTTTATTGATTGAGATGCAATGGTAGCCGTGTTAGATGTCATAACAAGAAACAAGATGGAGTATATTAGTGGTGTATGGACTCCACTTCAAACCAAACACATTAATATGCGGTAATAAATAAAAAGAAAACCTCAGGTTATAAGCGAATGCAGGGAACTTATCCGAGGTTGGTGCATAGACGGACTTACTTGAGACGACGATAAGACTCAGTATAGAAATCAAACTCGCGAAGCTAAGTTTTAATATAGGGCAAAGCCTTATTGGTAGGCCATTCTTCTTGGAATGATTTGGCTCTCAAGTGCCTGAAAACTTCAGCTGGGTCGTCACAATCTTCTAGTAGAGTTCAATCATTGGCGTCCTCTTGTTAGAGGAATGGTGATATTCTAAAACTCATTAAATAAACTTAAATCTTCCCAAATGATAACAACTTTAAAATATGAAATTTTGTATCGTAAATGGATGATGATTCTATTGTACAAGCACATTTTTTAATATTCTATCAACAGAACACTTTTTAGAAGATTTCACGTCATCAAAAGATTTTTTAATAATTATTTTCATTTATTTATTACATGCCTTGATGGGCTTTTACATTATATTTTACAATTAATTGTAAATACTTTCAAATAAAAGCAATTAAGAAAACATTATGATGATTATTACATTATGATTCTATTGCACAAGCATATTTTTAATATTCTATCAACAGAACACTTTGTAGAAGAATTTTACGTCATCAAAATATTTTTTAAAATAATTATTTTCATTGATTTATTATATGCCTTGATGGGCTTTTACATTACATTTTACAATTAATCGTAAATACTTTAAAATAAAAGCAATAAAGAAAACATTATACATAATTAAATACATTAAACAACAAAAACAAAAAGTAAAACACAAAAGTGGTAAAAATGTGAACAGAAACTAAGAATAAAAAATAAAGCCTGAGATCACCCCAACATGTATCATCCGCACATGGATAGACAGAAGACAGAAATAGAAGATATTATTCCCGTACGTCTTGTAATCGCAAAAAATAATGTAATCCAGATTTATTGCGATTCAAAGAGTGGACTGTATTAAAATTTATTTTATGGAGTTAGATGCTGACACAAAAATACGGGATAGTAAATGTGGAATTGGATAGGATCCGACTCACCCAACGTTGTTCGGCTGTGATGATAAATCCTTCGTCTTGGTCGATCTCACGGTCCTGAGGGACACTACTAGCGGTTATCACTGCACAAGCTCTTGATAAAACAAGAGGATTTCCTATGATGGTCAATATAATTAGGAAATGAGGGAGCAAGGTCACAGCACGGCAATTAACAATAGAATGACATAAATAATTAATGTCATTTTGTTCACTAGTCGGGGTATTGTCGCAGCTCGGTAAATGTGTATGTGGGTTGTTAGGATAGGTAGGAATGTAAAGGTACACAGGGAAAGGTTTTTATATATCTGCGTCAACGGGTCTCTTTGGGTTTAAAATGGAATAAACAACAATTAAATTGTTTAGTTTTAAGATGAACTATAATCTTCCAGATCAGAATATTTATTTCCGAGTCTGTGAAGTTTCGGAATTTGAGAATTTTGTAATATTGTGTCGAAATTAGTAAAGTAAAAGGTTAATAAATGTTGGAAAGATCTTTTGAGAGTACGGATTTCGATTAATTGAAGCAATTCAGTGCAGTCGGTTTTCTAATGCAATATTTACGTTAAAATATTAAACCTGTGCTTATTTCTCTCTATGAAAGTTCCAATAGACATTTTATCCATGTGGTAATTATAATCAATGCTTTACATAGGATAAAATATTTTTATTTTTACTTATTTTTTTATTGAATTATAACATTGCTACAGTAATAAACATAATACTAAGACAAAAACAAAATAGTGAAATACACATTTTAAGAATTTCTACGTCAACTAAGAGAGCAAGCTCTTGAGCTTGGTGTTGGAGTTAATTCATAATTATATAATAGAGTATAACATAATCTAAAGTACTAGAACTACTACTTAAAATTAACTTAATTTAAAATCTTATAAATAAGTCGCCTAACAGTGGATTTAGCCAGTTTGAAAATGGTCTTGAAAACCGAAACAGTTGTAACTAAAATACATACTAAAATACTTGCAGAACTTGATAATAAAACTATTAAATTTAATTTTAATTAAATATAAAAAAAAATAAATGGAGTTCTACGAATTAAACAAAAAAAACAATTAATAAAATAATTTTTAACTAAATTTGTTATTTTTTTAATTCTTCGGGAAGACTATTAAAATATTTTATGCCTTTGTAAATATAATTATTATGAATTTGTTGTGTTGAAAATAAAGGAATTTGGATGTAATATGTTTATGCCTTAATGATAAGTTAAATTTAAGTTTTTTGATTACATTTTCTTTGAATATTTGTAATATTGAATTTTTTTAGAGAGGTCTTCAATATTTGGTACTTTTATATAAATAGATAAATATAGATTAGGACAATTTCAAACTTTTCTTCTACTTAATTTATTTTTGAACGTAACCGGTTTCTGCCTATTAAGGCCATCTTCAGACCGGGACACCAGTGATTTGTCTTAAATTCATTTTCAATTAAAATGTGCCACAAATTAAATTTGGTGTGTTTGAAGAAGAAATTTTATTCATTTTATGAACGAATATTTAAAAAAAAAGGATTATTTATTCCCTCTGGTTCATCTGTGCTCAAACAAGTGTCTACCGTCGACATGTTGGATAACTTCAGCTTACCGCTGTATCCACCAACTGTCCCCCACCATGTGAAGAAGACAGATTGTGGTTGAAGTATACGTAATATATAAATAAAAAACATTAACGTAAAATGTTGAAAAATCCTACACTTCTTTTCTAAACTACACATATATTAATTATCTCACCTCAAAAATCTAAAAGTTCACTAACCAAATTTTCGCGATAAATGAGTAATTTGGATTTTTAATCGGTTGTTGCACATAGTACCCAAAATGCGTGCTATCTAACAAATTATTAAGGATGCATTTAATTCGCTTTGTACTCTAATCAGATCCGAGATTAAACGAAGTATAAATATGCATTTTTCAGATTCAGAATCATAATACAGTTTCAACTTTAGAAGTGATACAATCATTCAATTTGTACAAAATGTTCAAAGTTACAAGTGTTTTTGTGATTTTGGCGGTGGCCGCCCTCTCCAATGGTAGATATTAAATCTTTTATTCAAAAAATTATAACCCTCTTTAATTAATTTTCAATGAAAATAAATTAAAACTACCGATATATAAACCACAAAACTTTTGATTCATTATTGAAATAGTAGCTAATCCGTTAAATTGACTTTTTTTAAAACGACAAAGTTAAAAAAAAAATTGTGTTTGTTTTGAAAACATTCATGCTGTGAGCTGGGAAATCCGGTGTCATGAAATTTGCAAGGCTATTTTTATAGTTTCAACTTTTTAGGCAAATATTTTCAGCTCATGTGAACACGTGTGTTTCAATCCAACCATGTATTTTAATGACTAATCATCAAACAACAATTAAACCTAATATAATCATCATCATCATCACTTTTGGCTCTACAACCCCTGGTGGTCTTGGCCTCCTTAAGAGTCTTCCTCCACTCATCTCGGTTTCGTTCCAGCCTCTTCAGTTCCAGGGTAGATAGGTCTTTGAGAACGTTGTCGCTCCATCTTAATCTTGGCCTTCCCAGGCTCCTTCGCCCTATCGGTCTTAAATTCAGCAGGGACTTTGGTTTTGTGAAGATGCTAGATCATTCTTTCCGCACGACCCAACCACCGAAGTCTTCCCAGTTTTATACATTTTGTGAAGTTGCTATTATCATGCTCTGTTTAAGAAAGTTGACACATTGATGTGCGGTTTATTGTACAAAAGTTATAAAACAGACGACAAGCATATTTTAAATGTTAAGAGTGTAAGTGTTTATGGTTGTAGTCGAAAAATTCAAGTTCATCCAAAATAAATGAAGAAATGCCACAGCAAGATTAGAATATCTTACATAAAGTACGCGTTTTGCAAGGCAAATCCAATCCAATCCAATTTTAAAATGTACTAAATTAATTTACAGGAGCTCCACCGAGTCCAGTCGACGATAGTAGTTTGTGGGTCATAGGAGGATCTGATGCAGACCAAAAGAATGCCATTTTTCAGGGCAAGCTCAGAATCTGGAACTCCTTCCAGTGTGGCGGGTCCATCATTTCCAGGAACACTGTTGTCACAGCTGCCCATTGCGTCGATGGGTATGTTGCAATGATATTATCAATCTTGATTGATTAGAATCCCCCATCAATTCTATCAATTTAAATTACTATTTTACACACAAACATACATTTTTAAGTTTATTAAAAAATGAACGTACTATGAGTGTTAAATAAATGTACTTATGACGTTTGTTATACCCACTAATCAATACGCCTAAGGACATTGTGTACATTTAACGTAATGTTGCATTTACCCATAATCTACTATGACAAAAAAGATGGAAGTTGCCTGGGAAAAGGGAAGTGTAATATAAAGCTTGTAAGAAATTGATAAGCCGAAAAGAGCTCGTAAAAAAGAACGAGCAAATTTTTAACATTTCTTGTTGGGTATTTTACAGAATGAGCGCGTCTTCAGCAACATTTGTTGTTGGTTCCAGCGACCTGAACTCAGGAATAACCTATAATGTTGATGAAATCATCATGCACGCAGATTACAGCTACTGGCTTCTCATCAACGACATAGCCCTCCTTATCTTTAAGGGTGATAATGCTATCGTATATTCCGACGTTGTGGGTCCTATTTCCTTAGGAACGGATTACACTGATGGTGATGTCCCTTGCACTCTTACCGGTTGGGGATCAACACAGGTAACCTTTTTATTTTTGTATTATTACAGTAAGTTGAATTCTGCTTTACTTACTTTCTTAGACTTCCAAAAATCTCAAAGAGCATTCATTGATAGTCCTCGAATATTTTAGGCGTTATCTCAGGTTTCGTTCAACTGAAGCCAACAATTTCGATCTATGCTTCTTTTCGTCAACCAATACAAAGTTATTTAATTTTTCATCTGTCTTCTGTAATCCACGGCACATGCCTAACAAGCTTTTACAAAGACGAAGATTACGAGAGATTGATCTTCATTTTGTCTTATTTCTTTTAAGAGTTTATTTTAATTGCCAAGTGAAACTATGAACATACGAAGACTATCTTTACTTAAAATATTGACATTTGTTATTGCAACCTTAGTTTATTTTCTTTTCCTATTCATGCGTAATTTAACACAATGTGGGGAAAACGGAACGGATAAAAGAAGATCTACGGATGTACGGACGTTGGATTTTTCACTTGATTAGTTGAAGGATTCAACAACTGGACTAAATAATAAACCACATATAACAATTATTTTCTTTAATACACCAAGTAAAATAGTGAAGTATCTAATCATGCATGATTTTCAAAAAATTATTCCAGTTGGGAGGTGGTGCTGCTCTTAATCTGCAGACCATTGATCTGAGAACCATCACGCAATTGGAATGCCAGCAGATGTGGGGTAGCCAGGTTTATGAAACACAGATTTGCACCCTTACCAAGAGGGGAGAGGGAGCCTGCCACGTAAGTCTTAACGCTCAATTTAAACAATGATGAAAAATTCGAAGTTTATTTGGCATTGCTTGTCAGAATATTTGAATCTTAAATTTCTGATTTCACAATCAACTTACCTTCTTTCGCCTTGCGTATAATATTAAATGTTCTTCATTAATTTTAATAGTATAATTGAATCCAGTTGCCGTTTATTTTGTAACCCCGGGTTTAACCAATGAAAACAGCTATTGTAAGTATTTCAAAAGAAAATTACTCCAGTGGAGCGTTATTTTTTTATCTAAAAGCGCTTTCGAAGAGAAATTCTTCCAAGATTAATGCACAATTACTGTTTACAATAACTGCAAGGGACTCTCTTCCTCGGAATACCTGGACCTCATTAAAACGCAACCGTTGTGCACATAAATGGGACCTACAGGATTTTGTATTTTGTGAATGTGGACATAACAGAATAACAAAATACATCATCGAAGAATGTTCCCTTCATCAGTTCCCCGAAGGTGTACCTGTACTAAACCAAGTGACTCCCGATGCCATCGACTAGCTAAATAATCTCAGCATCCCACTTTGACCTCTACCAACTGTCCCTAATCGTACGAAGAAAAAGACTGTTGATGATAATAAATGTATTTCATCTTCTTACAGGGAGATTCCGGAGGTCCTCTGATTGCAAACGGCAAGCTGATAGGACTCGTATCCTGGGGGAGTCCTTGCGCTAACGCCATGCCTGACGTGTACACCAGAGTCAGCTCGTTTGTGGACTGGATCCAGGACAATGCAGTCTTAGCTGCCTTGGACTAACGACCAACGTCGAACCCAATCATAATATTTTATTCACTTTTCGATTTATTACCTCTTGGTCTGATTGAAGCTTCTCCTCGTATCTTGAAACCACTGGTATTTTGTTTTTATTAAGTTTAAAGTTTGTTAATGTTTTATTTGTTTTCACAATAATTTGAAATAAATTATGTTTTGAATAATGTAGAAATCTCCTTTTTTGATTTATAATTACTGCATAAAAAATGTTATTTGAGTATAGTGAAACCATACATGACCATTTAAAAAATGTGAAGTTTCTTGAATAATCCATGGCTAACGTAAGGGCAAAGAAAGGATAGAGACAGTTATTCTAAATTGGTTTGAACATGCAGAGTATGGACACACACCTTTAGGTTAGTTTCATGAAAAAATGCTTCGCCCAAGGGAATGACAGAAGTTAAAAACATTCAAGAAAATATTGCACGATTAAGTGAATCATATACTTAAGACTCTTCATTGCACTTGAAAACATAACTGAAGAAAAATCGGAGTGTGTCAAATACAATCAAGGATTCCCAACCAAATGACCATATTTATAAATTTTTATTTATCTAAAAGTGGTCCATATTATAGTATTTCTGATCTTCCCTTAAAAGCAATTGCTTGTGGATGGAAGAAGAGTTTACATTATAGTTATTCATATAATAGATGCAGTTAATTCAATCACATCGCAATCAAGACCCTTTAACTAAAAGACATTCATGTATTCTGTAAGAAAAAAATCAAGTATAATTTTTAGTGTGACACATTGCGGTGAAATAGGGGAAGCAGTCTTCCCATTGATGATTTCTCTAAAATGCTATTTGATAGAGTTCAACAACTGTATTTTGTCATTAATGCTTCTGATTTCTACTGGTAGGTTATAAATGAAGTATTTTCTTTGGTGTGTATAAAGATGTTAGACAAAAGAAGTGTTTAGTTTGGGGCACACAAATGCATGCTTAAGTCTAGAACGATTTTCAGTTTATGAAAGAGTAATTATCTTTTACTGGATGATATTAGTATTGAATATATTTGCGGCACGTTCCAGAGTAGAAGATAATCTCGGTATCGCCCTGGTGTAAGACCACCATTCAATGAAATGGCTTTAGACGTGTTTGGTGACTGGATCTGAATAGCCATGATCTTCCCCACCCTCCTCTTCACCATCTTCTTCCCCTCCCCACATACCTTCAGCCTCACAACATACCCCAATTGGGAATGCCATAGTCTCACTGGCTAAAGACGGGGAAGTTGGGAGGTATGCACATAAAATAAGAATTAAACGCTCATGGATTGTGAAGGAAAAGCTATTACAACCCAGATAATCCTTCCAGGTAAATTAAATACTTTTCACGTTCAATTAACAGTTTTCTACCCGAGGCCTTTTCTATTAATTGTTATTGGCCTACCAAGCCAAAAGCAAAGAACAGACATAGATATTCCCAATGAAACGGCTATTCCATCAGAATCTATTTAAGCATTATTTCACCAGCACTTATTTTGTTGCATTATTGTGATGTTTGGTCATTAAGACGTCTGGCGTCTGCAGAATTTGTTCCAAGTCCTTAGTTCTATTTTTAACCCTGCAGTCGCATCTCCTGGAATCCACTTCAGTTATTTCATTGGAGTATTAACGTCTCTGATGGACGTTGCAGTGGGCGAAAACATATAATTATTCTAAAGCATCGGCCATTGATATAAAATACATGAGATTGGCTTTACCATAACTGGGAAGGAGCTTTTTCAAAAAGTTTCAAATTATTCTAATGTTCCTGGTGATTGAATTTTTCGCTCGCCAAAATAACCTGAGATGTGATCTTCACATGTTGAATTATTGCTAGATGAACCACCAAATATCTAATTTGGGAGGCGGGTCTGGTTACCGCCGCCCCGGAAACCATTTATTGGATAACCAACACTTCTGCCGTAGGTCACCCCAAGTAGTTCGCTACTTTTGGTGACTTGGTAAGGGTGCCCGGATTCATGGGGTGAGGTCTTGGTGGTGGATAAGTTTGCCCACCTACTGCGTGGCGGGCCGGATCGGGAAGGACTGATTGAGCCGGCCCTCAAGACCCATTGCCTTGCACCGCGGCGGGGGGAATGAATTCATACGTCCGCCACTCCTGGACACACTGACCCCCAGATTCTTACACACTCATCATACATTCTTCCTTCCCGGAACTTCTCCTTCTTCCTTTCCCTAAAAATTCCCACTACACACTTTCCTCAAAGATGACATAGGCCCCGAGGGAAATTTTCTTTTGGGCCTCGTAGCTAATGTAAAAAATGTATGCAGTTCACATGCGGTAGAAGTGAAACCTTCCGAAAACTAAAGTAGACAAGAGTGGGGAGGCTTCGAAGCATCGCACAGAGCGGAGACTTGTTTTTTTCTTTTCATCTAGTTTCAAATCACAATAGTGCTAAAGAAGTTTTCACGTATCAATGATTCCAGTACGGGTGAGCAGAACACACATTCATTTCAATAGGTACGCATTTTAATACCTACCTAATATTGGAGATTTTAATACCTACGAGATTGATTATGATCTCACTTTTCAGGGCTCATAATGGTTGAGTTGTTTTGATGAAATTTCGCTTCTACCGTGTGTGGACTGCACTTGATTTTTTAAATTACTTTTTTGTGGATTCCAGGAGTAATTATGATGCAGGAGACGATTATTATTTTTATTATTTTTATTATTTTAGAACGTGCATTATTGACATGGTCTCGATTACGTCTCATTTTTGACTGGTAATCATCTAGCAAACTATATTTCGATGAATTCAGTTATTTTATTAGTAAGGATTAAATACTTACTTCAACAATAATTTCAGGAAGC
The DNA here is from genome assembly GCA_936435175.1 of Glyphotaelius pellucidus. NCBI lineage: Eukaryota > Metazoa > Arthropoda > Insecta > Trichoptera > Limnephilidae > Glyphotaelius > Glyphotaelius pellucidus. The sequence goes on along the minus strand of OW386555.1, from coordinate 19,226,662 downwards.
ACTTCAAAATGCAGTAAAGAGTTGAAGAACGCATTAAACTTCAGCTCATGCGTAGCTAACCGTCATTGGAAATTCCTATAGTTCTTTGTTGAAAATTATGTGATGGTACGTGAATCAGATTTTAATAGTTTTTTTAGAAACTTCTTTAGCCCCGTTAGTGATTTGAAATTCGGATGAAATGGAAGTGCGTCACTAAAATTTATTATTTGACGGGTCGTCGGTTCTAATATAATGCGGTAAATTCGCGCCTCGGCGCGAGCCTCCGTAGCGCAGAGGGTAAGACGCCTGACAAATCGCGGCCAAAGAGACAGACATCCAGCGATCGGAGGTTCGAATCCTACGAAATCCAAAAAAAAATTTACATTTTTATTTTGGTCGATTGAATCACTGGATACTATTGTTAGGTTCTTAGAAATAATATCAATATAAAAAAAGCTTGATCTATTAACATTTTTTTCAGCTTTTTTTAGCACAGGGGTGCTATTTGATTCGCTTTTTATTCTGAAAATAAATCGGGAGAGACTGGTTAAGGAAGACCTTTTGACCTCTCCAGCCGGATGGATTTATGCGTTTGTCCCTCCTGGAGACCTACCCACTCCTCTTTTCTTTTTCCTTCCCAGAACTTCCTCTCTTTCCTTTCCCTAGAAAGAAGACCCTGAGGGGAATTATTTTTCTCGGGGACTCCTGTGTGGAACTAAAATTAAACAAAAGAAAAGTATCAAAAAGCAAGTATGGGTGTATAATTTTTTCGAATGACCTATACATAACCTAAGTTTTTTCTAGATTTTCAAATTTATTTCTTTGGTTAAGACCGTCGTTTTTAAAAGATTCTGTGGACATTTAATAGAACTGTAAACATTTAATTCACAAAATTGATTAAAATTGGACCCAGTCCAGATCCTTGAGGGATTCCTAATTCGGAATGGGAAGCTCCCTCAAACGATTTTTAATTTTTTACATAAGATTCCTTGGGGGAATCAATATTTGGAACTTTTTTTGAAACTTTTTTGGAAGATTTATTATCTTCAAATTGTTGATCCACAAAGTTCCAAATATGGATCCCTGGGGGGATATTTTTCCTCGGGGCCTTCTGTGTGAAAATCTCTAGTCTAGGTTAGGTCTCCTTCAACTAGTCTCTCCCGATCTGGCCCGCCACGCAAAACGTGGTCAAACCGCCACCAAGACCTAGACAAACCTTACCCCATGAACCCGGGCACCCCTGCAAAGCCACCAAACGAAGTGTACCACTTGGGGTGACATATGGCAGGGGTGTTGTTTATTTTCATATAATTATTTAGTTTCACTTTGTTTACATAAAAATTATCCTTAAGCTACCTCTAATTACCGACTCGAACTTAATATTTAATGATATGAATGTGTTTGACGTTTGGCAGATATATGCAAAAACAATCCTCATTCATCTTTACACAAACATACATAAATACTATCAAAAAAGATTGAATACTCACTTAAATACTCGAAACAATAATAAAGATTTACTACAAACTCCCATAATGCATACTACTTTTGGTCAACGTAACTTTATATACCTTGCAACAAGACTTTACAACATTCTTCCAGACTTAATAAAAAAATGCGACTCACAAAAAAATTTCAAAGAAAACATAAAAATTTGGATTAAAAGTAATGACAGGGCCTTTACCGGTGCACTCACCCAAATCCGCAATTACTAAAGACACCAATGTATTGGTCGGTACTATTAGAGCTTATCATTAAAGTAACCATCATATTATTAATTCAGTAATGTAGGTATGTTAGTAAGTATTTTAGATTGATGTACAAAATGACTGCCTCAACACAGGCTAGCCTAGTGAGGCAGGTTATAAGAATCTTCAACTATATAACTAACTACACATTAGTATTCTTTAATTTACCTTTAACCTACTGTTCATGTGTATACTACTTTCTACTTGTAAACTTTTTGTACTGATATAATCTATTGTAAACTACACTAAGGATGGGTTGTTTCAAAAAATTTGACGAATTCGTCAAATATTTGACGTTGATTTTCACGTTCTGTGTAAGTTCTATTCAAGTTCTGTGATGATTTCAGTTTTGTGAAGCAGCTGGCCTACGATGATAAAAAAACAGAACTAGAAAAGAAACAGAACTAGAAACCTGAAAATTAACTTCAAATATTTGATGAACTCATCAAATTTTTTGAAACAACCCGTCCTAAATATGTATTTTCTTAGTTATAATGTTCCAAATTTCATTGAATAAAGAATTTTAATTGTTAATTGTTAAAAATTGTTTACGAAATTCAAATGCGATGTCGATGTACAATTTTTTAATAAGTTGAACATTTGTTTCTATTAAAATTTGTGTGAAAGACAATCCTGTGTTATATGCTTTGTTCTATGGTAAGTACGATCCATATTTTCGAATCAGAACAACAATTTTTCATAATTTTAATGACAAACAAATACCTTTGTGTAACACCACTATTTTAAAATGTTTGTGTTACACAAAGGTATTTGTTTGTCATTAAATTAATGATGACGCCACAAAGTAAATATGCCTATTTTGAAGAAATAATTTTTCGTAACGTTACTTACACCTTCAAGGCATTTATTCAGCAAATTGAAAATAATTTACGTGCTGGAAAGAACTATTAGCACTTTTTTTTACAAGTTTGCACACATTTTCTTTTTTAATATTTTGGAAGGTATTTTCCTGTTTAAATTTTTCTCAGAATGCTAAAAATAAAACAAACATCGCACCATCATCGTACATCATAACAAATTAATTTTATCGTGGACGTTGTGGTTCAGAAACCTCGTAAATTTTTTGTGTATTGACATTGATTTTGAAATTGAAAAACATAATATAATGTTAGCTACTCGCAGTATTGCCCCGTTAAGACTACCATAAATCTAAATCAATGGAGATCTGGGGTTTCATAATCGCCTATGATATTGGTTCCCGATGGGTCAATTGCAGAGCAAGGATTTGAAACCCATCGGGAATCGAGTTTTTTCTAAAAATTGCATATCTAATACAGAGTACCATTTAGGCCCCGTGTGAATTTAGTTTTGTTAGTTTCAAATTTTCTTTTAGTTTCAAAAGAAAAAAAAGCTGATGTTGTAATATTATGCACCATACATAGCATAGAATTAAAATACACAGCAGTCCACAATGGAGTGCTGGTACAAACTCTGATTTTTTTTGTGCATTACAGATTAATAAAACAACTATATGTATTTTAGAGCTTTTGCCTAAAATTACTCTTGAAACCTTCAAGGTCATTGTTGAAAATGTCAGGGGACCTAGACATATCATTTAGCAGCACCATACTTCTCGTCATGCTGTGCTGGGCCAGAACCGAGCAAGTCGTGGTGACAACCCTGGCAGAAGTTGTTCGGTACGAACAATTTATAACATTCCAATAGGTAACACTTTTCTTCAGACTGGTTAGTGGACGGTTCGAAAAATCGGCTATTATGGAGAGCATTAGTTTCTATGTTCCCGATGATTATCTCCGTCACCGACAGCATAGATTGTTTTATCTCCTGGCTTGCAGAACTAACTTGCCAATGGTTATGCCAGTTGGAAGAGCAGTCTTGTTGTTAAATAGAATCACTTTGAATATCGATATTTTTAGCATCAATGAAGCACAATTTAGACAGCAAGCTTTAATGCTGTTAGTCTGATTGCGCTTCATGGATGTATAAATTGTTCATTGATGTTTAAATTGCTTAATTTCTTTTTTATTTAAATTGCTTGAATATGCTTTGATCTTATTATTTTCTCTATTTTAAAAACGATTTGAAATTTTAATAAAATTATCTACGATTAATTAGGAACAATCCTTCCGAAGGATATTTTTCGGTTTTTCGTTTTTTGTAATTTTTCATGCCGATTTTTTCGAAAATCGTTTAATAGGTAGTATCTTCCCAATTTGCAAAATAAATATAGTTTACTTTTAAAAGTGCATTGAGTTGTTGGCTACATAACAAATTTATCACGTTGCTAATAACTGGAAAAGTAAACGAAATTCTAGAATTTCCAGAAATTGGCGGCGTTGATCAAGATGTTACCACAAGTCAGATATACAAAAGCCAGCGATATAAAGCGTGATCGCAAAACAAACACATACATACAGAGTATACCCTGGTGTAATCGCTGCGATTAAACTAGCAATTTCTGAGCATACTTCGAGTAAGAAATGTACATGTTTTGCTGTCCAATGACAATTTTTTTCTTTTAAAAACAAACATTATTTTTCAATCACACGTCGCCACTCATCCCTGTAAGACGCGAAGGGGTCAAGCGATACGCGCACTGTTTCGTGTGTTGCCGTGCTGTTAAAAAGGGACGGAGGGCTTATCGTGCGACCCGCCGCTTTACTATACCGGATCATTCAGTTGCGACGTGTGAAAGAAAAATATTTTTGTTGTTTTTATCGGACAGCAAAATGACATCGACATTCGGAATCAGGAATCGCTGGTTAAAATCCTCCGGGTACGTGCTACACCCTTTGTAATGCACACTTCATTGACTCATCGTGATATTTAAAGTGATCAAATAGATATTTAATATTATTTATTCAAAACATGAAGCTATCTGTTTTCAGAAAACATTTTAAAATATCATGTGCTTACTTGCAAAAATTTTTTATCGTGTGTGTGTGCATAAATTATTAGTAACCAAGAAGGAAACATTTTACTTAAAATATCTGATGTAGTACTAATATTCTACATACATAGCAGTAGACGTTGTCGAAAAAGTAATTTTCTCTTATTTAAATTTAAATCAAATTTCCTCTGAAATAATAATACGTGTAGGTAGGTTTAAGAACCTAACTACTTAATTATAAACCGTTTAATGTTTAGTAACATTCTCATCGTACTGACAATACAACACTATTTAGTAAAAGAAATCTATCACTACCTCCATGAAATTTTTTTTCAAACGGTCTTTGTTGGGGCTTGTATGGGTCCATTCTATAATTAAAAACACTGCGAAATTTTCTGAGTTATTTATTCACAACTTCTTTGAAGGTTAAAACACGATCAAAGAAACACTTGAAACATGTAGCAATATAACACAGCCCGGTTCCCCGTTACTTAGCTAATAAAGACTAGGAAAGCTCTGGTGTACAATTTTCGGCAAAAAATGAGAAACAATAATACAAAACCAATTCTTTACATAAAAAAACATATGATCCCTACCACCGAGCCAAACTGACTTATCAATCACACATGTCAACAGGACAACTAGAGCCATATGCCCGGGCTGTAGTTTTTTTTTTTTTTACAGTTAATACCGCACAAGAGTCCCAACTGCTCCCGTCTGGAGCCAGTGAGACTATGGCATCCCCAATCGGGGTATGTTGTGAGGCTGAAGGTAGTAGGGAGGGGAAGGAGGTAGGGAAGAGAAAGGTGGAGAAGTACCTGGCTATTCAGATCTGGTCACTAAACACGGCTAAAGCCATTTCAAGCAACGTTTCAATTCTGAATGGTGGTCTTACACCAGGGCGATACTGATAGTATCTTCCACTCTGGAACGTGCCGCAAATACACAATTTATTATTTTAAATGAATAAATTGTGAAATAACACAAATTAATCAAATGAAATTTATTTGCACACGCCGGGTTCGAACCCGCGACCTTCGGATTGTGAGTCGAGAGTCTTGCCTCGGGACCACGGAGGCCGTCAAAGTAAACTGTAGTAAACTGCATTACCGACATATAATTTGTGGGTGATCAACTGAGATAAAGAAACTACAGATGTTACTAACTGTATTAATTTATAGGTTTTAAAAGTCTTCAGGCAGGTAGATACTATAATTTGGAAAGCTCAGTCAATGTTAACCACCTGTCAAAGTTAACCACCTGTCAAAGTTGGTCATCTAGTCCAAGTTAGACTTGCTTGAACAGAACGTAGGTAAGCATAAACCAATTTACGGACATATGAAACGCCAAATGGTCGAATCATGTCAGAACTTTGTTACGCTCAGTCAAAAATAATATACTTCTTACATATTCTTACTTTGAAGATATTAAATTAATGACTTGATAAGTGTAGCTTAGTACTCCTCTTCCAAATTTCTAATTGACTGGTTTCGTTGACAACAGGTGGCAACATTCTTTCAAGTCACTTTGCAAACAATCGTTTACGCTTGTCATTGGCTTGAATAGGTTAGCGTCATTAGCAAATAAAAAAATTTGAGAATATTTTACGACATTGACCAAATCATTACAAAATGATCAACAATCGTTCGAGATGAGAACCCTGTCGGATCTCTGAGGAAATTTCATTAAAATCTGTTTCAGAGCCCTTGTCTTTGACCTGTGACCTGTTGTAACCCAACGGTTATATATACGGGTTGATGGACAGAAATTGAACGGTTAATCAAACTTCAAAGTAGATTTTCAAGTTCTGTGAAAATTCTATTCATGTTCTGGTATTATTTAATGATATGATAACAGAACTTGAATAAGTGTCTTGATTAATTTTTTCAAATGCAGTCTGCGTACGACAGAGTGCGGTTGTCCATTTTATGATCGCAAATTAATTCTGTAAGGAGAACCAGATTACTACTATATTTTCTGCTTTTTGTAATGCCATAAAAATACTCGTATCTTTGGGAACTTAGATTTTTGATATACAATTTTTCCATTAATTTAATAAAAATTGTTAGTTTAGAAATTGTACGACAGATTCTATCGTGATTTTTTTCACTTTTTTGTAGAATGGTGTTACACAGGCTCTTTCATATTTCATGTGCCATGCCTTTGATCATTAATTTATTAAATTATTAAAAATGAGGGGTTTTGCTAGTGTTTTAGCGCAATCAGCATTATCATCATCATCGAAATATGATGAAATGTCATCACACCCACCGCTTGTGTTTTTGTAAACAGTTTTTATTTAATTAAAGACGATTTCTCACTGTATGTATCTCTTCTATTTCTTTTGTTAGATTAGCCACGGTGATATTTTTATTTGTGTTTTCTGGTACGTCTAATACGGGTAAGTTTTAATCGTTAATTGGAAATGTTTCATGAAAACATTACATGTTTTACCCATTTTTCTGTATTTTTTTTTTTTTTTACATTTAGGTGCGTGCCTTCTACAACATCGGCATCTTCAAAACACAGATTCATTACTTCTTTTCCTCCAAAGAATCGTCCATACAGCATCCTCAGAGATGAGATAATACAATTGATATAAGTATTTCCCTCCGGGCATATTGTGTGGAGTTGAAAAAAAAAATAGGAGCATTTCCCTTTGAATTTTGGACAGGATTTCCATTTTGTTCCTTCACTATCTCGTTTCAGTCAAACAACTTTAGACATTTCCTTATAAAATGCTGCTTTTTACAAATTTTCAAACTATATTGAAATTTCCATTTCGTGAAACTTGATAAAAATATTGAAGACATGAAATTATCTCAAACTCGTGATCAGAGAATAAAAAATGTTTTGAAGAGCACGTGGATTTTCCATTCTCACAATATAACCGAGTCAATTAATTGCAAATGTTCCTTGGCAAATGTGTCAGTTAACGAGATGATAAATAGGCAAATAAACAAACCAATTAGCAACTCGACGTTTCTCTTGGGGAAAATGTTAATATCACAAAAATTTAAACTATGAGCTCTCAAAAGAAGGCATTTTTTAAATACATATGGTTTGGATGATACCAATTAATTTATCTATTTCTGATACCGATAATTCGCAGCGGAATTCCACTTTAATAATATATTAAAACAATTTTTAACTTTTTGACGTGATAACGTCTTACAAATCGATGAACGCCGGCAGCCCTCACGAAAAAGTATGACTCATTGTCACGTTGTCACGTTCCGCCTGAGCCGAGCGTACAAACTAGAGCGCGGAACAAGCGTTCGGCCTAAGCGTTCGGCTTGTGACGTTTCTATCTCTCTTCCACTCCATCGTTGTAATATGGCGTTATCTCGTAAAATTACCGTCCGTAAACCGACTTAACAGAAAAACAAATTTTTCCACATAATTTATTTCTGACCGAAACCGGTTTCAGCCTTGCTAAGGCCAGGGGTGAGGGGGTGGTGTAAACAAGGATTTAATGCAAATTAGATGGATTTTCCCATATTTGATGTTATGTCGTGTTTCTTGATTAAATTTTCTGATATTTGGTTATCAGGTTTTCCTACCACTGCGATGCAAGGCGATGTTCCGAGAGAGTACGGCTGGAGAAGTCAAAGGGAGTTCCTCAACCGTTCTCTCCCGATCCTGGCCTACCATGCAGCTGGTGGGCAAACGCATCCACCGCCAAGACCCGGACAAACCCCAACCCATGAACCCGGGCACCCCTGACAAGTAACTTAGCGAACCACTCGGGGTGACCTGTAATAAATGGTTCCAGAGGCGGCGGTTCCCACACCCGCCCCCCAAATCGGACTAGAAGTGGATGGCGAAGGATGAGTGAGCGCAGCCAGTGGAGAGTATTGGACTTGTGGAGGAGACCAAATATCACCCTGGAATGTAACGCCGTGATGATAACAATAACGTACTTATTCAATTTGGGAGGCGGGAATGGGTACCGCCGCCCCGAGAATCTTTATTGGATAACCAACATCTCTGCCATAGGTCACCCCAAGTGGTTCGCTACGTTTAGTGATTTAGCAGGAGTGCCCGGGTTCATGGGGGAAGTCTTGGTCTTGGAGGCGAATGACCAGGACACACTGAACTCCTAATTACACACTGAATTCCTACCCACCCCTTAAACCCTTCTCCTTCCCAGAATTCTTCTCTCTTCCTTTTATTTAAAAAATATCCTCCATACAGCATCCCCAAAGATGACAGGCCCTGAGGGAAATTATTTTCCTTAGGGCCTCCTGTGTGGAACTCATGTAAAAAAATAATAATATATCGTCGAAGAAGAAGATGACAATAATAATCTAAACGAAAATATGAAAGAGAACAAGACATAGAAAAAGATAATGGTCGCAACTGGGACTCGAACCCAGAACCTCTCGAAATAATATAAATTTAAATCGGATATATTTATTCGCGACGCTATCTAGATTACAAACCAATTCTTAGAATGATTGTTTCCAATAAAAACGGTAGTTGGCTATAATACGGAAAAAAAATTGTTGAAGTCGTTAATTCTAAAATTTGAATTACGAGATTGACTAATATGACGGTTTGACAGGAATTGGTAAACGCGTACGTCCCGGTTAGACGAAAGGTTCTGGGTTCGAGACCCAGTTGCGACCGTTACATTTTCCTGCTTGTCTGTATCTTGCTCTCTTTCATATTTTCGTTTAGATTATTTTTGTTATCTTCTTCTTCAATGATATATTATTACATTGATGGGAATAACCTTCAAAAGTTATAAAAAGAGGTGTTTAGTTATAAAAAATACAATAATAATAATTTAAATTGTTCAAGTTATTAGCAATTATTGATTGTTGCAACGAGTTTAAATGTTCACATTACGTAATTTTTATGCATGTTTAAAAATACATTAAAAATAGGGGACATTGGGTACTGTTGTCACACGTGTTTGATGACGCAACGCTCATATATATGTCGGATGATGCAAAGCTCATTACATCGAGTAACAAAGATTGCCATTGGCGACGATGACCCACCAATCAGAAAGACGACATTTTGGATCGGCTTTCAAAACGGTCCGAGTTTTTTTAAATTTAATATTTGTATGTTTTACAATAAGGATACATTTTTTATCCAAACTAATATTATAAATGCGAAACTGCTGTGTTTGTTTGTTACATTTCATGTATAAACCACTCAACTGATTTTAATTTTTTTTCACCAATAGAAAGCTACATTTTATGCGAGTAATATAGGCTGTATATAATGGTAAGCTCTGGCGTTATGAAATTATAAATATAAATATATTTTATTTATTATACATTTTTTCTGACGTTTTTCAAAAGTATTTAAGTCTGTTGTCCTTAAGTCCGAAAAGCAATGAACATAGTGCTTCGAGTGAGAATGAAAAGGTTTCGTAGACAATATCGATAACTTGCCATCAATCGGAAGTTTTCTGCAGATCGCTAACATAAAAATAACAGTATACTCCGAATACATTAATTAACCTTCGTCGTTATAAACTGTTGTTTGTACATTGGCAATCTGCAGTCATGCTCGGGAACGATAACAAGCTACCTACACAATCGATAAAATCTTTAACGATCGACCATGCTATACCCTGGGCAGAAGAGAAAAGTTCGCTATGGCTTGCAGCGAAGCTTGTGGGACTTTTCTGCGCCGGGTATTACGGTTTCACGTGCAAAACTACAAAAATTTTGGAAAATAACGAAAAAATAAAAAAGTACATATAACTAAAAAGTGTGACAACCATACCCGGTCTCCCCTAAGAACAATGTGTTTTGCGTAATTACTAACATTATGACAGTCGTTAATTTTTTTAATTTATTCGTAGCGTGATTAATGATGCCTCGGTAGGTTCCATGATACATAGTGGCATTCTAACGCCTCTTTGAATAGCCATTAAAAGTGATACAAAAATAAGACATTTTTTAGTTCTCCAGTCACCCACTCTGTAATAGATAATTTATTGCGAAAACAATTAAATGTAAGCGTGATAAACAGAACTGTTAACGTCTTCTAAAATTCCCTGAAAACGTTTTAATATTGTAGACACTAAACAGAAAATTAGATTTAAATGAAAATCATTGTCGCCACTACCTTGGCACTTTTTAGTTCTAGCGTATTTATAAACGTTTCGCGGCATCTTATATCTTCCGTGGTTCCGTTTCTCTTAAACTAAACTTTCTGTAATGATATACCTGTTCTACCGAATTCTTAAAATCTTGCAACATATTATTCTCAGTGCGTTTTGAATATCAGAGAGTCCTATGTAACTTATCATGAAACGTAATCACAATTGCAATTGTACACCAAGAGCAATAGTAAAAAATAGATTAATAATAAAAATAGTTAGTATTTTGGTAGAAAGCAGCCACTTTGTGGTTTGACGTTTTAAATGAAATAAAACAATAACTCTGTTTATGATGGTTCTGCGACTTTTCATTCCGCGACAAAATATCCCCGACAAAATATCCACCAACAAAATATCTTACGGACAAAACACCCTACAAAAAAATATCTACTAAAACCTAACCTAACTTCCTCCACACTGCTTTGATTTGCCTTAATTGAAAGAACCCACGTGCTTATTAACCCACGTATAATTTTTTTAAATTGGGCAGGCAGTTTTGTATTGCCTCCTTGCTAGCAGGACAATTTTGCAAAACCTTTTCCAAAGTTTTCTAATGGTTGATGGACTTTCTTCTTGTTAAGTAGATATGCAAGGCACATCATTTGCAAAATTCCTTTGAATCCTACGCAGGGTTTTCCGATAAGAGGTGTTATTTTGATATTTAAAGAAAAATGCCATTTTTTTATAAAAATGATCAAATGTTTATTTTATTATAAAGAAGAAGGTATGCCGTTAATAGTGAAAAATAACATCAGGCAAATAACCACCACGACCACGCTTACAGGACCATATCCTTTTGAAATGAAATTTGCCGTAACCAAATCGCAAAGTGGCTGCCCTATGTCCTCAATAGCCTCACGGATTCCATCTTTGAGGTCTTGAATCGACGCTGGGCTGTTGGCGTAGACCTTCTCTTTCAAGTGGCCCCAAAGGAAGAAGTCGCAAGGTGTCAAATCACAAGATCTCGGTGGCCATTTGTGATCACCTCTTCGAGAGATAACACGGTTCGGAAACTTTTCCCGTAAAATATCAATGGTTTCGTTGCTTGTGTGGCATGTACCGCCGTCTTGTTGAAAGTAAACGTTGTCCAGATCAAAACCATTCAATTCCGGCCATAAAAAATCATTAATCAAGTCTCGATAGCGCAATCTCGATAGCGGGCTATTCAAAATAACACATCTTATTGGAAAACCCTTTAGATTAAAAGAACAGAAAATACCGACTAAGCTATCGAAAATGGTGCCAAAAAACTTAAATAAATATACTACACATTAAACAGTATTAACAAAAGGTGTAAATATAACATAAATCATTTCAGAAAATAAACCAATACTACAAGACAAATCACAATCTTCATTAGGTACCTGCGCTACTATGAGTATAATAAGCAGAATTCTGAATGGTGAAATCGATAACTTTACAATATCGGATCGATAGGTGCAAATTCCGATGTTTTCGTATCGATGTCCCTAGCGCGGTTTCGCCGTTGACAGCCAAACCGATATTGACAGGGAATAAATAGAAATCGACATACGCTGGCAACACCGAAGGTATTTTCTGTGAATTGACACTTTGAAATGCTAACGCCAAGCTATTACGTAAACATATTAATAAATTGGTATGTTTTTAGGTTTTCACGGCCAAAAAGTATTTTTGTTATTGTTTTTGGGGTGTTATGCCGTGTTTCGCTAACTCCTTCTTTAGCCAACGTTTCGGACAGCGTTACAGTGTCCATCATCAGGGCAGATGAGAAAAAAAAAAAAAATATATATATATATTAATAAATTAACAATTTTGAATTGAAATACCAACCTAAATATGACTTAATAGTCCGCGTTTACTGTTTGACACCAAACGAGATTTAATTAGTTAATGAGTTCTTTATTCATATTTCAACAATTTTCGAGACAACAGGATCGAACGGAATAAAGTGATTGCGTCTTAGATGCATGGATTGCGCTTACTACTTCTTTCATTTCTAATAGCTTTTTTAGTTAGTACAACACGTTCATTAAATAAACCGATATTTTTATAATGCACTTTAATTGCATAACGAACGACGTAATTCAAATGTATGGTGTACATTGATAGCTAACCGAAACTTATCGGATCCTCTGGAAGCTGAGCTAAAATTCGGTTTTATTCGTGAACGTTCGAATATTTGTGAACAATCGAAGACCCTGCTCGTAAATATTGATAACTTGCCATCGATGACGGATTTGGTCAATATCGTATTGATAAAGGATTTTATCGATCGACCATGCTAGACCTCTTGGTATAGGTTACGTTTAATTCTAAGAGGTCAGTAAATATATCAATTGTTGCCCTGATCAAGGATTATAATATATAAGTGTGAGTCTCTGATAGTTGATTGTGTTGTTGAAAAATGGTAATTATGTTAAGGGGATCCAATAGTCCAGGGAAAAATCGAAGTCGGAATTCACGCCCATTGTGGGAGGAGTTTAAAAATATTTGAGAAAAAGCTTTTGGAACGGTTGAAAAAGGTATTTGAGATTTTTTTTTTACAGGTTGATTTCGTAAAGACCTAAAAAAAACATTAACTCCTTTTTTACACATTGTTTATTGTTACAATAAGGAAATTTAAAATTAATTTCACGGAACCGAGCGACGTGGAGTCACACGTCTGTTCCCTGCTCCGGCCAGGGCGTTTCTGAATGGAAGTGGGGTGTGGCAAGCCATTAGTCCTTTGGTGAACGACATAAAGGTCACTTTGAAAATCCACATTCGTCGGCTGCCAGCCGTATTGTGAAATAACAACGCAAATATGCATATTTTATTTTATTTTGTGAATATCGGGCGTAAATATCATTTTTTTTGCGATTATCATAAAAGAAACTAAATTTGCTACAATAAACAATAAAATTATATCCGAAAAGATGTTCATAAGTAGGAGAGTTTGCACTTGAAAGTGTTTTTTTAAAGACCTGTTACTTTATTTTTTTCTAGGCTTATTAAAAGACTTATAAAAAAAATGACCGATATTTTTAAGGGCCAAGATATGTTCTACACGCATTATTTAATTGAAGCATCTATAATATTTCTAAGCGATCAAATTTTCAAAACAAAAACACATGATTTTGTGTGATTTTGCATTATTTACTATGGCTTCATCTTAATATTATATTTTCCTTTATTACTTACTTATTAATTATTAAGTAAACCATAATAATAATTCATATCACTGACTAAGACATTATTTATTATTTGTAGAAAAGAAATCAAAAATAAAAAATGTAAATTTTGTAACATTTTTTATTTCAAATAATATCAGGAATGACTGGTCCCTGGACTGTTGTAAAATTTATGTCTAACTTATTGCACAGATTTCTCAGTTATGACTCATAAACCATAATTGATATCCCATTGCGCATCCATAAACATTGAAGCTAACACGTTATTTAAAAAAAAATTATAAATTCTTTACGGCTGGAAAGTCATAAAAACCGAATTAACCCTTAGCAACACTCGCTATTTTCAGCCTATACAAATTTACTCGTGAAGGAGGTCCCCCATAATTTAAGGCTTCATAAAAATATTTTTTTGGGATTTATTTATTTAAAATTAATGAAAGACATAATAAATCCAAGAAAACTTTTTTTAAACGAATATGTGACATTTTTAGGAATTTCAACTGGAGTCATCTCATTTTTCGATCGAGTAGGACCTCTTAGGCCAGGCAAATTCACAATAATATTATGCGCACAAGCTCGTGGCCGCAATGGCGATGTTTTTCCCCTTTTGTACCTATTTTTGCTATAAAAGGCACTCAGATTTGCATTATTCAGGCCGAGTCACCAATGAATAAAAATGTAATCAAGAAATTTTACTTACGTAACTACACTCTTGGGGGACCTAGGTCCCAAGTCCTAGGTCCTAGGTCCTAGGTCGCAGGTCAGCCCGGTCGATATTCTTAGTATTGACCTCTCAGGTGGTAATAAGAAAACACGGAGCCGCAAGCGCGTAAGGCTTACAATAAAATAAATATTTGCGATAACAAGCTTGGTGGGGGTCAGTACTCCCCCGCGAGTAGTGTTAAGGGTTAATATACAAATTTTAATTTATCCGTCATGCTACGAAGACCAAAAAACAAATTTCACTCTGTAATGTGGTAATGCTACCTACTGCGTTGGCAACATCTAACTTACTTGTAACCGGCCAGTTCCGAAATAAACATCCTTTCGAACGGATGTGTGTTTTATTCACCACCGTTCATTACCCTGGCGACGAGGATAAATTTATTATTTTAAAAAATCCGTTGGACGGTAGTGACAAACGATGGCCAAGATCAATGAATATGATGTGGTTAACAGAAATTGGACCACTTACTGTGGAAGATTAGAGAGCAGTTTTTTAGTTAGTAAAACAGTTCAAGGTTAAAAGTACTCACATTAATTTCAGTGGCGAGCAAACTTGTAGTCATTTTAGGTAGCCCGGCGCGGCGAGACCAACTGAAAGGCCACACGAAGACCTGAAAAAGGTGATGCAAGATCATCTTCAGCCAAAACCGTCAGTGATGGCGGAGAGATACAAATTTCGACGAACTCGGCAGCAGCGGGAGCCGTCCATCTTACAGTATGTTGCGGCAATACGCAAGATTTCGAGAATTCGGGGAGAAACCTGATGAGAATTTGCAGGATCAGTTGGTGCACGGACTTCCCAGCGATTTAATTCGACATGGCCTTTTTGCTGAGGAAATGCTCACATATTGCAAAGCCGTTTCGTTAGCTAGTTCTCTGGAAGCGGCAGAGAAGAATGCAGTGGACGTGGATGGCGCAGATGTGCAGGCAGCAGGAAGCAAGGAAGGACTAGCAAGGCGAGGGACGTAGGAAGGGTACCGCAGGAAGGAGCAGCTGCCGAATATGCAGAGGCCAGAATCATGAAGAGGTCAGGTGCAGATTCTAGACCTACATCTGCAGCTAGTGCAGGATAAGCGAGACCAGGATGGGCGGCGGGCAGCAGATGAAGGCCGTACTGAGAGACGTCAGAGGGCGAGATTTAAAGGGAGCAGGGGATCACGGAAGGAATGCTCGGGCGAAGAATCAATTCTTCGTCAAAGAAGATGAAATTGAGATTCTCCAGTTGTTCCTACAATCATGTGAGATTGATATTAAAGATAACTATGGTAACAAGATTAACAAGGGTAACAATGATAACAAAGGTAACAAGGGTAACAAGAGTAACAAGGGTAACAATGGTAACAAGGACAGCAAGGGTAATAAGGGAACAAAGATATTAAGGGCAAAAAAAGGTAATAAGGATAACAAGAGTAAGAAGAGTTATAAGGATGACAATGATAACAAGGGTAACAAGGGTAACATGGGTAACAAGGGTAACAAGGGTAACAAGGGTAATAATGGTAACAAGGATAATAATAAGGGAACAAGGATAATAAGGGCCAAAAAAGGTAACAAAGATAACAAGGGTAACAAGGATTATAAGGATAACAAGAGTAACAAGGATAACAAGCGTAACAAGGATAACAAGGATAACAAGGATAATAAGGGTAAAAAGGGTAACAAGGATAACAAGGATCTCAAGGGTAACAACGGTAAGAGAGGTAACAAGTAAACCTAGGGGCACAATTCTAAGTGAACCAACCCATTAAACTTGATTTTGAGATAGTGAGACCCGACATTTATCTTTGCTACCGAGTAATCAGAGCTCAGCATAATATTATACCACCTAGCTAGCTGCAAATGGATGAGATATTAGTGGATGTTTGAAACAAGATTTAAATAATGAGAGGCTGAAGAGAAAAGGGTGGCAGTAGGTAAGCAGATTGGTCTGGTCTGTAGGCACTTTTAAATGCCATCCCGTTATCGGCTGTTTTCAGACTTCGTCCAGGAAAATGGAAAAGTCCTCTCATCCGCGGTAGATAACTTCATACAATCACCCTGTTAAAGTAACTGGTGTAGGCTCAAAGTTGTGGTTTATTTGATGATGCTTCAAGCCGGTAGTTCGATGAAAAAAGTGGGTAATCGAGCATGGAATATATCTTGAACGTCAGAAAACAGGTAAAAGAAAGAAATTAAAATAAGTAAAATAATGGCAAAGGAAAGCAAGAGAATCATTAGTTTATAAAAATCCGAACACGATTTGCAGATCAGCAAAAAGTGGGCTGCTCGCATGACACTAATAGATGACATCGAAAACAATGATGGAATCTACAAATGTCAATTATTTGCGAATGACCTTTAAATTCTGATTGAAATAAGCTCCCAACAAAATTATCTTAAAATGCAAGCAGATCTGGTTGCACTATCAGAATGGTCATTGACAATGATAAATGGTCGTCTCAACAAAAAAAAGTGTAACCAAGTACTTCATTCGTTCTCAAAATACTATAGTTTAAGATTAAAAATCAAGGGGCGAAAAATTATCACACGTAAAATTCGTGAAGGATCTCGGTATCGTCTTTGATCCCGAATTGACGTTTTCTGATCACCTTGTCATTCAGTATTTCTACAAACTTCTTGGTTCCATCGTCAGGTTAAGTAAGCAGTTAAATAACCAAAAAGCTAAACTATGCTATATTATGCTAGCATGGAATCTCTCCAAGGTTCATGCGCCATATTGACTTACTCGAGGAAACTAATTCTGCGAGTCTAGAAACTGCAAAGTATGTCTAACTATAACGCCTTTCCACTTTTGGAACAATTTCATCCTTATCCTCTTGGAATGCTATGATTTGTATGTACCAGACTACTACAGCTGGAGTCGATACCATGACTTGTTCAGATTACCGAACGGCAGAACCGACGTCCTGGCTAAGCATAGGGACTGACTAGGGAAGTGGTGCTATTAATTGAACTTTGCAAACCATTTGGATGTGGGTGACTGTTCTCTCAATTCCCTAAAACTAATGTTGAAGAGTCACCTGCCTAAATGCTGATATGGCAAATAAATTGGACGGTAATTGGAATAATATTCTGTTGCGCAATAAATAATAAAAAGTTAACATTTTAGAAAGTAACATACAGAAAGTCACTAAATCATAACAAAATATTACGTTGCCACAATGTTCAAATTGGCTAAACATTAAGAAGTGAAATATACTCGTAAAACTGAAATTGTATTGAAATTAAAACTTTAGAAACTATAATTTATATAAATTTTAGTGAAGAATACGTTGCATCCTGTATTTTAATCTGGAATCTCGTTTTTAACATTAAATCCATCCGGAAGTCTTTGAGGCACGTAAAGAGTTTTAAATCATGTGACCAATTTTATTTGAATTTAAGTGCGCCCAAATCGATAAGAAGATTGTATAAAAGACTAGCGCGGTGAGTTGCTAATCATTAGTTTCCTGTCATTTGTTAGGAAATGTTCAAAGTACTCTTCCTTTTCTTTACTTTCTTGGTCGCAGCTTTTGGTAAGTACCTAATTAAATTTGTATTTAAAATGATTTTTGAGATTCCTTAAGCTTCTGCTGTCTGTCTTTCATGTGTCAGGTACGTTAGACGCAAACATAATTCTTCTTTGCTCAAATTCTCACTTTATTGCACGCATTGGGGTGCCTGTTGTCATGATGACGTCACACTAGATACAGTAGTTACATTTATTTTAACTATTAAAACTAACTGTAAAAATAAAAATTATTTATTTGCAGTTATTTAAGTTAGAAGGTCATTATTCATTTAAAAAAATTGGACTAGAGTTCCTTATTATAGAAGAATGGTCATTGTCACACATTATAAGCACGTGAGCGATAATGGTTGAAAAATGGACCCCTTTTATTTTTCTGCGATTGATAGCGGTCCAAAATTGGACCACATTTTCCTACCTTTCGTAAAACATTTATTGTAATTATTTAAAATATTTCCATGGCCAGCAATTTATTTTAACATGAAGCTATTGAAATGCTTAATCTATTATAACCACAGATGTCGCAAATCCGAACTTTGTAGACTAATTTTGAACGATGTTAAAAATAAATATAAATTTTTTTTCCACACAGAATTTCTGATCAGCTGTTTATGGTTAAAATTAAGTTCTTCTTCCAAAGATTTAATTATCCGCCCTAAATTATGAAGTACAGACAACATACAGAAATCGAAAATATTCAACGTTGACTCGAATAAGTACCTCTCACGGAGTTTCATAATAATATGCCGTTGTAAATTTTACGATTTTTTATTTTATTTTTATACATCCTCCAGATAGGAGATACACCGTAAAATACAGGTTAATTTATTGGCTGTATAGCAGAACAATATATTTTTATTTCTCACTGTTAAAATTCGAAGGTATGTTTTTTTTTACTGTTGGCGAAAAATTTAAAAAATGATCTTCTGGATATCTCGAGCAATCGAGGGAAATTTCTTTTCTTCCAGTAGCTGAAGCAATTTAGGATGTACGTTCCTTTCAAATGCTCCATGATGACGTGATACGAACTCTGTCTGGTTTTACTTATTGTTTTAAATTAATAAAAAAACACACAATGTTACATTGATTAAATAAAACAAAAATCTTACAATAATGGTTAAAGCACATTTTTTCTCAATAACTTGAGAAAGTGAAGCTTTCACAAATTAAAAAATAAAATAATTTCAAAAGTCAATAGTTCCATATGAATAAAATCGGATATAGTTATCCGAGACGCTATCCAGGTTACAAACCAATTCTTAGAATGATTGTTTCCTATATGGAAAAAAAAAGTTTACGATAATATTTTTAATTCTAAAACTTGAAATATGAGACTGGCGTTCTGGGTTTGAATCCCAGTTGCGACCATTGTCTTTTTCTGATTTTCTGTGTCTTGTTCTCTTTTTTTCGTTTGGATTATTATTGTTATTTTCTTCCTAAATAATTTTAAAATGTTTTTTAAAAAATTTTTTTGCATTATAAAATTTAAAAAAAAAACAATAAGCTGTCCTATTGTCGTACACCTAATTAGGTGACCGGCCAACTCGGAATGAAACCAACTCAGAACCATCTCAGATAAGTCATTTAGAGCGTTAAAAAAATATATTTAAAAAATTGGTTAAATAGGTTATGTTAGGTTAGGGTTATCGGCTAATTTAGAATTATTTTTTTCATAGATTTTAATGACTTTTCAAGGAGGTGTTGAGTTGACATTATTCCCAGTTGGCATGGAACCACCTAATTATATACCTTTTATAATATATTACCCTGTACTTCCACAAAAAGCACACAAATTTCCTTTTGGGCTTTCCTTCAATCTTTTTCCACTTTTTAAAGTTTAACCCCTCAGATCTCAGGCATATTTTGCCAGAAATTCAAAATACTTTCGTTTTGCAATAAAATCAATGTAATGATTCTGTTGTGTCTCCCTTACTGTTATGATGAGAAAAAATGATCGATGTAAAAAAGGGAAAAAGGGATAACAGTTAAACAGAAAATATTTAAAATCCACAACTTTATGAAACTAATTTTCCGTTCGAAATTTGACAATAAATTATTGGGATTTTTTAATCTATTAATTTTACACTTAAAATTCTCGAAATTTTGTGCATTTTTCTCAAATTGTTATCGGAAACTTTGATTTAATAGAGGTGTACATTCAAATGTTTCTAGTTGAAATAGTCTCTAATCGTAGAAACTTTCTACGCTTAGAATCGAATATAAAGCGTGGAGTGTTCTCTTTCTAACACCGTTTAATTCATATTTCTCACCATGACATTAAATGAGATACAACAACTTTTATGAGACCTGGGTCAAATTTAGTCTTCTTCGATTTTTTTGCCTATGCCTTACAGATTAACGTAATCCTATTA
The DNA here is from genome assembly GCA_936435175.1 of Glyphotaelius pellucidus. NCBI lineage: Eukaryota > Metazoa > Arthropoda > Insecta > Trichoptera > Limnephilidae > Glyphotaelius > Glyphotaelius pellucidus. Next base: position 19,206,178 of record OW386555.1, on the reverse strand, counting down.
CAATACACATAAGATATTCATAATTTTTAACGAAAAAAATTTAAATAATACATATTTTAGACTTGTTGCCTAAAATTACTCTTGAAACCTCCAAGGCCAATGTTGAAAATGTCAAGGGACCTAGAGATGTCATTTAGCAGCACCATACTGTGTCATGCGTTGTCATGCGTGCTTGGCTAGAATATCTGTTCTGCCGTGTGGGATACAGAGCAAGTCGTGGTGACAACCCTGGCAGTAGTTGTTCGGTATGAACAATTTATAGCATTCTAAGAGGTTTGGGCTATCAATGTAATAGTTTAAACTGCTACTGTATTTTACGGTTTTTCGAAATAAATTCCAGCTGCACCAAGGTCTGGGGCTGATGACGACATCCGCATCGGTGTGTACGGAGGGTCCGACGCAAAGGACGGTGAATTCCCCTACATGGCGTCTCTGAGGAAAAAAAGCAACGACCATCATATCTGCGGAGGCTCCATCCTGAACCACCATTACATCCTCACCGCTGCAGAATGCGTTAACGGGTATGCTAATCTACTGATATTAATAAATAGCGAGTACCCGGCGTGTATTGCAATCCATCCAAAGAAAGAAAGTGTTTGTATTTCAATAATGTTTATTGAAGAACTTTTGGATACAAGGGAATATTTTTTGTTTTTCCGTCTGATGCGTACACCCATAAGAAGGTTTTCCAAAGTGTAAACAGGTCACATGCAGCTGACCATGCGAAGCATGGATTTTCCAAATGTATCCACTGCTATCCACTACCGCTACTATGTCTCCTTTACAATCCCTTCTTCTGGCTCTCCCACGTTCCCTACCCCCCGTCACCACTGCCTGCGTGTTCTTTGTTGCGTCCCTGTTCCCGCTCCCGTTCCCCTGCGGCGCCCCTTTCCCTTCACGCTTTCCCCTTCCGCCTTTCCCGCTCCCTCATTCCTCCTCCGGAGAATCCCTCCATCTTCTTCATTCCCCTCTTCCCTCCCTGAATCCCCTTCCCCTCTGGCATTCCCTACTTCCCGCTGAACAATATTTATTTATTTATTAACAAGAATTTTTAAATAGTGTACTTGTAAGATTAAAGGAAGATAAATAAACACAAATAAAAAACAAATATCAACATTAAATAAATTTCGTTACGCCAGAGCTCACCATTATATATAAAACCTTCGTAATCGGATCAGATGAGTGAATCGGATTAGTGGTTTAGGAAAGTGTGTTGTCCTTTGAGGATTGTTCTCCCCCTGTTCTCTTCCAGGGGTCACCTTTCGTTGCTGATTTCCAGATATTATTTTTTTTTACTTCTGTCACTTTCCATACTCTTGTTTTTGTTTGTAATTTGGTAAATAATGAGGAGGATTTCCCCCCTGGGTCCCCTACAAAGCCTCCAGATCCCCTTCCTTACCCATCAGATGGTGAATATCTAGATAATCTAGATAGCGAAACTATAATTCTGACTTCCACTAAAAAAAGGAAATTAAGTCCCTCTTCCCCAATAAAATTCGATACGCCCCACACGGCATACCTTATAGCAGTGTTCCGCAAAGTGTGTGCCGCGGCACACTGATGTACCGTGGCCGTTAGTTGGTGTGCCTCACCACAACGTTACATTGCGACGCTGCGCCCGATTAGTCTTCCCAGTGGTCCCAGTTTTTAGAGACCCAGGGTTCAGTTTTTGCTTCTCTGTTTAAAAAAGAAGAATGGGTGGCAAAACTTGTGTGTATGGCGGACATATTAGCTCATTTAAATCATCTAAATATGCAAGGCAGGATTCTAATACTTCATCGGACAAGATCGAAAGCTTTCGGGCTAAGTTGGTGTTATGGGTCAGCCACGCTACCAATGGAAGTAATGAAGTGTTCCCAAATGTCATTGCTGCCGATTTAAAAAAAAAGTGCAGGTTTTGATTTGAAATACTTGGAGCTATTAGCAGAAAAAATTAACTCATATTTTCCTAAGTGTGACCTGCATCCTATGGACTGGGTACGAAATCCATTCTCAGATAGCATTTCCTCTGTAGGCTCACATTTCTCATTAAACTTATTTTATATTATATTGATTAAAGCAAATATTAAATCATCAGCACTTATATTAATTTATCTATTTCTAAGTAGGCAGTATGTCTTGCAACCTTTATAGACAAAAAAGGCGCCTTTGATAATATTTTCATCTCCATCCTAAAAAAAAATTTTGATTGTCCAATATTTTATTAATCATTTCTTGAAGAAAAAATTTCATTTAGCTACCATATATTACTCCTCAAAGTAGATCTATTTGGAAGAATTTACCCCAAGGCGATATATTATCCCCCTTAGTGTGTAATATATACACGTACGACATGCATGTCACTATTCCCCCCTCAAGTAAAAGTTATTGAGTTCGCAGATGACATAGCTTTCTTTTCAGCATCCGAATCCTCGGAAGCCCTTTGTACACGACTCATTTTAAATGGTATTGAACTTTCTGTTTAAAAGTCAGTGTGTCACATTGTCAAACCATCATAAAAACCTTCACGTTCAAATTTTATTTAAAAGCTCTCCAATCCCCAATACCTTTGAAATTAAATTTATGGGAGTAAGATTTGATAGAAACTTTAAATGGTGTTCCTACATTCAGTTTACAGTTTTTTTTTATTAATACTAAATCTTTAATGGCCTATCTATATCTATAGTAATATTATAAATGCGAAACTGCTCGAATTTGTTTGTTACGTTTTCACGCATTAACCAACAAAAAGATTTTTTTAATTCTTTCACCAATACAAAGCTACATTATGTACGAGTACTATAGACTGTATATAATGGTAAGCTATGACGTTATGAAATTATAAATATTAATGTATTATATTTATTAGACGTTTTCTATCGCCAACAAAAGCGAGTTACTGCTTACTTCAGAAAACCAATCGTTGCCGTGGAAATGATGTTGATATATTTGCGGAAAATTTTATTTAAGGCGTCATATTTTTTCATATGCTTCGTAGTTAATATCTATCTATACAAATAAAAATGCATTTCCGAAATGTTTTTACGCCCATAACTTCCGATCGACTGCACCTAATTGGATAATTCTTTATTTTTACTACTGATGAGCTGTGGCGTTATGAAATTTAGGTGGCACGCGAGCTGTTTGAAAACTGAATGTAGCGGGAATGAACGTATGGAATGCGGGAGGGGGGCGATGAGAGAGGGTGGGGGGGGGGGGGGGGGTGGAGTGGGGAGGGGGGATAATTGATGAGTGCAAGCGCTTCAGTAATTTCCCCCTTATCCCATGCGAGCGAAGCCGCGGGTAAAATCTAATATCTTATAATTTAAAGCAAAAATAAATAAAGTAGCTCACATCCGTACTAGTTATTTAATATATCATTTGATTGCAAAAATAATTTGTCAGTTTGGTTTGGTATTTTGATCTCAAATCTAAATTTAAGATTTGTATGAAACTGGCCGAAATGGGCCGCGCATACGCAGAATAATATGCAGAAAACTTTAATTAAATATTCCTACTTTCCAACAGTTACTCCCCTGATGATTTGTACATCGTCGTAGGAAGCGTCAAACTGAGCACCGGAGGCACTAAGTATTACTTAACCAACATCACCATCCACTCCAAATACAACGACACCACCTACGAAAACAACATTGCAGTCCTCAACACCACCAAGTCCATCGACTTCGACGACAACGTGGATTCCATCCGCAGGTCTACCAGCGAAACTGGCGGCGGAGTCGAGGTTGTGCTGACCGGCTGGGGAACAACCAACGTGAGTTTGTTCGAAATTCAATACTTTACTAGGAACGGCTGCGCGCCCACCTAAACCTTTCCCAATCTGCGACAATACCCGGGCTAGTGAACAAAATGACAAAATAATAATTTATTTACAGTCTATTGTTAACTGCTGGACTGTAACCTTGTTCCCCCATTTTCTAATTATATCGACCATCATAAGAAACTTGTGCGGGAATTCTCTTATTTTATCAAGAGCTTGTGAAGTGATCGGTACACATCGATAATCGGCGAATGACACATTAAAGCTGGTTCACACAGAGCTATAAATCTGCGAGCAGATATCTGTTGAATCGCGAGCGCTTATCTTTTGTGCTTTCATACGAGGCTATCAAATATTTCTTCCTGTGGTAGGAAAGGGGTCAGTTGAATTAGGGAGCGGCAACGGAATGCACATTTTTTGTACTGAAAATAATAATAACATATCTTTATTTAATGAAACTATCTTTATTTACTGAAATCTGTCAACTTGACATCATCTGTCATCCACGGGTCTAGGCAGCTCCGTAATTACAATGACGCCCTCTCCTGTTTTAGTCGGAGAGGGGGAGACTTATCTTCTGGACATATCGCCTCTGGAGCAGTTACGTCTAATATGTGTATTGTCTATGATTGATCTGCGCTTAAAAACGCTTAGGTGTGAACGGTCTGAAGGGATTGTATGGAGAGCGTTATTTGGCGTGCTTTGATGTTTTATATTTGATAGCTGTGTGTGAACCAGCTTTAATCTTTATTTTTTAAAGAATATCAAACAAATTATAATGGCTGTGATTAACGTTTGACGTTTCAGCCTTTGACCGGTCAGTATAACCAACATTGTTATATAATGAACGAGGTCCATAGCTATGAGGTACCAACAAATTTATTATGTGATTGTCTTTATCGGTCTATTAATTCTCAATGACTTGTTGTTTGTGCAGAAAGATGAAAAATCACCCCACGACACTCTCCAGAAGCTCAGCTACGACACCATGACTAATAAGGACTGTAAGAAAAAGATGGGGTCTAACCAGCACACAATCAACTCCACCAACATATGCGCACTCAAAGATGTCGGAAGTGGAGCTTGCGACGTAAGCTATTCATTTATTACATTACTGGCTGTTACCCGCGGCTTTGCTCGCGTGGTGTTTGGGGACAATTACTGTAGCAATTAGCAATACATAATGTCTTTTCCCGTGAGTCCCGTTCCCTTCCACCTTCCCCGCCTTTCCCTCTTCGCGAACTCCATTTTTCCCCTGCCATTTCCTCCTGCCGCTAATATACATGGAATGCACACATTTTCATTAATACAAATTTCAAAACGCCAGAACTTATCATTATTTATAGCAGATGCTACTCGCAGATTATGTAGCTTTCTTTTAGTGAAAGAATTTTTAAAATCGGCTTAGTGGTTTAGGCGTGAAAGCGTAACAAACAAACACACTCTTTTTTGCATTTATAATATTAGTACAAATTTAGGTGATGTTTGCAATGTGGCAAAATTGTGGTTAACGCCTAATTCGCCGACTGACACCCTAACTGCTAAACTGTTAACCCCTAAAAAATCTGACATATTTTGAGGGTGTTTGAAAATATTTCCGATTTGCAATGAAATCCAAATAAATGGAATATTTGTGAACGTATTCGAAAATTAAAAACTGCTTTCGAAATGTGATGTAACAAGCTTTCAAATTTAATCATGTAATTTTTTAAATATATATTTTTTTTAATTGTGAATTTAAAACATTTTAATAATTAAAGCAATTAAATAACAGATTTTCATACATTCAGCTAATAACCATCTCGATCACGTCAGCTTTCAAACAAAAAAAATCGCCAAATAATCGGTCCATTCGCAACACCGAGAGGACTCACAGACAACCCCTCTTTTTGCGTTGGGGTTAAAAATGGCACACCTTACGTTTTTCCAAACTTAATTGCCTGTCATTATAACAAAGTAATATGTAATGTTTCTCAAAATAAAGAAATAAATAAAAAATTACGGATAACGAAAAAAATAAAAATCCCATGCATATTTTTTAGGCAAATGAATTAAAAACGTTGTAGTCTCAATTTTTTTGTAGTGTAGCATGTGAAAATAATTCTTGAAAAAATTCACAAACTTTCATAATCTTTTTTTAAATTGCGGTCGAAAATTTTTATTTCATAAAGGCGTTAATTTGAATCATTTTGTATTTTAATTAGTTTGCTTTTAGATTTGAATATAAAGCGTGTTGTTCTCTTTTTCTAATACCGTCTTCTTGATCATACTTGACTACGGTAGTACATACGGACACTGTGACACTATGATAGTAAAGGAGACAATGATTTCTATGACACCTATTTGAGCTGGATCAAAAATGGTCTCTTGTGATTAAACGGGTTAAACGAAAATTGACTAAACTAATAATAATAATAACTTTATATTTGTATAGCGTACTTTTGTATCATGTCACTTCAAGTGCGCTTAACTATAATAAATTTTAAAATAATCCTACAGTGCTCCTTATGAGTCCATTACAAAATATTGATAAAATAATCTATACTAATATTATAAGTGCGAAAGTGAGTGTGCTTGTTTGTTACGGTTTCACGCCTAAACAACTAAACCGATTTTAAAAATTCTTTCACCAATAGAAAGCTACATTATCAGCAATTAACATAGGCTGTATATACTTTTAAAAAGAAATAAAATAATAAAAATAAAAAATCACATTAAATTTAATTATAGCATCAACAACACTTAAAAGAGTAGAACAAATAAAATAATAAAAATAAAAAATCACATTAAATTTAATTATAGCATCAACAACACTTGAAGTAGAGAAGACAAGTACACTTGTGAAGAGTAGAACAAATAAAATAATAAAAATAAAAAATCACATTAAATTTAATTATAGCATCAACAACACTTAAAGACTTCGGTATTATTTTTGACAATAAATTAACGTTTGTTCCTCATATAAATGAAATAACCAATAAGGCCATGAAATGTCTGGGGTTTATTCTGAGAACAGTTAAAGAATTTCAATCAATTAATTCCTTTAAATTGTTGTACACTGGGTTGGTGAGAAGCAACTTAGAATATAATTCTACTATCTGGGCTCCATTATATAAAACCCACCAACAAAAAATTGAAAGAGTTCAGCATAAGTTTTTAAGATTTATTAACTACAAACTGGGTATACCGATGGAAGAACTTAATTATATATACCTAATGGAATTACTTAACATAACCGATTTGACATCAAGGCGCATAAAAAGTGATTTAGTTTGTCTTTTCAAAATTTCGAATGGCATACTGGACGCCCTCGATTTGACAAATTTTATTAATTTGCGAGTACCTACTCGCGAAACTCGGTCGAATGCATTGTATTCTGTTACCAATTCCGCTAATAATTATTTTATAAACTCTCCCATCCAAAGACTCCATTTACTCGGAAATAAATACAACTCAATCGACATTTATCGTCACCAATCTGTGTCTAAATTCAAACTCAGTATATTAGAATATTTAAAATAAAGCCATAAATATCAATCAATTGCACCTTTATCAAATTATTAATTATCGCAAAACATGAAATATGTGAATAATAAAGGTAGCCAAATAAGAACACAATTAACAACAATCCTCTCGTATTTATTGTTATAAATATAATAACTAACTCACATTGACTTAAATTTCTATTTAAATCTTGGTGCCCTAGCAATAATAATATATTAATGATTAAATTAAAATCGATGGTCTCTTCATGTTCACAATAAAAACAAAATTTAATACTTATGTATACAAAGATTACCTAAGTACTTACCTTTTTATCCTCTCTCTTTTGTATTAATATTATCTTGTACTTTTTGTACCATAATTTGTACTATTTTTTACTTTTTTACTATCACACTATACACTTGTTGAACTCATCTGTATAACTTTTCAAGATATTACAACTCATGTATTTTTTATTTATTTTCTTCTATGTGTAGGTACTATTTATCGCTGCGTTAATTTTGCTGAATTCTTGAAAAACTTGCTTTCGAACAATTTATTCATGATCAAGTTAATAATAAAATCAACATAGTAAATACCTACACGTTCCTCAATAACTACTTTTAAGTATCTTAAGCACTCTTCTGTTTTACCATTATTACACTATGTAAACTTTTTAACTCCTTTGTACAATTTTAATGATAACGAAACTACATACCTATGTACATATTAAACCTGTTTGTATCCTTAAAGTACAGTTTATAATGTTATATACTTCAATCTTACAATTATACTCCTGAATAACATGTGTAACTTGAATAATATGATTCTGTAAAAGCCTTCAAGGCGTGTATGAATAAATAAAATAAAAATAATGGTAAGTCTGGCGTTATGAAATTTGTACCGAGCATTCGGCCGAGAGCACTGTCTCGCCTATCTACTCGGTGCGTGTGATCCAAGCTTCAGGAATAAACAGAATCCATGATAACGTGCTACATATTTTTTTGAAGGTGATTGGAGTTAAATTGGTTTTAAAAAACGGGGCTCGAACCCCGCATTTTTGATTCGGCTTCTTATATTCTGGAACTAAAAACACCTCTTTTGAAATTTCTGTTTTACCTTAAACATTTCACTTATATTTTTGGTTTTCCTTAGGGAGACGCGGGTACCCCAATCGCCACTAATAACGGCGATACCTTGCTGATCGGTGTATTCTCCTTTGGGAAAGGTTGCGCCAAGGGATATCCTGATGTTTACACTAGGGTCAGTTCTTACGACTCCTGGATCAAAAACCACACCAAATGCTAGGTTGTTTAACAAATATTTATAAATCTAAAAAAGAATCTTGTAGATTTACGCAAAATTTTAATTTCACAATATGACCCACAGAATGCAATAGAATAATTTACATAAATAAAGAACCCGAACAATAGCATTTTCAGTGTTTTCATTGTTATTATTTATTATTAAAAATATTTTATTATTCTATCCCAAATTTGCGAAACATCATGATGTGAAGATTACATAGAAGTTAAGGACAGTGCATCAATTGTTGTATAATGACAAGTAATCATTGACCTAGATAAACTTGGTCGAAGCAAGTAATACATTAGAAACCAAACTAAAGAGAAATCTATCATTGAAGAAGAAGATAATGCTAGTAAATCTAGAAGAAACAACATAACGTTAATGATTGCACAGAAGTTGAGGACGTGTGGTGCATATTTTTTTTTATATGAAAACCTCACAAGAGTCCCAGCCGTTCCCGGCTGAAGCCCACTATGGCATTCCCAATTTTTTAAATTTGTTTGTATGAGCTCCACACAGGAGGCCCTGAGGAAAATTATTTTCCTATGTCATCTTTGGGGACGCTGTGTGGAGGGTATTTTTAAGGAAAGGAATGGGAGGAGAGCTCTGGGAAGGAAAAGGGTTTAAGGGGTGAGTAGGAATCTGGGGTTCAGTGTGTCCTGGTCATCTACCTCCAAGACCTAGACAAACCTCACCCCATGAACCCGGGCACCCCTGCTAATTGGTTGAGGTTTGTCTAGTTTGTGACGGCACAGGCGTTTTCCCACTCACTGCGTGGCGGGCCGCATCGTGAAAGACTGGTTGAGGTACCATTTGAGACCCTTTAAACTCTCCAGCCGGACTCTTTTGACTCTCGCTTGTGCAGTGGGAGGGTTAGATTCAAAAGTCCATCACTTCTGGACTCACTGACTTCCAGATTCATACCCACCTCTCTTAAATTTTTCCATTCTCTCACCCCTCAACACTTTTTCAAGATATAATATCTCGCGAAGAAGGGACCATCGATTTCCGAAAGTGGTTTGTACAAAGTGTTTCTATTAGTTTAATTATTTATATTATGCGCACATAGGGCTTTTATAACATTTGACATGCATATTGTTAGCGTCGGCGTGGGTGCTGACGCTATCGGCAGGGTTGGAGAAAGCTCCCACATATTTAAATACAATTAGATGCTGGATCTGCCCCAAATAAAAACTAGCTCAGGTGGTGCAAGTATGGTTTCTCTTAACCTCAAGGCGAGGGCCTGTGGTTCGGAACTTCACGCTTCTCCATCCTCCCAGGGCCTCTTTCGACAAGCAAAACACGGTAGGTTATCACATAAATAGTTTATTCAATTCTAGGAGTCACAATAGTACATAAGAGGAACGATCCTAGCTGAAAGTTAGTTTGAACGTCAATCTCTGCTCTCTTCACGCGTGGTTAGGGCTTCAAAACATTAATTGCACACAAAGGGTAACATGGTATTTGACTCACGTTTGGTTTATGGGCCAACAGCGGCTTTACGCGCTTGTTGTCCGGGTCCCAGCAGCGTCCCCACCGGACACCGGAAGTGCGCAACCGGCGAAACTGAACTCGTCTCGCACATGTTCACGAGGGACGTGGGATCGGGAAGCTCGCTGGCTAAAGACTGGCGAGCTTGCCGCTCGAGATGCTAGCGACAGCTCGGTTTGTCGCTCGCGGGAGGGGGTAATGCGCGCGCCTCTATATTGGCGGTTTATTCTTGAATCCGCGAAGGGGTCTATTCTCGAATACGCCACGTGACAATTTGTAACGTAACAATATGTACAAGATTAGTGGTAAAATATTTAAGAAGTAAGAAATGTTACATATTCGTAAGTTATTAAATTAAATCCTTGGGGAAGAATTCTATAAGCTAACATTAGCAATTTTTTATGAGGTGTGTTATTATATCCTTAAAAATAAAATTATACAAGAAAAAATATGCGGAAACTTTGACAAGCCAACTAGGAATGGATCCTGTTTTAGGCCAGTCAAATTGACAATTTTAGTTCATATTATAATTTCATATTACATTGTTTAATTATATAACGTAAAGCAGAACTGGCGGATTAGACAGTCTTCCGCAATATGTTTTGTAGTTTGTATTATTTGTAAATTTATCGTAATGTTCTTTTCAGCCTTTGACGTTTTAAAATATTAAATATTTTAATTTCGAAATTAAAATATTTTTGGAGGAACCGATTTGTTAAGTGAGAATCTCTGAATTCACGTTAAGAATTGTTTGAATTTTTTTGGAAATAAGGGAAAAACGGTTTAAAAAAATATTATTTTCAACATGAGTATGGTATTTCCTTTCCGTTAAGTTAGTGTCACAAATTTAAACAAATTATTGTATTTTTTAGCTGCTACCCGGCATGGATTGCTATGCCATTTAATAAAGAAATTGTTTCTACCTGCGTGTCATTCGTCCCGTTCTTCTTCCGCCTTCCCTTCCTCTCCCGCGTCCCCTACCCCTCTCGCGTTCCCACTCCCCCTCCCCCCTTTTCACGTCTTGCGAAACCCCCTCATTCATTCCCGGTACATTCAATTTTCAAACAGCTCACGCGCCACATATTTTTTTATACAAATTTCATAACACCAGAACTCACCAGTAGTAAAAAAAAGAATTATCCAATTTGTTGCAGTCGTTGTTAGGAAGTTATGAGGTTACAAACATTTCGGAGACTTGTTTTTATTAATGTAAATATATATTAACTACGACGCCTGAAATAAAATTTTCCGCATATGTATCAACATAGTTACATACCAAGACAAGACATTTGTTTAGCTTTTCGCCTGACGTAATCAATAACTCGCTTTTGTGAGGGAAATATAATAAATATAATATATCAATACTTATCATTTCATAACGCCAGACCTTACCAGTATCAACAGCCTATATTACTCATATACAATGTAGATTTTTATTTGGTGAAATAATTTTTAGAATCGCTTTAGTGGTTTAGGCGTGAAAGCGTAACAAAAAACACAAGCATTTTCGCATTAATAGTATTAGTACAGATGTAGATTAGCGGCCAATTATATCGGTTGAATTTCGGTAAACCGATTGCACATATTTCTAGAGTAATTCATTTAATAAGAAAAAGATAAGAGAAATCTGTAATTGAACTTGAACCACCCATGAGTGCCACAAAAACCGCTTATGATAATACCAAAGGGCGATCGCACATGACGTCACCATTTACGTAACTTCTGTATTTTTCATTTATAACAATCTTTAGAAGATTCAACACGTGTAGGTACTAAATAAAACTTGGCAGTCAACATATATATTAGCTACGGTATATTAAATCGCGAATATCATCGCTGTAACAGCAACACTGACTATGTTACAATTTATCATTGACTAGCTAACCCGCGGCTCCGCTCGCATGGTATTAAGAGGAAATAACTGTCGCGTGCCACCTAAATTTCATAATGCCAGAGCTCACCAATAGTAAAAAAGAATTATCCAATTTGATGTAGTCGTTCGGAAGTTATGCGCTTACCAATCATTTCGAAGATTCATTTTTATATGGATGATATTACCTACGATGCCTGAAGTAAAAATATATCAACATCGTTTCCACGGCAACGATTTGTTTTCTGACATTGGCAATAACTCGCTTTTGTTAGCGATAGAAAACGTATAACAAATATAATTTCATAACGCCATTATATACAGCCTATATTCCTCGCATATAATTTAGCTTTTTATTGGTAAAAGAATTTTTTAAATCGTTTTATTGTGTTATGCATGAAAGAATAACAAACAAACACAAGCAGTTTTGCATTTATAATATTTGTATAGAAGTATTTACCTATTGATTTTCTTGTAAACCTGCACTAAATTATTTTTTGGTTAAATGAATACTTTCGGGGGTCCGATTGATAGACTCTCCTAACCTAACAAAACGGATTGCAATCTTTAGAGCATAGGCGTCAGGTGGAAATGCTGTCCTTGTTCTACCGGTATTACAATGGAAGATGCTTCGAGGAATTAGCGTCATTGATCCCTTCGGCACCGGTGCATAGTCGGGAAACACGCCAAACACGCGCCCAACATTTGTACACGGTTGACATTAGTCACATGAGAACGGGTCGTTTCTACGACTCGTTCTTGAGTTCAACAGCTCGGCTGTGGAACGATTTGCAGGACTCAGTGTTTCTCTAAGTGGGTCTCTTCAAGACCCATGTTCACTCCTTCCTCTTCTCAAAAACACCCTCCACACAGCATCTTCAAAGATGACATAGGCCCTGAGGGAAATTATTTTCCTCAGGGCCTCCTGTGTGGAGTTAATGTAAAAAAAAAAAACATCTGTCACTCTGAAGTCATTCGTATATGTAAAAAAGCAGTAATATAAAAACAATGCTAAATATCAATTATGTGCCAGGAATAAATTTGTGTCTTGCTAAAAAAATTCAGAACGGTGAACTCTATGATCTTTTCTCAGCTTTGAATTTCAACGCAATAATTTAAATTGTTAACTACGGAGCTTTGAAATATTCACTGATATACGAATTAGTAATTAAAATTCACCTTCTACAGTATACCGCAGAAAATTCACCGCGTAACATTCACGGCGAGTTGATGGGACACAGGTTTTCGTGGTGAAAATTGTTGGCCCATGTTAGGATGCGCGTTTTGTTATCGAAATAATTAAATGTTGATTTTAATAAATAAGAGTCATGTTAGGTTACGTAAGGGTACGTTTGGTTACGACTGGTTACGTTAGGCCACGTTAGGTAACGTTCAGTTACGTTAAGTTAGAAAAAGTTATTATTTTAAATTTTATCTTTTGAGTGCGGTAAACTGCCGAGGTGAATATGAATTGTGAATCAGAGAATTATGGATGGTGAATGTTCCCAGGACTATTGCATCTACAACTCTGTTGCGCTGTAATAAACAATATTACTTTCATTATAAAATGCACGTAGTCTGTACTGCAGTTACACCGAGATCTGATCTACATTTCAACACGGACCATTACCAATTTCCATGGATCATCAATGTAATGTGAGAATTGTTTTTATGAAATAATTATATTCTTATAATAATAATTGTAGGTTCATTGTAGTATTTATTATAAATAGAAAGTCCAATATGATGCAGGGATACTTGACAGTACACCAGCGGAAAATGTTCAAAGCTGTGTTCTTCTTTTTTGCCTTGTTGGTGTCGGCACTTGGTATGTTCATTTTAATTTAACCTATTTTGTCAAATTTTTAATTAAATTTGTTTTCAATTCGGGAGACGGGTATTTATTTATTTTGAATTTCGCACCCGGCTGGTTAAATATGTTATTGTTTTTTCACAAAACAGTCTAAATAACCGTAAAAAAAATAAAAACAAAATCATAAACAAAAACGAATTCTAAAACGAAAACACAATATAGCACAAAACCATTGTACAATAAATTGGTCAGATAAGTCGAAACAGAGCTACGTGGTTTGTTTAATTAAATTTGTTGTTCTTCTTTCCTTTTAACATTCTACTACAACTTGTTTACATTTAGAGGATGTTGCATTAAATATGTCAACAACATCTTTGTAATCATTGCCCAAATTTGGTATACGGCGAACGGGGGTGTACAATTGTTATTCTGTGTTGGAATTGTCACAAAATTGATCTTGCCTCAATGTTGGTTTGCGAGGAATGTGGAAAGAAATCAAGATAACAATAGTTCAGGGCTGTCAATTATTGAATTTATTATTTTAAGTAAAATTGTTAGGTTTTTAACTATTCTACGTTCTGATAATTTTAATAAATTAGGTTGGCGTAGTAAATAATCATACATTTCGTTGTAATACATATTTTGAAATTAATTCAAATAATTTACTTTGAATTATTTCTATCGTGATTGAATGACTAGCGTTCACACTGAAAAGTTGTAATCGATAAGACTCCTAACCAACGACAAGTACAATTTTTAAATGTTCGATTTTTTTTATTGGCTGCATTCATTTATTTATTTATTTATTGCTTCTTCACAAGTTTATTCATTTTAGCTTGTAATTATTAACCCCGCTAGGGTTCGCCTGTACGGGGTTAATTTACTATTTATTCAAAATAACGCATAAATATTGGTCATAACCAAACAGTTACATAAAAGCAAAATAATAAAATTAAAATTTTTAACCTCACTTGGACTTTTATAAAAATACACAAAATAGTACAAGTATTGAAAGATAATATTGTTACAATAATATTTCTCGAAGAACAAACCTCTACTAAGCTGTCGGAACTAATATTTTAAATGTTAACATGTAGGGTGACCATGTGTTGAAATCAGCTTTGAAATAATTTTTATTTTGTAGGCTATTTACTATCTTTAATATTTAAATTGTTATTAAAAAATATTTTTGCAAGGCATTACATTAATATTTAAATCAGGTTCTGTACTTTTATCCAAAACAAAGCTTTTTATATTTTGCTCAACGGTTAATTAATTAATATGTAATAGTAAGTTAAGTAGAAAATAAAAATGGATTATTACCACAAAACCCAACATTTTTAAATGATTATTAAATGTCATTTATTTATGATTTTTAAATGTCAGTTTTTGATCAAATTTTACACATAAACTGTTACCTCAGTTACAATTGTTACAACTACATCATTGATGGAGCATTCATAAAATATTGGATTTTTTATTCTTTGTAATCTCAAAGTTAGACATTTGCTTAAATAAAGTTGTGTAGATAGTTCTCTTGGCACCAAACTAAAAGTTCAAACAAGTTATTTGACAATTTTTGACAGCTTTATATATTTTCATATCATCCGCAAACATTAAGACTTCTCGTTGAAAATAGAAAGAACCTCATTCACAAACATCACAAATTAAATTGGTCTCCAATATGACCCTTGGGGAACACCGCTGGTAGCAATAAATTTATTTGAAGTAAAGCAATCAATTTTAACGGTCTGTTACTTAAGTAACTGATATACCATATGTATAAATACCCTGCTAATCCTAATTTATGAAGCTTTTTTAACAACAGTTCATCGGTATAGGCTAAATCAACTTGTAACTTCTTAGATGGATTCGGATATATGGTTTTGGTAAATTAAAAGATTAGACAAAATAGATTTCCCTGAAGTGAAACCATGTTGATTAGATAAACTAGATTTTCGGTGCCGCAAACCGTGGTGAACATTACTTTTCGGGGTCTCCGATTTGTCAATTTGGTACCGAAACCAAGCCAGTTGGACGACGGATAAGTTAAAGTGATATTTAAAAAAACATTAAATGAAGACAATATCAGCGAAACTCAATCGAAGATGTGAAAACAGGAATATCAGAAAAAGATAGGTCACCTCTGAGACTCGAACCCAGGATCTTCGCCTTGCAGGGGCGCAACTTTACCAACTTAGCCACCGATTTGGTCATATTTAACTGTATCATACTTCAACTAAGAACTACCAACATTATCTTTAATTTTTTAACGCATATTTTTACTGGCTGTTATTTTTATGAATCAAATATTCAAACCCGGAAAATGATATGTTTTTGTTAGTGCAACGTAATATGAATTCTGATATTAGAAATGTTGAACCCGTCTGTTAAAACATCAATAACCTTATTACAATGTTTTAAAGCGGATCCACCGGAGAATGCAACGGATTCTGCGCCTATAATTATTGGAGGGCGACCGGCTGGGCCCAATGATGCCCTCTATCAGGTATCCTTCAGGACAAAAGACAATAATCACAGATGCGGAGGAGCCATCCTGAACGCCCGGACCGTCATCACCGCGGCTCACTGCGTTTACGGGTAAGACGAAAGACGAACAATGATAACGTGCACTATTTCTTCTGCTTTTTTATGCTCCCCGCATCAGAAGGAAACCTCAAGGTATCTGAGTTCTATCCTCAGGTGTCATCCAGAGGATAGCTTTACGATATGCCGCGAATACCGGAGTCAATGGAAGGATGGTACACCTTCCCCGACATGATCGATACCTTCCCATCGTTCTTCCCATCATTGCAGAGATTGCCACCATGATTAATTTGCGATTCTGAAACATTTACATCTTTTCGAAAACAATGGATGATTTCTGCTCCTAATCGTCTAATGCACAATTGGCAGTAAGAAGGACTACAAAACAATTAGAAAAAGAATACCATTCGATCGGATTTCTTATCACTAGGAACTAGGAAGACAAATGAAGCCTCACCTTCGAAAGGTTGTTAACTTTTTAAAATCACCCCTAACGGGAAAAACATATAAACTCATACGACTCGAAGTCAAAAGTGATTTTTTTTTTTTTATATGAAATACCGCACAAGAGTCCCAACTGCTCCCGTCTGGAGCCAGTGAGACTATGGCATCCCCAATTGGGGTATGTTGTGAGGCTGAAGGTAGTGGGGAGGGGAAGGAGATAGGGAAGAGGAAGGTGGGGAAGTACCTGGCTATTCAGATCTGGTCACTAAACACGGCTAAAGCCATTTCAAGCAACGTTTCAATTCTGAATGGTGGTCTTACACCAGGGCGATACTGATAGTATCTTCCACTCTGGAACGTGCCGCAAATATACTATATATTATTTTAAATGAATAAATTGTGAAATAACACAAATTAATCAAATAAAATTTATTTGCGCACGCCGGGTTCGAACCCGCGACCTTCGGATTGTGAGTCGAGAGTCTTGCCTCGGGACCACGGAGGCCGTCAAAAGGCCGTCAAAAATTTGGCAAAAGATTCAAAAATTGATCTTATCTTGACAATGACAATTTTTAAACTGACTGGGTTGAGCGAAATGTTTACATGTGAGTAAAATAACTTTATGGCATAGGCTCAGGTGGGTGGCTAAGTCATTTTCTTCTTATTCCTACGTAAGGCTTTTGGGAAAGGAGAAGAACAAAGGAGATGACAATTTTGAACATGACCTAGGGATGTAGCGTAGTCCCAAGGCTGTTTAATTAACACCCATCAATGTGTGAACTCCTAATGATTAACAAAAATATTCAATACTTAAAATCAATATAAGCATTTCGAAACAAAAATTCACAACTTGGCTGGTTGAAATTCAAATTTCAACCAATAAAAAATTTGATTTATTATAGAAAACTGTATAAAATCTTCTAAAAAGGTAAAATATTTCGGAACGGAATCTAGAAAATAATTTATGTACTAACTGAAACCTTTTAAATTTCCCACAGAATAACGTGTATTGGATTTGACAGTAATTCCATTGAGTACTTTTTCAGCCTTTCACCTGAGGGAGTGATCGTCATGGTAGGATCCAACCAGCTCATCTCCGGGCCTACGAAGTACGACGTAAGCGGGCTGATATCCCACCCGGATTACGAAAGGACACACTCCACCAATGATATAGCCCTCGTCATCACCAGCACTCCAATCACGTTCACTGCGAAGGTCAAAGCCATTCCTCTGTCCGAAGGGTTCACTGGTGCAGGTGTAACCGTCAAAGTGACCGGATGGGGAGTAACTAAAGTATGTACATCACCAAGATGTTTTTTTAAATATGCTGTGTGCAAAAAGGTCGTAACTGAAAACTCAGAAATCGCTTGTTAAGACGTCGTGACAAGTGCCTATGATCAAATCCCATAGATTCCACGCATGTCATTTTCTAAAACTTTCTGACGCGAATGTTGAAAATGAGTGTCCTTGGTTTGGAAGTTCGTCAATAATCTGATCCACTAAACTGTGGTCAAATATCAGTAATGTTTATCGTTGTAGTAATTAACGAGAACGATGTCGTCGCTAAATTAGAGGTTGTTCGGCAATTTTTACACTTATGTCGACTTCCATCACACTAGCTGGCAAACAGCACTGCTGTTGAACAAATGAACGAACCGTAAAGACGATCCGTTCTCAAGTGGTGAACGTCAATAGCGTTTTCCAGACAAAGTTCAGCGTACGACGCATGAGCTAAACAAATAGCGAGCAATAATTTTATTTTAAAGGGTATTTCGGAATATATTGTCAAAGTATATTTTATGAACGTATCTATTTTACGTTGTCCTTTTGAACGAAAAAAAAACGTTATTATTTTTTGGTGTAGAACTAGAAGCAAAAGGTATTTTCCTATAATATTGTTCATGAGTTTTTTTTTTTATTAGCATCCCAGCAATGGGATTCCTAACGACCTCCAGATCATCTACCTGAAGACCATTTCAATAGCCGACTGCAAAGCAAAGTACAAAGATTCAATCGACTCCCAAATCTGCACTCTTACACGCGCTGGAGAAGGAGTTTGTGGGGTAAATATTTTCAGTTTTTTTACTATTATCGTTTTATTGATAATTTTAGTGGCCGGTACTACCTGTTTTCAAACCTAGCATTAGCAAGCTTCCATTTCTCTCTATTATCTTCCATTTCTCTCTATATTCTCGCTATTATCAAATAGCCGAAACACCTTTTATTTCTTCCAAATTTCAGTTAACTTTATTCCTTTGATATATAATATATATAGTGAATGCTTCATAGAATTGGTAACCAATCATGAACGTAAAAAAGCTTATTAATCTAAACTGACTGTAAACTAAATAATTTTTAATATTGAAGAAGAATTGATAAAATTTTAAATTTTAAAGACGAAAAAGTTTAAATTCAGCTTTCTGCCAACATTATTAATCAAAATGTCGAAAAATACCAGAAAAAACAAATTGAAAAATGCACAATTTTAACTTTTTATCTCGTTGATACAACAAAAAAATAAAAAAATTATTTGGACATTGTTTTTAATTCGTATTTTAACGCAAATGCGAATGCGATAACAAATGGATTATTTAAACAGTTTTGAAGAAGAAAAAATTAATAACAAATCGAATTTGAACTTTTATATTATTTAGTCAATGTGTAATTAGCAAGTTTTATTTTTATTAGTAGTACTGTAAATTTTAAGCACGTACCCTTAGAATCCTTCCAGAGATACTTGATTTCAGATTTCACAAATTCCTACTTTGATTTTTATTTTAATGAGTAAAAGTTCAAATTGTAATATTTAATTAAATGAAGACAATATAAGCGAAACCCAATCGAAAATCTCAAACAGAAAAATCATAAAAAGACACGGTCACATCTGGGACCCGAACCTAGGACCTTCGGCTTTCCGAGATATTATTTTATACCCTTTCGTCTTTTTATTCTTACTGTCCATAACTTTACGAATGTTTTATAAACAGTCGTTGTGGAATTTATCGTTTTTAAGTTATTAAAAAAGTATTAATGGTAATTTTTTATCTCTGCAGGGTGACTCTGGTAGCCCATTGGTTGGACCAGATGAAAAACTGGTTGGTATCACCTCCTATGGCGTACCCTGTGCCCGTGGTTACCCAGATGTCTTCACCAGGGTCAGCTCCTTTGTGTCATGGATTAATCAAAACTCCCAAAACTAAAATTTTTAAGGACATGATCAATTTATGTTGATAGAATAATAATAATACATTGATAGAATAGATGTAATAAAATAATGGATATTAAAAAAAAAAGGTCATTTATTTAAGAAAGGTGTTGTAATATTATCTCTTATCGAAAAATCCCCAAAACATAAAAATAAAACAACAGCCAATGACATTATAAAAAAAAAAAATTAAGGAAAAATTAAATGCAGTTTCTTATTCAAACGTATTTGCTTGGAAATAAATAAAAATAATTACTTTAATGAAAACAAATAACTTTGTGTACACCACTATTTAATTAACAATATCAAGATGTTTCGGAAACTATGTTTTCTTCGTCAGGATAATAAGTTAATAAAAAATAACAAAAGACAGACAAGTATAGACAAATTAGAACATAGACAAAATATTAGAAAGGAGAGGCGATTAATTACTTAAAATATCATAAAAAAACTATTACATAAAATAAAATATAAAAATTATCTTAGGATGGGTAAAGATTACATCAACATAATAAAAAATATTTTAAAACAAAACAGGTAGTCTAAATAACAAAATAAATTATTATAAATATAAGTATTAATACGAAAATAAATTTAAAAGATGGCTATTTTTAAAAAACGTTTGGTTATTTATAATATTTAATTTACTTTTAACTCTTTTCCTAATTTCTAAAATTTCTAAATATCTAATTGTATACCCGTTGTGTTGGTGTGTAAAATTTTTAATAAACTTTTGGTAAAAATCAATTTATCATCAATTTAAGATTCGTTGATAATGCACAAAAGTGATAATCCAGAACTTCTCTACTTCTTATAAAATAAAGTCCTCCGCCGCGTCTATCTGTTCGCGATAAACTAAAAACCACTAAACGGATTTTCATGCGGTTTTCACTAATAGATAAAGTGATTCATGAGAAAGGTTTAAGTATAAAATTTGTCAAGGTTTTGTATAAATTGGTTGAAATATATAACATATAAAGGAAAATGTCTGTACGTGGTGGATAAGCGGTCTGGGATGCGGGCGGTGTGGATTTGATTTGTATGCAAATCTCCAGTTTTATGCTGAGTTGGTGAAATTTTGCACATGTGACCTTCAAAACAAGAGGAAGGTCACTATTTGCATTTGATCTCGAAAACTCAGTGTAAAGCCCGTGCATCACCGGGGGCTTCAGCTGGTATTTATATAAATAATGACGAAACTCTTCGTCAGTCTTACGCTGCAATTAATTAATTTGGATTTTAAAATGTCTTCTACAATACTGCTTAACTCCTAGCGCGAATGACAAAATGTATTGTTTAGTAATAAAAAAAACAACATCCTTAGTGGAAATTATTATTATTACAAGGTCTGAGAATTACCGTTCTAATTTTTAAAAATCAGGAAAAATTTATATTTATAAAAAAATCATACGACATTTTATGTACATTTAAAAAAAATTAGTTAGTTAGTAAAATTTTGTACATTCATATACATAATTTATGAAATGCTTTGACTGTCCAACTAGAATGATTCCCGTTTTAGAACAGTAAAATTAGGATTAGTGTGAACATATGGAACATGATTTGTACAAAAAAATCAGGAAATAAAAAGAAGAGAAATAATAAAAAATAAAGTTAGAAATTTTAAAACAAAGTAACTGTTATTTGTTTAGCATAGTTATTAGAATAATATTAATTTAAAAAAAGGTTTAAAAACATGGAAGTTCTTAAAAACAGATGATTAAAATATAAAGGTAACTGTGTTTTGCATACTCGAGTAGAAAAAATAGAAAAGAGAAGTGAAAAAAATTAAATTAAGATAAAATAATCAATTTAAACACAAAATAGCCGTGGTTTGTTTAGCGTAGTTATTGAAATGATAATAATAATAAATAAAAGGAATAATAATATTATTAAACGCAAATGATTAAAACATAAAGGTAACTGGTATTTGCATTTCATATTATAGTCCTACTAATGAGAACTATAAAGGAAACAACAAAATAAAATAAACAATTAATAAATGATTATTACTACATTGCAACTATGCAAGCAGAAAACATTATAATACATGTTTTTTGCTGGCATAGTTATCAAATATTTAACATCCCCATATCCCCATTATTTTTCAACAAAGTCTCCGTTATGATCGACGCACTTAGTGAGCCGTGGCACTAGGTCCTTGACTCCCTTATCCCAGAACTCCGCCGCCAAAAATGCAATTGCCTGTCCCTCGTAGTCAGTCTCCAAAGGTTTTCCGGCCAAATACTGCTTCAAATAAAGAAGAAGGTGCAATTCATGTCATTGATTGCATTTGCGATTTCGGGGTTAGGTTCTAAACCCTTGTTTCAACCCAAAAAACTTGGCCTTGGTTAGAAAAAAAAGAGTTTCGAGCACTTTCCATACGATTTTGCTCTTCAGCATTTTGGGAACCCAATAAGCGCGCAATTTGCAAACGCCACCTTTCCCTCAAAATTATTTGTGTGGTAGACTTAAAAATCAAATTTGCCATCTTACGAACTTCAACAGGGCGGACTCCTTAGTTGAGAAAGCGAATAATTGAGCATACCACGCAGTCGGCGGGATTCGACAACGGAGCGCCGATCGATAATTGCAGAACTTTTATAAATATCCAGATTTTATATGATGTCCAGAACTACAAACCAATAGCGATACTGTCAATACTTCCTAAAATATTCGAAACGATAATTTGCGAAAGGCTGAAAAAACAAATTCAAACTTTTCTTTGGTGCAATCAACACGGATTTTTACCAAAGAAGTTCATCACTTTTATATTCACTAGAAATAACCCCTTGTTATGAACATTTTCAAAATTTTGAAGTGAATCCGAGGATGAAGATCGTATCAGAAAATTGAAAAATTTTAAACACGTCGTTTTGAACCCGTTTGGCACCCTTTTATCGCTCTTAGAATTTAAAAATCACATTTTTTTTAAATGATAAACATTAATGTGTATTGTTAATAGACGCGTAGTCTGTGTACACAATTAAAACATAAAAAAGATGTATAAATATATATATACTGAAAAAATTATGCAATATCTCGGTTGAATTTTGGTAAACCGATTATCACGAACATTTTGAGAGTAATTCATTTCACAAGTAAAAATTTCCTTTGTAAAAAATCCAGGACGAGAAGAATCTGTAATTGAACTTGAACCACCCGCGAGTGCCACAAAAACTGCTTATAATAGTACCAGAGAGTGGTCGCACATGACGTCACAGTTCTAGTAAGGAAGATTTTCCTTCAATTATGAGAACCTCAAGAGCTATTTTCTATTTTCATTCATTATATCAATGACGTAGTTACTCTTTTGTCATAAAAGACAATCATGAAAATGTTCTTATAACAAGTCTTTCAGATTTAATTTCTTTCTGAGAATCATTTGATTGTGAACCTGGACAAGAGTTCCCAACCTTTGGAGATTATCGTACCACATCTAAAAAGTATTTTTGCTATTCTTAAGATCAAGTTAAAAATATATGTAATTTAATTTAATTGACAAAATTTCATTAGATATCTGGAAAACGATACAATATTAAAAGTTTCGTATTTTTTACTGATAACTAGCGAGCTCCCGGCGTGCGTTGCAATGCCACTTAAATAAATAAATTATTTCCCCCTGCGTGTGTTTTCCCATTCGTTACCGTTTCCCTTCCGTCTCCCCTTCCCCCATCGTGGATTCCCTTCACCCTATACCCTTCCCTTCCTGTCAATAAACTCTACGCACTCATTTTTCAGATAACTCGTGCGCCACCTATTTCAATTTTTATACAAATTTCATAACACCCGTATATACTGAAACTTTCGCGGGCGTGCGCACATAAACTCACCCAATTTTCATCGCAATCGGAGGAATAGTACAGGAAATATTTCACAACGCCAAAGCTCACTATTATATACACAAACCATTGGCAGTATTATATATAGAAGCCAGAGTTAAGTTAGCCTCTCAGAAAAAATACTGTACAGGGCCCGCATATACTTTAATAGTACAAACTAGCAGTTGTGTACTATTAAAACCCTGTACAAATCTCAAATGTGCCCCACGGTTGAATTTGGCAGCTTTGGTCTGGAGCCCCAAAATACCTTAAAAAACACTCTTTGCAGAAACTTTGGAGAACAGGCTTCAGGTTGGAATGCTGTCCTTGTTCTGCCGATATTACAATGGAATACGCTCCGAAGAACTAGCGTCATTGATTCCCTCGGCACCGGTGCATAGTCGGGAAACACGCCAAACACGCGCCCAACAAGTGTACACGGTTGATATTAGTCCCACGAGAACCGTTTCTACGACTCGTTCTTGAGTTTAACAGTTCGGCTGTGGAACGATTTGCCGGCTTCTGAGTTTCCTCCCTCGTACAACACGGACTTCAAGACCCATGTTCACTCTTTCCTCTTCTCAAAAAGAATAGCAACTTCAAATTATTAAATTGTTTTCCTTCTGTGTGGAGTTCATGTAAAAAAAAAAATTGCCGGCATTCGAACATCAGAACACCAAAGTTTCATCGCGATTGGGTAAATGGATTAAGCACCGCATAAGGGACAAACAAAGAAACATCTTTGATGAGAAGCAAAGAAGACGAAACATCTTAAAGCATTAAAAATTCACAAAGGTAATTTTTGGGACCGATCAAAGTTTGTTTCACGATCGACTTGTTGGGAACCTTTTGACCAGGACAAACACATAAATAATAATTATTATATGAAAATGATACGGTTTCAAACCCATGTTGTATTATTACAATGTGTTTGAATCTTTAGAATAATTGTACTAAACAAAAATGGGCAGTAAACGTATGTATTAGGTATGGTACATTATCGTCGCTGTTACAGTAGGACTGTCTATGTTGCTATTTATTATACTTTTATTTTCTGGCCCTTGAGTTAATTTTTTGTAAAATGTACACATTCATTTTTTTAAAGTTGTGTGCCTGTAACTGGATGTGTTTTATATTGAAATAATTTTGTAGAAATAATAACTTAACAAATATAAATGAGAGTTTTCTTAGGTTAGAAAAAGTTCTTTAAAATATAAAAATACTAGTAAGTTCCCGACATGCGTTGCTATGCCACTTAATAAAGAAATTGTTTATTTGAAATTGAGAAATTGTTTGTTTATCCCTGCGTGTCCTTTCCCATTCATCCCGTTCCCCTTCCGCCTTCTCCACCTTCCCTATCCCCATTCTCCTTTCTCGCTTCCACCGTCCCGCGAACCCTCCTCCCTAATTCCCTCCCCATCCTGCATTCTATATTCAGTCCTGGTACATTCAGTTTTCAAACAGCTCGCGTGCCACCTATTGCAATTTTTTATACAAATTCCATTATGCCAGATATCACCAGTTTAAATAGAAACCATCGCGGGCATCGCACACCTCAAATCTCCAAAGTTTCATCGCAATCGGATGAATGGTTAGCACGCTCATGACACCAGAACTCACTATTGCATAGAGAAAACATTGTAAGCATGCGCACATCAAATCTCCAAAGTTTCATCGCAATTGGATGAATGGTTCAGCAACCTGTAGATATCTATTAATACCAATCAGACATTTTATTTTAGCTTTATGTGCGGTGAACTTGACGCGGTGAATGTGAACGGTGAATTTTCCCCGCAGTGAATCGTGAGCGGATAATGTTCCTAGAGCCATTGCACCTACCACTTCGTTGCGATGAAATAAAAATATATATTTTTATAAAATGCACCTAGTCTGTGCTGCAGTTGCGCCGACGTCTGATCTACATTTCAACACGGATCATTATCAATTTCCATGGATCATCAATATAATGTTAGAAATGTTTTTAGATAATAGTTTATAATTTACTAATAATAATTGTTAGTTTATTGTAGTATTTATTATAAATAGAAAGTCCAATATGACGCAGTACTTGGCAGTACACCAGCGGAAAATGTTCAAAGCTGTGTTCTTCTTTTTGGCCTTTTTGGTGTCGGCACTTGGTATGTTAATTCGTATTTCATTTAATATAGATAGTTTTTGATTTTACTTGTTTTCAATTTGGGAGGCAGGTATGGTTACCGCCGCCCCGGGGACCATTTATTGGATTACCAACATCCTGGCGTAGGTCGCCCCAAGTGGATCGCTACGTTTGGTGACTAATCGGAGGTGAACGGGTTCGTGGGGTGAAGCCTTCTTGGTTTTGGCGGCGGATGCGTTTGCTCACCCACTTCGTGGCGAGCCGGATTGGAAGAGAGTGGTTGAGGGAGATCTTTCGATCTATCCAGGTGGATTCATACGCCCGTCACTCCTGGATAAGTTGACCCCAAGATTCCAACCCACCCCTCATACCTTCTTCCTGCCAAGAACTTTCTCCTTTCTTTCAATAAAAAGATCCTCCACACAGCATCCCCAAAGATGACAAAGGCGCTGAGGAATTTTTTCTTGGGCCCCCTGAGTAGAGCTAATGAAAAAATGTATACCTAAGTATATTTAGAGTAGATAGAAAATAAAGATGATCTCCTCAAATAGCCTCAGGTGTTTGGAAAGCATTTTCTGTTCTTTTTTTTTTTTAATTTTTGAAAAGAAAGATAAACATTTCCGGGTTACGAATAACCCAACAATGTTTGAAAATCTCCTACTACCACCACAGATTTTATTGGCGCTGTAGTCGTTATGTCAGATATGCTGCAATTACTTGGGTTTTTTTAACTGTGTTTGTCTCGTTATGGTTTTCCAGAGCTAAATGTGGCTATACCTTACACAGTGCCACAGACTTTAGTGCTGGTCAGCTCACTAGCCGCCCACCCAGCATCATCCCTTACTGCCCAAAGCAAAGGGAAAACTAAGGCTTATGCCAAGTGATACACACTGTCCTAGCCAATGTTCTAGTTAGTGCTAATTTGGTGCCAACATAATATGAATGCTAATTATAGAAATGTTCAACCCGTCTGTTAAAGCATCATTTTAAAAATGATTAATAACCTTATTTGAATGTTTTAAAGCGGATCCATCGGAGAATGCAACGAATTCTGCGCCTATACAAACGCGTATCGTTGGAGGAACGAAGGCTGGGCCCAATGATGCCCTCTATCAAGTATCCTTCAGGTCAAAAGGTAACCACCACAGATGCGGAGGAGCAATCCTGAACTCCCGGACCGTCATCACCGCGGCTCACTGCGTTGAAGGGTAAGACGTAAGACGAACAGTGATAATGTTCGCTTCTTCTTCTTTCGTATGCTTCCCTTCGTGAGAAGAAAACCTCAAGGTTTCTGATTTCTATCATCAGGTGTCATCCAGAAGATAGGTATACGATATGCCGCGAAGACCGGAGCCAATGGAAGAATGGTATTCCTTCCCCAACATAACCAGTATCTCCGCTTTCTTCCCATCGCAGCAGAAAATTGCCACCAACGAAAACGATGGAGGATTTCCGCTACAAATTGTCTAATACCAGACAGGCAGATTGGTATTTGGAAGGACTGTAAATCAATTAGAATAAGTAGAGCATTCTAGGAAGAACTAGGAAGACGGATGAACCCTTATCTTCAGATGATTGTTGACTTCTTGAGTTCTTCATTCACGGATCACTTAAAAAGCTCAGTCAACACGGTTGCTGTTCGCAATTTTAAAAACGTGTATGACTCAATAGATCCAATAATTGATCTGAACTTGACAACGACAATACTTCAACTGGCTAATGACATATGGGTACCGCGAAATCTTCACATGTACAAAAACATTATAGCACAGGCAATAGTGGGTAGTTATAAGTCATTTTCTTCTTACGATTTGAACACGGGATTTAGTTGATTTTTCGAAGATGTGCAGTAGTATTGGTTAACAATATAGTTTGAATACGGAAAGAATTAGTTCATTTAGTTCATTTTTTGAAGGTGTGTAGTAGTATTGGATAAAAATATCGGCGACACCAAGAAGCACAGTCCCACCCAGTAAAACTGCCAATAGCCCATCTCCTTATATTTCAATATCTTTGTCAAGTACACATTTCAACCAACAAAAATGATGATTTATTATAGGTGTAAAATCTTGTAAAAATCTTATAAAATCCTTATAAAACTATTTCGGAAATGAATATCTGGAATACAGAAAATCTTTTAAACTTCTCACTGTATTGGATTAGAAACAGTAATGTGAATACTTTTTCAGCGTTCAACCTAACGACGTGATCGTCGTGGTAGGGTCCAACCAGCTCAACTCCGGGTCTACTAAGTATGACGTAAGCCGGCTGATTACCCACCCGGATTACGAAACAACACACCACACCAATGACATAGCTCTCATCATCACCAGCACTCGAATCTCTTTCACTTCGAAGGTCAAAGCGATTCCTCTGTCCGAAAAGTTCACTGGTGCAGATGTAACTGTCAAACTGACTGGATGGGGACGAACTGAAGTGAGTATATCACTACAAAGTTTTTTAAAGTATTTTCAGTTACGGTGTGTAACTGAAAATTCACAAATCACTGGTTAGGGTATGAGAAGTGCTTCTTTAATAATCAGCACTTCCACAAATTCCATGTACGCCGTATTCTAATACTTTCTGACGCTTGTACGCGGATCTTGGAAACGACTTTCTGTGCTTTTTTTGAGGTTCGTCAATAATCTTACGTTTTTTACTGTGGTCAAAGATCAATAATGACTTCAGTTTTTTTTTGTAGTAATTAATGAAAACGATGTCATTGGAAAATTCGAAGATATTAAGCATTTTTAGCACAAATGTCGACCAGCGGAGCTGTTGAACAAATGAACGAACCCGCACTTTTATTATTACCGTGACGATCCACGGTACCGTGATGGCATAAAAAAAGCAATAAACATTCGTACCATATCGCAATAATGCTGCAGCGCTTTCAAGAGGTGAGATACACAATGTACGTAGGTCTGGTTCCTCCAAAGAAAAAAAGTGATCATTTTCTTTCATCTCTCTCACCCTCCGCACCGTGACGTCACCGTAGACCCTTAAAATACCACTAGCTGTGACGATAATTTTGAAAGTATGGAGATAAGATATAGTTACAAGAATAATATTGAATTGTGAGTGAATTACAAAAAATAAAAAAAATGTCAAACGTCAATGCTCTGATGGTATTGCTTTTTTTCTTAAACGTGCAATGCTGCTGCTCTTTCTTCAACAACAATCGAAAATAAGACAAACGGTGAACGTACGTCCAAACCCCCCCCCCTCTCAAAAATAAACAGACAATCATTATCGTACATCTCCCTCAAACATTTTAAGAAAATGAATCCCAGTTCCCGTCGCCGTATGTAAAAGATATATCTGTTTCCTCCAAAAAGGAAACAGAAAAACGTATGTCTCATCTTTTGTCTCACCATTATTTAAGGCGGTACACAACCTTAATAATGTTTGTTTGCTCAAAACTCACATTTTAATCATTTTCGGCGAATTCGTAACTAAAATATTTTTTTTATTCCAACAGACCCCTGGGAAGTAAGTTTTTTATATTTAAAATTAATAAAACAATTCATTATCATTAATATATTTTACGTACAACTATTTTAAAACTTTGTAACAAGTTTTTCAACTACAAAGTTAGCGATGAGCACCAGATTTTATTTTTCTAGACCATGAATGAATAACTTCTTCGATAATAAATTCGACCGTACGTTGGTCTAATACGCCGTGCCGCGGGCGTATATTTGTTTACACGCTTTCTTCACTTACGTCCTTAAGAGTCCCACATTATTTGTCTTCTTCTTCTTTTCTTTGATAGAGCAAATTCGACAGTAGGTCCGTCCAATACACGGGTTGCGAGTCGCAATTTGTGTACACGGCTCCTTTACTTACGTCATTAAGATTCTGAATATATTTTAGGGTATATTGTCGTCTTAATGTCTAAGAAAGAGCTGCAGCTAAAAGATAAAGAATGTTCATTTCATGATTTTTTTATGCGGTCACAGTACCGTAATCGTGGATCGCAATGGTAATAACAAAAGCGCTAAACAATAAAGACGATCCGTTCTCAAGTGGCGAATGTCAATAGCATCTTCCAGACAATGCGCAGCATATGACGCATGAGCTAAACAAGTACCGATTCAACATAGATGGATATGTCAGATTATGTTATATAGGTAAAAATGTATTTTACAAACATACCTCTTTAATTTTGTTCTTTGAATAGAAAGAAACACTATTATTTGTCGATTAAGAACTGCCTCAAACACTTGTCGCGCAGTTCTTGGACAACTGGACAAAGCTTTTCGCGTGCAAATATTGGGTTCGCGTTTGGCATGTCTCTCGACTTTTCCAGAAAATTAGAGTATTCTGTGTAAGCAACATGGCTTTTTTTAATAAAATTGAATGTATTATTTTTTTTTTTTGAACTTTGTGAAGAAAGATTTATATTGAAAAGCCAACAAACTTAAAAAGTGATGTGCACAGGTTTTCAACATAAAATAGTTGACAAATTTATCTTGTATTTAATTTATGTTTTTAGCATCCCAGCAATGGCCTTCCCAACGACCTTCAGCTCATCTACCTGAAGACCATTTCAGTTGCCGACTGCAAAGCAAAGTTCCCAAATTCAATCGACTCCCAAATATGCACCTTTACACGCACTGGACAAGGAGCTTGCTTTGTAAATATTATAGTTTTATTGACAATTTCTTTATTTATGTGCATACCTCACAAGAGTCCCAGATGCTCCCGTCAATTGGAGTATGTTGTGAAGCTGGCGGTAAAAGCGAGGGCGAGGAGATGGGAAAGAGGTATGTGGGGAAGTACCTGGCTATTCAGACCTGGTCACCAAATAAGGCTACCATTTCAATTCTGAATGGTGGTCTTACGCCAGGGCGGTACTGAGAGTATCTTCCTTTCTGGAAATATACTAATATTATTTTTAATTAATTAATTGTACAAATTAATACAAATTAATTAAATAAATTTTATTTGCGAACGCCGGAATTCGATTCCGCGTCCTTCAGATTGCAAGTCAAGAGCCTTACCCCTCGACCACGGAGGCCGTCAAATTTTAAATGTCCTACACATTTCTTCTTATTGAAGATGTCAAAAAAATACATTTTAGAAAGGAGGCTATATTTTTGTGTTAGAAATATTCTATTTATGAGTTGCAAAATATTAATTTTTAAAGGTGAAAAGGGCAAACAAAACACACAATTCAAAACGCAGTACCACGTCACTTCCCAGAAAAATAATAACAATTTTCAAATTTTCAACGCATTGTTTGCATACCTTGACGTTAATATCTTGGTTTACTAGGCATGTATTTAAAAAAATACAATTTTCACGAAATTAATGCATCTAAAATTTACAATATTCCTTTATTGTGTAATTTTTTGACCTAAACTGACAACAATCCAAATGAGTCTTAAATATATTTCATAAACATATATTTCACTGGTAATTGACGATTCAAAAAACACGATTAATACAGATATTACAGATGACATTAAAAAAATTGTCACCCTCAATTGCACAACGTTCGTTGGTAGATAAAACAAACGCAGATCGTTGGCAGATGCCAAATGGATTATTTAAACAGGTTTAAAGATTTTTATATTAATTACAAATCGAATTTGAGCTTGTGCAGTATTTATTCAATGTGCAACCAGGAAGTTATTTTTTAATTAGTACGGCTGTAAAGTTTTAATCCTCCCTGAGGTACTTGATTTTATAACCTTAAATAACAAAAGATGTTCTTCAAACTTTTTACGTCTTAATTTTTATTATTCCAAATTCCTTTAATATTCAAAAATCTGTTTCTGAAAAAATTAGAAAATATACAGATTTAGGAAATGATATTAAAAGAATTTGGCATTCTCGGACTATAAAAGTATTACCATTTGTAATTTCGGCTACTGGCATTATACCTAGCTCTCTAATTCAAAATTTAGGCTTATTAGATTTATCAAAGAATCTTTATATAAAGATGCAAAAATCAGTCATATTAAATACATGTAGGATTACGAAAGATTTTTTAAATATTTATATTGAGGGATCAGTAGGATTTATCGGTTCAGTTAGGAGTTCTATTGAGCCGAACCCTCTGATATGAAAATATCTGGAGTCGGTGAAGTATTTTCCCATATGGTCTCTGGTAGGTTGACGTGTTGTTCTTGTATAGTTTTGAATTTATTATACTTATACAATGCAATTACATCGCGTGGATTGACTAGATGATCATTTGTGGAAAAGTGTGTGGAAGGGTTAAATTTTTCCTGTGGGGAAGATTTAATCCGGACATAAAGTCTAGAGAACAATAAAAATTGAACAATTTGTAGAGCGCCGTTTTTGTGAAAAATCACCTCAAGGGCACTTTACAATTTTTTTATTTTTATTTATTAATTTTTTCTTTTTTTTAATTTTTTTTTTAATTCTTAGGATCTATCTAATTTTATTATTTACAAATAGATACAGAAACATACTTACCTGGCAGGTCACTTCCGATAAACACACTTTTTTGAAAGTTTATGCTTGGGGAAGATACGACTTTGCACATGGAGGACATTATATTGAAAACACTGGACATTGCTTGAATTTACCTTTGCTACCCTCATCACTGTTGATTTTACATTTATAAGATTAATGCCAAAATTAAATTAGTATTTATTTTGAAAGACTAGTAAATTTAGAGCTCTCTGGGACTGGAAATTTTCATTAAATGACCTTTACAAAAGCTTAAAATAAGAATTTGGTTATATTTTACACAATTAGTTATTTACAACGTCGTGGGCCGTGAAGGCGAAAGTGAAAGGTTTTTTAACTTATGGATACGACTGTCTGAAAAGATGAGTTTTAAGTTTAGCTCTAAATTCCGCTGAATCTGTGATCATTCTTAACTCGTGTGGCAGTCCATTCCAGGCTTTAGGTCCTGACACTCCGAAAGCACGCTCACCGAATTTAGTATCTGGTGTGCGTTTTGGTTCCTTCAACTTTCCGATAGCTGATGTTGCTGCTGACCTGAGGGTTAATTGTCGAGGATTAAAATTTTCTGGAATACACATTTCCGATAAGTAAGCTTAAATATCATCCAGCAGAGCTTGAACTGGATTCTTTCGGGACACTTGAGCCAGAGAAGGTTTTTGAAGGTCTTATCATGATTAGTGTTTATCTTTTCCGATTTCTCCCAGATTGGGATTCTTTGTGTCACTAATATTTTTAGCATCTTTCATATTATATATTTCTGATAAAACAACTAATTTTTTTGCCACCTTAAACATTATTCATGTCTTCAAGGGTGCTGCGAAATCGGTTAGTTTCTTATTCATTTCAGTTTACCTTTCTCCCGTAATGTACGTTCTGTAATAAAACTTGTTTTTGAACTACCCCTATTTTTTGGGAATATAATGACCTTTGGTATTTTTCTTTGGAATTTTTTTTGACACAACATGGATTTTACTACTGTTTAGTTGTTGAAAACATATTAATGGTATTTTTGTTATCTCTACAGGGTGACTCCGGTAGCCCATTGGTTGGACCAGATGGCAATCTGGTTGGACTTGCCTCCTATGTCGTACCCTGTGCCCGTGGTTGGCCAGATGTCTTCACCAGGATCAGCTCTTTTGTTCCCTGGATTAATAAAAATTCCCAAAACTAAATTGTTTTAAGACACGATCAATTTGTGTACATCGATAGAATAGACCAATTAAATTAATGAATTTTCAAAAAGGCTGTTGTGATTTTAATGAAAGGAGTTTTGATTATATTATATTGTCGAACAATTCAGAAAACATAAAAATAAAACAACGACTGATGGAAGAATACACATTGATAACCGGAAAAGGGAAAAATCTAAATCAAAGTATTTACTTTGATTTCAAGGTTCGAACCTATTTGTCATTGAATATTATGTATATTTTTGTAATTGAATGCCGTAGTTGATGCCCTCTGACCTGTATTTTGATAATGCAAGTTTCTATTGAGCACTCAATTGGCCCTTGTGTTGGTAGCCAAGGGGTGTTTTGTTGATTTAAAGGCCGGTTCCTGTAAATTCATTCTTATTTTAAAAATAATAATGAATTTACTTAATTAATTTATATTTTAATTAATTTAAATAATCGAATAATAAACCAGGCTATTTATGTTTTTATTTCTATTGAACGAGGAACCGGGCGATACAGACCAATTATTGCATTTAAAGAATCCAGTCGCGTTAATCTTAAAGTTGTAAATAAAAAAAACTCAGTTCAACAACCTTTTGGAGTGTTATTGAGGATGAAGGTATTATTAACCGACCATCGAATAGTGGTGAGTTGACCATGTTAACATAAAAGGTAAGGTACTGTTGACGTCACAAGGCTCTTTCTGACCTCGTTGACGTCACAAGGCTCTTTCTGACCTCGTTGACGTCACAAGGCTCTTTCTGACCTCGTGGGCTTTCTGACCGAGCGGGCATCGAAAAATTAAAACTTTGAAAACTAATTTTTCTTTTTTCCGGCAACCCGAGCGTTTATTTAGTTTACATTTATGTACAGAGTTTTTTTTTACCCACCTCGCTAGACAGACTCTGTTCCGAGGCGGGTTAATAACAAACTACATTTATTAAAAAAATGAAATGTATCCAAAAGACATGTATATAAAAAGATAAAATATATGCATATTTTTACATACATATACACATACTAATGTTGTTGTTACATTTTGTTTTAATTATTTGATATATTTCCATTAAAAGATTGCATATGTAATATAAAATTACACGTGGAGATAAGAAACTTTAAGCACAGCATATACATGATAATTTTGCAAACAAGCAGTACCCTGCAAATTTTATTGTATTTTAATATTATTTAATTCTGTGAGAAATTATATAAAAGTGGATGACTATAATAAATACTCCTGTTAGTTATTTAGGATATTTCGAATGCCTGTTCTATCCTTTTCAGTCAACCATATTACAAATCTTTTGAACAGCCAGTTCAGATTATTCGGGGTGGTGAAAGTTTTTGTTTGTTTTAGGAAGATATTGTAACTGTGTGGAGCTGGGTACGATTATTTTTTTGCGAACGTCGAGTTGACATAGGAAACTTGAAAGTTTTTATTTATTTTTACTCTTGGGTTTTGCGAGTGAGGACGTGTTGAAGTGATGTTTTGATGCAGTTTTTATAGATGATCTTCCTTATGAATAGCTTATGCATATTTAGTAATTTGTTTTTAATCATTAGCAGTTCTATCGGATGTTGGCAAGGTTTTTTAAACATGATTCTAATTATTGTTTTGTGATTTATTATAAGAGGATTCAGAAATCTGCAGCTGCTCCCCGTACTGATATACCATACGTTAGAATACTTTGACAGAGTTCGAAATATACATTTTTTAGAGGATTTAATGACATGATGCTTCTTATTTTTTGTAGTTAATTAATATGGAAATCCCATTTTAATTTATGATCAAGAGTTAAGCCTAGATACTTAAAAAAGGGTTTTCCAATAAGAGGTGTTATTTTGAATAGCCTCGAGAGATGATTAATGATTTTTATGGCCGGAATTGGATGGTATTGATCTGGACAACGTTTACTTTCAACAAGACGGCGCTACGTGCCACACAAGCAACGAAACCATTGATCTTTTACGGGAAAAGTTTCCGGACCGTGTTATCTCTCGAAGAGGTGATCACAATTGGCCACCGAGATCTTGAGATTTAACACCTTACGACTTCTTCCTTTGGGACCACGTGAAAGAAAAGGTCTACGCCAACAGCCCAACGTCGATTCAAGACCTCAAAGATGGAATCCGTGAGGCTATCGAGGACATAGAGCTGCCACTTTGCGATTTGGTTATGGAAAATTTCATGAAAAGGATATGGTCCTGTAAGTGTGATCGTGGTGGTCATTTGCCTGATGTTATTTTTCACTATTAACAGCATACCTTTCTCTTTATAATGAAATAAACATTTGATCATTTATATTAAAAATGCCATTTTTCTTTGAATATCAAAATAACACTTCTTATTGGAAAACCCTATATTATCCGCGTAATCAATTTTGTCACAAGCACAGAGTGTGTTATTTGAGGAAGTATTGGTGTAGGGTGGAAGATGTAGTTGTGAATGGCTATGTGGTTGACCAGCCTTTGTTTTGCTGAAAGCTAGGTAGGTATTTTGTTTTAGAAATATCGACTGTATTAGATTATTTTCTAGCCATATTTTTACTTCAATCATCCCTGTTAAAATTAAATAAACAAGTAAAAATTCAGTTATTGAAATTAGAATGGCATTATTATCAATAAAAAAATGCAGTTCCTTATTCAAAAATATTTGCTTGAAATAAAAATTTTAAAAAAATTGAAAACCATTAATAAACCATTACTAATAAATTGTAAACGATTGCGAGTAATTGTTTCATGAAATTATTTTTATTACAAACTAACTTATAGCTACCCAATGAAGCCTCACAGGCGTATAAAAGAATAAATAAATAAATAATTATTACTAACAATAAATTATTACAATATTTGAACATGTTTTATGAATGTTCTGTTATCTTAAAGCATACTTTAGCAGAAAAATGATTGTTTCCTGTTCGAGAAATTGAAACCCATTCGCCTCTGTGCGAATCGCAAAAACCGCAATTAAACTTACTGATCACGACCATTTCGGAATTTTACGAAGATAGTATTGATTATTAATGTGTTCTTTGCCGAGAATCCGCAACGGAAATTATTGTTGTTATTGCTTTATTATCAACGCGGTTTATCAAGCAGTTACCGAAGGGTTTACCTCTGTAAGCTCCACAGATGACATTATCGAATTAAATCCTTAAAAAAACTAAAATAAAAAATTGATATAAAAATTACCCACGACAACTATTGTTTCACGATTCGATTAATTTGGGAAACTTAACAGGGTAATTTCCCACAACTTTCAACTTTCGGAAATCAGAAAGGAAATGCTAATAAAAATAAAAAGCAATCTGATTATCATCACCCAAGGACCTTTATGTAAGTAATATAAATAGATTGCCTCGAGTGGTTTCAATCCAGTTTGATAATGTCTTCAGAAAGCGAATTTTTTTATATCCCATTCTCTGCAACTTAAAAGGGTTCATTGTAAGTTCGTAGAATTGAATGACTTCAATATTTGATTTTTTCTGTCCCCTTGTAGTTTATCCTCAAAATTATTTTAACTTTATTTAAGGTTTTATTCCAGCAGGACTGGGAGGGTTGGGCAATCCCAGTCTGCCATATTTCATTAACAATTGTAATACATACAATAATATAGGAGAGTAAATTAAAAGATCTAAAAGAAGAAAAAATAAATAAAATGTGATAACATATTTGGTATCTACCTAATTGAAACATAAAATGATGACAAGATTCATCACACAAATAAAAAATTTAAAAAAATTAAAGCAATAAAAAATAAGTATAAAATTAAACAAAAAATAAACAGAAAAAAAACATAAAATGAAGACAAGATTCATCACACAAATAAAAATTAAAGCAATAAAAACTAAGCATAAAATTAAACAGAAAAAAAATTTGGGTTCGTCCATCAGGGAGGTCGCCTCATCGTTTGCATCCATCGCTCATTTAGGGGGGAACTAAGCCACTCGGATGCAGCCACGACAATGATGGATATTGTTTGATGCTCCAGAAGCTGGCTAATTGGTGGCGAAGTACGGCTGGGAATGAGTGCACCCTCCCCTCGGTGAACATCGTGGAAGCACTGAAGAACCTCGGTAGTTGCATAAGTTGCCTGTTTGCATCATTGTAACACACCCTCAATTTATCCCATTGCGCTGCTGGATATTGCGTCCACAGTTCAGATGTGTACAGGGCAGTGCAGTACGTCTTGAAGAGTAATTTCCTGACATCGTCACTGCAGTGGTGGAACCGCCTTGAGAGCATTCCGGCCCGTATGTTAATTGATCTTCTTTGTCGTTATATCTTCTATATCCTTCATGTCTTCGGTTAGGATATGTCCCAGATATTTAACCTAACAAGCGTTTCACAAATCATTTCCTTCTACATAAATCAGAGAAATATTTAATGGCTCCTTGTTGTGTTTGAAAGCGACGATGACTGACTTTTTAGAATTGTACAACAAGTTATGAGTGTTTGCGTGCTCTTCGCATATTTGCACAAGTCGTACCATCGCTTTAATTGTAGGTGCCAGCAGCACCATGTCGTCCGCGTAATTAATGTTATTACTGCCTTGTCCGCAGATATGGCAACCAATTCCTGTATCATTATAGAAATCTTTCATAACTTTATCGGAACAAAGCACTCTTTTACGGGTAATTGCACCAAACATGGCAACAATTAAAAAAGACAACCTAGGCGTCGTCTCATACAGCACTCCTTATTAGTGTAAGCGAATAAGCGTAAGCAAACCCTAATGGCTCGGAGGGCTTTGAAGCAAAGAATGGACGGTTACCTCGAAAGTGCTTTATCTTGGGGTAAGAATAACCTTGTCGAATTTAATGTTAGACGTTATTAGACCCAATTATGTCTAATAACGTCTAAAAGGGATCGAAATGATAATCTAGTCTCCTTCAACGGAAGCATTCTCCAGAACAGGACTTCCATTGATATGCTTGGTGTAACTCTAAGTGACCAGCTCAGGTACGGGGGCTCCATCGAGGCCAGAGTTAAGTTAGCCTCTCAGAAACTGGGCATACTGTACAGGGCACGCGGATACTTTAATAGTACACAACTGCTAGCCCTGTACAAATCGCAAGTGCGCCCCACGGTTGAATTTGGCAGCCACCTCTCGTCTGGAGCCCCAAAATACCTGAAAAAACCCTTGACTCTGTGCAGAAACGGGCGGTCCGTTTGATAGATTCTCCTAATTCAACAAACGGATTGCAATCTTTAGAGCACTGGCGCCAGGTGGGAATGCTGTCCTTGTTCTACCGGTATTACAATGGAAGATGCTCCGAGGAACTAGCGCCATTGATCCCCTCGGCACCGGTGCTAGGAAACACGCCAAACGCGCGCTCAACTTTTGTACACGGTTGACATTAGTCACATGAGAACGGGTCGTTTTTACGATTCTTTCTTGAGTTCAACAGCTCGGCTGTGGAACGATTTGCCGGCCTCTGTGTTTCCTCCCTCCTACAACATGGGTCTCTTCAAGACCCATGTTTACTCCTTCCTCTCCTCAAAAACACCCTCCACACAGCATCCTCAAAGATGGCATAGGCCCTGAGGGAAATTATTTTCCTCAGGGCCTCCTGAGTGGAGTGAGTGTAAAAAAAAAAGTGTTTTCACTTACTCACACATTGCCTCTAAAATCATGAAACATTAAAATCTTTAATGCCCTAACCATATCTTATTATTTAATGCAAAATTTTTCAGGTAATTTGGGGCTCCAGACCAGAGGTGGCTGCCAAATTCAACCGTGGGGCGCACTTGCGATTTGTACTGGGTTAGCAGTTGTGTACTATTAAAGTATCCGCGTGCCCTGTACAGTATGCCCAGTTTCTGAGAGGCTAACTTAACTCTGGCCTCGATGGAGCCCCCGTACCTGAGCTGGTCACTTAGAGTTACACCAAGCATATCAATGGAAGGCCTGTTTGGGAGAATGCTTCCGTTGAGGATGACTAGATTATCATTTCGATCCCTTTTAGACGTAATTTGACATGATTGGGTCTTTGAAACATTAAATTCGACGAGGTTATTCTTATCCCAAGAGAAAGCACTCTCGAGGTAACCGTCCATTCTTTGTTTCAAAGCCCTCCGAGCCATTGGGGTTTGTGAGCCCTTTGGAGGCTTTTCAATCAAAAAGCTATCATGGACTGTGCTGTCATCCGCGTAACAATGAATCGGTGCACACGTCAAGAGGTCATTGATGTGCAACAAAAACAAAGTCGGAGACAGAACCGATCCCTGTGGGACGCCAGCATTTATCGAATGCGAGGAAGAGGTGAAACCATCAGCAACCGCCTGAATCGACCTCTCCCTCAAAAAGTCGGCAATCCACGTATACAAGGATGCGGGAAGTCCGTAAGAAGGCAGTTTGTTGACAAGCCCTCGGTGCAAAACCCGGTCAAAGGCCTTGGAAATGTCCAGCGCAACCTGGGTCTCACCAAAACGTTCCAGGCACCGCCCCCAAACATGCGTTACATACGCGAGAAGATCACCGCACGAGCGGTTCCGCCGGAATCCGTATTGACGGTCGTTAATAATTTTGTTCTTCTCGAGGTATATGAGCAGTTTGTCGTTGATCACACGTTCCATCACTTTTGACAGAACAGATGTGATCGCTATGGGGCGGTAGTTGGCCGGTTGGAGCGGTCACCCTTCTTTGGAATAGGGTGAATGAACGCTTTTTCCAACCGGAGGGCACAGACCCAGACTTCAGGGACATTTTGAAAAGCTTCGTCAAAATTGGAGCTATTTCTGCAGCGCACCTCTGCAATACCAGGGCAGGTATTCCGTCAGGCCCACTAGCTTTATTAACATCGAGCCCTCGTAAGACTTGGAGTACATCCCGATGCCGGATCCTCAGCTTTTTCATATGGAAACCGCAGTGAGGAACCGACGGCGGGATAGCACCTTGATCATCGAGGGTCGAGTTTTCCGCGAACATTTTGCCTAATAAGTTAGCCTTTTCGGCGGCGGTATTAGCTAGAGAGCCGTCAGTTCTGGTAAGAGATGGCTGACTGGGTTTGCAGAAATCGCGACCTATTGAGCCCGCAAGCGACCAGAACGCTCTGCTGCCATGCGGGCATGCAGCCAGCTTTCTGCTGATCTGCAGGTCGTACTCGAATTTCGACCTATTTATGATTCTCTTGCTAATTGTTAATAATGCATTATTTGGGTAGTAATTTACATATATAAACGACAAATTTTTGTTCCGCCATAAATAGGGAATGTGTATTTTAACTTAACACCCATCAAAATGTTTTTTTTTTATTAATTTTTATTTTTTATTTTATAGTTCTTTGTATAAATATAGTAAAATAATGTTTTCTATTGTTTTTCATTTACTCACAAATAATTGCCCAAGTTGCCTCTAAAATCATCAAGTACTAAAATCTTTTATGGCCTATATCTTATAATTTAAAGCTAAAATAAATAAAGTAGCTCACATCCGTACAAGGTATTTGATACAATTTTTTATTTAAATTTTTTTTTCATATTGGTCGCGTATTTTGATCTCTAATCCAGAATTGAGATTTGTATGAAACCGGCCGAAATAGGCCGCGCATACGTTCCTCTTAAAAAAAATGTTTTTAGTCCTCAGTCCACCACTGATTCGCAAAGAGTTCGGGGAGGTGTGGCAGAAGTAATTTGTTAGATGTTATCTTACAACGTTGTAATGTTATGAAGACGTCGAGTCATGACTGCAATTAAACCGTAAATCTTTCCTGCAAGTGGCCTTTTGCAGAAATATTCAAAGATTGACAAACTTGCCAATTTTAGATTAAAGATATTTAAATATTTTTTTCGGTTCAAACACAGGAATACGCGTTGTAATTAGATGATACATTTGGTGAAAAAAGTTGCTCCATTATGCTGGAGGTTGGTACATCCATCTAATATTAAACCACTCGTCGCCTTAGTTCGTATGTGTCCAACAGACCATTTTAGTTTTTGTTCAATCTCCACTTTACAATTAAGAATAATGTATAAAAAATGATAGTTTATCACTAAATGAATTATTTAAACTAACGAGACCTTTACCTTTACGAAAATAGATTTATCTTTAACTCCCATCATAATGTTATTATTTAATTGTTATTATTGAAATAATGAAAGAAAACTTTCTACTCCTGTAAAATTTTCTAATGGTCTGTTGGACAAATACGAAATAAGGCGACGCACTGTAAATCAAGCCAATGAAAAATCATTGGATGGATAAAAAAAATCCATAAATATCCAATTGATTTTTGTTTTTATTTCTGCATTTATTTAGATATACACAATTTCACCGTTCAATTTATTACACAAGAAAAAGTAGATTCACAAAATTGTATTTTTTTAAAGTTCCTATTGTACACGTCCAACTTTGTAGTTTCAAATGGGGTAAGAATTGTTAAGGAATTACCTACAGGAAGAAAATATGTGGCAAGATAAATATAATTTTTGCAATCAAGAATTACTCGCTTATGAATTGTAATTGATGATTAACAGAAGTTTAATGAAAAATAACTGTAAGAAGTTTTAAAATTTGCCACCGCTCGGGAACGATTTATTGGATAGCCAACAACCCCGTCACGGGCCACCCCAAGTGGCTTATTACTTCTTGTTCATGAGGTAAGGTTTGTCTAGGTCTTGGCGGCGGATGACCTGAACCCACCAAACCTCAGATACCTACCTACCCCACATACCCTTTTCCTTCCCAACTGTCTCTCCTTCCTTTCCTTAAAAATACCCCCTCACAACATCGCCAAAGAAGACATCGGCCCTGTCGGATTTTATTCCTCTTAGTGGAACTAATGAAAAAAAATTAATAAATATATCAAATAATGATAAAAAAAACGTCGACCTATCCGTTGAAAAATAACAGTTACCATGTAAATGATCGTTATGCAAGAAAAACAGATTTTCTTGGTGCTTCGCCGTGCAAAATAAAGTTTTAATGAAAATATCATTTCCGTTGAAAAAATACACTTTCTATGTAAATGAACGTTATGCATAAAAAAATAGATTTTCGTGGTAAATGACCTAGCTTTACTTAAAAAGTTTTGTTGTAAAAAAGCAGTTTCCATATAAATGTGCGTTATGCATAAAAAAAAACGATTTTCATGGTGAATGACCTCGATGTGCAAAAAAATTTTTTTATGAAAATTACCTTTCCATTGAAAAAAAACAGCTTCGTTGTAAAGTTAAATTATGTTGTTTCCGTCTTGACTGTATTATTTCACAAATACTGTCAAGACTGAAAGTGGCAAGAGAAGTATTGGCCACGAGGGAGTTCACATATATAATCTCCTTCCAGATAACCTAAAAACGGAAAAGAATATAAAAACCTTTAAAAAAAAACTATTTAAACTTAAGATGTTGGAACAAAATTAAAAATATTACTTCTTACTATTATACTATATATGCTCTGTATTTAAGTTAAGAAAGCGAAATACTATATTTCTTTTAACTTAATAATAATAATAAAAAAAAGGTTTGAACTGTAAATAAACAGATTGTCGTGGTAAATGACCTCTCCTCGCAAAAAACGTTTTTGTGAATATATCCCTTTCGTCGTAAAGAGACAGTTTCTATGTAGAGATTGCAATGCCGCTGCTTTTTTTAATCTGCTGGATCCCGCACCTTCAAAGCGCGGATCCGCGGATCCCGCAAATTAAAGATTTCGCGCTAAAACTTTCGCGTAAGTCGAGAGTAGCGCGACGTTGCCGTTCAGCACAGCGCGCCGCGCCGGAGAGTGGCAAATGGCATTTATTGAATAATGCCATTTGCTTGAATTTGTATTATTTCACAATTTGTTCATTTAAAATAATAAATAGTATATTTGCGGCACGCTCCAGGGTGGAAGATACTATCAGTATCGCCCTGGTGTAAGACCACCATTTAGAATTGAAACGTTGCTTGAAATGGCTTAAGCCGTGTTTAGTGACCAGATCTGAATAGCCAGGTACTTCTCCACCTTCCTCTTCCCTATCTCCTTTCCCTCCCCACTACCTTCAGCCTCACAACATACCTCGATTGGGGATGCCATAGTCTCACTGGCTCCAGACGGCAGCAGTTGGGACTCTTGTGCGGTATTAACTGCAAAAAAAAAAAAAAAACTAAGCCAAAAATTTAAAGATGAATCTAAAAAAACAGATTACTAATTACTTATACTTAATTTTTAGAAAAGAAAAAATTTCTGTTGCTTAATGTAAGAAATATTTAATAAAAGTTGATTTTTATAACATAATTTCAAAGATGCGGGTTCCCGCGTGGAATTGAGTAATCCCGCAAATCAATCCTGCGGGATTGAATGAGCTGCGGGATTGCAATCCCTATTTCCATGTAAATGTCCTTTAAGCAAAAACAATAGATTTAAGAGGTAAATGACCTCGCAGTGCAAAATAAGTTTTTATGATAAATAACCTAAGTTTAAGTTAGCCTCTCAGAAACTGGGCATACTGTACATGGCACGCAGATACTTTAATAGTACACAACTGCTAGCCCTGTACAAATCGCAAGTGCGCCCCACGGTTGAATTTGGCAGCCACCTCTGGTCTGGAGCCCCAAAATACCTGAAAAAAACCCTTGACTCTGTGCAGAAACGGGCGGTCCGTTTGATAGATTCTCCTAATTTAACTAACGGATTGCAATCTTTAGAGCACAGGCGCCAGGTGGGAATGCTGTCCTTGTTCTACCGGTATTACAATGGAAGATGCTCCGAGGAACTAGCGTCATTGATCCCCTCGGCACCGGTGCATAGTCGGGAAACACGCCAAACGCGCGCTCAACATTTGTACACGGTTGACATTAGTCACATGAGAACGGGTCGTTTCTACGACTCGTTCTTGAGTTCAACAGCTCGGCTGTGGAACGATTTGCCGGCCTCTGTGTTTCCTCCTTCCTACAATATGGGTCTCTTCAAAACCCATGTTCACTCCTTCCTCTCCTCAAAAACACCCTCCACACAGCATCCTCAAAGATGACATAGGCCCTGAGGGAAATTATTTTTTCCTCAGGGCCTCCTGTGTGGAGTTAATGTAAAAAAAAAAAAAAACCTTTCCGTTGAAAAATGACAGTTTCCATGAAAATGAACGTTATGCATGAAAAACAAATTCTCGCAGTAAATGACCTCGCCGTGAAAAAAACTTTCAATGAAAATTTAATTACAGTTGAAAAAAGACAGTTTCGATATAAATGTACGTTATTCATAAAAAATAGATTATCGTGGTAAATGACCTTGCAGTGCAAAAAAAGTTTTTATGA
The DNA here is from genome assembly GCA_936435175.1 of Glyphotaelius pellucidus. Lineage (NCBI taxonomy): Eukaryota > Metazoa > Arthropoda > Insecta > Trichoptera > Limnephilidae > Glyphotaelius > Glyphotaelius pellucidus. Next base: position 19,161,463 of record OW386555.1, on the reverse strand, counting down.
TAAATATCCTTATTGTGAAAAAAAACAGTGCTTCATGTAAATGACCTAACTGTATAAAAACAGATTTTTTGTGCTAAATTACCTTGACGTGCAAAAAAACTGTTTGTGGAAATATCTTTTCCGTAGTAAAAAGAAAGTTCCCAATATCCGTTATGTAAATGACCTCGCCGTGAAAAAAAAAATGATAAATAACCTTTTTATTGAAAAAAGACAATTTCCATGTAAATATCAATTTAGAGAAAAAAAAAGATTTTCGTGGAAAATGACCTGGCCGTGCACAAAAGTTTTTAAGATTAAAAACCTTTCCGTTGGATAAAAACTAGAAAAACGTTTGAAAATTTATTTACAAAGAAAATAACGCTTTCGCAAACATTTTAAAAATAGAAAAAAACTCGGTCTTTCCCTATTATTATCTTAACGGCATTCAGAGAAAACACTTTAAAAATTACGAAATTCTTTTTCCAAAAAAATCTTCTTTTAACCATAATTTCATCATCCACGAAATTTTGTTTTAGAGCAATAAATTAATAAACCATGAAAAACGGATTTAAAAAATAAAATTGTTTTAAACGAAAATTTAAAAACCATGTTATGAAATTTTTAAAAAGGAAATTCCTTTTCCACGAAAAACTGTAAAAAAAAGAAAATTTATTTACAAAGAAAAGCATATTTTCGAAAAAATTTTAAAAACAAAAAAAACACTTACTTTCCTTATTAAAATCTAAACGACATTCAAAGAGAAAATTCTTTTAAAACAACGAAATTCTTTTATCACAGAAAACTATTTTTTAACCGTAACATCATTAACTGTAAAATTTTGTTTTAAACAATAAATTCATTAACTACGAAAAACAGTGTATAAAAAGAAAATTGCCTTCTTCGAAAGTTTTTTTTTTTTTTAAATTTAAAAACCATGTTATAAAAATTTAAAAAAAGATATTCTTTTTCCATTAAAAATACTATTAAAAGGAAATTTATACACAAAAAAGCATATTTTCGCAAACATTTGACAAAATGTCAAAAACACCAAATGTCCATTATGCACATAAAACGGATTTTCGTCGTAAATGACCGAGCCGTGAAAAAAAGGTTTGTATGAAAATTAACTTTCCGTTAAAAAAGTATAGTTTCCGTGTAAATGCCCGTTTGGCAAAAAAAAAACGGATTTTCGTATTAAATGACTTCGCCGTCTAATAGTTTACATAAAAATAAACGAACCGTTGACAAAAGTCAGTTTCCGTGCGAAGGTCGGTTATGCTAAAAAAAAGGATTTTCGTAGTAAATGACCTCGCCGTCCAAAAACCGTTTTTGTGATAATAAACGACCGTTGACAAAAGTCAGTTTCCGTAAAAATGACGGTTTTGCAAAAAAAAAGAATTTTCTATGACCTCGCCGTCCAAAAACCGTTATAATGAAAATTTACTGACAGTTGAAAAAAGACAATCAAAAAATAAATGAAAAAATATAATTTTCGTTTAAATGTCGGTTGTGCTCATAAAAGTATTTTTGTGGAAAATGACCACGCCGTCCAAAAACCGTTTTTATGAAAATTAATTTTCCGTTGACAAAAGTCAGTTTCCGTGTAAATGCCCGTCATGCATCAAAAACACATTTTCGTGGTAAATGACCTCGCGGTGCAAAAAAATTTTTTTTTTCAAATTATCGGTTGGAAAAAGATAGTTTCCCAGCGATTGTCGGTTATGCTCAAAAAAGTATTTTCGTTGTAAATGACCTCGCCGTCTAAAAGCAGTTTAAATGAAAATAAATGAACTGTTGACAAAACTCGATTTCCGAAAATATATCAGTTTCGCAAAAAAAGAGGTTTTTCTATGGAAATAAACTCGCAGTCCAAAATCAGTTTTAGTTAAAATTTACTGACCGTTGAAAAAAGATAGTCAACGAATGATTGACCCCGCCGTGCAAAAAAATTTTATGAAAAAAAACATTTCGTTGAAAAAATAAAGTTTTCGTTTTAATGTCGGATGTGCACAAAAAAGTTTTTTCGTGGAAAATTACCCTGCGCCCAAAAACCGTTTTTTTGAAAAAAAAAAAATTCCGTTGTCCAATGTCAGTTTCTGTGTAAATGTCCGTCATGCATTAAAAACACATTATCATGGTAAATAACCTCGCGGTGCAAAAAAAATTTTTTTGAAAAAAGACTATCGGTTGGAAAAAGATAGTTTCCGTGTGAATTTCGGTTATGCTCGAAAAAAGTATTTTCGTTTTAAATGACTTGGTCGTCCAAAAACAGTTTTTATGAAAAAAACCTCAGCGTTGAAAAAATAAAGTTTTCGTTTAAATGTCCGTCATGCAATATAAACAGATTTTTTTGGAAAATGTCGGTCAAAAAAAGACAGATTCAGTTTAATTGTCGGTTTTGCAAAAATAAAGGATTTTCATGGAAAATGACCTCGCAGTCGCAAAATATTTTTTTATGAAAATAACCTGTCCTGCAAAACCGACGGAAAGCGAGGTCATTTACCACGAAAATCCCTCTTTTCTGCAAAACCAAAAATTAGACGGAATCTGTCTTTTTTTAACGGAAAGGGTTTTTTTTCATAAAACCAATTTTTGAACGGCGGGGTCATTTACCACGAAAATTTGTTTTTTGTGCATCAATGACATTTAGACGGTAACTTAATTCTTTCAACTGAAAGGGTATTTTCATAAAATTGTCTTTTGACGACGAGGTCATTCACCATGAAAATCTTTTTTTTTCTGCAGAACCGACATTTCCACGGAATATATCTTTTTCCAACGAAAGGTTATTTTCACAAATCTGTTTTTGGAAAGCGAGGTCATTTACCACGAAAATCCCTCTTTTCTGCAAAACCAAAAATTAAACGGAATCTGTCTTTTTTTGCCCTATGGGTTTTTTTCATAAAACCAATTTTTGAACGGCGGGGTCATTTACCACGAAAATTTGTTTTTTGAGCATCAATGACATTTAGAAGGTTACTTTATTCTTTCAACTGAAAGGGTATTTTCATAAAATTGTCTTTGGACGGCGAGGACATTCACCATGAAAATCTTTTTTTTTCTGCAAAACGGACATTTCCACGAAAATATCTTTTTCCAACGGACAGGTTATTTTCACAAAAACTTTTTTGCGGCTGCGAGGTCATTTTCCATAATAATCCTTTTTTTTGCAAAACCGACAATTAAACGGAATCTGTCTTTTTTTGACGATAAGTTTTTTTTTTTTAAAACAATTTTTGAACGGCGGCGTCATTTTCCACGAAAATCTGTTTAAATTGCATGACGGACATTTAAGCGAAAACTTTATTTTTTCAACTGAAGGGTTATTTTCATAAAAACTGTTATTGGACGGCAAGGTCATTTTCATTGAAAATCCTTTTCTTTGCAAAACAGACAATTAAACGGAATATGTCTTTTTTTGACTTTTTTTTTTTTAAAAACATTTTTCGAAAGGCGGGGTCATTTTCCACGAAAATCTGTTCGTTTTGCATGACGGATATTTAAACGAAAACTTTATTTTTTCAACTGAATAGTTAGTTTCCTAAAAACTGTTTTTGGACGGCGAGGTCATTCAACATGAAAACCTTTTTTTTCGGCAAAACCGACATTTCCGGGGAATATATCTTTTTCCAACGGAAAAGTTATTTTCACAAATCTGTTTTTAGAAAGCGAGGTCATTCACCTCGAAAATCCCTCTTTTCTGCAAAACCAAAAATTAGAAGGAATCTGTCTTTTTTTGACGAAAAGGGTTTTTTTCATAAAACCAATTTTTGAACGGCGGTGTCATTTACCACGAAAATTTGTTTTTTGTGCATCAATGACATTTAGCCGGTAACTTAATTCTTTCAACTGAAAGGGTATTTTCATAAAATTGTCTTTTGACGGCGAGGTCATTCACCATGAAAATCTTTTTTTTCTGCACGGAATATTTCTTTTTCCAACGGTAAGCTTATTTTCTCAAAAATTGGCAAGCAAGGTCATTTACCACGAATATCCCTCTTTTCTGCAAAACCGACAATTAGACGGAATCTGTCTTTTTTCGACGGAAAGGTTTTTTCATAAAAATTTTTTTCGAAAGGCGGGGTCATTCGCCATGAAATTCTGATTTTTCTGCAAAACCGACATTTCCACGGAAAATATCTTTTTCCAACGGAAAGGTGGTTTTCACAAAAACTTTTTTGCGACTGCGAGGTCATTAACCATGATAAACCTTTTTTTTGCAAAACCGACATTAAGACGGAATCTGTAATTTTTTGACGGAAAGGTTTTTTTCATAAAAAAAAAATATTTTGCACGGTGGGGTAATTTTCCAAGAAAATCTGTTTTAAATGCATGACGGACATTTATTTGAACGAAAACTTCATAAAAACCATTTTTGACGGCGAGGTCATCACCATAAAAATCTTTTTTTTTCTGCAAAACCGACATTTCCACGAAATATATCTTTTCCCAACGGAAAGGTTATTTTCACAAAAATTATTTTGCGGCTGCGAGGTTATTTTCCATGAAAATCCTTTTTTTTGAAAACCGACATTTAAACGTAATCTCCCTTTTTTTGACAAAAATTTTTTTTTAAAATACAATTCTTAAACGGCGGGGTCAATTACTACAAAAATTTGTTTTTTGTGCATCAACGACATTTAGACGGAAACTTTATTTATTCAACTGAAAGGTTATTTTCATAAAAAACTGTTTTTGGACGGCGAGATCATTCACCATGAAAATCTTTGTTTTCTGAGAAACGGACATTTGTACGGAAAACTTCTTTTTGCAACAGAAAGGTTACTTTCACAAAATCTTATTTGCGACTGCGAGGTCATTTTCCATGAAAATCAAAATAGTGGAAAACATCCATTTAGCGACTAAATAGTCAAAATGGTGAAAAACATCCATTTAGCTACTAAATCGGGGTGAAAAATTGCCATTTAGCGCCTGAATCGTCAAAATGGTAATTAACAGTCATTTAGCACTACAGTCGTCCAAAACGTCAAATTGTGAAAAATGTGTTTAGCACTTTAGCGTCATAATGGTTAAAAATGGTCTACAAGCGCTTAAATCACCAAAAAACCTCAAAAAGTGAAAAACTTCTATTTAGAGCCTGAAACGTCAAAATGGTAATTAACAGCCATTTAGTACTGCAGTCGTCAACAACGATAAATTGTGAAAAATGTCCATAGCATTTTAGCGTCATAATGGTTATAAACGGTCTTTTAGCGCTTAAATCACCAAAATACCTCAAATCTTGAAAAACTGCTATTTAAGAGAATTTAATTTAAGTTCAATTCATTTAGCATGGCCATTCAAAAAGGCCATTTAGCGACTAAATCGTCAAAATGGTGAAATATTGCCATTTAATGCCTAAAACGTCAAAATAGTAATTTACAGCCATTAAGCACTGCAGTCGTCAAAAGCGTGAAAGTGTGAAAAATGTCCATAGCACTATAGCGCAAAATGGTTATTAAACGTCATTAAGCGCTTAAATCGTGTAATAACCTCAAATAGTGAAAAACTGCTATTTGAAGCCTAAAACGTCAAAATTGTTATTAAAGGCCATTTAGCGCCAAAATCGTCAAAAAACCTAAAATCGGTTAAAACTGTCTGTATGCGCCTAAAATGTCAAATTGGTTATATTTTGCAGGTTAGCGCTAAAATCATCAAAAACCTCAAAAAAGTGAAAAACATCCATTTAGCGTATTAAACGTCAAAATGCCATTAAGCACTGCCATTAAGCACCGCTGTCGTCATTAAACGTGAAATTGTGATGTGAAAAGTCCATTGCACTATTGCGTCATAATAGTAATAAACGGTCTTTTAGCACTTAAATTACCAAAAAACCTCAAGTAGTGAAAAACTTCTATTTAGAGCCTTTAACGTCAAAATGGTTATTAATGGACATTTAGCGCTTAAATCGTCAAAAAACCTTTAATCGGTAAAATTTGTCTTTGTGCGCCTAAAACGTCGTATTGCAAAAAATGTCCATAGCATTATAGCGTGAAAATGGTTGTTAAGGGTTATTAAGCGCTTAAATCTTCAAAAATTATCAAATATTGAAAAACTGCTATTAAGAGCCTAAAACGTCAAAATCGTTTTTAAAGGCCATTTAGCACTAAATTCGTCAAAATACCTTTAATTTGTTGACTGTCTTTATGCGCCTAAAACGTCAAAATGGTTATTAAAAGCCAAAAGGTTATTTTCACAAAAATTATTTTGCGGCTGCGAGGTTATTTTCCATGAAATTCCTTTTTTTTGAAAACCGACATTTAAACGGAATCTCTCTTTTTAGACGGAAAGTTTTTGAAAGGCGGGGTCAATAACTACAATTTTTTTTTTTATGTTTATCAACGACATTTAGAAGGAAACTTTATTTATTCAACTGAAAGGTTATTTTCATAAAAAAACAGTTTTTGGACGGCGAGATCATTTATCATGAAAACCTTTTTTTTCTGAGAAACGGACATTTCTACGGAAAACGTTAAGGTTATTTTAAACCGTCAAAACTACTACTACTAAATCGTCAAAATGGTGAAAAATTGCCATTTAGCGCTTTATCGTCAAAATGGTAATTTACAGCCGTTTAGCACTGCAGTCGTCCAAAACGTCAAATTGTGAAAAATGTGTATAGCACTTTAGCGTCAAAATGGTTATAAACGGTCTACGAGCGCTTAAATCACCAAAAAACCTCAAAAAGTGAAAAATTTATTTTTAGAGCCTGAAACGTCAAAGTGGTAATTTTTTTTTTTTTTTTTAATTTTTCTTTATTCATTTTGTTTATTACAGGATTGTTTTACATAGTGTTTCGACTACCAAGCTAGGCAAATGCCCGTATTATGGTAGTCGAGATTCATAAGATATTAAGTATATAATATTAATAATCATCCATATATATGTAGATGAAAGTACAAACATATAGCATACATATTAATGAAAATATTCATACTAGTATTAAATAGATGATCACATACAGGAAAGGAGTTAAACTAGGTGAATCTTGTATAAATAAAAATAAAATAGAATAACAAATAGAAATAAAAGTAACAAATAATAATATTTATGAATAATAAATAATAATTAATAATAATTAATAATAATAAATAATAATTTTTATAAATATATTATGATAAAACTATACTAACAGACAGAACGATTCGTCATAATAGACCCGATATAGTTTTACATGACAAAATTAAAAAAATAACTTATATCATTGATGTCGCTATTCCAAATTCCTGTAATATTCAAAAATCTGTTTCTGAAAAAATTAGAAAATATACAGATTTAGGAAATGAGATTAAAAGAATTTGGCATTCTCGGACTATAAAAATATTACCATTTGTTATTTCGGCTACTGGCATTATACCTAGCTCTCTAATTAAAAATTTAGGCTTATTAGATTTGTCAAAGAATCTTTATATAAAAATGCAAAAATCAGTCATATTAAATACATGTAGGATTACGAAAGATTTTTTAAATATTTATATTGAGGGATCGGTAGGATTTATCGGTTCAGTTAGGAGTTCTATCGAGCCGAACCCTCTGATATGAAAATATCTGGAGTCGGTGAAGTATTTTCCCATATGGTCTCTGGTAGGTTGACGTGTTGTTCTTGTATAGTTTTGTATTTAGTATACTTATACAATGCAATTACATCGCGTGAATTGACTAGATTAGCATTTGTGGAAAAGTGTGTGGAAGGATTAAGTTTTTCCTGTGAGGAAGATTTAACCCGGACATAAAATCTAAAGAACAGTTAATAGAAATAAAAAATAAGAATAAAAAATAAGAATAAATATGTAAATCATCTATACAGATGAACAATGATAGTCTTAGACCCCAAAAAACAAAAGCAAGTATTCCTAGGCAGCATATGAAATGGACGAACAATGTCAAAAAATATGAGAAAAATTGAAAGAAAAGCATCAGCGTAATATAAAGTTTTGGTTGAAAATTAATTTAGAGATAAGTAATTAATATATATAAGTAATTAATATGATAATTATAAACAGCCATTTAGCACTGCAGTCGTCAAAAACGTCAAATTGTGAAAAATATCCATAGCACTATAGCGTCATAATCGTTACAAACCTTCTTTAAGCGCTAAAATCAGCAAATACTTCAAATTGTGATTAGTGCCATTTAGAGCCTTTACCGTCAAAATCGTTATTATAGGCCATTTAGCGACTAAATCGTCAAAATGGTAAAATATTGCCATTTATCTAGAACGTCAACAAACGTAAAACTTTATTTTTTTAACTGAAAGGGTATTTTCATAAAATTGTCTTTGGACGGCGAGGTCATTCACCATGAAAATATTTTTTTTCTGCACGGAATATTTCTTTTTCCAACGGAAAGCTTATTTTCACAAAAACTGTTTTTGGCAAGCAAGGCCATTTACCACGCAAATCCATCTTTCCTGCAAAACCGACAATAAGACGGAATTTGTCTTTTTTTGACGGAAGGGTTTTTTTCATAAAACCAATTTTTGAACGGCTTGGTCATTTACCACGAAAATTTGTTTTTTGTGCATCAATGACATTTATACGGTAACATTATTCTTTCAAATGAAATAATAATAATAATAATTGGATGATTTATATAGCGCCGTTTTTGTGAAAAATCACCTCAAGGGCGCTGCACAAACTTACAATACATTTATAAAATCTAGAAAAACTACAAACTAGACAAACAATTAAAACAACTAATGGCTAAAAATTGCATCCACAGGTTCATAAGAAAATATATGTACAATGTCTCGACCAATGAACGCGATGCTTCTTAAAAATGTATACAGGTCCATACTTACCTGGGAGGTCGCTTGAAATTAACACTTATTGTCTATTAAGAAATTTAGATATAGTTCGCACGCAGAGGACATTATTGGGTACACTTGTTATATGTGTTTAATCCTGAAATATATTTTAATATTAGTATAAAATACATTCTTTGATGAGTGCATTTTGGAAATCGAAAGCAACATTTTATAGTGGGCGGTACAGTAGTACAAGGATTTGATCTTCCTAAATGTGATTCGTAACGAGACAGATTGATGTGCAAAGATTCAAGTAATTAGAAAATTAATTAGAAAAGTGTAATTAAGACATATCATAGAAAATAAAAGTATGATACTCTCAGATAGGTTTATTTAAATTAAGGATATGAGAGCCGAAAAAGGTAGGTTTTTAATTTGGACCTAAATTCTGTTGGGCTTGTTATGCTTCTTAGTTCCGGAGGGAGTTTATTCCAAGCCTTAGGCCCAGATACTCCAAAAGCGCGATCTCCAAACTTTGTATTTGGCTTGCGTTTAGGTTCCATTAGTCTGCCTATAGCTGATGATGTTGCTGATCTAAGGGTTGACTGCCTCGGACCAGTATTTTCCGGGACACATAGTTCAGAGATATAAGGTGGGGCCATTTCATTGATTGATTTAAACACCATCCAGCACAATTTGTACTGGATTCTTTCAGGGCACTTGAGCCAATGAAGGTTACGAAGGTGTTCTGAAATGTGTGAATATTTAGAGACTCCGGTTATGAGCCATGCCGCTGCGTTAAAAACGGATTGAAGTTTGTCAGTTTGTTATTTTGGAAGGCTAGCATAGATACCGTTACAATAATCGAGTCGCGATACTACGTAAGAGTTGATTAGTAGTTTTGTCGCCTCTGTAGAAAGATTTCTTCGGACGGACTTGAGTTGTCTTAAGTGAAAAAAACCGGTGCTTACAGTTCTATTTATTTGACTTTTAAGCGAAAAGTCTGAATCTAGATTAACGCCAAGAAGTTTGACGGTTGTCTTGGGAATAATATCGCTGCCGGAAATGGAAATAGGCGAATCGTCTATGAAATGTTGGCGTTTGTTTGTGGCCGCCCAGAGAAACTCAGTCTTAGATGGGTTCAGCTTTAGCTTGTTTGAAGACATCCAACGAGTTATTGCTTCTAGGCATTCAGCTACACGAAATTTGAGACTGCTGACTTCGTTTGGAGTGCAGTAAAAATAAACTTGCTGATCGTCAGCGTAGCAGTGTGACAAGAGACCAAATGACTCGATTATTTTGGCGACATCATTTGTAAAAAGGATGAAAAGAAGTGGACCTAAAACGGAACCCTGGGGCACTCCTGAAGAAAGTCTTTCGAAGTTTGAGAGTTTATTTCCAACCTTCACGGCTTGCAAGCGATTGGATAAATATGACGCCAGCCAATTTTTGATATCGGAACTCAAACCAAATGTTTCCTCTAATCTCTTAATGAGGAAGTCGTGATCAATCGTGTCAAACGCTGCACTCATGTCTAAGAGTGAGATAAATGCTAACTTACCTGATTCTATGGCTAAAGTTATATCTGACAGCATACGAAGAAGTCCGGTTTCTGTTGAGTGAAACCTTCTATATGCGGATTGTCGATTTGTTAATAATTTGTTTGAATTCAAGTGACTGGTTATTTGAGTAGCAGCAATTTTCTCCAGGATTTTTGACACGAAAGGTAGATTTGAGACGGGTCGATAATTACCTAAGTTATCAGGGTCTAGTTGTGACTTTTTTAATTTTGGTGTAACTACAGCTGATTTTAGTGATTCAGGGAAATCACCTGTACTGAGAGATTTATTGAAAACATGAACTAGGAATGGAGCTAAAACATTGACACATTTTTTTAATAACCAAGTTGGTATAGCATCAAGACTACACTGCTTATTTGGCGAACATGAAATTATCTTTTTTAATTCTTCAAGCGTTGTAGGTTTGAAGGAAGACAAAGTTCCTTTAGAGTATATAGTGAATATTGGCAGAGGGGCGTGAGATGTGGAGGCACGAATGGTTTCAATTTTTTCCCGAAAAAACTTTGAGAAGGCATCCGGGGTAATATCTATTTTAGTTGGAACTGTGACTTCGGCAATAACAGTCTTTATTGAGTTCCAGAGACGCCGTGGATTGGCTCGCTCAGAGTCAACCTTTTCATTCCAGTATTCTGATCTTTTGGAATTTATTTTGCTCGTATACTGTTTTTGAGCAAGGATCCACTCATCTCTCGAAGTTACTGCAGAGTTTTTCCTATATGACCTCTCTAATTTCCGCATAAGTCTTTTCTGGTTTCGGCATTCGTCATCAAACCAGCCGTCAGACTTTCGAACTTTACGTGTTTTTGACGTTGTCGGAGCATATTTGTTTAATAGAAACAAAAGCGTTCTATTGTACGTCTCGACAAGTTCTGTTGGCGTCTTTGTTTCCCAAAAATTGGGTGTACATAATAGAGATGTCTGAAGTTCTTCCAGAAAATCACAAAAACTAAATTGACGCCATTCCCTCGATATAATTGTTCTATACGGTATTTTAGGCGGATTAAAATCAATATCAGTGCAGACTAGCCGGTGGTCCGATAGTCCTATATCACGAATATCTGCTAAGAGAAGAGAAATAAGTACATCCAGTGTACCACCAGCGTCGTGAGTTGGGACGTCGACCCATTGGCAGCATCCGAAGCTGGCTAATAAATCTAAGAATTTAACGGTGTTTGGTGATGTAACGCGCTCGAGGCGAATATTAATGTCACCTGTAATAATGAGTGTATCAGAGAGTCCCACTAAGAGTTCCAAAAAGCGTGAAAACTCATTATAAAATTCTACAGTTCAAATTGTCAAAAATGTCCAACGCGATATTGCGTCATAATGGTTACTAACGGTCTTTAAGCTCTTAAATTACCAAAAAACCTCATGTGAATGTCACATCACTATGTTGTGTTGCACATCACTAGCAACCAACCTTAAGATAATTGTCGTCTATATTAGTCTCAAAGTAATGTCTGTGGTGTTAACACCCAGCTGTAAAATCTGTCTTGTAAATTCATTAAGTGATTAATATATTAACATCCAAACAGTCCAATAATCAACGAAACATGAAACATGGTGTCAGAAGTCGGATGTTAATAGGCATAAAAAAAAATAATAAAAATCACATGTCAAAATCAAGATGTCGAAGGAAACAACAAAGTCGTACGTACAACATGATTTCAATGCCTTATCAAATCTAAAAGTTTTGTCAAATAACCAAAATAATGTGGGAATATGGAAAAATTGGTAGCAAAATTATGAAATACATTTGATGGCATCAGATACAGAAGTTGCTCCAGAAAAAAGGAAAATTACAATTCTTCTTAACAGCATTGGATCCAAAGGTATGGAAATTTTCAAATCATTCAACATGAATATTGAAACCGGGACTTTTCAACGGAAAATATCTTTTTCCAACGGAAAGGTTATTTTCACAAAAACTATTTTGCGACTGCGAGGTCATTTTCCATGAAAATCCTTTTTATTGCAAAACCGACAATTAAACGGAATCTATCTTTTTTTGACGCAAAGGTTTTTTTTATTTAAACATTTTTTGAACGGCGGGGTCATTTTCCACAAAAATCTGTTTAAATTGCATGACGGACATTTAAACGAAAACCTTATTTTTTCAACTGAATGGTTATTTTCATAAAAACGGTTTTTGGACGGCGAGGTCATTTACCACGAAAATTTGTTTTTTGTGCAACAACGACATTTAGACGGAAACTTTATTCTTTCAACTGAAAGGGTATTCCCATAAAATTGTCATAAAAAACTTTTTTTTCTGCACATTTCCACGGAATATATCTTTTACCAACGTAAAGGTTTTTTTCACAAAAACTGTTATTGGAAAGCTAGGTCATTTACCACGAAAATCCCTCTTTTCTGCAAAACCGACAATTAAACGGAATCTGTCAAAGGAAAGGCTTTTTAATAAAACAATTTTTGGACGGCGGGGTCATTTACCACGAAAATTTGTTTTTTGTGCAACAACGACATTTAGACGGAAACTTTATTCTTTCAACTGAAAGGGTATTCCCATAAAATTGTCTTTGGACGGCAGGTCATTCACCATGAAAATCTTTTTTTTCTGCAAAACCGTCATATCCATGGAATATATCTTTTTCCAACGGAAAGCTTATTATCACAAAAAACTGTTATTGTAAAGTGAGGTCATTTACCACGAAATTCCCTCTTTTTTAAGAAACCGACAATTAGACGAAATCAATCTTTTTCCGACGGAGAGGTTTTTTCATAAAAACAATTTTTGAACGGCGAGGTCACTTACCACGAAAATTTGTTTTTTGTGCATCAACGATATTTAGACGGAAACTTTATTCTTTCAACTGAAAGGATATTTTCACAAAGTTATCTTTGGACGGCGAGGTCATACACCATGAAAATCTTTTTTTTCGGCAAAACCGACATTTCCGAGGAATATATCTTTTTCCAACGGAAAAGTTATTTTCAGGAAAAGTGTTTTTGGAAAGCGAGGTCATTTACCACGAAAATCCCTCTTTTTTGCAAAACCGATAATAAGACGGAATCTGTATTTTTAAACGGAAGGGTTTTTTCGTAAAACCAATTTTTGAACGGTTGGGTCATTTACCACGAAAATTTGTTTTTTGTGCATCAACGACATTAAGACGAAAACTTTATTTTTTCAACTGAAAGGGTATTTTCATAAAATTGTCTTTGGACGGCCATTCACTATGAAAATCTTTTTTTTTTTGAAAGGAATATCTCTTTTTTCAACGGAAAGCTTATTTTCACAAAAACTGTTTTTGGTAAGCAAGGTCATTTACCACGAAAATCCCTCTTTTCTGCAAAACCGAGAATTAGACGGAATCTGTCTTTTTTCGACGGAAAGGTTTTTTCATAAAACAGTTTTCGAACGGCGGGGTCATTCACCATGAAATTCTGATTTTTCTGCAAAACCGAAATTTCTACGGAAAATATCTTTTTCCAACGGAAAAGTGGTTTTTCACAAAAAATTTTTTGCGACTGCGAGGTCATTTACCATGATCAACCTTTTTTTTTGCAAAACCGACATTAAGACGGAATCTGTCATTTTTTGACGGAAAGGTTTTTTTTCTTAAAAACCTTTTTTTTTAGGTGGGGTCACTTGCCAAGAAAATCTGTTTTAAGTGCATGACGACATTTATTTGAACGAAAACTGAAAGGTTATTTTCATAAAAACCATTTTTTGACGGCGAGGTCATCACCATAAAAATCTTTTTTTTTTCTACAAAACCGACATTTCCACGAAATATATCTTTTCCCAACGGAAAGGTTATTTTCACAAAAATTATTTTTTCGGCTTCGAGGATATTTTCCATGAAAATCCTTTTTTTTGAAAACCGACATTTAAACGGAATCTCTCTTTTTTGACGGAAAGTTTTTGAACGGCGGGGTCAATAACTACAAAAAAAAATTTTTTATGTTCATCAACGACATTTAGACGGAAACTTTATTTATTCAACTGAAAGGTTATTTTCATAAAATAACTGTTTTTGGACGGCGAGATCATTTACCATAAAAATCTTTTTTTTCTGAGAAACGGACATTTCTACGGAAAACGTAAAGGTTATTTTCACAAAAAATATTTTGCGACTGCGAGGTCATTTTCCATGAAAATCAAAATAGTGGAAAACATCCATTTAGCGACTAAATAGTCAAAATGGTGAAAAACATCCATTTAGCTACTAAATCGTCAAAATGGTGAAAAATTGCCATTTAGCGCTTAATCGTCAAAATGGTAATTTACAGCCGTTTAGCACTGCAGTCGTCCAAAACGTCAAATTGTGAAAAATGTGTATAGCACTTTAGCGCCATAATGGTTATAAACGGTCTAGGAGCGCTTAAATCACCAAATAACCTCAAATAGTGAAAAACTTCGTTTTAGAGCCTGAAACGTCAAAATGGTAATTAACAGCCATTTAGCACTGCAGTCGTCAAAAACGTCAAATTGTGAAAAATGTCCATAGCACTATAGCGTCATAATCGTTACAAACCTTCTTTAAGCGCTAAAATCAGCAAATACTTCAAATTGTGAAAAACTGCCATTTAGAGCCTTCACAGTCAAAATCGTTATTATAGGCCATTTAGCGACTAAATCGTCAAAATGGTGAAATATTGCCATTTAGCGCCTAAAACGTCAAAAAAGAAATTTACAGCCATTTAACAAAAACGTTACATTGTGAAAAATATCCATAGCACTATAGTGACGAAATGGTTATTAAAGGTCATAAAGCGCTTAAATCGCCAAATAAATTCAAATACTGAAAAACTGTTTTTTTGAGCCTAAAACGTCAAAATGGTAAAAACAGACATTTAGCACTGCAGACGTCAGCAAACGTCAAATTGAGAAAAATGTCCAAAGCGATTTTGCGTCAAGATGGTTATAAACGGTCTTTAAGCGCTTAAATCACCAAAAAACCGAAATAGTGAAAAACTGCTATTTAGAGCCATTAACGTCAAAATCCTTAAAATGGCCATTTAGCGACTAAATCGATAAAATGGTGAAATATTGCCATTTATCGCCTAAAACATCAAAATAGTAATTAACAGGCATTTAGCAC